>CAWUFW010004641.1:748031-1496063 GCA_963921515.1 Calotriton arnoldi
TTGGTAATGTGAGCTGCTGCTGCGATTGAAACATCAGAGTCCAGAAAGTTAATGAGCCATGACGAGGAAATGAGGAAGAGATAGGAAACCCAGATGCCAGCTGCGCGTGCACGCCATCGTGAACTCAAGCTGGTCGCCAGCCGAAAGCCAGTGTTTTCACTTCCAAAACCCGCTTACTAAAACTCTCGGTCAGACCAGCGCAAGCGCTGGTGCAGGCCGAGACCTAAAAAAGTATTTACAATAAAAAATGTCCTCAATTTTCTTTGTTCTTGCAATGCTGGTAACTTGTTTCTGTGGCGGCGCTGAGTGATGCTGTTGCGGCGCTGAGTGATGCTGTGGCGGCGCTGAGTGATGCTGTGGTGGCGCTGAGTGATTCTGTGGCGGCACTGAGTGATGCTGTCGCGGCGCTGAGTGATGCTGTGGTGGCGCTGAGTGATGCTGTGGTGGCGCTGAGTGATGCTGTTGTGGCGCTGAGTGATGCTGTGGTGGCGCTGAGTGATGCTGTGGTGGTGCTGAGTGATGCTGTGGTGGTGCTGAGTGATGCTGTGGTGGTGCTGAGTGATATTGTTGTGGCACTGAGTGATGCTGTGGTGATGGTGTGGTGGTGCTGAGTGATGCTGTGGTGGCGCTGAGTGATGCTGTGGTGGCGCTGAGTGATGCTGTGGTGGCGCTGAGTGATGCTGTGGTGGCCCTGAGTGATGCTGTGGTGGTGGTGAGCGATGCTGTGGCGGTGCTGAGCGATGCAGTGGCGGTGCTGAGCGATGCTGTGGCGGCGCTGAGCGATGCTGTGGTGGCGCTGAGCGATGCTGTGGTGGCGCTGAGCGATGCTGTGGTGCGCTGAGCGATGCTGTGGTGCGCTGAGCGATGCTGTGGTGGCGCCGAGTGATGCTGTGGTGGTGCCGAGTGATGCTGTGGTGGTGCCGAGTGATGCTGTGGTGGTGCCGAGTGATGCTGTGGTGGCGCCGAGTGATGCTGTGGTGGCGCCGAGTGATGCTGTTGTGGCGCCGAGTGATGCTGTGGTGGCGCCGAGTGATGCTGTGGTGGCGCCGAGTGATATTGTTGTGGCGCCTAGTGATGCTGTGGTGATCCTGAGTGATGCTGTGGTGACCCTGAGTGATGCTGTGGTGGTGCTGAGTGATGCTCTGGTGGCCCGGAGTGATGCTGTGGTGGCCCTGAGTGATGCTGTGGTGACCCTGAGTGATGCTGTGGTGGCACTGAGTGATGCTGTGGTGGCACTGAGTGATGCTGTGGTGGCGCTGAGTGATGCTGTGGTGGCGCTGAGTGATGCTGTGGTGGCGCTGAGCGATGCTGTGATGGTGCTGAGCGATGCTGTGGTGGTGCTGAGCGATGCTGTGGTGGTGCTGAGCGATGCTGTGGTGGTGCAGAGTCATCCTGTTGTGGTGCTGAGTCATCCTGTGGTGGTGCTGAGTGATCCTGTTGGGGTGCTGAGTGATGCAGTGTTGGCCCTGAGTGATGATGTGGTGTCGCTGAGTGAAGCTATGGTGGTGCTGAGTGATGCTGTTGTGGCGCGGAGTGATGTTGTGGTGCTGCTGAGTAATGCTGTTGTGGCGCTGAGTGATGCTGTTGTGGCGCTAAGTGATGCTGTGGTTGTGCTGAGTAATGCTGTTGTTGCACTGAGTGTTGCTGTGGTTGCACTGAGTGATGCTGTGATGGCGTTGAGTGATGCTGTGATGGCATTGAGAGATGTTGTGTTGGTGCTGAGTGATGCTGTGCTGGCTCTGATTGATGCTGTGCTGGCTCTGATTGATGCTGTGGTTGCGCTGAGTGATGCTGTGGTGATGCTGAGTGATGCTGTGGTGTTGCCGAGTGAGAGATAGAGTGAAGATATAATGCCCAATTAGAGAGGGTGGTGAGAGAGAAAGAGAGAGAAAGGGTGTACATAGAATAAAGAGTGGAGCGGGATAGATAGAGAGAAAGAAGGGGAGAGAGAGTGAATGAAGGAGTTTGAAAGAGAAACAGATAAAGGGGTGAGAGAATGAAAGGCTAAAAAAGATAGAGAGGGGAGAGTTAATTAAGTAGAGAGAGAGAATTAGAGAGGGGAGAGAGAGAGAAGGAGAGAGACAATAAGAGTGGGGGTGTGGAGTTTAAATAGAGGTGAAGAAGTGACGCGGAAAAAGTAACCTTAAATATAGCTTTGTGCTTTGCGCAAATAAATATTTTTAAAAAAACAGAGTGAGACAAAAATACTGGTAATTAGGCTGTGACTCCCAATATAAAACATATAGCGATATAAGGTGAAATCAACCCACCGAAGCAATATTTCTAACTAGACAAAAAAAAGCTTGCATTTCAATGCTAATCGCTGTTGTTTTTCATGTGACTGTAGTCCAGGGCCGTCAGTTGGTAATGTGAGCTGCTGCTGCGATTGAAACATCAGAGTCCAGAGAGTTAATGAGCCATGACGAGGAAATGAGGAAGAGATAGGAAACCCAGATGGCATCTGCGCGCGTGCACGCCATCGTGAACGCAAGCTGGTCGCCAGCCGAAAGCCAGTGGGTTTGCATTTCCAAAACCCGCTTACTAAAACTCTCGGCCAGACCAGCGCAAGCGCTGGTGCAGGCCGAGACCTAAAAACAGCAACACGCATCACTCAAAGTCTGTGGCAGGGCACAGGTGTGCGGTAATCAGTTACCGCGCATTTCCACTCTCTTTTCCCTAATTACGGCGCTGGGAACTGGCCCTTAAGTGTACTCAAAAAGAGCCCAAATGCCTAAACAAGACACGCTTCATAAAAATTGTAGTTGTTGCAAAAAAATCCTCTTTTCGTGACTCGTTAAGATGGGCCTAGACAGGTCCAGACTACGAACCCTTTCGAGCCACCTGCTCTCTAAAACACTTCCTGGGTGTGGAAATGGTCTAAATGTTTGCATCTAGATTGTGTATTTGCCGTTTAACTCTGTGACTCGATGAGGATTGCGAAACGGGAAGTGAACATTTCCTTAACTAAACCAATGGTGTTCATGCAAAATCTCAGCACGCTGCGAGCAGGATTCGAACCTGCGCGGGTAAACCCCATTGGATTTCGAGTCCAACGAATGAACCACTCGGCCATCGCAGCTCATGAGCATGACGTCACTGTTGTATACGAGTACTGAGACACATGGCGACAGCCTGTACTCGGCATCTGTGTATAAGTAAAGCACAATGAAGCCTGGCAGATCTCGCTAGACACTGCACACAGTGACCCCCACACATACGGTACACTGTAAGGCGAATAGCCTTTAAATATACACAGTATGCACCAGCCCTAACAGTTAACGTATACAAACACTGTACACTGCTGTAAGCAGCAGCCCACATGTATACACTGAACCCAGTAACGCTGGCAGCTGACCTGTGGACATACTGCACAGCACACAACACACTCTAACCCTAACAACCCCTACGTATGCACCGAACTCTGCAACTCTCAGAGCGCCTATGTAAACTCTGACATTGGCAACTCAGGCAGCTGACCTGCACATACGTTACACACTGTAAAACTAATAGATTTTACACATACAGCAGCCACATGTACAAAGGGCTTTAAGTGGGATGAAAAAACTGGGGGGGGCGGGGCTGTCTCTCAAAGGTGCGTGGCCAATGGAATTTAGGGCGTGGCTTAAAAACACATAAATTAAAAATCTGTGCTTAGCATAGTGTTCCGCCCAACTGGTATTTTTCTGCTTCTGTCATTGCATCCAGATATATAATGCAACAAGTAACATTACACCTACAACAAGCCAGGGCTATTGGCTTTGTCAATGGTTGTTAGTTGTATATAATAAATAAGCAACAACTATGGCTTTGTTGTACGAGTCTCTTTGAAGTTACATCCAAGTCTTTGAGCAGTGGAACTGCTGCACAGCAAAGATTTTCTTTTCAAACCTGAGGGTGATGGCAGAAATGGAGAGCCAAATAGGAACCCGTCTCTGCACCTTCTTTTAAGAACTAAGATCCGGCCCACTTAAAGCCCTGCTTGTACATACTCTGCACACAGTATAGCTATCTGCAATGATGTATGCAGTATACACACACATGCACAATGTAACGCCAAAAGCTCCTGTGCATCGACACTTCAAATAAAACCCTTAGCTGCTCCTATGTGCATAGGGGCATCAGCTCCTGTTACCCCCGCACTCATTGGTAACACCATGGGCACCCTTCACAGACCATCCCTCCCAACTCCGCGGTGACGTAGCAAGGGTGCCAGGGGCCCTGGCGTAAGAGAGTAACACGGGCCCCATCTCCTGGTTTAGCACTTAATAAGCTGCTATAATTGGGGTGCTGCAGGCCCTTGAGGCCCTCGGTGCCACTGAACCCGCTGCACCATTCCGATGTGTACTTACAGCACATGGTAAACCCAGCAGCCCCATACACCTCCAATGCACGTGGTGCCTCCAAGGGCTTGTATGTACATATATACTTTAAGCAATATTCGTTCGAACACACGCTCTACACCTTGACCCGTACGGATTGGTAGATAGGTACATACATGACCAACGCCTCCATCATGTACAAGATGCACGTCTACGTAGACTGCGGGAGCTCTAACAGCGCACCACCTACTTTGGACAGAGTTTTGCTCCAGGGACAATGGGCATCGCCTGAAGTTACGAGGGTGTGCACCCCCTACCAAAAGTTGTGAAGGAGTGTGTGCCAGGCAGATGTCTCGTGCATTACTGTGACAACACTTATAGCGCTTCTTTACCCTGACAATGCGCTAAAGCTCATTAGCGGATGGGTAGCTCGCTACGCCCGTATATAGTGCTTCTTTTCCTGACAAGGCGCTGAAACTCATTAGTTTTGAGCACCGAACACTATTCAATTGCACGGAAGGCTTGCTAGTGCCACGTTCAAAGCACCCGCCCTGGAACGTCCGGCGCCGCGCTGAGTAAGTAAAAAAAAAAAATACAAGTAATATTGTCAAGCGTGTGAAAGTTTAACTAAATAAGAATAACATCCCGCCAAGCCTGTGCTCTGAGCATCCCCTACATGTTTTCAAAATAAAAGTGACTGCGTCATGTATGTCACGGACAAGGGGGGGGGGGGGGCAGCACGGACAACGTGAGTGCGAAGGCACGGTAGGCATGACGACAACGGGAGGGATGGGGGGTTATTTGAAGGCACGGACAACGGGAGGGGGAGATGGCACGAACAACGGAAGGGAGGGGGGGAGTAAAGAAGGCACCAAAGCACGTCATGCCTGCAGTAGGACAGCCGCCATTGTCAATAAAGTAAATAGTGCTTACCCACTGGATAAAGCATGCCATGTTAGGAGCCAAGTAAAAGGTCCAGTCCTTATGGGCGGCGACAAATGGAGCCAGGGCGGTATCGAGGCGGGACTAACAAGCCTCATAATGAATCGGAAGCCAGCCTTTACCAAGGACATTGACACCAGCCAATGAAAAGTATGGGCGGAGAGTGGGCGAGGCTTCCACAGCACTTCCACAACATACCCTACTACAGCATGCCTCACAGAGCGAGCAGCGCATGCGCGCTGCAACGCTAGGCTCGACCTAAAAAGACGGAAAACTGGGAGCCTAAATAAAAATCGCCAAAGGGCTACATTTTATTTTCTTTGAAGCTCCAACATATATTGCAGTATGCCACCTCGTGAAATCTCTATGTCGAGGTTGCAAGTTATTCTGTTAATTGGCATCAGGTCACCAAAATTGCATGGCCTGTAGATGCGACATCCCACACCTTTTGACCCTGATGAAAGGGCAGAATAGGTCCATTCACACATGAGCGATCTAACATCTCTGCCACCTGAATTCAGAGGGCTGCATCAATCTGTCTCATTGCTGCTTTCTGCAGCCTCATATATCACCGGAAATACCAATTCTTCTACCTAACATATACCAGCTTTACAGTTTAACTCGCTCCCCATCATCAAAATATAAAAAGAATATTCCCCGCTGCAGTAAAGGTGTTCTGATGAGTACTAACCGTAGATGATACGGAAGGAAAGCTGTTTATAATGTAAAGGTATTCTGATGTTTATGAAATGTATATTATATAAAATGAAAGCTGTATATAGAGTAAAGGTATTCTAATGTGTAAAAACCGTACATAACACAGAAGGAAAGCTGTATATAGTGTAAAGGTTTTCTGATGTTTATTATATATATATATATATGTATATATATATATATATATATATATATATATATATCCAACTCCAATCCCGCTTCACGGATCACAGACGGGTCTGACACAGCTTGAGTCGCCTTGCAACAAGGTATTTATTGTACCACTTGGCACACCAAATAGCGCGTACTCATAGTCGCAGCACCTGGCAGGCGCGTTTCGGCGAATGCCTTCATCCGTGCCAGCTTCGTGCTCGACAGTCCTTTCCTGAGTTTTCGTGGGGTTTATTTTAAACAGTCATGAGAAACCCCATTGGGCCACTATGATGTAGCCATAGAGAGAGGACTGAGAAGTCTCAATGTAGTTGGTGCTGCCCTCTCTCACTGTTTTTAAAGCCCCCAGTGTACAGCTCAATGCGCCGAGTGTCTTGCTGAAAGTTGAAGCAAAAAACAGCCAATTTGCAGGATTGGTTCAGTGACCGACTCGTGCACACAATGATGCCCCGACCGACGTCAGCTATTGTGCTGTTCTCTCCTCACTCCGGCAGGATCAGTGGCAATCTCCCTTGCTGGAAAGCGTCCCATTCAGCAGTGAATCTGCTGCTCTCTCCCCATTCGGGAGTGGCGGAGTGAGCTAAAGAATGATGATGGATTAAACCCAGATCAGTTGACTGGGGGTGAGTGCTTGCAATGTTCAACACTCCGTCCATCATCCCCTTTGGTTTTGCTATGTTCGCCCTAAGTTGGCAGGGTATGCCCAGACGTGGGTCCCTTGCTCACTTTGCCACTGGATTCAAGATAGCCTGGCTGATGACGGCTGTAAGCCAGAAACCGGTCCTAGGATGCTTGTTTCCGGTCCAGGGAAGACATGGCTTGGCAGTTCGGGCTGGACTGTTCCCATGAGGCACAGGGTCAGACTGATTTGCATATGGCCATGTCTGAACTGGGGTGGCGGAGTGAGCTAAAGAATGATGATGGATTAAACCCAGATCAGTTGAATGGGGGTGAGTGCTTGCAATGTTCAACACTCCGTCCATCATCCCCTTTGGTTTTGCTATGTTCGCCCTAAGTTGGCAGGGTATGCCCAGACGTGGGTCCCTTGCTCACTTTGCCACTGGATTCAAGATAGCCTGGCTGATGACGGCTGTAAGCCAGAAACCGGTCCTAGGATGCTTGTTTCCGGTCCAGGGAAGACATGGCTTGGCAGTTCGGGCTGGACTGTTCCCATGAGGCACAGGGTCAGACTGATTTGCATATGGCCATGTCTGAACTGGGGTGGCGGAGTGAGCTAAAGAATGAAACTGGATTAAACCCAGATCAGTTGACTGGGGGTGAGTGCTTGCAATGTTCAACACTCCGTCCATCATCCCCTTTGGTTTTGCTCTCTCCCCATTGCCATAACAATAACAACCGGGGCGGCGCCGCAGTGTGCAACCTCCTGCACTTCTTCCACCAATTGTCGGCTCTCCGCGGTGCTCCAGACCGAGAGGCGTGTCAGAAAGCAGAACCAACTTCTGCCAAATATCCAACTCCAATCCCGCTTCACGGATCACAAACGGGTCTGACACAGCTTGAGTCGCCTTGCAACAAGGTATTTATTGAACCACTTGGCACATCAAATAGCGCGCACTCATAGTCGCAGCACCTGGCAGACGCGTTTCGGCGAATGCCTTCATCAGTGCTAGCTTCGTGCTCGACAGTCATTTCCTGAGTTTTCGCGGGGTTTATTTAAAACAGTCATGAGAAACCCCATTGGGTCACTATGATGTAGCCATAGAGAGAGGACTGAGAAGTCTCAATGTAGTTGGTGCTGCCCTCTCTCACTGTTTTTATATATATATATATATATATATATATATATAGTATATTATATAAAATGAAAGCTGTATATAGGTAAAGGTTTTCTGATGTTTATTATATATTATAATACATATATATATCTAGCAAAACGCCAAAGAAACAATCAGAAGCGCCGAGAAAGACGGCAGCGCAGGAACCAGCGGAAAACAACCAAACAAAAAACCGGCGAATGTGAGATGGAAACGCAATTAATTCATCATGGGGAATCTATAGATTCTAATTCAGTGATTAATCTATCTGACATTAATCTGAATATGGCTGAAACAAATCCTTGCACTTGGCTTATCCTACAGTCTCGAAAGCAATTTTAATTATGCAGAAACACGCATGGATGTTTTTAGATTCATACGCAAATTAAAATTGCGCAAATATCACGTGTTACAGGCGAAACAAAATAAGGAGATGCCTGAAGGAGCAACCGGAAACATCCAAAGTCCATCGATGTTGGTTGCGGGGGACGTTGATCTATCGTTAGATTTACATCAGCTGCAAAGTGAGCATAACATCAGTGAACATGAAATAAGTCCAGTGAATATCAGTGACTCAATATGCACACCTTTCAAACCTAAGTCAACTTTCCACCCTGTAATGCTGCATGATAATTTGGATATTTTTCATGATCAAGTAACAGCTGAATTGAAAAAACTATACAAAACCACTGCATGTGCCCAACACAACATTAGCTGGAAAAACAACCGTTACATACAACTAATGAAGAAATTGAATGATAATGACAATGTCATCATACGGCAATCCGATAAAGGGGGCAATGTGGTGTTGTGGCCACGAGAACTGTATATGGAGGAAGCCCTTGCCCAATTGAATGACAAAGATTGCTACAAGAAGAGCAATATGCAATGTGTCAAACAAGCACAGAATCATTACCATGCCAAACTTCTAGCATGGAAAAGTGCAGGTCTTTTGAGCTTGGACGAATTTAAATTTCTTAAGAATGAATATCCGGTGATTCCTGAAGTATACTTCATCCCTAAGATACATAAAAATGCAGTGAAACCTCCAGGCAGACTGATCATTTCTGCATGTAACAGTCTCATGGAAAATACTTCAAAATACGTCGATTATTTTTTACAAAGTCATGTGAGAAATTTACCGTCGTATCTGCAAGATACGAGTGACTTTTTAAGAAAGATAAGTGATGGTATGTGGGATCCAGAATGCATTCTGATCACTATGGACGTCACGTCACTTTATACGAGTATACGACATCAAGATGGAATCAAGGCCATTGAACACTACCTGAATGAGAGACCTATGTGCTTATATATGCACAACAAGATGTTGGTCACAAGGATAATGACATGCCTAGAAAATAATTATTTTCTTTTCCAAAACCAAGTCTACCAGCAGACTAGGGGTGTGGCGATGGGGGCTTGCTTCTCCCCTAGTTATGCCTGTTTGCATATGGGCCTAGGGGAGGAGCAAGTCCTCAAAACAAAGTATGCAGAAGTTATGGATCAACATGTATGTCATTGGTACAGATATATTGATGATCTGTTCTTGATTTGGAGGGGCCCTGAAGATCTCGCACTCCAATTCATAGAACAGATCAACCGCAACACCCTTAACTTGCATTTTACTGCACATGTGAGTACAGAAAATGTCTGTTTCCTTGATGTTGAAGTATACGTATGTGATGGAAAAATTGAAACTAGAATGCACAGAAAACCTACGGCTGGGAACACACTATTACACGCTACCAGTCATCACCCCAGACACCTTATCCAAAGCATACCCTACGGAGAGATGCTACGCATCAAGCATATCTGCAGCACTCCTCGAGACTGTAGTATGGCTCAACAAGAGAGTAGGGAAAGGTTCCTTGCTAGGGGCTACTCTGCCAAGATAGTGAATAATGCTATTGCTTAGACTGCCGCCATTGACAGAGCGGTTACGTTGTCCACTAAGCCCAACTTAGATAAAACAAGTTCAAATTCTACCAACCAAGTTACGCGAATGATTCTAACATATAATAGACAACACCAACTACTATGTAAAATACTTAACAAGAACTGGGGGTTGGTGCGCAATGATCCGGTCCTGGGAGATCAAATACCTAAAACCCCTGACCTATCATTTAAAAAAGCACGCTCCATGAGCAACAGTTTGGTGAAAAGCAGCCCAGAAACTACAAATGTCAAGAATTGGTTGTCCTCACGTAAGGGATTTGTGAAATGTTCTTCATGTAAAGTATGTAGATTTGCTAGTAGTCGAACATCATACATTAGCCCATTTACATCAGAAACAGTACCCATCACTAAGATATTAACTTGCAAGACGGAATACGCCATATACGTGCTGGAGTGTCCATGTGGCCTGCAATATGTGGGTAGTACCAAGTTGCAGGTCCACAAGAGGATACTCCAGCACATCAGGGCCATCAATAATTGCGATCCAGCATACCCGATTGCGAGACATTTTAAGGACATGCATAGTAAAAATTCAGAATATTTCAAATATTTTGTGATAGACACAATCCCGCCATTAAGAAGAGGAGGCAACCGTGAGGCTCGCTTACGCCAACTAGAAACTAGGTATATCCTGGAGTTAGACACAAAGACACCTCTTGGTCTTAACTCCAGTGAGGATTTTTACACCTGCTTTTAAAAAACTTTTACCTCTGTATTGCTCATTTGCACAAATACAAGATTAATTGCTCATGATACATTTTAATGTTACTCACGTACCTCCTTACTTTTAAGTCTTCAAACATTAGCACTTAGCACTTTATGAATCGTGATCGGTTAAATCGGGTGGCACCTTTTTTAGCACTTGCACTTTAACATAGTAATAGAAGATGTGACTTAATGCCCACTGTGGGCTTCATTATGTGTGCACCAGCACTTTGCATGAACAAACAGTAATAGCAGTATGATTTGTTTAGGTATAATGTTATTGCTTTTAAATGACAATAACAAAATTGATTTTGTACTGTTTACAGTTGACAAAATGCATTGGCATGGTACAAATCACCTGTTTTCAGCAAAGAAACTATAAGCAATTCTATACCTCTCTTGAATAACGTAAAATACGTTTTTTTTAAGTTAATGTATTGGCTTGTCCTTTTAACATATTTATATCCTTTTTAGGCTTATGTAACTATTTATGCCAACATTTTCTTATTTATTGCATTTACTGTTTAGCTGGTGACATTACGACATATATAAAACTAGAATGTATTCTTCTATGTCTATATACCATGTGATTGGTCACATGTTATTGCACTAGCACTTTATAAACAAACAGGCACTCCGCATGCGCGTTATGTGAACAAGACCTCTTGAAGGTCGAAACGCGTCGTGGCGGAGGTGCAGGGCATCAAATACATTTCTGTGCACTGAATTTTGGGTCCGAATTTCGTCCTTTCTCCTACAATTGGATGTTGTGTGGCGAAGTCCTATGGTATATATATATATATATATATAGTATATTATATAAAATGAAAGCTGTATATAGGTAAAGGTATTCTAATGTGTAAAAACCGTATATAACACAGAAGGAAAGCTATATATTGTGTAAAGGTTTTCTGATGTTTACTAACCGTAGATGATACAAATGAAAAGCTGTGTATAGTGTAAGGATTAGTAGAGCAGCTAGGATACCATGGGCCCTGGTGCAAGCAGGGAAAATGGCCCCTTTCACTGCTGTGGGGTAGTAAAATACAGCAATGATCAGGATTCAAAGGGCTCCTCAGAGCTCAAGGCCCCGGTGTCACTGCACCTGCGACAATACTAGTAGCTGCGCCCCTGGTAAAGAAAGGTATTCCAAACTTTACTAACTTTTTAGTCACCACGAACTCATGACTTTAAAAAACAATTCTATTTTTGTACCGCAGTCGCAGTACATTAAAAAGATTCCTATTCATTTTTATGTTTTTAAAACTGCGCTGAATTATGGGATGTGCCCTACACTAAACACGCGATGGTGCCCTCGTAGCCAATACACCAATAAAGCGTGGACATCGGAGAATGATTCTTGGATAATCAGCAGCCCCCATGAACGCTTTAGAGAACGAGAACAGTGGAGACGCCCACCAGATGGCACAGCAGCGAACGAAAACCAACAGAAAGTACCAGAGGCTGACTGAAACACGGAGGAACAGTGGAGAAAGCATCCTTCCCAGCACCTGCAGCAGAAAACACTGCATCGCCAGAGAACATTTCCATGAATTAATGAAAAGATGTTTGTAGAGCGCCTCTGCTGCTTCAAAAGAAGCGTCCTAGCGCTTGTGTGAGTCAGACAGGATCGGAATAAACTGCAGCTTTTCAGCGAGGACACTGTGCGATAACGTATTGCAGAAACGGAGGTGGCAAGAGCATTGCTTAAGAGAGTTTAGTGGGGAGGTGTGGCAGCCATTGCATTCTGCTTTGTTTCATAGTTAGATGGCAGTATGTGGTTTGTTGTTGCTCATTGGCACACACACCCTTGGAAATGAATGATCATTTGATGGGAGCCACCTTTTCAGTGAGGAACGCAAAAAGGCGCTTGGGGACAGACTTGCAAAACTCCAGCCACGGGCATTTACTCTGGGCCAATCACTCTATGTCACTTCAGGCAGACGCCAGACATATGCAAATCAGCCTTCGTCCTGCTCCAATAGAAACGGCTGAACCCAAGCTGCCAGGCCACGTGGCCTCCAGACGGGAACACAAGCCACCAGAGACTGATTCTGTCTAGTTAGGCCTCATCAGGGAGGTGCAGTTTGAGCGAGCCCAGGACCCACATCTGGAAATGCCCGTCCCACATAACATACCATAACAGACGTCTACCTTCAGGGCCTCAGCACAACTGAAACTTCCAGGAGCGGTCACCATCCCTACTTGTCTAATGACGTTTTATTTGGGAGTCTTGATTTGCAACAGTTGACGTTTTCTTACCTACTCTTGAACTGAATTTACCTACATCTCCTTATCCACCCATTTAACCATCTGGGTGCCTGACTGCCCCTGAAGTGAAACACTTGCCATCCCACACTTTCTCCTTTGCACACTTGTCGTTTTGGCAGCCTCCCTCTCCACGTGTCCACCTTCTCCCTAGTTGCTTTTACTCTTTACTGCAATACTACAATCCCCCAACTTTATCCTTTCTGGAAATTGCATTTTTCATCTTGCACTGCCTCCTCCACATGCTCTACAAACAACTCTATCTGTATAGCGCTCTGTTGCTTTGTAGCTACTTGTGTGCTGCGTAACTTACACGTACAGTGCTTCAAACAGGAAGGCCTCGAGATAATTCTCAGAAGCCAACATCTGTCCCTGACAGTGCTGTGAATGCCAGTACCGAAGCTACCCAAACCATCACACTCCTGCAAAAGCGACAATAGGGTCTATTCCAGGTCTCCCAAGGCTATAAGAATAGCCTGGGCGCTCTGAGGAGGCTTTTTTAATGTATATTGAATTGTTAAAACAGGTCCTGTTGCATTGTGTTGAACACTAAACAGACAGTGCCACCATGTGGTGGAATGTCATAAAAATGTGCCGGTGTTGAGCTCCAGCAAACAAGTGCACAAATTAAGCACAGCATGAACATACTGGGTGGTCATGTAAGGAACAGTGTGATATTGTTTTGCACTTTTTTAAGGATCTTGCCGTAATGTTTACTTAAACTATGATGTAATAGGCTACTCTTTAAACATAGCACACATTCACCACAGTCATTCTTGTGTCAAACAGGAGAAACCTGGAAAGATGCTGTTGTATTCATTGCACTGGACTGCCACTAGTTTGATATGGTTGCCAACATTCAACCTGTTTTCATTATCATTATCAGTTAGTTGGTTGGCAATGACCAAGCAAAAGTCACAGGAGTGCAAATTATTACAACAGGAACGCCTTAAAATGAACACTGCTCTGCATATATCAAATACCACAAGCGCCCCTCAAATTGAATGGAAATATTGAAAACAAACAGGATGACTGGAAACACGAACTAGCCCATGGGAAGAATCAAGCAGAATGGCTTATCTAAGCAGTACTTACATGTGAAAAGTGTTACCTACTTTCTGTAAATTTAGTTTATAAAGGAAGATTAGCGGGTGTCACCAGGGAATACAACTGACAAAATATAGTGTGGAGAGAAACCTTTGCTAACGAAGCGGTTGAAAGCATGAGAAGTGCAGACTTTATTACAACCATTAATTATCGGGTGTTATAGAGATCAAAGCCTCCACTACATTTTGGCAATGCAAACTTGCCAGACGTTAACAGGAGGAAAGACAAGGGATTTACCAGGACATGCGGCTTCTGGTGCAGTGAGCACAAAAACTGCCTGTTATGTCCCATATTAGAGCAAAACCTGCCACAGGTGCTACTTATAACACCGAACAGGCGTGATGCAGACCCAACGCCCTCTGGTGCCCTCCTACCCAGTGCCCAGGGGTAGGCGAATCAGCACTGACCAAGGAGCCTTGAAGGACTTTGAAGATCTTCATTGGTGCAGGGGCATCTTGGGCATGAGGCTTCATACAAAGAACACTGTGTGTGCCCGCCGTTGCTTATCCTGACTAATGTTACAAAAGTCACAAATGTTGTCAGTTAAGGAACCTACACATTGTTAGATCCTACCAAGGTGAGTCTGTGGTAGGTGGCGGAGGATGCCGGTTGCGGTAATTAACATCTCTTTAATTACCAAACTGGACAAATGTGTGACTTCCAAGCCTTTGCAACATATCATTCAGTAAGTAATATGTGGGTAATTAGCTGTGCATGGTGAGGGCGTGAGTTCTGGTTACTTCAGGGCATGAGTTTTAGTTACTAGACATAACTATAACTGGTGAATTTCAGTGGTGTTTTGAGTTTAAAGCAGTACGTTGTCACTCAAATTTTCACCTTAGTATAACGTTACTATAACTTTTTGTTTTTTCAGTGAATTTCTAGTGTTTTTCAATGTAAAGTAGTATTTTATTGTCATATGTAAAGCCAACCCGACGACACGCAAGGACTTTGGCAGTGCGCAGCGTGGAGTTACAGCTGGTCCAGGGTCAACACTTGCAGGCAGCCAGCACGTGGTTGGTCTTGCAGGTCCTGGCTGCACTCAGGTAGACTTACTCATTTTGCCGAAGAATGACAACACCAAAATATAACAAGCATTTGCAATGCAATAGGTCTCGCATTTGTTAAAGTTAGAGCTGTTGGCATTGAAAATAACGTTTTTTACTATCGTTTTTTTATTTGCAGTGGAGTTATTATATAAAATAAAAGCGCGCTGCCGCTATAGTTATAGTGTGCTGTGCTGCCAAAACATTTAGATGAAAAGGTGCAAGCAAAGCGGCGCCGTTGCAGGAAAGCAGTAGGAGAAACCATTAAAGAAAATAGTGTTTACAGACTAAAAAAGATGTACCGTGTAACAACCGAAGTAAAAGGGCCAGTCCTCATGGGAGGTTACAAATGAAGACAAGGCGGTACTAAGGAGGGACTAACACGTCTAATAACGAATCAGAAGCCATCCTTTACGAAGGGCAATGACACAAGCCAATGACAAATATGGGGGGGGGGGGAGAGTGGGCGGGGCTTCTATTCTATACTCCAATACAGCATGGCTCGCAGAGCAGTGCATGCGCTGCCCAGGCTCGACCTAAAAACAGAGGTTTCAGAAGCGCAGCAGAGAAGTGAGTGAGTTAAGGATTCTTTCTTGCAGCTACAAAATCTGCACTTTAGGTTGTAGTTGGTCAATACCTTCACTGCGGTTGAAGGTCTTTATTTGGAAGAGCCAGGAAACTAGCAACCATGATATTTCTCCTGCATTCCCTGCTAAGTGATTCTTTCAGATGATATTATAAACACGTAGTTGCATAGGAAAGGAGGATAGATACGTCTGAACTGTTCCTGTTGCAGCAGGGTTTGTCAGCTTCCCTGGATTTCACCGTGAACTCCAATGACGCAAACTTCGGAGCGCCTCAGTCTTTTGTTGTCCTGGCGAGGACCCTCGTATTTTGAGAGGGCCGAACCGGTGTCGACTTAATGATATGCGAACACGCATGCAATTCACTTTCTATGTTGTCATTACTGGATTTAAGGAAAACAGCTTCATTTTGATGGTCACATGTCTGCTTGTTTTCTGTTCACACAATCAGTTTCTTTTTTGCCTACAGTAGAACACCTTCAGCACGAGCACCTTTACTGTTTTGGTCCTTTGCTCACCGAATTAAATGAGTGCTACACAATATCACTTTTGCATATTTTAATGTTTTAATTGTTTGACTTTGATTATCAGAACGGGTTCATTCTTTGCATACTGTCCAAAAGGAACTATCTGTTTGGGGTACACATCTGCACCAGGCACTATCTCTCACAGGCAGTTTGGTGGGGGCGTGCATGCAAAGAAATCTAATTGGGGTGACACCTTTGCAACCCACGTCTGGCACTGGTGAAATCTGGAAGTGCCACGCACCTAAATCGCTATGTTCTATATGTGCAACTTCTCATACAGACCACTCAACCACCAGTATTCCTAGGTGCTCCATGATGTCACTCCAGAGAGGGAATTATGGTGCAACAGAGCAGCTGCATTTACAGAAAGCTTGGCTCTCGCCATTCCTGTTCAGCAGGCTGCCCCACACCTAGGGATTCTTTGCTTTGGATACATCATGTTCAAAAGGAGGGGAACAAATGCCTAGATAATTACCTATTCCATATTTAGTGATGCGTTCAGTCTAACTAAATGACTACAGGGGGATCTAAGACTATAAAACTATAAGACTTTCTCGGTTTTTTCCCATACTTCTCTCCCACATAGCAATCCTAAATCCATCAGATGCTAATGGCCGGAACCTCTATATCATACCGGCAGTCCTCAGTAGACACAACCCCTGAATTTATCAAGCACATAACATTGCTCCAAGCCACAATGGCAAGTGCTTGCCACCTCAACAGCACACCCATATCAGGATCGATTCATATCTTGCGGTAGATCAACAATACACATTAGACAGAGCCACTGGCACCATCACATGTACAGCATAGCTACACACGATATTGTTCGCTATATATTTGCCATCTCAGTGGTCTAATGTAATATCTGATATTAACCATAGTCACAAATAACTTTCAAACTGATCTGAGGCTGTCTAGGTACTCATTGTGATAAAGTGATCGTGGAAGAGATTGGTGTGCTGATATTTTGATAACTTTTGAGGCAAAAATTGGTTTTGTGCACCTGGAAGACCTGTAACAAACTTTTGCCACATACATGGGGGCGAGAAAATTCCATGTTACAATTTGCAATGACAATACCACAAAGATATTGAACTAAACTAGATGATTAGCTGAAAAAGATAAACTTCCCAGAGGAAAAAGCATTCAAAGACCAGTGCGGTTTAATAGGTGATATTTAAGCTTTTAAGTACTTGCACAGACTTTTTCGAACCACAAGTTCTCCTTATTCTAGAAAGTATTTTCCCTTTCTTCTTCTACTTAAATCTACTTTTCTATCTTGACATATACTTACTTCTAAAATTGTTTATGAACCTGTACTACTAGTTAATACCAATGCATACTGTGTGGATTTGGTACCATTACCTTAATCTGAATAGCTGAAATCTTTAAATCTATTATGTGCCTTAGTTGAGTAATTTATCTTTCGGCTTCAATGCTTTGTAATTGTGATGTACATTGTAATTGTAATTGCATTTATATAGCGCTTACTACCCCTGACGAGGCGTCAAAGCTATTGTATTGCTTATGTGATATATGATGGATCCATATTAATATTCATGTTCTTATGAGTAAAAAATCTTGAATAGAAAAAGCGTAATATGACACAGCATCACCTAAAGGTGATCTCTACACAGAGAAGGGAGACAAGTAGGCCAAAATGGGAATGTAGTTTGCAAAAGTATCTTACGTTTCAGGCTGTTGTGCAGTCAGCAATAAGCTGGTTTATGTCTGCCGCCACGTGAAATGGCCCTGACAAAGAAATGTGAAATGAATACAGTGCTGTGGAACAGAAACCTTCTGATGGGCATTGGCGAAGAGCCGGGTGTCTACTGCTAAAACAAAGGTTTACCAGGAACAAGTCCACAGTCACTAGATCTGGGGATTGGATCTCTCCCAGAGTTTACATCACAATCATCGAAACCAACACCGGCAGCAACAAAGAAAGCAAAAGCAATGGAGGGGTAGGTGATCTGGACAAAGCCAACTCCTTTGCCTTCATTAAGTGACAACGACAGGAGACCAATAGATTCCATGAAATCCTCCTATGTGCACATTATCGGTGTCTCAGTTATCTAAACGGCCAGCATTGGCTCCTAATTGCTATTAAGTTTGTTTTCGCAATCCTCCCACTTTCCACTCAGCATCATAGAGTACACAGCCTACCAAAGGCCAGTATGTGCCACTATGGCAACCTTCCAGGGGTCTATGATCGATCAGGAAACTTGGGCATTATGGAGACCAATCAATCAATCAATCAATCAATCAATCATTTGTATAGCGCGCTACTCACCCGGAGGGTCTCAAGGCGCTTGGGGGAGGGGGGTCCGCTACTGTTCGAACAGCCAGGTCTTGAGTTGCTTCCTGAAGGAGAGGTGGTCTTGGGTAAGGCGGAGGTGGATGGGTAGGGAGTTCCACGTCTTGGCAGCCAGGTAGGAGAAGGATCTTCCTCCCGTTGTGGCTCTTCGGATGCGGGGGACGGCGGCGAGGGCGTGGTTGGTCGATCGTAGCTGGCGGGTGGGAGTGTAGAAGGTCAGACGGTCGTTGAGGTATCTGGGGCCTTGGTTGTGGAGGGCTTTGTGTGCGTGGGTGAGGAGTCGGAACGTGATTCTCTTGCTGACGGGGAGCCAGTGCAGGTCTCTCAGGTGTCTGGCGATGTGGCTGTGTCGGGGGATGTCCAGGATGAGTCGAGCTGCAGCGTTCTGGATGCGTTGGAGTCTTTTATGAAGTTTGGCTGTGGTTCCGGCGTAGAGGAGTTGCCGTAGTCCAGTCGGCTGGTGACGAGGGCCTGGGTGACCGTCTTCCTGGTTTCGGTGGGGATCCACCGGAAGATCTTGCGCAGCATGCGTAGGATGTTGAAGCAAGACGAGGAGACGGCGTTGACTTGTCGGGTCATTGAGAGGGAGGAGTCCAGGATGAAGCCCAGGTTGCGTGCGTGGTCCGTTGGTTTGGGTGCGTTGCCCAGGGCAGGGGGCCACCAGGAGTCGTCCCAGGCGGAGGGTGATGATCCTAGGATGAGGACTTCCGTCTTATCTGAGTTCAGTTTCAGGCGGCTGTTCCTCATCCACTCGGCTACGTCCTTCATCCCTTCATGTAGGTTGGTTCTGGCGGTTGTGGGGTCGTTGGTGAGGGAGAAGATCAGCTGGGTGTCGTCGGCGTAGGAGATGATGTTGAGGTTGTGTTGGCGTGCGATGGCTGCGAGGGGGCTCATGTAGATGTTGAAGAGGGTGGGGCTGAGTGATGATCCTTGTGGTACGCCGCAGATGACTTCGGTGGCCTCGGAACTGAACGGGGGAGGCGGACTCTCTGGGTTCTTCCGGCGAGGAAGGAGATGATCCACTCCAGTGCCTTCTCTTGGATTCCGACGTTGTTCAGGCGTTGCACTAGGGTGCGGTGGCAGACTGTGTCGAACGCTGCGGAGAGGTCCAGGAGGATGAGGGCCGCTGTTTCCCGTTGTCGAGCAGGGCTCGGATGTCGTCGGTGGCTGCGATGAGGGCGGTCTCGGTGCTGTGGTTGGCCCGGAAGCCGGACTGCGAGTGGTCGAGGGATCCATTCGTCTCGAGGAAGGCGGCCAGTTGTCTGTTGACGGTCTTCTCGATGACTTTGGCAGGAAAAGGAAGGAGCGAGATGGGGCGGTAGTTTTTGAGGTCGGTGGGGTCCGCAGACGGTTTCTTCAGTAGGGCGCTGAGTTCGGCGTGCTTCCAGCTCTCTGGGAAGGTGGCGGTGTCGAAGGAGGTGTTGATGATGTCCCGGAGGTGGGGTGCGATGACGGCGTCGGCCTTGTTGAAGACGTGGTGAGGGCAGGGGTCGGTAGGTGATCCGGAGTGGATGGAGTTCATCGTGCGGATAGTGTCTTCGGTGTTGATCGGGGTCCAGGCTCGGAGGGTGGAGGTGGGGGACGTTGGAACGGTCGTAGGGTACGTCGGCTGTGTGCTGAAACTGTTGTGTATGTCTGCGATCTTGCTGTGGAAGAACGAGGCGAGCGAGTTGCAGAGGTCTTGCGAGGGAGTGATGTCGTTGTTTCCGGCGCTGGGGTTCGAGAGCTCTTTGACGATGATGAAGAGTTCCTTGCTGTTGTGGGCGTTGTTGTCCAGTCGTTCCTTGAATGCGGTTTTCTTGGTGGAGTGGATCAGCTGGTGGTGTTTTCGGGTGGCGTGCTTGAGGGTGGTCATGTTGTCTGCAGTCGGGTCTCTGCGCCATGCTTTCTCGAGGGCCCGGCAGTTCTTCTTGGATTTCTTGAGTTCGTCGGTGAACCAGGATGCTTTCTTGTTGCCGTGTCTGACTGGGGGGTCTTCAATGGGGCGAGGTCGTCTGCGCAGTTGGTGATCCATCTTGTGAGGTTGCTGGCGGCTTGGTTGGGGTTCGTTGAGCTGGCGGGAGGGTTCTGGCTCAGGGATGTGGTGAGTTGGTCGGTGGTGATCTTGTTCCAGCTTCTGCGCGGAAACTGTTGCGTGTGGTGGTGCGTGGTGGTCCTGCTGAAGCTGAAGTGGACGCAGCTGTGGTCTGTCCAGTGGAGTCCGGTGGTGTGGCTGAAGGAGATGTCCTTACTGGAGGAGAAGACCGGGTCAAGCGTGTGGCCTGCGTGGTGTGTGGGGGTGGTCACCAGTTGCTTGAGTCCGAGGTTGGCGAGGTTGTCCAGCAGGGTGGTGGTGTTGCGATCGTTGTTGTTCTCTAGGTGGAAGTTGAGGTCCCCAAGGAGGATGTAGTCAGCCGAGGGAGGGCGTGCGGGCTGATGAGGTCGGCGATGTCTTCGCTGAATTGTGTGCGTGGTCCTGGGGGTCTGTAGATGAGGGTGCCTCTGAGGGTGGTCTTGGGGTCGGTGTGTATCTGGAAGTGCAGGTGTTCGCCGGCTGTGAAGGTGTCGTCGGAGTTGGTCGTGATGCGGATGGTGTTCTTGTGGACGATGGCGATGCCTCCTCCGGTCTGGTTGGCGCGGTCCCTTCGGGTGATCTTGTATCCGTCCGGGATGGCGATGGCGATGTCGGGCGCTGAGGAGGTGTTCATCCATGTTTCCGTGAGGAAAGCGACGTCTGGTGATGTGGAGTCGAGCAGGTTCCAGAGTTCCACGGCGTGTCTGTGGATGGAGCGGGTGTTGAGCAGGATGCACTTCAGGTGGTTGCTGCTGGTGCTTGGCTTGGCGGGTGCGGTGCAGGTCCGGAGGCAGGAGAACTTGCAGGATTGGCAGGCGAAGGGTCCGTGGGTGCGACCTGGGGTGGCACGGTGGCAGCCGGGGATACGGCCGGTGTTGAGTGCGTTGAGGGTGGCGGTGTCGTAAGTCCGGTGGGTGGGTTGGCTGCTGCGGGGGCCAGGGGTTTGGCGCTGGGCGCGGTCCAGGCGCGGACGGGCGCAGACGGGCTTGCCTTAGGCGCGCCTTCGGCGCGCCAGCGGCACGGCCGCACAGCGGCCGCCATTTATGGGGAGGTGGGAGGGAGGAGCAGCTGGGAGCCGGGAGGCAGGGGCAGCGAATGGGGAGTCAGGGGGGCGGGGCCGCAGGGGACGCAGCGGCGGGAATGGCGAGAGGCAGCGGGGGCACAAAAGGAAAATGGGGAGAGAAAACAGACAAAAATACAGGCACAACGCAAATGGGGCAGCGAGGGGCACAGAAAGGAAAATGGGGGAGAAAACAGACAAAAATACAGGCACAACGCAAATGGGGCAGCGAGGGGCACAGAAAGGAAAATGGGGGGAGAAAACAGACAAAAATACAGGCACAACGCAAATGGGGCAGCGAGGGGCACAGAAAGGAAAATGGGGAGAGAAAACAGACAAAAATACAGGCACAACGCAAATGGGGCAGCGAGGGGCACAGAAAGGAAAATGGGGGAGAAAACAGACAAAAATACAGGCACAACGCAAATGGGGCAGCGAGGGGCACAGAAAGGAAAATGGGGGAGAAAACAGACAAAAATACAGGCACAACGCAAATGGGGCAGCGAGGGGCACAGAAAGGAAAATGGGGAGAAAACAGACAAAAATACAGGCACAACGCAAATGGGGCAGCGAGGGGCACAGAAAGGAAAATGGGGGAGAAAACAGACAAAAATACAGGCACAACGCAAATGGGGCAGCGAGGGGCACAGAAAGGAAAATGGGGGAGAAAACAGACAAAAATACAGGCACAACGCAAATGGGGCAGCGAGGGGCACAGAAAGGAAAATGGGGGAGAAAACAGACAAAAATACAGGCACAACGCAAATGGGGCAGCGAGGGGCACAGAAAGGAAAATGGGGGAGAAGACAGACAAAAATACAGGCACAACGCAAATGGGGCAGCGAGGGGCACAGAAAGGGAAATGGGGGAGAAGACAGACAAAAATACAGGCACAACGCAAATGGGGCAGCGAGGGGCACAGAAAGGAAAATGGGGAGACAAGCAAAGAAATACGGGCACCGAGGCCACAGGCGGAAGGGCGATCTTACCAGCAGCAGCAGCGGGCGGACAACACAGGCGGAGCTGTGTGGTGGGGGAGCGACCTACCTGGCAAGGTCAAGGGTCGCTCCCCCTGAGTTTGTCGCCTGGGCTTCCATAGCGCGCTACCACCACAACTAGAGAGGGCTCTCATGCTGATTTTCCTAATCTCCTATTGCTGAAACCTTTGCTCTGCAGGAGCACCCTGATGACAGGAAGCGCTATAAATATTAATAAATACTTAGACAGGAAAGTCCCATTTCGGGATACCTCATTTCCAATAGAGACTAATTACAGACCCCAGCCTGTTCCTCTTCGCACTGGACTCCCAGGATTGTGTATGCAGGAATACAAGAGTGATTGCATCCCCCAAGAACTCAGAAACGATAGAGGCTAGTATTGGAGTGTCATGGGGTGAACTTCTGGAAGGGGCCAGACTAACCTGCAAGCCTTCCGGGAGTGATTAATTAAGCATTGTTGAAATTGCAAAACGAACAGCTCTTACAGTGCTGAGACGGCCACTTGCACGTTACTGTTACTGTTACCGCACAAGAAGTGTCCAGTCGATAAATGAAGGGCAGGTCCCAATAATAGGAAAAGAAAAGTTTCTGTGATTAACGTAAACAGCGAAGCGCCTCTACACAGTGACCGAAGGATTTAGTAACAAGCAGTGTGCATAGTTCAGTGTCTGTATGTACAGCTGGGGGCTAGTATTGCCCACTTCAAAAACACGGGGGGTTGTAACCTTCTTATAAAATCATGCCACTGCTTGCATTTACCAGGCGGGTTTGGACGTCAGACGTCACCCATAGTAAGAATACAGCTTCACTGGACGACACGACAGTCACAGGAATATTTTCTTACAACTGCACTCCCGCGAGCATGGCTGGGCTTCCACACTCACTGACGCGAGATGGCAGGCACAAGGCCGCGGCAGCAAGTGTCCTGTTGACTTAGTGTCCCGGGGACTGTAAAAGGGCCAACAGAAGCACTTAAAGTAAAAACAAATCAAGCTGTGTCCGCGTGCACATCTCCTGTCCGCGCAGCCACAGCGAGCAGGAGACAGGGAGGGACAGGAGATGTGCACGCGTACACATGACCCATACGCGTGCACGGAGTGCGGTGCCCTTAAAGCAGGCGCCACACTCGAATTAAAGTAAAAAATAAATAAACGGAGTGCAGTGTCCCTAAAGCGGGCGCTGTACTCCAAAATAAAGTAAAAATAAATAAAAAGTGTGCAGGAGAAGCCCGTAACTGCCCGAGAAGTTTGTGTGTGTGTCTCCTGTCCGAGGAGGCACGGAGCTTCGGGCTCTGAGCAGCACAATGGAAGAGGGAGGGGCCCGACGGAGGGGGGGGGAAGAGAAAGTGAAAGCGTTGTGCTGAAACGCCGGGACCCATAGCGTGCACATCGCCTGTCTGGGCGCGTGCCCTGACAGTGAGCGTGCACATCTGCTGTCCCGACGCCAGAGAAGACACGCAGTGAGCGTGCACATCGGCTGTCCCCCTTCGGACGCCAAACCGACAACAATAGGTCTCGCCAAGGCGAGCAGCACATGCGCTGCGTCGCTAGGCGAGACCTAAAAAGTGAGCCGATTGGCTTCATCAAGGGATGAGCACATCAATATATATAAAGCAGATCAATAATATTTCTATAAAAATCACCAATATTTTAATCTAATGTATGTTTTAGTAATTGACAGTGCAATGTTTAATAATAGGGATATATAAATGATTAATAAAGTTTTAATTAAAAAAAGTTGGTGAGTCTCTTAATAAACTTTTTTCAGCCAACAAAATGTGATAATAAAAACCTATAACTACCTACTGGCAGTCGCCAGTAGGTAGTTATAGGTAGGACCTAGTTTCCATTGGAAGAGTGTTTTTTTGTTTTGCCAATTACTTTGGCTCTGTTTGACGAATCCTAATGAAATTTTCAAAACTAATACGACGCTCACTTCAGCTGCTGTCTTGAAACTTTTGTGGTGATCCCAAAATGTGTTTTCCCCATGTAAATGACCCGGTTTAAAAACTGCATGATCCATATCAACAACTGGATGGGCAATAACAAACTACAGCTTAACGGCAGAAAGACAGAGATTATCTTGTTTGGCAAGGCTGAAGAGTATTGGTCCAACGACTGGTGGCCCCAGGCATTGGGCCCTTGCCCATCCCCTAAACAAGCAGTGCGTAATCTTGGAATAACAATTGATGACAAATTGTCTATGAAAAACCATGTCAATCTCGTATTAGGCACTTGCTATGGGATCCTGCGGAAATTACGCAAAATCTTTAAATGGATCCCGATTGAATCCAGGAAACCTTTGGTGCAGGGTCTTATTGTAAGTCGTCTGGACTACGGGAATGCCTTATTAGCTTCCCTAAATGAAGATCTATTTTCCAAACTTGAAATCCTGCAGAACACTGCTGCTCGACTTATTCTAAATCTTCCACCGAGATCTCCTTCAGCCCCTAGTCTGAGGATTCTCCACTGGCTTCCGGTAAGAAAGAGAGGCCGTTTTAAAATTCTATGCCTCACCCACAAGATCATATACGGTACCGGACCCTGTTATTTAGCGAAAAAGCTAAACAGGTATCAGCCAGGAAGACTTTTAAGATCAAGCACAAAACTTCTCCTTACCCCGCTACGAATTCGCACTGCACGAAGCGGAGGACGATCCTTTTCTTTTCTTGCCCCCGACCTCTGGAACAAGCTTCCGTCTCATCTTCTTTCCATCTCTGATCACAAGCTTTTTCGGAGGGAATTAAAAACGTGGCTATTTGATCATAAATAACGTTGTTCAGTTCTGACCGCCAGCCTTTTACGGAGTTCCGCAAGCGCCATGAGACCTTTCAGGTGATTTGTGCGCTCAATAAGTGCTTTTGACTTTGACTTTAATTCCCATAGGAACTTTAGACACGGCTACAGCCTGAACATCTGAACCAAATTTGGCAGAAAGGTAGAAGTTGGTCCAAGGAAGTGCCTGTTTTGTGATTTGGTGTAAATCCGTACAGTAGTTGAGGAGTACTTAACCAAAATCCAAGTTTGTATATAGAGGGCAGCGGTGGATCTGTAACCCCCTCCAGAGATCTGACTGGCTGCCAACACTTCAAACCAGGAGGTGTTGGCAGCCATCTCGGGAGTTGGCTTGAGCCGGGTCCCAGAAAAAAAGTTAAAAAAAAAAAGAAAAGGCGGCAGGGTAGAATACCCTGACCCTCTAGGCCTCTTGGGGGGGTAGGGGAGGGGAGAGTACCACAGGCACCCTGCAGGGCCAAGAAAGCATTTTTAAAAAAAAGTTTTGGCAGGATTCCCAGAGTGAAATCTGAGCCTAACTATAACGTCTCTGTAACCTTTGGTTTTTCAGTGAATTTCTAAGGTTTTTCAAATTCTATTTCCTCACTATAACGTCCCTGCAACCATTGTTTTTTAAGTGTATATATAAAAAAACAATATATATATATATATGCGCAACAGATGATCCCTGCAATCCTGGCAGGAAAAAGCGAGCCACCCCGGTATTGAGGTTGCAAATATTACAGGTTTATTTTCGGCAACAAAGACGCGTTTCGATCTCTGGCGAGATCTTGGTCATATATACACACACAACTATATATATATTATATATATTTTTAAAATAAAAACATCATGTTTGAGTCTTCTGTTAACATTTTTAGCCCACAAAATTCTATCATAAACAACCACAAGAGGGTCTTGCACTCCAGCAGAAGAGCAGAAAGCTCCAGCTATAAGTGCTTAAAAAAATATAGTAAGCTCTCCTGGTGTGAAGGATTTAAAGACCCAGGAGACTTACTCTTTTTTTAATGTTGCTTGCGGGGGGATACAGCACTCTCTGCAGCCCCCCACAACATTAAGAAAAGACTTGGTGGTGCCCCTCTTTAGGGGCAACACCAAGCTTAAAAAATTATAAAGAAAAAAGCCCTCATACGGCATTAAGGGGTTCGACTAGAAAGTGCAAAGAATAATAAATGAGCAGCTCCGGATGCTCATTTATTAGTCATTTTGTTGTCCCAGTGCCCACTCGGGACACCCTTTTTAAAATATTATTGGAGAAGGCAGAGCACAGACCCCCTGCCTGAGCTAATAGTGGCCCAGGGGACCCCCATCCCACAGGGCTTCAGGTGGGTGCCCTGGTACCCACCAGGGGCACCCACAAAACACTAAGCTGGGGGTCATGGGGAGCCCCAGGGCCACGTGGCCCCACCAACTCCACCACATGCACCCAACCCTGGGTGCATCAGGAACCAGCGTTGCTCCCTCCTGGCGGGAGCAGCCATTTTTCACTGCACCCACCGGGCGGGAGACATCTGAGTTTCCCAGCCCTTGAGAGCGGAGGGAAGGAAACACATGTTTCCTCCCACCCGGCAGGAGAATTTTTAAAGTGCCAGGCGAGTGGGAGCTGACATACCTTCCCTGCCTGCTCTCCTGCTGGCAAGGAAACTAATGTGTGCTGAGGGTGGGCTTCCCGGGACACAGCCATTGAGCCGCCACTGGTGGATAGGGTCTGAGGGGCCTTTACAAGCTGTCAGAGGGGGGCACGTCCCCCCCTTCCCCTTTTACATAAGAATCTGCCCTGGGGGATGAAGCCCCTGGGGCACATTAGCGCCTCGGGGAGGGGGGCTACATAACCCCTCACCTATATTTAATGTTCGCAACGCGGGATGGGGTCGTAAATCTGGAACTGCATGAGCGGACATGGTAGTTGCGTGGAAACACCCACATCAACACCCACGTCATGCCCCTAACACGCAAAATGTTGCATGAAAAGGGGCGATATTTACAAGCGCAGGTAAAGCCACCCAGGGTGGCTATACGTGTGCTTGTAAATATCATTCAGCAGGTTGCACCTCCAGTGCGTCACGCACCGGCGGCGCAAGGGGCTTGTAAATAAAGCCCAAAGGTTATAGTAACGTTATAGTTAAGTGAATTTGTCAGTGACAGCATTAACGTTTTCAACTAAAAAAACACAGAAATTCACCAGTTATAGTTAGGAGAGCCAGCTATAACTTGCGCCCCCACCATGGACTGCTTATGACATCGCATTTCTTGAGCACAGCAGTCAAGAGGTCCCAAGTCATATCTGCAACCTTTAGAAATATAGACACTTTGCATGCTGGGTTTTTAAGAATTTTAAGGTACCAGGCTGGGCACGTATCATCCATTCACTGGCTCTGCTCATCTTCTGAATGCTCCTAGGCATACCCTCCTCCAGGCAATCCGCCTTCGGTGCTAAACTTTCTCTGCTCTGGCCGCCACCCTGTGGAACCTATGATGACATGAGCCTACCAGCAAGCAATCAGATAGCTACGTTAGAGAGAGTTGTGTTTGTTTACTATTTTGTGTACAAAACCATGGAAAATATCTCAACAACACACGCCTTACACATTATCAAGAACATTAAATAACTGCACCTGGGTTTACACATGATTACAATGAATATTACATTACTCAGCGAATAGCTCATCATAATAGTTTGCGCAAGAGTAGACGGCATCACATCATTGACACTACCTCACCAGGACGACTTACACTACTGCTTGAAAGGTGTGCTGAGTATTTATTGCAGCAGAGCTCACGAATATTGTGTGCAACACGAACATGAGTGAGTCAACAAAGCATTGCATTTCCACTTGGAGATCTGTGCAAGTGTTGGAAAGTGACAGTCTGACAAGGGTCAAAATGCTTAGTCTGCCACAGCTGAGAATGCGATACTGTGCTCTGACACTGGGCCCGCCATCTTATACTGGAGAACAGAAGGAAGGCGGAGCTTTAAAACTCAAGCAGTAATACATCTGCCTCATGCGAAGAACATCTAATTGTAGATTCTAATTGATGCTTCAACTTTATTGTAGGGAAGCTGCCAGGCCATCATCAATCAAAAAAAAAAAATAAAAAAAAAACAGAAAACAAAATTGGATAAAAGGAAAAATATTTTGGAGATGGGGGTCTCAAAAAGCACACATTGTCATAGTTCTCTATGACACTGAAGGGAACAACTGTGTGTGTGGATCTGCTCCTTCTAAAAAGGTAAAACTCACACTGAACTTAGCCATATGTTGTAGTGGCCTGACCTACTATGTTGTAGGCTATTGCGGCTGGAAGAAAAATGCGAATGACACAACAGCAGACCAATGGTTGACGAGAATGGCACAAGTTCTAAAAAAAGAAGTGGGGAGGACTAACTAGCTAGGCAGTATGCAAGTGACATCATGGCGCATGACATCACACGTGGCATCACAGGAAGTGACATCACAAGAAGTGACAGTGATCTTACACGTATGTTTAGCAGGACTATAATGAAACATTTAAGCGCATTAAAAGATTTAACAAATTAGATTTTTCGTTGGGGTTGTGCCAAAAAGGTGATGCAATTCCCGACGCAAAACCTGGGCCTCAACTTATACATTTATTTTTTTAACTCTGCCACAAATAAACTGACAGCAAGGAGAAACGTGGTAGTAAATCTGTTCTGCTCAATTGGTTGCAAAGTCTGTATTCTAAAATATCTTATGGGGTTAAGGACCCTGCTGCAGAGATCTTAGCCCAATAAATCTCAGGAAATAATAATAATCGTAAAATAACTCTGAAGGTTAACGCATTTACTGGAGAGATCTGTGTTTTGTCTAGTCCCAGGTTTGAATCAAAGTAGCATAGAGGGCAAATGCGTCTCCTGCTAAGCACATCAGGTATTACGCAAATGAGAGATTTAGTGAAATGTAGGTAGGTGTGTTACTGCTTTTAACCCAATGATCTTTTTGTTACTTGCAGATCATAAATTGTAATCCTACTAATATAGCACAGTGAGCTATGAAGGACATGTGAGTCCTTGTAACCTCACTGTCTTATGTAACACATCGTGTACACTGATTTACACACATGATTTATTGTCAATATGTAATATGATGTGAAGCGCTCTGCCACCCTGAATTGGGAGGAGTAGCACTATAAAAGAAAAAAGAAAAAGAGTGGTATTGCAATTATTATTTGTGTAGGTACTGGGATAGACAAACACATCCGATATTCTTACAGTGCATGCATATCTCTTACATACAGGGACTGAACAAAGTCAAAACCATGCCTTTCTTAATTACTTGTGAAGTAATAACAAGCTGTGTGCCTTTGTTTCCCCTCCATTGCCTTTACATCTGGGTGTGAGGCTCCAGATAGCTCTAAGCCAGGATACTCAAACAAAAGAAGGTCTGATGGCCGCTTAACTTCAGCCTTTGTTTTGGGCCCAGCTGGAATTTGAAATAACAAAGTCCACTTGCAGCCTTCACGTTGCTGCTTGGAATGAAAGCAGACAACATGCAGGCGCTGCTGAATGTGTCTCGGTGTCTGAAAATTACACCAGGACCAGTTCAGCAGATTTCAGTGGGGGTCTTCTTGGGAGGGTGGTGAAAATAGTGGGTGGACGCCGTCTATCCGCGTGTACCCCGACTTGTGACCTGATGACGAGTTCTGGCTGAAAGTACCTATGTGAATATTGTACATATAATTTTAGAAAATCAAAAGGTCTTGGCTAATGCCAGACCTAAAGAGCATCGGCAAAGCCAATAGGTCTCGCCTATTCGAGAGCTATTGGCAATGTGTTTTAGCCATTATGTACACCAGTGTGGCTGCTGTTCAGCATGGCTAAAAGATAGTGGTGTGGAATGAGGTGGAGTAAATTGGGTTAGAGTGGAATGGGGTAGACTGGGGTAGAGAGGAGTGGGGTAGATTCATTTAGATAAACAGCGCGGTGGGGAAGACGCCGATCATGGACGCGGGGTGTACACGCCACCGCTAACAAGCTCCTTCTTACACGGAAGCGAGGATTGTGACATAGAGATATGAGTGACTTCTTGAAATATCAACTCCCAAATTTGTGCTACTCGTGGACTTTGGGGGATCGTGCATATTTGTAAAGCAGTGATACCGATAACGTGAAAACGTACGGGTTGGAATTACCACCATAGGCAAAGTATGACATACTAATCTATGAGCCCTGAAGAAGTTGCGGGACTTGACACATGAATAGCAACGAAACACGTGTTGGCTGAGACTGGTGTATTTGCGAAAGAAGAAGAATAAAAGAAATTGATACTTCTGTCGACACAGACTTATGATTTACTATGTGAAAGACATTAAGCGTGTGCTGGGGATTTGGATGCTTTAACTGGGTGGTCTAGGTCACATTATAGGGAGTTGGGTGGTTCTCCCTACCTTACGAGCACCGCTAGATATTAAATAACAGGATATGGTATACTTTCTCTAGGGGCGCCACTACCCTGAGACTAATCCACCCCACGATCAGGAATAGATTCATTTAGAAATGGAGTTGGGGTAGAGTGAGTTAAAATGGAGGGGGGTGGATTGGGGTAGATTAGAGTGGATTGGATTGGGGTATATTGGAGTGTAGTAGACTGAGGTAGACTTGAATGGAGTGCAGTAGACTGGAGTTGGGAGGTGTTGATTGGGCTAGATTGAGAGGAGTAGACTGGAGTGGAGTAGATTGGGGCACAGTGGAGATTGGTAGACGGAAGTGGGGTAGATTGGGTGGAGTAGAGTAGATTGAAGTGGAGCAGATAGTAGTAGACTGTAGCGAAGTGGGGTGGAGCAGATTGGGGTGGAGTGGAGTGGGGTAGATTGGAGTGGTGTGGAGTGAAGTGGGAGTGTTGGGTTGTGTCGTGGAGTGAGTGTTGTGGAGTTGAATGGCATGTAGTAGAGTGTCTTAGAGTGGAGGTATGTAGAGTGGAGTGGCAAGTCGAAGAGTGGAGTGTCGTAGAATGGCATGGCGTGGCATAGAGTGGAAGGGCACAGAGTGGAGTGGAGCGGCATAGCGTGGAGTATGCATGGTGCCATTACAGACAACACATTTTCGATTGAAATGACCATTTCATTTGCACCGAAATACTTTTTTACTGCACACAAACGATGTATGCTAATGTCATCACCTAGTGTATTGATGTGTTTTGATCAAATTCAAATATTTGTTTCCACCACATTTCAGGATTACAAAAAAATGTGCTTCATTTGTACGAATTCTGATATATTCTGAAACAACAGCACAGTTCGTTTTTTTGTTCTTCTGTGCTAGGAAAAGAAAACATTCTACACCCTCTCCTCTGACATGGATACTCATCAGGATTGTTACAAATTCTCTCACTTTCAAGTCAGAGAAAGAAAAGTGAATACCAAGCTCCCTTGGAAGAGAGAGCTTGACCTCCGATCTCTGTCTTTGATGCACAGCAAATGTGACAAGAACAAGATTTAAAGAAAGCCCTGTTTACAGAAGGCAAGTTCATGGAAAAATGCAGAAAACGAGGTTTGGGCAATGGGAGGGACGAACTCAAGCTGGACAGCGTAAAGCAAATAAAGCCAGTATAGAAAGCCAGAAAATGTTAGTTACAAACCACAAAGCCAATGGTAAGCAATGGGCGGAATGCATTCCTAGGAAAGCTTTCTCAGTGTCCACAAGATGTCTTTAGCAAACCAGACAGCTGTCCTGTCTTTTAGGCTGCGAATTAAAAATTGACTAAAAGCAACATGTTTTTGGTCTCAAAAGGCACACACTGCCATAGTAATCCCAAGCACTGAGGGGAAATTACGATGCCTTCTGAAAGAGCAGAATGCCGTCACTTACAAGAAAGTTTGCCTGTGGCTGACATGGACTGCCCCATGCTGTAGTGGGTGGAGCAAAAATGTGAATGACTTAACAACTAATGGGAAGGGGGCAGGCTGAAAGCCCCTATAAGCATATTATGTACATCCCTCTATTAAAATTAAAAGGACTTAGCTAACGCCAGACCTAAAGATATGACTCAGTATGGGCATTGCCACGGGAAAACTCCAGGTTGTGCTGCTAATTTTGACGCTCACCCTCCGTGCTGCTGCAGAAGGCTGGTAGATATGGCTGAAGACCTCTATATACCCGTCTGCACACCCACAGCTCACCTACTGGGAAAGCACTACAAGCAGTTCACTTAGCCCAACATTTCTATTAACTTACCAGATTCTCGGTGCAATGGTTAAAGGAGACCCACAATTATCCATGAAATAACTACAAGAGAAAATGCAGAGTTTCAAGTAATAATAATTTCTCGCCGATCAAGAGCTCACTTCCCCACACGAGGGCTCAGCTGCCTGTAGTGCCATTATCGGCAACTTCTCCCACCCCCCGTCTGAGCATGCAAGAATGAATAAATACACAAGACAACTTTGTAGTGGGAAAATATTGCTGCAGGTTTATTCCATACAGGAGTATGCAATATGTGGGTTATCTTACGGGCGATCCAAGGGCGGGCAGCTGTGCCAACCTATGCTGCCCCCGTCCGCCTGGTGAGCCAGCACTGTGGGACACCCCGTCAGTGGTACCTTTGATGATCCTCTTCCGGATCACGTGACACGTTGGTCTGTTCTACTCACGCCCTTTTCAGGGCGGAGCGTAGCAGGGCAAACCCCCGGTTGGTCAGGCCCCCAACCGCCCGAAGGACTAACAGGGCGCCGTCGCGGTTTTCCAGGAACCTGCCCTGAGGCTCCTGGTCTTTGGCTCTGGCACCCCTACTGTGCCGCGCAGAGGTACCCTTACTGTACCGGTCTGCCGCAGAGGTGCCCTTACTGTACCAGTCTGCTTCCAGATCGCCCTGTAACTCCGCCACAGCTCTGGAGGCGGCTCCCGTCGCCGCGAGAGCCCCCACCAAAACAGCTCATTTCCGACCTGCAACCTGCTTTCTAGGGCCTCGTGCATGTCCTAGTGGAAAGTATCCATGCCCACCTGTGGCAATTGCACCCAAGTTTGTCAACCTAACCTAGGCGTACGCCTGGATGGCCATGGTGACAATGGACCCCATCTTTAGCAAAGTAGCCTTAACATTAGCCTGGAACAGCTCGTCTCTGCTCTGCGAACTTACGCCCTGAACTGTTCACTCTTACAGGGATGTTCAACGGCCTCCTCTGACTTAGCTCTGTGCCACCTCTGCGGGGGATCATCTCGGACCACCAGAGTTACATTGACCCATGTAGTTGCTGATCTCACCAAAACAGCTCATTTCTCACCAAAACAGCTAATTTCCAGGCCTCCTGCAAATCTAAGGGAAGGGATCCATCCCTACTGGTGATAGATGAACCCCATCTATATCACAATAGCCCTTGACGTTAGCCTGGATCAGCTAGTATCTGATGAAACCAAAGGCCCTTCTGGCCTGTGAACCTGTGCCAAGAACTAATCCCCTCCTGCGGGAAAGTTCCACTGCCTCACATGACCCAGCCCCGTGCCCACTCTGGGCGGGCCGAATTCAGACACCATGGCTCACATTGCCCCATCTATTTTCTGAACTCACCTAGCTGCCGTCCTTCTAGCACCGTGTGTGCCTGGACACCTGTGTCCCCATCTATGGGACGGCAGCCCACTGGTTAGGTAACCGCTCCCAACCCCGCCAGCCTGCTTTGGCTATTCGGGCGAGGAGAATTGTGCTTAACGCTTGCACTGTCCCTCTGCTTTCTAAATCATGACGCATGGGCATGGTCATAACTGGAAGTATGTGCCAATGATCGAGGGTGCCCTCCTGCCCTTGCCATGCATCCCTTATTCCTTATGGGAATTTCGCCTGCTCAGTTCCCTCTGTGGTGAAACCCCCCTAGGCATAACAGCTTAGTTAACATGTCTGCATTAATACAGTGCGCACTGTCTGCAATATGGTGCCTGACGTTACCCTTGGGGCTAATGTAGGCTCCCACCTCCTGCAACCTTTAGTTTCAATCCTCCTGTATTTAAAGTGCTATAACACCATTTTCCACAAATTTGTGGGTACAGTGTCACCCTTGCTAGATGACCGCTTCCACAACCAGCCTATCTGCTGGGGCTGTCAGGGCGGAGAATATTGTGCTAACTGAAGCAACCCAAAACCTGCCCATAGAGCAAGGTGCCCCTACTCTGATGCAGTTGCCCAGGAATTTGCACTGGACCCTTTGGCTTGCTTAACTAAAGCTCGATCCCGTGACCCTTGGAGCTCAATCCAGCTATGGACCTCGTTTAATTGGTTATCCCTGGAATGATTGCCCTCCACAACTTCAAGTCCGCATTCAGCTTACTTTCCAGGCACCTTAAATGGAGGGTTGGGCATACCAACCCCACATGACCAGGGGGTCATGTGTGTATCACCCATGATAATGTTAGAATCTAAGGTTCCCAGGTTCAAGGATTGCCGCAGCCCCCTTTGAGGGTCTGCTGAGACCACACTGCCTCACAGCACGTTACCCCGCTACCTCATGTAGCTCCATTAATGCCCTGTTGTGTCCCTGAAAAGACACCTGACAGGATGAACTGTCTGATGAACCCGGAATAAGTGATAATAGGCAAGAGTGCCCTCATGTACTTGCCATGAATCCCTCCTGTCTTGCAGAATTACACCTGTTCAGCTCCTGCTGAGGGGACTTCCCTTTTGCTTAACTGCTAACCCCGTGTGCAGTCGCGACATTAATGGGTAACATCCCGATTTGTGCCCACCTTAATGTGCTATGCTGGGAGCAACTAGGCACATACCTTGTTTCCCCAATTGTTGGGACAGCAGCACCCTATGTTGGCTTCCAGCGTCCCCAACCCGCCTGGCTGGTCCCGCTCTCCAGGCGGGGCATTAGAGCTTAACGGAGCAACATGGAGCCTACCCTTGGTTCTAGGATGCACTTACTGCGCCCAGTTGACCAGTTTGCACCAACCTTCTTGATTGCTAAACCCTAGTGAACCTCCTAATGGTGTCACCTCTGGTTTGAAAGGGTAATGTATTGTGCCCACTATTAGCACCACCGCACCCTTTCGTGGAGTGACAACTGACAGTCCACCCTGCAGCTGACCCTGTTGCTTAATATGGCCCATTAATGCCCTTGCCTGTCCTTCAACGACCCTGGCGGCATAGTGCCCAGCAGCTTGGTGAAGGGGGGTTTTTGGTCCCAGCGTACAACCCAGCTCATACTAGTTTGCACAGTTCCGGTTAGCCTAGGTGAATGGTCCCTCTGAGCTCTGTGTGGGGCCTATTTCACACTTAAACAAATGCCTATTCTCCTGAATTTAGAGTGATGCAAGGTTGGACTGGCGGCTACCATTCTCACTCACGCCTGCATATACTAGGCTCAGAACACGGAACACTTGCTCTATAATCCCTTGGATTCCAGCCTGGCATTCCTATGTCCAGCTACGCCAATCGATAATGGCTCTACTTGATCATACTGACCGAAGACACATCAACCCTGCGGAAACCAGGTGGGGATGCTAACCTGCCCCCAAACTCTGCGGCAACCGCAGCAAGTGCAAGCTTGCAGCAAACATGACAAGCTGCCCACCAACAAACCATCCCCAGCACCCGGGGGCATGCCGCCAATCCTTGGCTTGTACACTGACGAGCTTAAGGTTAATAATGTTATCGAAGGACCCATCTCTGAGCGCATGCTTGCAACCCTATCCACTGCCTCACCCTAGTCACTAAAACCACTGCCGGTAGCATGCAAAGCTAAGCCCATCCATAAATCACCTGCCAATGCGAGCGGACCACGCAAATAAGAGGACCTCAAAATAAATGACCTTGTACACCACCTGTTCCTGTGTGTAATTTAATAAACAATGTTGTTCATTTATAATAGGAACCCAGGTCACCCAAAGAGTGCACCTAACAACTGATTTACCTCTTGCTCCCCCTTGGTATTATTGTCAGGGAGGAGGAAAGAATAATGTTTGTAAATTAACCAAATGCCTTGGTGCGTGAACGTCCGCTGGTCGTACTTGTCAATGCAGCGGTTATTTAAATTGATAATACTGTGCATATGAATAACTATGAACAGGCAGCTGAGAATTTCACACGTTAGTAAATGTGAAACATTTTGGATTTGTCCATCGAATTGAGCCAGTCCCCACCAAAGGTGGAGTCATGCCCTCCCAAACTTCTGCTAGTGTACCAGGGAGCAGACAAGACAGTGGGGACAGGAGGGGAACAATGTGTATCAATACCTGCCCTTTCTTGAACTGGGGATGCCAAATGTTCTTCAATACATTGCGGCCTATTTGTGCATTAACTTTAGCTTACTGCTCCAGCCCATTTTGACCCCCAGCTTTGGTAGTAACATGCCCTTAATGGTACGTGACCTTCTACAAGCACTGCGCAGAGTTCCCCATGACCACTGGAGACTCCTCTGGTGACGCATGCCCCCGGTGGGGGTGACAGAGCTCATCCTTTCAAGGAGTCAGACCTCGTTATACAGCGAAAGAGGCACGTGGGGCACTCGAATGAGACAAAATAACTATTCTTTGCAAAAGAGAACCTGTCCGTAACTATAGTCTATCTTGGGACAGAAGAAGAACCATGATATTATCACTGATCAAATCCGATGTCATATTCGCTACCTCTGGCATATTCTCATAAAATCGCCATATCTGACTGACACCGCACTCTCATCCTATGCTTTGTGTGATCTTGGCCCACTTTAGTGTGAGCAGAGCCCCGCGATGCATACTTGGCTTCATGGTCGATAATGCACAAGTAAACTACCCCCTCCCATCAAGTTGGGTTGCACAGTACATAGTAAGGGTGCAGTGGGCTAGTTACTCTCCTGGGGCCCCAATGCCACTGCACTTGCGGCGCTAATGAAAGCTTTGTCGTTTTGGCTGTGTCAACTTTGTTGCCTGCCCCCTACAACCCCATGGAAATAGTGCTGAACTCTCGCTTACTACACTGCGGAGTGAGCCCACTGTATTCACCAAAGTTCTTCACAATTCCGCTTCTGACTAATTGGGAGCACGTTCACCCCATGGTATCTTGGCGCTGCATAACATGTTTATGGTTACTCAACTCCATGGTACTCGTTTTATCGACCTCAGAAGGATACATGCTGAGTGGACCTACCAGGATCTGAACCTGTGACCGAGACATTGAAACAAGCCACTTTCTGTTCTGCCACTCCCCAGGCCTGTGGAATAGTCTCCCAGGGCCGACATCTGGCACTTGAACCCTTACTTGGACAGGCCCGAGCTAGAAACCCAGATCTAGACAGCCTGCCAACCAGCTGACCACGTCCAATACCAGAGTGTCACACATCCACTCCGTAGCCTGGATACTAAACCAGGCATAGATGTATCAGAAGACCTATCTCTTGGCGCCTGTCTACCACAACTTTCGCTGCGTGTCCTAGTCTGTTAAAACCCGGGCACAAGGTAGCCTGCCCAGCTAAGCCCACGAAGAACTCGCAAGACACCCCCAGCAAACGCCTGGCCAAGCAAACACTACCGGCCACCTCACCCCCGTTACCGTACCTCTCGTTGCAGTCGTTGCGTGAAACCAAGTCCACAACATGCCAACACAGGTTTGCCCCCAAATGGCAGTGCGATTCACGATGGGAAACATGACATGAGAAAGAACACCACGTCCCCGCAACACTTACTTCCAAGTAATGCCCACCGCGATGGAGAGCACAAACCCCTGTTGCCCAAACCCAAGGAATGCAACACAAGGAGGCCCCCAGCGAAATATTTCCTAGTAGCTCCATATTTGCCAAAACACCGAAATGCCCGTCAATATCACTGAAATATAATCCTGGTACTATGGCATATTCCTAAAATGCACTTTACAAATGTAATTAACCCTTGGCGCTAGACCAATAGGTGTATTACCCAATTAAGTTATTTTCCTTCATCTTAGAAAGGTGACGGTTGTTATGTACTAACCTGCAAGTCAAATCTAGGCAGCACTCGCAATAACCACCTAAGCTACACTCTCAGACTCGGTCCTACAGCGATCTCCGCTGGAGGCGGTCAATGGGTATACCATCAGTAATGTCCATCCACTTTATTTTATTAAGGAGGAGCGCAGGCTCAAAGTGTTCCAACCGCCCCCTGGAAAATTTCATTTGACAGCAAGCTCCTAGAAGCTTTCTTCGGGTGACAGCGCTCTACAGTGTAGAGAAACACCCGCCAAAGCCGATGTATTCCCTTTCGCCGACTGCGCAAACCGCTGGTCCCCGCTCCAGCAAAGGTAAGTCATTAGGTCAAAATTAATAAATAATTAACACCTACAAGGAGTAATAGAAAGTTAAAGAAGGTGCAACACTCACATCCCTACGGTCTGAATCCAAGGATAAAACTCAAACGTATGCTATCATGGCAATATCAATGTCTGCAGGCAGTTCAGCATAGTAAAATAAATATGCGAACTTGGCATTTGAAACACATGCACTAAGCATAGCATGAATAATTTAATCATGAATAGCACAGAAATTATGCTAACCTGGTGTTACAACAATCTCAAAATGGCACTAGACGTCACTGTTGGAGAGCGTTTTAATCCTATGTACAGGACCTTGAGCAGTGTCTGCGCACTAGGCCAGATGTAAGGACTCACACAGCTCACAACTCACACCAGCTATGAGTGACCCCTTTTCACGAGCATAGTCAAACAATGAAGACGATACAACATATTACTATCAGAAAATGCACCAATCTAGGGCAACAAAATCCCTAAGCTGCTCCTACCCCTGCTGCAAAGCACCCGAAACGGGAGGGACCTGGGCGCTGTACGTTTGCCTTTTTGGAAATAATGGAGGGCAAATAACCGAAGGGACTCCCACGTCGCGTCTACATCTAGACTCGAACCCCGGTCCCCCGGACACAAGTCCGCCACGCCACCAGGTGACCTATACCCCTCCCATAAGCTCCTCCCACAATTGCTCCAGTGTGGCAGCACATCCTAAAGCTCGGACTAGGGCCGTACTCCCTACACATCAGCAATACCTGTCTCTTATTCCAGTAAAGGAATATGTGTGTTCAGCCGGTCCATCCTTGCCGCAGACACCGACAACCCCGGGCTGCATGTGCTGGAGGGTCATCTCAAACCGCCCGACCTGCTACTGCTGCTCATGGTCCACCTAGGGCCAGTGACATCCCAGAGGCTCCGGGCCGTAAAGATTAGATTTTACCGCAATTAATCGTGTGCACGCTTGATCAGGAATGATAAATTGCACCCGAATTTCTGCTTACTATTCACATCAGGCATCGGGTGCGTCCCGGACGAAAACCACACGCACGCCACGCGCATGGCAGCCGCCATCTTCTGCCACCCATACTTAAAACTGAGCGCCAGGCAGCCTGACACCGCCGAAGGCCCTCCCCTCGCACCGCAGAACACCGAGCATCACCCGGCCCGGCTCCATCCCGTCGGAGGTACGCAAAATTGGTGCGCCCCCGGTCCGAGAAGGGCCACACGGCCCGCACAAGCTCACCCTGCGGGGCGATCCAACGGCAGTGCACGCAGGGAAAAATCCAGCATGTGCACACCTTGCCCATGGCCCCCCACAACATAAAGTGCCCCAGGCCTGCAGGATGGTGCATACAAGATATTGTCGAGCTGTGTGAAATGCACGCCTCCCTGTCCCCCAACCCCAAACTCAATACAAAGCCAATGAACTAGGCCCTGGGCGAAATTCACGCCCCACTGATCCAGCACGCAAAACCCAACACAATCTCAAAGAAATGGGTCCTGGGTGACCTGCACGAGTTGAGCATGGCGCAGAACGGGCCAAGTAGAAATCTGCTCCACTCGCCAGCAGCCCTGCCGTACCCAAGGGACCATCCAGCGGAAAAGCGAAGCTTCCCGACGCAGGGGGGGTCCCACTTCCCAAATGCGCCAAAGGCAACCACTGACCCGACGCGTGAGCGGCACTTAGCCTGGCTAGACGGCGTGGATCCTCGATGCCCACTACATACGCTGCCAGACCGAGGGCCGAGAAAGAACCAACCCCACCTGCAATGCCTCCAAGCATTCCGACCAACCTGACTGCCTGCCCTTTATTGCCCTGCAATGTAGAGGCCACCCGGCCCAGAGCAAACCTCAAACTCCCTTCCCGGTCAGTCCAAGGCCGGGGCTTGGACTGACCAGTGCACGACTGGCAGGCCTAACTCAAACCTGGCCAATCTGATCGGCAGCACCAAAGGCCCAAAAGGTCTTCCCTGCTCCCAAACTCACTGCGCATGACGACGACCCCCTGGTCCCGGGTACATGAAACCCGAGGCGCGCTGCAGACACAGCGTATCCAGCGGGGGGGAAAGGAGACCGCAACAACGCCGGCCGACGCGAGACAACCAGTCAAGACGGCGTGGCTGGCGAACAGAGACCGCCAGGAGGGGCAGGGGAGGCATATATGCTCTCCCCCCCCTGTCGCACCGGAAGGACGTCACAGAGGCGACCTAGCTAGAGGGCTCCACAGAACCCCTCCAAAGACTAGAGCGGGTGGGCGGTGCCAAAATGGCACTAAAGGGCCGTCCCGCTGAGGTGGCCCCCTGCGGGGGCCGCGGACAGCCACATTCTCTGAGGATGCCAGCATCGAGCTCACTTCCCCACACATGAGGGCTCAGCTGCCTGTTCTCTGAGGACGCCAGCATCGAGCTCACTTCCCCACACATGAGGGCTCAGCTGCCTGTTCTCTGAGGACGCCAGCATTGAGCTCACTTCCCCACATATGAGGGCTCAGCTGCCTGTTCTCTGAGGACGCCTGCATCGAGCTCACTTCCCCACACGAGGGCTCAGCTGCCTGTTCTCTGAGGACGCCAGCATCGAGCTCACTTCCCCACACATGAGGGCTCAGCTGCCTGTTCTCTGATGACGCCAGCATCGAGCTCACTTCCCCACACGAGGGCTCAGCTGCCTGTTCTCTGATGACGCCAGCATCGAGCTCACTTCCCCACACACGAGGGCTCGGCTGCCTGTTCTCTGAGGACGCCAGCATCGAGCTCACTTCCCCACACATGAGGGCTCGGCTGCCTGTTCTCTGAGGACGCCAGCATCAAGCTCACTTCCCCACACATGAGGGCTCAGCTGCCTGTTCTCTGATGACGCCAGCATCGAGCTCACTTCCCCACACAGGAGGGCCTCACTGCCTGTTCTCTGATGACGCCAGCATCGAGCTCACTTCCCCACACATGAGGGCTCAGCTGCCTGTTCTCTGAGGACGCAAGCATCGAGCTCACTTCCCCACACAGGAGGGCCTCACTGCCTGTTCTCTGAGGACGCCAGCATCGAGCTCACTTCCCCACACATGAGGGCTCAGCTGCCTGTTCTCTGAGGACGCCAGCATCGAGCTCACTTCCCCACACATGAGGGCTCAGCTGCCTGTTCTCTGAGGACGCCAGCATCGAGCTCACTTCCCCACACGAGGGCTCAGCTGCCTGTTCTCTGAGGACGCCAGCATCGAGCTCACTTCCCCACACATGAGGGCTCAGCTGCCTGTTCTCTGATGACGCCAGCATCGAGCTCACTTCCCCACACATGAGGGCTCAGCTGCCTGTTCTCTGATGACGCCAGCATCGAGCTCACTTCCCCACACGAGGGCTCAGCTGCCTGTTCTCTGAGGACGCCAGCATCGAGCTCACTTCCCCACACATGAGGGCTCAGCTGCCTGTTCTCTGAGGACGCCAGCATCGAGCTCACTTCCCCACACGTGAGGGCTCAGCTGCCTGTTCTCTGAGGAGCATGTGCAGCATTCCGTCCATCATCTTGTGTGTTTTGCATTTCGCCCTAAGTGGGAAGGGTATGCCCAGACGTGGGTCCCGTGCGCACTACGCCACTGGAGTCAAGCTATCCTGGCTGATGAAGGCTGATAGCCTGAAACCGGTCCTAGGATGCTTGATTCCGGTCCAGGGAAGACATGGCTTGGCAGTTCGGTCTGGACTGTTCCCATGAGGCACAGGGTCAAGACTGATTTGCATATGGCTATGTCTGAAATGGGGTGGCGTGGTGAAGCAAAATAACGATGGATTAAACCCAGATCTGTGACTGGGGGTGAATGTTTGCCAATGTGCAGCATTCCGTCCATCATCTTGTGTGTTTTGCATTTCGCCCTAAGTGGGAAGGGTATGCCCAGACGTGGGTCCCGTGCTCACTACGCCACTGGAGTCAAGCTATCCTGGCTGATGAAGACTGATAGCCTGAAACCGGTCCTAGGGTGCTTGATTCCGGTCCAGGGAAGACATGGCTTGGCAGTTCGGTCTGGACTGTTCCCATGAGGCACAGGGTCAAGACTGATTTGCATATGGCTATGTCTGAACTGGGGTGGCGTGGTGAAGCAAAATAACGATGGATTAAACCCAGATCTGTGACTGGGGGTGAATGTTTGCCAATGTGCAGCATTCTGTCCATCATCTTGTGTGTTTTGCATTTCGCCCTAAGTGGGAAGGGTATGCCCAGACGTGGGTCCCGGGCTCACTACGCCACTGGAGTCAAGCTATCCTGGCTGATGAAGGCTGATAGCCTGAAACCGGTCCTAGGATGCTTGATTCCGGTCCAGGGAAGACATGGCTTGGCAGTTCGGTCTGGACTGTTCCCATGAGGCACAGGGTCAAGACTGATTTGCATATGGCTATGTCTGAACTGGGGTGGCGTGGTGAAGCAAAATAACGATGGATTAAACCCAGATCTGTGACTGGGGGTGAATGTTTGCCAATGTGCAGCATTCCGTCCATCATCTTGTGTGTTTTGCATTTCGCCCTAAGTGGGAAGGGTATGCCCAGACGTGGGTCCCGTGCTCACTACGCCACTGGAGTCAAGCTATCCTGGCTGATGAAGGCTGATAGCCTGAAACCGGTCCTAGGATGCTTGATTCCGGTCCAGGGAAGACATGGCTTGGCAGTTCGGTCTGGACTGTTCCCATGAGGCACAGGGTCAAGACTGATTTGCATATGGCTATGTCTGAACTGGGGTGGCGTGGTGAAGCAAAATAACGATGGATTAAACCCAGATCTGTGACTGGGGGTGAATGTTTGCCAATGTGCAGCATTCCGTCCATCATCTTGTGTGTTTTGCATTTCGCCCTAAGTGGGAAGGGTATGCCCAGACGTGGGTCCCGTGCTCACTACACCACTGGAGTCAAGCTATCCTGGCTGATGACGGCTGATAGCCTGAAACCGGTCCTAGGATGCTTGATTCCGGTCCAGGGAAGACATGGCTTGGCAGTTCGGTCTGGACTGTTCCCATGAGGCACAGGGTCAAGACTGATTTGCATATGGCTATGTCTGAACTGGGGTGGCGTGGTGAAGCAAAATAACGATGGATTAAACCCAGATCTGTGACTGGGGGTGAATGTTTGCCAATGTGCAGCATTCCGTCCATCATCTTGTGTGTTTTGCTGTTCTCTGAGGATGCCAGCATCGAGCTCACTTCCCCACACATGAGGGCTCAGCTGCCTGTTCTCTGAGGACGCCTGCATCGAGCTCACTTCCCCACACGAGGGCTCAGCTGCCTGTTCTCTGAGGACGCCAGCATCGAGTTCACTTCCCCACACGAGGGCTCAGCTGCCTGTTCTCTGAGGACGCCAGCATCGACCTCACTTCCCCACACGAGGGCTCAGCTGCCTGTTCTCTGAGGACGCCAGCATCGACCTCACTTCCCCACACGAGGGCTCAGCTGCCTGTTCTCTGAGGACGCCAGCATCGAGCTCACTTCCCCACACATGAGGACGCCAGCATCTCTGTGACCGAAGCAGACACCTTTGGAGAGATCATGGATATTTTACATGAATTAGTCAACTCAGAATACACGTAATCCCTAAAGTGTTCGATAGGTGGGGAAATATAGATTCATTGTAATGATTTCAAGGGAGATATGCTGCTTGCCAGTCGTGTTTCGGAAGATTTATGGTAAAGTGTCAAGGAAGAGGTTGCTGAATGAGAGACTCTGCAGTCCAAGGGAGCTCAGACTCTTGGAATCTTATGTTTGTATCAATCAATCAATCAATCAAGCACTACTCATATAGCGCTACTTATCACCCAAGAGGGTATCGAGGTGCTGTGCCAGTCGAAGAGTGCAGTAATGGGTGCTCGCGCGCCTTCCACCTGTAGAATGTTATTACCATCACTGTTCCCTTGACTCCCTTAATGTACAAGGTTCTACGGGAGTCCTTGCTCTTGCACTCAGTGGCTGGCGAATGGAGATCACGTTGTGTGCGGTACTGACGAATAAACCTTTTCATCCCCCAGCAGTGTGGCGCCTTGAGTCATTACACCTTTTGGAAATGATCGCCAGCCACAAACAAGGACACCAGTGACACCGCCTCCTCACGACATGATCAGGACTCGGTTGTCGTGTCGGGCCATGGCCCGCCTTTCGGCACATACCGGACACAGTGGCTGGATTGGGCCACTACCTCCTCTCTACGTGCCTTGTCTGTGAGCAGTCTGTGTGACCTGTGCAGTCTGTGTGACCTGTGCAGTCTGCGTGACCTGTGCAGTCTGTGTGACCTGTGCAGTCTGTGTGACCTGTGCAGTCTGTGTGACCTGTGCAGTCTGTGTGACCTGTGCAGTCTGCTTGGCCTGTGCAGTCTGCGTGACCTGTGCAGTCTGCGTGACCTGTGGAGTCTGCTTGGCCTGTGAGTACTTTATGGCCCCAGCGGAGCGCGGCGCTTCCTCTGGCTCGAGCATGCCTAGCGGCCTGCTCTTGGCAGTATCACGCAGTGTGGTGTGCGGTCTCTTCAAGCGCTTCCATCATGCTGGCTTTGTCTTTCCCGGCTCCCTGGCAGGAGTTTGCCTGTATTTGCTGCCCTACTACTCAACGCAATCTGGTTTGGGTGCTGCTCCCATTCATCTGTTGACACGTTCTCTTCTGAGTTCTCCTGGTCCTTGTGCCCACAGCTTCCGGATCATACCCCATGTGACTGTTTGAAGAATGCCCCTCGGCAACAACTCAGTTAACCCCTTGTTTGCAGCTTGTCTTATTTAGGAGTGTTTGGATCTGGTGTAGGGTTTTATTACGGCAGCTTCTTCTATAGTAATTCCACCACCTTTTCTTTCACATCATGGACAACCATCTATTCAATGGGAAGAGTGGATTGACTTATTTGATAATTATTTGATAGCACTTGACGGTATGGAATATTACCCTGAAAGGAAGAAATCGATATTATTGGGCACTGTTTGTAAAGAACCTCACCACATATTTAAGTATTTGCCTCACATATTAGGAAATGACAATCAACCTATTGAGTATGTCTATAAAGAGGCCAAGTTATGCCTTGAGAAGAGATTTGCCAAGGAGGAAAATATTGTTATGTCTCGGGACAAGTTTTATACCAGACCGCAGAAGCTTGGCGAATCATTGGAGGATTTATTTTCTGGCTTACGTGAACTGTTTGTCAAATGTACGTTCGGTCAGATGACGGATGAATTAATCAGAGACCAGCTTATATGTGCAGTGCCGTAGCAAGAAAACTCAGGAACGCCTTTGGGCTGCTAAGAATCTGTCTCTGAAAGACGCAATTGCTATTGGCATGGTAGTACAAGAGTCCGAGCAATGCATGAAGGTAATGAGCAAGAAAGATTTGCCGAGCCCGGAGGGAGATGTGGCCACAGTGGTGAGTAAGGATGAAGGAAATAGAGGAGCAACCAACAAGTCTAGTACCAAGTTACAGAGGGGAGCCAAATTAAAAGGATGCTCTAGGTGTGGAAGCTCATTTCATGTCAGAGATTCCAACTGGTGTTATGCGTCCAGCAAGGAATGTAGGAGATGTGGGCGCAAAGGACACTATGCCCGAATGTGCAAAGGCAATAACATTAAGTCTCGGGTAGCAGTTACAGAAGAAGAGAACTGGGAGGAAGGCTGCGAAGAACGTGTATTGATGGTCCACTCTGACTCAGACAAGGAACTGTGGAAGTTCAGACCCAAAGCTTCTTTTGAGAATTTGGACAGAGTAGTTGAATTAATGGTGAAATATGGATTGTTATTCACCATTGTGCTGATGAATATGTGGAAGAGTGAGTGGCCACAGGTCACCTTGGTGCACAAAGACATAAATCCGAGAGGGCATCAAGGAGAGTAAGTAAGTAAGTAAGTAAATGTTTATTGTTTAGTTAAACCTTAACAATATTTCGCATAAATGGAACAATAAAATCTCTACATAATTTAAAACTTTGTGGGTTTTACATTTTCAAATTGCTGTTAACATTATTAACAGTACATTCCTAAATTGATAATTTTGTTACTTCAATAAAATTCGTAGCCTATACTGAAAGATTGTTATTAGATTAAAAATGTCTACGTTCTATAATTAATAAATACTGAGTCAATTCCTGAGCCTTTTGTTTCTATTAGCAGATTTTAGAACTCGCAAGATCTATGTAATGAAATTTCTACAATCTATAATTCATAATACTTATTCAATTCCTGAGCCTTTTGTTTCTATTAGCAGATTTTAGAACTCGCAAGATCTATGTAATGAAATTCCAAAGGTTGGTAGGTTTCTCATTCTGTTCGACAATGAGATTTCAATTGTTGTAAGAGTCCAAAAATGTAATCAGTTTACAGTTCATTCGAGGGTCTGCGGGATCTAGCCCTGTTATTATAGCCACTCTACATGTCCTTATTACTCTAAAATTCAAGGCTTTCCTTAGCATTGTAACTCGTGCTGCGTGTAATTTGGGACATATGCAAATTATGTGAATAAAGTCCTCTTTGTCGCTTCCGCAAAGTCGGCATGATTTGGGTCCGTTATAAATCCAGGTTGGCTGGTCCGCAGTCGTTGGTAGTTTCCCAAGCCGTAAGGCCATCAGTTGTCTTTTTCGGTGAATCGAAAATGTGATGTTTAAGTAAGATGCCAGGGCCAGTGTTTTGTAGCTGTTTGTCGCCATCCAGGCGTGTGACCTCGAGCTGAACGCGTTTTTGCCAAGTAGTAGAGAATGAAATTTGGCTGATTTATTTATCATTTGCTTAAAGGACAGAAAAGACAGGTTCTTGTTCCACAGCTCAGCCGTGCGAGCAATTTTTAGAGCGTTGTAAAGGTATTGATTATATGGTGATTTTTTATCCTTTTCCATTTCTGACCAGAGGGCCTTGTTGAGTTGAGAGTTTGCCGTGTTCTGTTTCAGCTGATACCATAGCTTTATTGTGGTATACATGCTCCCTACCGTTTCATTTAAGAGGCCAAATTCAAGTCGTACCTGGGATGGGGAGGCTGACTGGTGTATTTGGAAGACCTTTTTGTATGTTGAAACCAATAATTTATTTAAAAGATCAGAATCCTTACCATGTAAAGCGATGCTGGCATACGTTATTGTCGGGAGCATTTTGGCTGACATCACTGCGAGCAAGGGTTTATATGACGGGACCCTCAATTTTTTTGCCAGGGTCGTGAAGGCAAATGTTAGTGCACTATTTCTCTGTGTCATATAAGTTTTTTGCTCTTGATGGTTTTGTCTATTGTCCATGTAGAACCCCAGATATTTATAACTAGTTACCTCCTCTAACTGATTACCGTCTAGCCATATGTTCTGTTTGGCAGTTGGATGATTACTGATGAGCATAGTCTTGGTTTTTAATGTGTTAATTTCCAATTTATTTATTAAAATATATTCCCTCATTTTCTTGAGAGATCTTCGGAGTCCGGTCTTAGTTAGGTTCATTAGCACAACGTCATCCGCATATGAGAGATGTGATAATGATAGTTTCCCTAGTTGTGTTGGGTGAGAATTGATTTTATTGAGCCTTTGTGCCAGATCAGACATGAATAGATTAAAAAGGTGCAGCACCAGCACACATCTTTGTTTTAAGCCTGTGTTTGTATTCAGTTTCCTGGATAGTCTTGAGCCGTCGCCCAGTTTTATTCTTATCCATGTTTGAGAATAGAGTAGTAATCAAGGAGAGAGCATCGATGTGTTGGGTTATTTTCAGGCACCTATTAAATTTCAGTCTTGTCGGATTGAGGGCAAAGTCTATGAAGCTCATGATGGCCACCCCATTTTAGGATGGATTCATCAATATCATATGCCTATTGTTATTGATCCTCATGCTCCTGGCCAGGTGTTGGCTGTGGGTGATTTGAATGCAGAGGAGGTGTTGGATGAATTGAAAAACAAAATTATTGAAAAATTGAGGGCTATGAAGGGTTATATCCATAGAATTGTATTGGAAAAGGGTACTGTTCCTGTCAAACACAATTTGAGAAGAGATCCAGTAGTTAGGGGGGGAGGTAACAAAAATGTTGGATGACATGTAGAAAGGATGGGTTATAGAACCAGTCGAAGCGGCTGAGTGGGTCTATCCAGTGGTTATAAGCAAGAAAAAGGATGGCAAGCTCAGATTTTGTAAGGACCTTCGCAGCTTTAATCAAAATGTGGTGACCGACCCCTTTTCCCTCCCCAACATCAATGAGCTGCTGTTGTTGCTCAAGGGTGGTAAGTACTTTTCCAAATTGGACCTGAAAAGTGCTTACTACCACATCAGGTTACATGAAGACTCTTGTAGTCTTACGGCTTTTGTCACAATGGAAGGCATGTTCCAGTTTACGAGGATGCCTTTTAGGTTATCCTCGACTGCAAGCGTTTTCCAGTGAATAATGTCTGAAGTACTCACAAGACTTGAAAAAGTAAAGTATTTCCAGGATAACATGCCTGTTTTTGGGGAGTCCATACAAGGGTACAACAATGTGTTGAGAGCAGTGTTGAGGAGACTTAAGGAGGCTGGTCTCACCTTGAGAAGGGATAAGTGCAAGTTCCTAGTTAAGGAAATTGAACATCTCAGCCATGCTATCTCGAGTGAAGGGGTGAAGCCCAAGGAGGATTTGTTAAAGGTAATCAGGTTCCTTGTGAAAAAGATCAGTTAATAGGTTTGATCGAATATGTTTGATCGAATATTGCTCCAAATTTGTCAGCAATTTTGCAGAAAAAACGGAGGTGCTAAGGATGCTGTTGCGTAAGGGGTGTGCATTTCAATGGAGTGGTATCCAAATACAGGCATTTGATATGGTGAAAAATGATGTGTGTGAGGCTGGTATTCTAGCACCTTTCAACGCCCAACTCAGGTCACTTTTGAACGTGGATGCTAGTGCAAATGGGCTGGCCTGTCTGGATTTCATTGGTCCAATGCAAGGGTTGAATGAAAGTGTGAAGTACACCTTGGTAATGGTTGATGTGCACTCCAAATGGCTAGTGGTCAAGTTTCGACGAGAAGGACCATTGAGATGTTGAAAGGAGTGTTCTTGGAGGAAGGGTTGCCTCGCATCCTCATTATGGATAATGGTACCCAACTCATGTCACATGAAAAGAAGTCATTTTTAGATAAATGTGGCATAAAGCACCATCGCACCACGCTGTACAATCCCCAGGCCAAAGGCATGATGGAACGGGCCAACACCCTTGTCAAAGGTGCTATAGCCATGGCCAGTCCAAGCGGGAAAGATGTTAGAACTATTGTGGGCGACATGATTTGGTCTCATTGCACTACCTCTCATTGCGTGATCAATGTTTCTCCTTTTGAAAGAATGTGAGGGAGAAGGCCTGGTACCAATAAGTCTCCGGCATGGTTGACCAATACCGGTCTGGAGATAAAGCTTGTGTGGACCCTAGAGAAACAATAGCGAGAATAAAATCTAAAGATTGGGTAAAGATAAACATGGCAGAGTGTCTGGCGGGCTAGCTAAGTTTTGGGGCCCGTTCAAGGAAGTGTTTGACAGTTATGTGGAACCGGAGAATGGGAATATGTGGAATAGGTGTAAGGTGGCTCTATATCAAAGAGGAGGGGCGAGTGGCGAAATTGGAGGACAAGGAGGACTCAACAGCTACATGTTGATGGATGATGGAGTGGTGGTGAGGTAAACAGTAGTTGAGGTGGGTAGGCGGGGTGAGACAGGTGACGGGAATGTGAACGAGAATGCTTGTGTCAGCATTCCTCCTAGGGCAAGTCTGAGTGAAACATGCAATCCAAGGAACCGTAGGCCTCCACGCTATCTAGAGGATTATGTGCAGATTCGTGAATGTATCTTCTGTTTTAGGTGTACACTGTATATATTGTATCCAGTGCATCGGTGTTACAGTAATGGTTTCCCTTTACTTCTTTGTTTTTTTGTTCTTCCTGCTTCCCGTCCTACTCTCTTCACAGTTATTTCTTTACTGCATTTTTACCTGCTTCGTTTAGTGTTTAGTAGAAGGGAAGGGGGTGTGTAGTAATGGGTGCTCGCGCACCTTCCACCTGTAGAATGCTATTCCCATCACTGTTCCCTTGACTCCCTTTATGTGCAAGGTTCTACCGGAGTCAGTTACTCCATGGTTGGCGAAGGGAGATCACGTTGTGTGCGGTGCTGACGAATAAACCTGCTATATCTCCAGTGGTGTGGTGTCTTCAGTCATTACAAAGAGCCAGGTCTTGAGTATAGGTCGTGTATAGAACCACCAATCCTGCTCCCTCTATGGCCAACTGCACAATACCCAACATTTGCAAGTCCTACAGACTCAAATTTGTTTTATGGTTGGTTTCGGTGTTTTTCTGACAGTAAAAGCCTGCCTGGCATTCCCTGTTTATAGGGTGCAAATCTCCAGGCGGTTTCCTAACTGATGGTGTCGGCTGTGTCAATTTTAGGGCTGGTAAAAGACCTCTTACTAACCAGCACCTTGAATACCATAGTTAAGACCGGATGTTCCCAGTACGAATAGTCCTTGGCTTTATGTGGTTTTTCAATATACACAAATATCCCTGCAGAAGGTGCATTAACCCATAAAACCTTTTCCCTACTTTTACACATTAACCCACTCATATTTTAGTGTAGAGTGGCGCATCACCTGACCTTTGAACTTTCTCCGACCTCCATTTCCAGCAATTGAAAATGTGTCACGCAGAACTGCTTCCTCTAATCACTCACATTTCAGGAAGAGAAATGTGGCTCAGAAACATTTCAACAAAAGGTTCACTCATGTTTCACTAGAAAGTTTAAGTGAAGAACAGAGCACTTTTAAAATGTTTTGCACATGACCAATCAAACTTTAAGAAACGGTTTCATGAAAGACACAGACAAGAAATGTTATATTTTGTCTCTTTATAAAACAGTGATTGATTTGTGATTCTCTGTTCAACTGTTTCTGAAATAGTTCAAAAATCGGGGGTGCAGCTTGGTCAGTAAGATTGGGTGGCGCCGGATGTTAGCTTCATTTCCCACAATCACACAGGCATATAATGTTAAAATACACCAAACAACAAGCAGGGCGCATGAGAGGGACTTAAGGGGCAGTTGAAAGAAAAAGGAATGCGGATTGGTAGGGGCACTAAGTGCGACCAACGACTATATTTAGTAAAATAACCAATATTTTGAGGACTTTTAAAACAAAGGGAAGGCATGTGTGCGTTTTCTCTGTCTTTATGGAAAAACTCCTGTTGAAATCCGACAAATACATCACCATACCCGACTGAAAGCATCTACACCCAACTATTTACCAGAAAATACATTTATTAGGAGGTGTAGTACTCCAAACACCACCCTTGAAGTTACGCCCCAGTCCAAAATATAAGCTTTTTGATATAATAATTACAAGTATATTTCCATAGTGCTGTAAATCACACTACTGCCCTTTCTAAGCGCTGTAAAGGAGGGCGGGGCTTCTCCGTCCTTGCATCGATCCAGCGGGATGCTTTCCTGGTACGTGCCAGAAAACTTCTCACTTCCTGGTTTTGAAAGACTTGAGAACCGGCCAGCTTCATTCTACGTGATCTACACATTTACTGATTTCATTGTGGTTTAAAACGGAACCGGTACTGATGATTGTGGTATTCATCGCTTCAAGGATGAGGAAATATTACAATGTTTTACAGATTTCTATAAGACCTTATACACCCCTGAATCCTCTCCTTCTGAAGCCGCCTTGGACTCGTATTTCGATTCTTTACCCCCTCGCTCTTCCCCACTTCCAGATTGTTCTATTTTGGAGGCTGACATATCCCTTTCTGAGATCAAATCCGCTTTATCTATGTTACCCAATGATAAGGCTCCTGGCCCGGATGGACTTACTGCTGAATTTTATTCCTGTTTTTCTCATATCCTTTTGCCTCATCTTTTATCTTTAGTTCAACACTTTGTTTCTTGCAATGAAGCTCAAGGTTCTTTTTTGGAAGCTATGATTTGTTTAATTCCTAAAAAAGATAAGGACCCTTCCCTTTGTGCTAATTATCGCCCCATTTCATTGATTAATCTAGATTGTAAAAGTTTTGCCAAGGTACTAGCCCTTCGTATTAACCAAGTTCTCCCAGAGTTGATTAGTCCTGAGCAGACGGGGTTTGTCAAGGGGAGGACAATAGCTGATAATTCCAGAACTTTTCTTAATATTATTCATTTAGCATCTAAGAGTTCTTCCCCTATTGCTGCCATAACCCTTGACGCAGAGAAAGCTTTTGATCGCGTTCATTGGCTTTTTATGATGCGTGCTCTCAAATGGCATGGTTTCGGACCTTCTATCTTATCTCTGATCAGTTTGCTATATTCTTCGCCTACTACCTCAGTTTTTGCTAATGGTTCTCAATCGTCTTATTTTCCTTTACAACGGGGTACCCGTCAAGGATGTCCTCTTTCTCCTTTGCTTTTTATTCTTTCCCTTGAACCTTTTCTACATTCCTTACATCATTCACCTTCCTTCCGAGGCTTTAAGCACAAGGCAATTGAAATTAACTATACGGCTTATGCAGACGATATTATGTTATATATTTCAGATCCATCTACTTCTCTGCCCGCATTCTCAGACCTTCTTTCTTCTTATGCTTCCTTATCCGGGTACAATCTAAATTTCTCCAAATCTGAAGTTCTTCCATTAAATAAATACTGTTTAAGAAGCATGTTTGAAGGGTTTGATCTTAAGTAGAATATTAGTATTATCACTTGATTGGGGATTAAATATTCTTCCTCTGTTGCAAAAACGATCCAGCTTAATTTAGATGAGGTTCTTTTAAAAGTAAACAATATGACAAACAAATGGTCTCCCCTCTTCCTGTCATGGTGGGGTAGATTGGACACAATCAAAATGATGTTGCTTCCCGTCATTAACTTTTATTTGTCCATGTTACCAGTTCGACTTCCTTTAAAGTTTTTTAAAACCCTTAACGGGATTCTGAGTAAATTTCTCTGGAATGGATGGAAGGCCCGAATTTCTTTAGCCCTCTTATCTGCCCCTAAAGATCGGGGTGGTGTTCACTTCCCCAATTTTCGACAATATCATTCTTCCTTTTTAATTCGTCAAGTGCTACCGTATTTATCTTCCTCTGAAGGGATTTCCAGTTCTGTTTGGCACAGATTGGAGGAATCGCTAATTCACCCTTTTCCTTTTTCCTTGTTGGCTAGTTTTACCAATCCTCCCCGTTCTTTTAATTACCCGACGATTTCACACTTTATCTCTACCTTTCACCCAGTTAAGTGCAAATCCCATTCTCCTCTACAATTATTTTTAGACTCACCTCTGTGGCATAACAAACTCATTAAATTATCAAATCGTACCATTTTTTGGAAACAATGGGCCGCTAAAGTGATTTTCCTTGTTAAACATTTGATTAAAGATTCTCTTTTTCTTACCCCCCAAGAGGTACAGTTTAAGTTTGATGTACCTGTTTCCTCACTACTTAGATATGAGTCTTTGAGAGTGCTTTTAATTGATCGGTTCTCTCTCCTTTCTGGATCTCCTCCGTCTTCTTCGGACTCCTTGTTTGAACCCCTATCTACTTCTCCCTCTATTCGGGCCTCTCACATTTATAAATATCTCCATTTCTCCTCCCTTGATCGTCCCAAGACAAAAGTTGAACTTCTATGGGAATCTGATTTGCAGCGTACCCTCTCCGTTCACACATGGAATTCTATATGGGCTCGCATACACCATACCTCCTGCAATGCTAGCACCACTCAGACCCTTTATTATTTTTATCAAAGATTGTTTTTTACTCCTTTATCCATTTCTAAGTATAGCGTAGAATTATCCCCGAATTGTTGGTCATGTCAACACAACCCTGGCTCGTTAATGCACTCCTTTTTTCATTGTCCCAACATTTCCTGCTTTTGGACTAAAGTATGTGAATCTATATCTTCCATCTGTTCTACTAATTTTCCTTTTGATATATATTCTATTTTTCTTGGAAGTAACTCTGCAATATGGATTGGTTCTCGCAAGGTTGGTATCTTTGTGGATGTGTTAATTGCTATTGCTTTTCAGGTAATAACCTCTAATTGGAAAGATGCCTCCAAGGTCTCCTACTCTGCTTGGTGGAATCTTCTCTGTTACCATCACAGACTGGATAGAGCTTCTGTCAGCACATCTCAGCAAATGATTCGAAAGGAAGCCTTTTGGTCTCCACTCATCAATTATTTATCCTCGTCTGCACTCCGCAATAAGGACTCTTCTTTTGTTTATCAGCCACCATGAATATTTTCTGGTCTTTTTTCTTTTATTAGTCAAGGTTAGGTATTTCTCACACAAATGATATAATAATGTATTTTGGTAATCTTTATATGGTATTTGATAAGGTCATCTCTCAGTTTCTTTTCTTTCCTTCTTTTTTCTCTTCTTTCTCCCCCTCTTTTCTTTTTCCTTTTCTTTCTTTCTTTTTCTTTTCTTTTTTTCCTTCTCCTGTTTTCCCCCTTTTTGAAAAATGTAAAATGCTATTGCGTTTCAAGGTGCGACTTTTCATTATTGCTTTCATATTTTGGGATATTGTATCATTGGTAGCTATCTTGTAATGTTTATTCCCTCATCATTTATATTCTGTTTCATTACCTTTTTGCTCTTTTGTCATGCTAATTTTTGTATAATGTTGTACCTATGTTTTTATTTGCTTCAATAAAGCTCTTTAAACTAAAAATAAATTTAAAAACGGAACCGGAAAGAGGCATTTGTAAATATGGGGAAACAATTACAAACGCACAATGTAAAAACACATCGGTGCAAACGCAGGAAGCCGACTGGAGTTGGAATAGTAAATTATACTATTCCAAACTCGAGCGCCCCCCCTATAGCAAGTCGTTGTAACGACTTGCGCTGTTTTGGCATGAGTAGAAAATGCATGCGTAGTAACGAGTGCTATTCGTTCTGACGGCATTAATACATTTTTTTTTTTCAGGTACACAAGTTAACATTATCTGAGCAGAGGTCCTATCTCATTAGTAACAGTTTAACACTCGAAGCAACAGGCAATTAAAAGGTAACCAGTTAACTTTTCCAAAGGCCTTCCACTGCGCAGCAACACGTGTCGCTAGGTTTCTAGTAACTCTTGATCCGCTTGAGCGAGAAACACATTTTTGGGGCTAAAACCTGCAAATGATGCAGCAGATGGTGGATCATGTGGAAAATCTAATAGTTATGCAAATAGCGCTGCTGCCGCAGAATCGCATAATTCCAGTGGCCCTGTTCATACGTTACAGAGCCGCCCCAAAGCATGTGAATTGGCATTACACACAGTTGTAAAACGCTAACTATTAAAAAATACAAAAAGCTTTGTTTTTAAGGTGCTTAATACCGTGATTTGCCCAGGATCACACATTGTGGTGAAGTGGGAAGACACAGTTTACTCAAGTCACACTGTTTCACAGTTGACATTTTGGCAGAACACTGATGACAGTTGCTTCCATGTTCAATCCTCGTGGACAGGGGTGGGAACCAGAAGGCAATGCAGAGCCACTACTTAATGTGTAAAAGAATAGGTGCCAGGACCCAAACTTTTCCTCACGAGCCTGTCGCCGCCGAATGTCGGGCTTGCTGAATACCATGTCCAGTCTTGATTTCACCCTGCCCCCTTCATCTTTCTTGAAGGTTTTTTTGGTTCAAAATCTGATGATGAAAAATAAGTCCAACAAATGACTTCCTGGTGGGCGCCTCCTGCAACCACCGACTCAAATTAAGCACTGCTTGGACGAACGACCCAGACGTCCTTTCTGACGTTGGAGCCTCTTTTCAGAGCTTAATAGGCCTGGCTGCCCTTCCTGGCACCCCTGTGACACCTCCGCACGGTCACTTATACGAGGCATTCTGGTGGAAACGTGCAGCTTGAAGACGCCTGATCTGGACGAGGCACTACTGCCTTCAGCAAACAGCGAAGACTGTGACAGGGGAACAATTCAATATATGTAACTATCCAGTTGTTTATTTAAATGTAGTCAGGGGCGCAACTAGAGCCAAATTTTGTGGGGGGGCTAATACTTCCAGCTATGTAGAGCCAAATTTCAGGGAGGGGCTAATACTTCCAGCAATGTGTCCTTGTATAATGTAACTGGTGCTCATGCAAAGTGCCTCAACACCTTCAGGTAGAGTTCGAGCTGTATAAAACTGCAAAAGAACAAAGTATAAGGTTACGTTTCAGGAAATGCATTCTCACACTGTGGCAGCAAAAGTAATTTGCAACTTTAAGGAATAGGCAGAGTGGAGATGCAGGGGCTCTAGGAACGGATGAAAAAACAATAAAGCCTCGTTATCAAGTAAACGGTCTTTTAAAGACTTGTGAAATACTCGGGTGCGGCTGTGATAAGACGCCAGACCAGCCAGCCCACAGCAGCTCAAGAACTGTCTGTGTGTGCGTCCTGGAAGCTGTCTCAGCCTGGGCTTATGCACATGACGAGGGGTGGGAGGGGGGCTGAAGCCCTTTGAGCCCTATGGGCGCTGCGCGCCTGAATGTAGTTATAGAGCACTTTGCCCAGTGGACAATTTACAAAATGGCACAATCACTTCACGCAAGGTGAGGAATAAACTTTGAGGCCAAAAGGTAGTTTTGTACCAGAGAAGTGACTAGATGAAGTGCCATCTAGACAGAAGGAAGTTTTGTTGTGGATAGCGCTTATCAAACATTTTTGCCCACTTCTAATCACTTTGCATTTTGCCAGATATTAGAACCAAGAGCACATAAGGTGCTTTGTCCAACAACACACATTCTGGTCACGCGGGGAAGCCCGGGTTCAAACCCGTATCTCCTGCTTGCAGCTGACAAGCTTACCAGTAGACCAGCAAGAACTGGTAAATTCACGGATTGTCACTAATAAACACTGTCCTGCCACACCCGCTTCTATTCAAGTACTGGGCCAACCACAGCACCACCAGAGAAGTAGCGGCTGGTGCTTTTAAAAAATGGTGGGCAGAAAGTTACATATAAAGTTCAAGCGGGGGAGGGTTACAAACAGATGGGGAGAGGATGTGGCCAGGTTCAACTCTCGGCATCAGCTTAACATCCTATGATTCTGGGCATATCGCATAATCTCCTAGTGCCGCAGCGTAAAAAGAAAAATGAGGAATATCATTTATACACTGAAGAAGCAGCACCACATATTTTGGTCTATATATAAAAGCTCCTGGCAAAGTGAGATTTAAATGATGCCCAACTCTGACAAGAGTTGCTGGCCGAATGTGCTTTAAAACATGCTGCTTACCATAAGGTTTTCCAGTGACTCCTTTGGGAAAACATCCTGGCCACAATAACTGTCATGCAGCCAGCCACTTGTCTTGTGAGACACCCTGGTAAATATTGTTCAAAATCCAGCAGCATGTAATTGTCTGATTTTATTATCTCGCAAGCACACTGCTTGGTACCACATAGGCCATACATTTAATACGTGCCCGCGCACGCTCCTGTGCTGTCTACATACTTACTAATCAATCAAACAATCAATCAGGATTTATAAAGCGCGGCAAATCACCCGTGAGCGCCTCAAGGCGCTGGAGTTGCTAGCTGCTTCGTGGGGATTTGTTCATAAGACAGTGTTGGGAATCTTTCACAAACAAACATTCTTATTTAAAGGAGCGTTTGTGCGGCTTTTAAACATATGTATTTACGTTGTTGAAGGCTGTGCGTTTCTACGCTGCAAATTAACTAAAAATGGTGCGGGGAAGGGGGAACACAATAAAACAGCAAATGTGCCTACAAAGCAACTAGATCTTGCTTTAGATCATGGTTAACAGGCTCGTGCCTCTGTGGGAGGTTGCTTACCGTCTGCATTTTTACATTTATGTATGAAAGCAGTGCAAGACAGCTTTTTGGTTTAACATTACACGTAACTCCATCCTCTCTGTACTTCCCACATAAATGTTAGTGCTTGTGCGAATGCTCGCCTAAAGCCTTCCATCTGAATTCCCGCCAGACCTCCCTGCCTCCAACTAACAAAGGGCTTTTGTCACATGCGTTTGCACAAGATTGATCTAGTTTTTTTTTTTTTTTTACTTATTTATATGCATTTTAGCACTGTACATAGTTTATAAACAAAACAGCTTTTGTTACTAGTTTCACCCATCGGCACAATCATAGAATATTGATCGTATCGGTCATATTAAGGTGCTTGTGTAAGGTGTTTCTTGACTAATACAATAAATGTCTTATTTGATTTTTAGGCACATCACATGAATGCTACTCACTACCACATCATTTCTCATGACAAAACAACAAACTATGCCACATAGCAACAATCACATAAATACACTCACACCATATACTATAATCAGCATAATTACACTCCAAGCCACACGGGGTTGTAAATAAGCCACAATGCATTTAAATGTTCTTCTAATGTTGCCATCCTGTGGTCGCCAGACGTCATTGCACATAAATCAGGACTGGCAACAGTCGTTTCCCAAAGGCAAAAGCTAGCTGAACAAACAAGCATTGAAAATGCAATAGGTCTCGCTTTGATTAAGTTAAAGCCATTTGCTTTGCTAATGGTATTGTATAGCAAAGCAAATGGCTTTAACCTATTGCATTTTTAATGTTACTTGTTGTATCCTATATCTGGATGCAATGACAGAAACAGTAAAATACTAGTCGGGCGGCACACTATGCTAAGCACAGATTTTTAGCTTACGTGTTTTTAAGCCACGCCCTTAATTACATTGGCCACGCCCCTTTGAGTAGCCCCCTAGTTTTTTCATCCCACTTAAATCCCTGATTGCAGGGATGGAAATATGTATCTAACTAGGGTATTATGACACTGGCATAGCAAATTGTACGCAACTGAGGCAACTGAGAACAAGGCATGCCACTGTACATGACTAATGCATTTCATTACAAGAAGAGACATATGTAAAAAGCCTCCTCCTACTGCTATGACCTACAAAAAGAAATCCTTCACTCTTCTATCCCACAACTATCCTTTTCAATCAAAATAACAGACTAGCATGTTCACTTCACTAATTCCATATTCCACTATACTAATTCACCACTAATCCTTTATGGGTTCCAGAGTAGCGTGCTACTCGCCAACAAAGCGCTTCAACACCCACCAGGGGTAACAGGCGCTATATGAATGCAAACCTTTCTTTCCCTTCTATCCCTCCACTATCCTTCTCACTCCAAATAACTGACTAATATCCACCACTCAAATTACTTTCATATTTCACCATACTAATTCACCACTAATCCTTTATGGGTTTCCGGAGTAGCGTGCTACTCGCCTCCAAAAAAAAGCAATTCAACACCCCATCAGGGGTTAGAAGCGCTATATATATGCAAACCTTTTTTCCCTCTTCTATCCCTCCGCTATCCTTCTGAATCCAAATAACTGACTAACATATCCACCACTTAAAATTTACTTGCATGTTTCACTATACTAATTCAACACTAATCCTCTATGGGTCCCGGAGTAGCGTGCTACTCGCCGAAAAAGCGCTTCGACGCCTCGTCAGGGGTAGTAAGCGCTATACAAATGCAATTACAATACAATACAATACAATATGTATCTAAGTGGGCATTATAATACTGGCATGGCAAAGTGCACCCAACTGGGTGCAGTGAGAACATGGCACGGTACCTATCTGATGCTTTGTAATTTGGGGATGGGTACATGTACCTGAGTGGGCATTGTGGTACTGACTTGGCAAAGTGTTCCTATCGGGGTAAAAGTGGCGAGCCTGGCATGACACGTACGAACTGGTGCTTTGTTGTGAGACTGGCTTGAAAGTGTCTACTTAAGTGAATAGTGTGCCATGACATGGTTTACTCAATGTGGGCACACATGAACAACCTTGAACAGCACTGTGCCTAACAATGCTATCTCTTCTGTGTATTACACAAGCCTGCAAGCAGCTTCTCACTGTACACATATCAAAACGACTGGCATTACCAATGCCGAAACTCTTCGGTGCCCGTCAGGAGATAAAACTAATTAGGGAACATTTTGGAAATTGTACGCGAACTACTTTCAAGAAGCAGCTAGCGGTCGCCTGCTGTAAATGAGTCATGGTGTAAAGAGCTGCCTATGCTTAATTTGTAAAAAAAAAAGACATAAAAAGCGTATGGGGATAAAGTGTTTTTCCCAGCTTCCTGCCTTGGTGCGGACGAACACCAAGGGTTGCCTAGTCTTGATTCTGTCTCATGCGTCTTTTCTTCCATCCCTGTCTCCTTATCCCACTCTTTCGGTTTTCATCCCTCCTTTCACTTTGTCACGGTTTTCCGTCTTAATCTGTCTTTTCTGTCTGTCTCTCTCTTGCTCTGGGTCTAAACCTGGAAATGAAAAATAACTCCCGGTAGCCAGAAACGAGCGTAGGTTCCGACTCCCTGCAAGCACCGGCGCAAATTATGCACTACTAAAACAGTGGTGCTAATGCATGTTACACATTTATACGTGTATTTTATGGTTACAGCGAGTATAAGAGCGTCATTCAGAGAAACGTAGCAAAAAGAATCATCAGGTTGCCTGCCAAGAAATTTTGAGATAACGCTTTGCGGTCTTGGGTTTAATTTGTATTTATTTATTTATTTGCACTCTCAGAGGATTGTCGTACTATGGTATGGAGCGGAAGTAGATGGGTTTAAGGACAAAACTTGGAGAGCCAGAGCTGCGGGGATTCCACGTAAGCTCCACGGGTCCTGCCCCCTCCTCACCTCCCGAAGACCACACCTCTCTATCTCTCTCTCTAAGAATTGCAGAAGTTCGGCAGACAGTGCGCGTGAGAAAGTGTGAGGGACACACGCTGGAGCCTGATGTCAGACGTCCTGAAATGACTCGAATAAACGGCCAGCCTGTGGAGGTGTAAAATATAACACGCTGGAAAATCTCCACCAGAAAACGTTCCACACACAGACATCACAGCGAAAAAACGAGAAAAACAAGCTCGAAAACAAGCATGCAAACACTCGCTCCAATGAGCACAATCAAAGATTGCCGACTCTTTTTTCAATATTTGATTCTTTTAGTAAGCAGCGCAGCATGCCGCGCTGCTTATTAAAAGCATCAAATATTGAAAAGTAGTTTGCCGAACCAAAAAAAAAAAGTCCCTAGAGTGTCACGCCGACTCTTTTTTTTCAATATTTGATGCTTTTAGTAAGCAGCGCAGCATGCCGCGCTGCTTATTAAAAGCATCAAATATTGAAAAGTAGTTTGCCGAGCCAAAAAAAAAAGTCCCCAGAGTGTCACGCCGCCAGTGAAGTATCCAGTCCCCGCGTGCACATCTTCTGTCCGTCCGCGTGCACGCTTGGAATCCGTATCGATTCCAAAAGGCCCTCGCATGGCGAGAGCAGCGCATGCGTGCTGCTAACGCCAGGCGAGACCTAAAAAACTATAGGAAAGAGCCAATTATGCATGCATTATGTTAGAGAAGGCATTTCAAGAAAGTCATTATTCAGCTTTATTCACAGAACTGTGTGAAATCCTTCAGAGAACTTTCTATTTTATTTATTTTAGGCACTGTATATAAGGAAAACTTCCACAAAGGGGGAGTGTGGCACTTTTCAAAGAACATTTAAATTGCAGCAGGAGCATCGGCGCAAGACGTATGTAGAATAGTATTGTTTATGAGATCCAGCTAAAACCAAAGGGGACATATAATTGGGGGCAGTACTAGACAGCGCATTGTACAAGTATTTTTTTAATTAAACTAGATGGGTATACTCCCTTTTATATATATCAAACTATAAAGGGATGCAAAATTTGCATAAAATCGCCTTCATTATTGTTTGCTGTGTATAACTTTCACTGGAAGCCGGTAGTGTGAATGCCGAGTGCACAAACCAATCATTCAGCGTGATTAAGTCACATTATATCTACATGGTAGACATAACGGCTGACGCCCTATACACCAGATCTGACCATCAACGCGCTTCGTTTTACATTCATTGTAAAACATACAATTGCCATCACATACATCCACTCCACTACAAAACACATAAGTAAAAAACATTTCCATTACAACGCCAATAGCTCTAACTCTAAAAAAAATGCGAGACCTATTGCATTGCAAATGCTTGTTTTTATATTTAAAGTCACGTACAGTTCTGCCAGTGCCCCTGACACCTTCACCCGCAGTATTCCGACACAGGGGCAGATACACAGCTTTGCCCTCAATTAAGTTACCTCAAACCTGCCAAATACCATCCAGCCCTCTGTTCCCTCGTGGCCACACAGCAAGTGTTTGCTATCTCGTGCCTGGCCCCGTTACCCTGTGTAACACTTACCACAGCCTATTCCCACAAAATATCCGCCCTTAGTGTAGGCAGAGACACCCTTTTATGGCCCGTGTAATTACAGTTAGCTCACTGAGTTCTCACTGTCCAAAGACCACCCTTGAAAGGATTGGACAAGAGAAAATATATATTTTTCAACATTTTTCAGTGTTTCATTTAAATGCATATGATCATATCACTGAATTGTTTGAGATTTATAGAAAGTAATAATATTTTTAAGCACGAAACATTCAAGAATATCCCGTGCCCCGACAACGTTGTCACGAGTTACCCAAAAGTTGCCAATTTGTTATGTTCTCTTTTCACAGCATATATTGTTACTAAGTGTGAAGCAAGATTATTTTCAATTAACCATGCATAAGTGAGGGTTCCGCAGAGAGCAGATCCCATACTAAATTACTTCAATGTGCTATGAAACTGGTGGGTTAAGGAAAATCAGCGGCGGCTCCTCCGCTAAGGCAGAGTAGCGTCGCCCCACAAAAAAAATAAAATGATTATAACAATGTTATTATCATTTTATTTTTCACTATTGTTGTGCGCTGTAAATGTGCGGGCGGGGATGTGCCAGCCATAGAGCAGGGGGCGGAGTGAAGAGCACACTCTAAAGTGTGCATGGCTGTTTGGCCGGCCGTCTTGGCCTGGCCAGTCATGCGCACTTTGCATGTTCCTCACCAGGCTGCATTACAGTCTGGGTGGAGAACATGCCCAGGCTCCCATTCCCCGTCTGAGCGCCAAACCACGGCGCTCAGACCAATCACAACGCTGCATTGCAGCGTTGTGATTGGCTTAGGGGAGGGATCCTGGGTGCTTCCTGTTCCTACTTGCGTCGTGTCCTGGACGTGAAAGAAGAGGACGCAGGAGAGCCAGCCGCCAGGAAGGTAAGTGGTTTTTTTTCTTTATTTCTTTCCCCCTTTTCTTTATCATCCCCCCGCCCGCCCACCCACCACTACTCCCCGGTAGCAGCCGCTACTGAGGAAAATGATATAAGGTGAAGTAAAGCGATGGGCCATAGAGCACACAATTTAGTCAACTGAGGAAGCCGGGATTTGAGTACATTACTGGATATTGTGCAGTTCAGAGACTGTAGGGTTGCTTACTTGTCTCTTCAGTTTAACACCATAGGTCAGTGCTCTCTGCTCAGTTATTCAATTATTGTTATTAAAGTAGTGTTAGTGCATGGAGTTAAATAAATACACTCATCACACCTTAAATCAAATTGACCTATAAACACATAAATGCATAGCCAGAAGATGTAAAGGTACACTTTGAAATGTTTCCACAGACGCTGAAAATCAAACACAATGCAGACCATAACCAGTCTGGACTCATTCTACAGGAGCAAACTCTGTAGGGCTCCGAGACTTCTTCCTATTTTTGCCTTTCAGGTGTTAAACCTCTCCTAAAAACATTTTTAGGTCACGCCTGCAGCCAGTGCAGATACGCGCTGACACTTGGCGACCTATTATGATGTTTCAACAAAAAGGGGCTTTGGACCCGCCTGACTTTACCATTCGCAGGCATCATTTTCACTCTTCGTTGCTGCCTTGAAATTCGGCAGCGTCAGCGGATGTCACTTTCTGCGTCACTTCCTTTTTTTATGTGGCGCACGGTCGGTCCAGGTACAGATTGATTTATTTTAGTGTCCTTCCGCTGCTCATATTGTGAATTGCGGTACTATTTCTTCTTTTTCTGCATTTTTGGATAGTGTGAACTCGACCCGACCGTATTGGAGCGCTTTAAGGTTTTTAGGTCTCGCCTAGGCAGCGCGCATGCGTTGCTCTAGGAGGGCCTTTAGCCATCGGTCTGCTCCTTTTCAAGCACACTCGTGCTTGTGCTGGCATCCACCTTGCGGGAGCGAGCAGCGGCGCGTGTGGTAATTGAAAACATATGGCTCTCACGCCGCCGCTGCTCGCTCCCGCAAGGCGGATGCCAGCACAAGCACGACTGCATTTGCCTGCTATTTCGTGGCCGCGGGGCCGCGCCACGCTCCCTCACGCTTGTTACAACATTTTAATGAGACACTGTGTTCATCCGAACTCGGCGGTTAACACTTCCATGCCCACTTTCAGCTGCAACGCTAGTTCAAACTCGCAGGTCAGCTGTGAAGGATGCTATTTCCGCACAACAGTTGTATATTTAACATATTCTTGAATCCAGCACCAAATAAAAACCTTCCTTGTAGTAACCCTTCCTTAGGACGCTTGGTATGTGCAAATCTTCTCAAATTTAATTGGTTTCCATTAGGAAACAAGGCTACACGCACCAACTCGGAAGGGGGGTGTCGCTTGTGTTCAAGAATATAAAAGTATAAGACAATGGTAAGTAAGGTGTTCGTAAAAATGTGGATTAACGCTAATTTGATGGCTTGTTATACTTCCGTTAACTGCCCACACCAGGTGCCATGTGACAATAAATTATTGAGCCACTGGGGCAATGAAGCCGGATGGATACCCATTTTTTGAGGTAACAGTTTTGGACGCTGAATTTGTCCCAAAGGTGGATCGGTAGGAATGGTTAGCATTGTGAGCCTCAAACGGTCAGTGAGGCTCCTTGGGCGTCCCTCATCTAGCTTCCAAATGTGCCGAATTTGACGTCTGAAATGTTACGCCAGGGCTCCCCCTACCGGACACCTGAAATTTACTTCGTGGGACTGCTATATAACAATTTTTTCTTAATAAAACAAAATACAACTTTGTCTAAAATGCTTATGTTTTTAAGGATCACAATGCTGTTCTGTTTATTCACACCGGAGGTTTTCACAGATTTCAGTTTTAGTGAAAAAAACAATTTGTGGTTTATTCAAGATTGGAAGTGGTTCCCTGTGATCATTTTCCCAGATAAGAATATATTCTTTTTTTCTTGCAATTGTATATAAGCTTAGTCGTCTCAAAGGCTTTTGAGCGTTTTACATGAGCACCACACATTACACAAAGTCAGTTCCATTTTTAGGCGGGGGACATTAAGTGAATTGCCCAGAATCATATGGCGTTGATCGTCGGGATTCGAATCTGCTTCCCTAGGTCCGAAGTCGGCATCTTTGGAGCTCTAGCTGTTAGGCCACATCTCTTCCAGACAAAGGGAGATAGATCACTGCTTATACACAGCGGCCCTTTCAAATTTGCGTCTACATTGAAACACAAACGGCCACAAAAAATGCCACCTATCAATCAATCATTCACAGAATTTGTAGAGCGCACTACTTACCCGCGAGGGTCTCAAGGCGCTGGGGGGAGGGAAGGGGGGGGGGATGCTGCTACTGGTCGAACAGCCAGGTCTTGAGTAGCCTCCTGAAGGTCAGCAGGTCTTGGGTCTTTCGTAGGCTTAGTGGAAGCTAAATATATTCAAAACACTGATTCAGTACCGAGTCTAGAAGTCACACAGGCTCAGCGCCTAGAAGCGATTTAGGTTCTCATGTATGCGTCTGGTTAGGTAAAGATGGGTATTACTTACTGAAAGCCAGAGAAGACAAAACGGTACTTCGTAGCAGATTAAATACACATAAAGAGGACAGCGCTCTGAAAGAAGGGGTTTGACCACAGAAAGCAGGATTTGTGTATTCTGAGGGTATATTTTGAAGACTGGTGAACAATGATTTCCCAAAATGGCGGGAATAGCGTAAGCAACAACATACTCAGCCGCTCACTCCTCAGAACCTTTGTCGCTGTCTTAAACACTGCCTCTAACACTGCCCCTGCTCTTCCCACTGCCCCGCCCACAAGGTCCTCCTGTTTAGCTCTCGATTGGCCAGGGGAAGGGAGAGATGTAGAAATTACAGAAAGTAAGCAAGTCTCTTTTTGACCCTTGTGACTTCTGTTTACCAGGGGTAAGAAACGGCAGGCCAGTGGTTGCTACTGCTATCCTGAATTGAAGGACGCGCTTGAGGTGAGACAGACCTCGTCTCTACTTTGAAACTAGGAGCGCCTGGGAAAGGGCTCCTACCCTCGCTTTCATCATTTTAAATCGCCTGCATTTTAAAGTGCACAAACTGTAATTGCTGTCACTGCGTGTAACTAGGAGCGCCTGGGAAAGGGCTCCTATCCTGCACCTTCACCATTTTTAATCGTCCGTATTTTTAAATCGCCGCAAACTGTAAATACTGTCACAATTATTTTCTTTCTGCACTCACCACTTTTAAACTGCACGTTTTCCCCGGTCCACCACTGATTCTTCGGATTGTGTGGAGGGAATCATACGTGCACACAGGAAGTGAAAGCTACTTCCGGCAGACCCTGCAAGTCAGCTGACCAGCAGCTGACTCTCCCCCCTTCATAATTAGGATGCCACTCGCTTCGCGCAGCGGACGCGCGCAGTGGACGCGCCAAAGGCAAGCCCGTCTGCGCCCGTCCGCGCCCGACCGGGACCAGGGGGCACGACTCCTGGCCCAAATCCAATAGACAGACTGATGTACTCATCCTGCCAATTATTTGCTCACCGCCCCCCAGCTCGCCGAGGTTGTACCCTAATCCCTACTGGCCGATGGGTAAGGAAATGTCTCTGTTGTGGTTTTTCTGTTGATACCACACAGGGACCAGTAACTGTCCCCTTGAGAAAAACTAACAAAACCTGTCCAGTGGCTACAACTGCCAAAAATTTCACTTTTTTAAACACCAACTGCCGCTCACTTCCAAAGCACAAAGCTGACATTTTCGATCTCTTGACTGACGAGCAACCTGATGCATTGTTTTTAACAGAGACTTGGCTGCATGAGAGCGCGGGTCCGGATGTTGCCGCAGCTCTGCCATCGAACTATGCCATAGTTAGGAAAGACCGTAGCCCCAAAACTGGTGGGGGCATAGCCATCATTTTTAAAAAGATTTTCAGTGCAAATTCGAACCCCTAGCCCTCACGAATTGCGAAGCAGCACTTTTTAAATTGGCCCTAACCCCAAACTTCACCTTCTCGGGTATATTAGTCTATCGTCCGCCTGGACCCACAGCTTCCTGGGCTGCTTCCTTCCCTAACCTCATAACCTCTCTGCTTATGAACTCAGCCAACTTCTCAATCCTAGGTGATCTAAACATACACCTGGAAGATATTACTAACCCTACCTGCATGAACCTTGTATCTGATTTAGCTGCCATGAACATCAATCTTCTCAACTCCGGCCCCACACACAAAGCAGGTCACTTACTAGACCCCATTTTCTCCAATCTATCCTGCATCTGCTGCTCTCCTGCACTCCCATTATGCTGGTCCGATCATTTTTAACCAAATTCAGTCTAAATCCACTGATCGATCCTGAGATTTCCTTTCCCTCCACTCGGGTGACTAAAAGAGACTGGAAAGACCTCAACCTGACTTCCTTAAACCACCTCCTTGGTTCCAATCCACCCATCACTGACCTAAGGGTGAATGCACTTTCTGAGACCGTACACAAGTGGCTTTTGAATGCTATTGACACCTGTCTTCCCCTTTCAAACAAAAAGATCGGCAATCATCGCCCGCCTGCGCAATGGTATACCGACACACTCAAAAAAGAGAAAGCAAAATGCAAAGTACTAGAACGGAAATGGAGAAGAGACTATGCTCCTGAATCTAAAAATACATATAAAAAGGCCAAAAAATTGTACCATAGTCTTTGTAACTCAACCCGCGCCACGTTCGTCTCCACAGTCATATCGGACGCTCTGCACTGTCCGAAAACACTTTTTGGCACAGTCAAGCAGCTGGCCGGCTCGGAGACCTTAGCAAGACCCCCCCCACTCAATAAAAGTCAATGTGAGGATCTCGCTCTTTTTTTTGTTCAGAAAGTTGAAAAAATTCACTTAGACATTACGGGCAATTATTGCCGCACCCCCTCCCAGTCACAACACAAACCCTCCGCCCAGCTCACACCTTCTCCACACTTGGCCAACAATACACCCCCTGACCTAGCCATAGCGTATGTCACTCCACCTAACTTTCTGGACTCCTGGCCCCTTCTCAATGTAGATTTGTTCAAAGCACTCTTAGACAGCGTGAAATCCGGCTCACCTAATGACCCCTTACCTATCTCGGTGCTCAAACAACTGGAGACACCTCACTTGTGTGTCATCATGGACCTTCTAAATGCCTCCCTACAGGAATCCTCTGTCCCGTCAGCCTGGAAGCACGCTATGGTGACCCCTCTTCTAAAAAAGCCCAACGCCGACCCCGACACTCCTTCCAACTACAGGCCTATCTCCTTACTTCCGGCCTTCTCGAAAATACTAGAGAAACACATCCACTCCCAACTCTCCAAATTCATAGAAACCAATACAATTCTCCATCCATCTCAATCTGGTTTCCGTTCGGGTTTCTCCACAGAAACTACACTATTAGGGTCACGGAACGGCTACACATCTTTTGGACGCCGGTGATACCGTTGCGCTTATACTATTAGACCTAAGCGCAGCGTTTGACACAGTATCTCATTCAATACTTATAAACACACTGGAGTCTTCTGGCATCTGTGGTACAGCTTTAAAATGGCTAATTTCCTTCCTGGCTAATCGTACCTTCCAAATCTTCTCTGCAACTGCCATCTCTGACAAACACCGCCTACCTCATGGGGTGCCCCAAGGATCCATCCTCAGCCCCTTGCTTTTTAACCTATATGTCAGACCCTTAGCAGACATTGCAGAAGAGGCGGGGCTAACTCTCTTTTTCTACGCCGACGATTCTCAAATTATCTTCTCTCTCTCTAATACTAATACCTGTGCCTCATCCCCCCTTCAGGTTGGATTGGGGAAAATAGCTTCATGGATGCACACCAACTTTTTAAAACTAAACGGAGATAAAACTGAGGTCCTGATACTTGGCAAAAACAAAGATTCATGGAGCCCACGACACTGGCCCTGTGAGATGGGTGCACTTCCCCGGCCGTCTAGCTTCGTCCGGAACTTAGGCGTAACCATTGATGACTCGCTCACCATGCACAATCAGGCAGTCAAAGTTGCGGCCACATGTTTCACCATTCTTAAGTGGCTCAGAAAAATCATCTGGATGCTGCCAGAGCCTTCCCAGAGAACAGTAGTCCAAGCACTTATCACCTCACGGCTGGACTAAGGAAATGTTCTTTACCTTGGGTCTAACAAGGCTGTGACGCGCAGGTTACAAATGGTACAAAACTCTGCGGCAAGACTTCTCTGCAGGGTCCCCAGAGCCTCTCCCTTCTCCAGCCACATACAGAATCTTCATTGGCTCAGGGTGGAGAACCGGATTAAGTTCAAAGCCCTGAGATACATGTTTAAGATTAAGACTGGCAAGGCACCACAGTACCTACAACCCCTATGTGCCTACCTGTCACCTCTGCTCATCAACCCATGAGAATTTCATCGTACCCAGATTCAAACTATCCAGGATGGGAGGCAGATCTTTTGCCTACCTCGGCCCCTCTCTTTGGAACTCACTCCCCTCAGTTATCCGGAAAGAAACAGTTTATACCCGTTTCCGTAAAACCTTGAAGACCTGGTTGTTTAACCAATAATTCTCCCTAAGCCTCAAACATTCCAGCCAGTCCACCATGGCGCCGGGAAACCCTTTTTGGGTAGCTGTTGCGCCTTACAAATGTAACTAATAAATAAATAAATGTCCATGTTTGGATTGGGTGGCATTGAATTTAGTGTAATGCTTTCTTTCATATTTAGCTCCGTACTGTCCAGTGGCGTAGCTGGGGGGGCAGCACTTTTTTGGGGGGGCAAGTCATGTCTGTTGACGACCACCATCCCCCCTGACCCCGAGAACAAGTCGTCCGCCAGACTCCCCCCACTCCTGCTCTTACCTGCACCGGGTGGCAAACTTAGGGTCCGCCACGGGTGGCAGTAGGGCTAGCTACACCACTGGTTCCGTCTAAACCCAGTCAGGGGGCAGCCATTGCCAAGTTGGTTTAAAGTACCATTTATTGAGCCCCACATTCCAACTTTGGGGACCCTATGTGCAGCGTGCCGTGAACGTGCACCACCAGGCACCCTCCATACTTGCCAACATGGCTCCCCCATGCTGTTCCCCCTTCTCTGAGGGCCTGTTGGCCTGCCTGAGTCAAAACAGCAAAGAGCAAGTCTCCACTACCTCCTGCCCTGAAAGGCAAAGACGCTTCTTTTGAAAATCTAATGATTTCTCGACTAGATTTCCCAGAACAATTAGACTTTGCAATTGTTTTTCACAACATAACACCCAAGCTATTGTGCAAGACACTTCTTCAGCGGAGTCACACATGCAAATATCATGTTTGCAGCCTCACATTGTCTCCAGGTTTAAGCGCGTCATTAAAGCCCGAAAGAAGCTCGCTTTCTGTAACTGATGGCAAAATACCACCTCATTTCTTGTGGTGCAGACTAACGAGTACTTCTGTGATGGAGTACATTTACACAAAGCAATTGGTAGCCTTAAGCTATCAGGCATCATTGATAGTCACTCTGAAATCAGTGGGATGCTTAAAATACAACAGCTTTACAAAACAAAAAAGCCTTGCTGTGCTCAGTAATGTATTGCCTGAAAAAATACTGACAGTACTCCTTCTGAAAATGTTTAAACTGACAAAAAAATCCAATTCCAAAGACATTTGTCCCATTCCACCTTGATTGTCCACTGTTTATTACTCGGACCTGCTCTAACCCTTGTACTGCTACTTACCCTAACAGTTTATGCTACTGGGGTATAATTCTACCTTCTAGTGACGCAGGGACTGATGCACAAACCATTGCGCTTGCTTAGTTCAACAGTGGTGCACAAAAAGGTATCATGCCCAAAGGTAGATTTGTGGGCTTTAAAGCAAAAGCAGGTGAACACCGACAAACTCTTATGTTTGTGGCAATTTACATTCTTCTTGTTGGTAGTTTTCGACTCTTGTACACATGCAAAGATTCTCCAGTCAAGGGGAGAATCAACTTCGTTTCCAGGGTGGGAATTTAGAGGAAACACCCCTACATTTGATGGGGCTTGGGTAAAGGGAAAGCCGTTCCTTGTCCACATTGAGAAACAGAAATCAGGTTATCCACATAAATGCACATTTGCATCAGATTGACACATGCAGAATTTGTCATTATGTTGGAAGTTCTGCATGTGTAACTTTACCCATTGAAGTACTCAAGGAAATCTATGACCGTTGTACTCCTGTGATCGTTTATGAATCCCATGAAATTCTGAAAGTGAGTTAATTCCTCCCCTACAAAAGTCAGGGGAAAGAACATTTCTATGAATCAACCCATTTTGTGTGGCATAATTTTATAAATATTTGTTGAGAATGCAGGGGGGCTAAATAATTATGCACAATTTCATTTATTTCTGTTACAGATTTACATAAAGACAACCTTAGCATCCACACCAACTTTACATTTCACAAGATACGTCAGTCTCAGAAGCACAGGCCAAGTCACATCAATGAAAAACATTTTCCCAGTATTTTGCTGCTGACCTTCAGATTACAGGGATGCATTTTGGTATTTTCAAAATGTTCTCCCATGCTCTAGAGCAGCGTTTTTAACGTTTTGACTTCTGTGGACCCCCACTGAATTCTTACTGGAATCTGGGGACCCCTCCCCACTAAGTCATTATTGGAAGCCGGTGCCCCCTGCCCTATGCAATTTCTTTAATTTGACCTTCAAAACAATTCACAGAAACAAGTATACGCCATGCAAATACTCAACTATTGAAATACTTTGTTTAATTCACAATCAAATCCAGAAAATGTTTTCACATTTAAATTTTGCTTCTTTATTTGTATATACTTTCTTAATTTGAATATTAATTTTGTAAAACAGTCGCAGACCCTCTGAGCAGGCCTCGCGGACCTCCATGGGTCCTCGAACCACTTTTCTGGAGAGTCCACTAAACTTGTTTTGAATGGGGGAAATACATTATTGTTCCTCACAGTACTCAGTTTAGCCACAATGTTATTAATTTGGCAGTTTTATATTGTGCAGATGGGACCCAAGAGAATCGCAACACTTTACATAGAGAAGCATCACATAAAAATAATATTAAAGAATATAAGCACTTAGTGCTAGGGAGTAACAATATGGATATTAAGGAAAACATAGAATTATCAGGATATACAGAGTAACAAACGTTACTCAAAACCCAGCATCCATACTTCCACCCCAAAAGTCTGTCTCTCTCTTCTAAAATTACCCTCTTCCTCAAGCCCAAATTCTACCTGTCTCTGTTCGCCAAACTCTCTCTCACCCTCAAATGCCCGATCTCCCCACCTCTCCTCCCACCCCAAACTCCGTCCGTCTCTCTTTTAAATGGACTCCTCTCCGACTCCATTTGCGGTGAACTATCTGCGTTATTATTGCCAAAAGTGCATGTTGTCAAATACCACTATTTAAAGCAATGTTGTCTTAAGCTGTGAAACTGTGTGTGTACCTGTGAGACAGAGAGACATTTGACCTCCGTTTCTAAAAGGCATGCTGACATCCGGTTTGGCTGTAGATTAAATATTCAGAATAGATGCAATTTCCAACCTGTAGCTGGAAATGAAAACACAAGCGTCATTTGGTATTATTTAAGCTTAAACTGTCTAAGGGTTTTGTTTCTCTTTGTACCTTCTTCGGATAAACGTCTAAACGGTGTCCTTCCTTGTTCCCTTCGACACTAGTCTGATCCCTGCAGTACAGCCTTACTAGGCTCTCCCTTGTATTTACTCTGTGGCCCTGGGCTCACAGGCTATGACTCTCGCAGCCTTGAACAGGAAGAAATAACTCTCTTTGCTTTTGTATAACTTTATGCCTCTATCCAAACCCTCACTCCTTCTCCCTCTCTCTCTCTGTCTCGCTCTCTCGCTCCCTCTCACTCTCTGTGTGCACTTCTCTCCGTCCTGTCCATCCTTCCTTCCTTCCCTCCCCTGCCTGCCAGCAGTAATACTTTTTAAAGTTCACCTTTTCAGCAACAACATGTTTTCACAAAATGCCCCCTAGTGTGCATTGCAGGACCGTAACAAACAAAAGTTTATGCTAAAGCAATATGTTAAAACAGACACAACACAGCGCACACAGGTGCTGGAAATGTGAAAAGGAGGTTATTAAAAATATTAAAAACTGCACAAGGAAAACCCAGTACTTTGCTACAGCCAAACTTTGTGTACATTGCTCTTAGCACCGTCTCAGTCCCTTAGCCTTGAGAGTTGATATATTGAAAACACCACACATTTTATTAAAACATAAGGATCTCTGTATTGTTTTATTCCACACTAACAAGCTCTACAATCGTTGGGTACATCAAACGCTCTCTTTTCTAATTCGGCATATCTGTCCGCTTGGCTGACATAGCTTAAAAACATTGCCAAAGCCAATAGCTCTGCCTAAACACTTATAAGGTCCCAAAGGCGAGACCTATTGGCTATGCCAATGCTTGTTTTTAGGTGTGGTGAGATCAAGTGATTTGCCCAGAATCACAATTGTAATTAGCCAACAAGAGACTCGAACCCAGTTCCGAAGTTTGCAGCTTTTAACGCCACTTTCTCTCCCCTTTATTAATTTAACCTGATTGTTTCTAGTCGCACCTTGAAGGTGGGCAGTTGCCATTGTAGTTTTTTCTGCTGGATGTCTAATGTTCAAAAAATCACATGCAACAACTGCTTCTGGAATAATCCATTAGCCACGAGTCCGCTAGGCAGGGATGTGTACTTCTACAATTTATCCTTACAAGTTGGAAGACATTTTCCCTGTGACATCATTTCTAATGCACAGAAACACGATGTGTAACTTAATAATGCTTCTGGAATGGAGGGAGCAGTAACATTCAACATTCGCCTGCAGCTTGTAACGGCGTCTCATCAACTTCACCCCTTCACCTCAGTAGGTCTGTTGCTCCATAAGAGTGTTAACTTCAATGGCCAACTACCTCACGGAGTACGCGTCTCCATTGTAAAGTCACTTTACTGCAGCATCAGTTCAACTTAACAAAATGAGGAGGGGGTTATTGTTTGTCCCCCACCACCTGTCGTCGATACTATCCCCTTTTCACGCCTGTCTCCCGCACTCCTTCCTGTCACTGCTTGCCCCGCACACCCTCTCTGTCATTGCTTGCCCCTTACCTCCACCCCATCCCTGTCGTTGCTTGTCCGGCCTGCTACCCCCATTGTTGATTCCACTTCCCCCACCACCAGACAAAAACGTTATGACGCGGCCAGCAGTGGCAGCGTCATAGCGCTTTTTCCTAAGCACTGACAAAGCCAATAGGCAGGGCTCTAAGTGGGCCGGGTCTCACCGGTGCTGAGCACCGGCAGTTTTTTAAAGGAGGCCTCGAAACGGGACTCTATCGGGCTCTGTTTTGTGCCCTGGCACAGGCGGTCCGTTTTTTTTCTGGACTGCAGTGACAGCAGGCACAATGTGCGCTGCTCACACTGCTCACTTCTCACTAGTGGAGAAGTTACGGCATGACGTCATGCCAGGTGAGCTTGTTGGGGAAGGGAAATCCTGTAAAGAGAGTCATTTTCTCTCTGGATTTCCTTCTCTTTGAAACTCAGGAGCAGCAACATTGTCGTGGTATCACTAGTACTTGAAGTGGAAGCTTTTTCAATATTATATACAGGCCATAGTTGCTTGCTGCTTATTTCTCTTATGCAACTAACAACCATTGACAAAGCCAATAGTCCTGACTTGTAGGTATGATGTTACTTGTTGTATCATGTATCGGATGCAATGATAGAAGCAGCAAAATACAAGTCGGGTGGCACACTATGCTAAGCACAGCACAGATTTTTAGCTTGTGTTTTAAGCCACGCCCTTAATTACATTGGCCACGCCCCTTCGAGAGACCCCCCAGTTTTTTCATCCCACTTAAAGCCCTGCCAATAGGTCTCGCTTCCGCGAAATCTATTGTCTTTCTTAGTGTTTGGTTTAGCTATGCTGTACAGCAGTACGGATGTATGCAGCATGGATGAAAGTAAAAACTTTTTTTTTTAAGTGCTATGACGAGGTCAATATTAGTTGCGCCATAGCACTTTTTTTCACTTTCAGCCAAGCTGCACAGCAGCTGTGCTACCGTACAATAAGGCTAAAAACACTGACAAAGCCAATAGAGCTTGCATAGAAGAGACCTTTTGGATTTGCAAATGGTTGTTCCCTAAGACAGCCAAGTCAGAAGTAGCATTAACGTAAAATAGTAACTACCACTTCCCTTACTATGCGCAAGTGTTGGCTCCTTCACAGGGGCTTCGGGGCGCAGCCCTGCCTCCCGTGAGCGACCACGTACTGCCCCTTGCCACAACTGCTAATTATTTAAAAGAACAGTGTTCATGAAAGCACAGCGTGCAACTCACTCCTCTCAGCCTCGTCTTCAGGCTCCTGATGACAGGCGGGGAGGGGAGGCGGGGGGGCATTACGAAGGCTGAGGCACAATCCAGCCACAGAGCGCTGCTTAAAAACAGGGCACTCAGTGGGTGGATGTCTGGATTGTGGATGTCTGAAGTGCATCATTCAGCTATGATCCCCTCCTCACACAGCCACAATCCATTTTATTTAGCAGTGACACTCTGCCAGCCGGAGGCAGCAAAGTGTATCTAACAAAATCTGTCTGCCAGGGCTCACATCAGTGCATCCCTAAGGCCAATGAAAGCCGCACAAAGCAGCAGCCGCAGGATCCCCAGCGCTGCCCGAGCTTACACTATTTCATAGGACTGTGTTTCGAGTCCTGTAAGGAGCTGGGAGAGGGGCTGAGGTGGGCCTTCCCCGTTTCAAACCTGGCTTTGCTGCTCCGTCTGGCTCCTCGTTGGGAATCAGGGCTCGCTGGTTCCATTGTCCAGCACCGGATTCCTGCCCTGCTGGTGCCAAGGAGCCCCAGAATTGCCAAACACGGAATCAGTCTAAGTAAAAACAATGTTGTTTCTCTGTGCATATGTGAGTGACTGAGAGGGAATGAGATCGAGTGAGAGTGTGTGTGAGTGTGTTTGAGAGCGTCAACAAGAGTGAAAGTAAGAATCTGAGTTTTAGAGAAGATATGAATAAGTCAAATTGAGTTAGAAGGAGTGAGTGAGTGAAGGGGTGTGTTAGAAGAGAGAGTGATAGGAGAAATGAGTCAGGTGCAGCAGGTGCCCCTGCACCAGATCCCAGAGGCAGTGAGAGTGAAAGAGGGAGTATATGTGGACTAGTGAGTAGCAGTGAGAATGAGTACAATTGTAGGTGAGTAACAGTGAGCAAGGGTGTTTATAGTTTGGGAGGACTGGTAAATTCCAGAAAGTGTGAGTGCGTGAGGGGGAAGAGGGTGAATGAGAGGGAGTGAGTGGGAGTGTTAGTAAGAGTGAGTTTGTTGCAAGTCTATCGCTGGCCATGGCATACTCAAGCATGCTGCAGGTGGCCTACAGAAGATCATTCTTGGCATCAGGAAGGCCCTGGCACACTAGAAGTAATTCTTGGCATGCTGGAGGAAATTCTTGGCATAGAGGCACTTGTGACAAAATGTGGGCACTGGCACAAAGGAGTAAATTCTTGGCCTACGGGAGGGCACCTAAGGTAAAATGCAGACCCTGAAATACCAAACCAATACTGACATAAGGTTACAGCTATAACAAAATGCTGGTTCTGTCATAGTGGATGTTAATTCTGTGCCTAGCGAGGGCAGCCATGGCATATTAGGGCTCAGGGGTGCGTGCGGTTGGGGGAAGCAAACAATGATAAAATGCGGGCTCTGAAATACTGGAGGTAATGTTTGACATACCAATGGTATAAGGGAGCATCAATGGCAAATTTCTGGTACTGGAATATTGTATGTAATTCTTGATATAAGCGGGTAGCCATAACAAAATGCCAGCCTTGGCACAATGAAGGTAATTGCTAACATATGGGGCTCTCTAAAGGCACATTTTGGGGGAAAAAGTGGGGTGAAATGCTAACTAGTATTACGCCCTACCCAGGGCACAAGTCGGGGGTACACGCAGGTACACGGCGTCCACCCACTCATTTCACAGGGTGGACGCCGTCCTCCCTGCCAAGAAGTTGGGCCCCACAGAAATATGCTGAACGTGTCCTGGTGTAATTTTCAGACGCAGGGACACACGTTCAGCAGCGCCTGTACGTTGTCTGCTTTCCATTTCCAGCACCAACGTGCAGGCAGCGAGGCAGCTTTTTTTTCACCTCCAGCTGGGCCGAAGTTAAGGGGCCATCAGGCCTCCTTTTCTTTGAATATCCTGACTGGAGGCGGCCTGGAACCTCACACTTAAATGTAGATGCCAGGAGGGGAAACAAAGGCACACAGTTTGTTATCTCTTCACAAGTACTCAGGAGAGGGAGCTTTTGCCTCTGTTCAGTTCCTGTATATAATAGATGCATGCACTGTAAGAATGTCAGGTGTGTAAGTCTGTTCCAGTATTTACACAAATAACAATAGCACTATTTTGTTTCTTTTATAGCGCTATGCAACCCAATGCAGGGTGTCAGAGCTTTTAACATAACATACACATCTTACATTGACAATAAATTATTTTCATGTGTAAATCAATGTACAAGATGGGTTACATGAGACAAGCTTACAAGGTGTAGGAGTCGCATGCCCTTCATAGCTCACTGTGCTATATTACAAGGATTTAAATGTATGAACGGCAGGAAACAAAAGGATCTCTGTGTTAAAAGCAGTAACCCACTTTACTATCTACATAAAATAAAAATCCGTCATCTGCGTGTCAGATGATGTGCTTTGCAGGAGACACATTTACCTTCTCTATTACTTTGAATCAAATCTGGGACTTTACAAAACTCAGATCTCTCCAGCAAGTGCATTAACCACCAGAGTTATCTCACCATTATTACTATTCCCTGAGATTTACTGGGCACCTTCACAGCAGATGCCTTAACCCCATCAAATATTTTAAAATGTAGACTTTGCAGCCAATTAAGCAGAACAGATCTACTACCATGATTCCCCTTGTTGCCAATTTCTTTGTGGCAGGGTTTTAAAAAATAAATGTATTAGTTGAGGTCCAGATTTTGCGTCGGGATTGCGCCACTTTTTTGGCACAACCCCAACGCCAAATCTCATTTGTTAAATCTCATAATGCGCTTAAATGTTCTCATGATATACCTGATAAACATATGTGTGAGGTCTTAATATCTGATGTCACTTCTTGTGATGTCACTTCCAGTGAGGTCACTCCCTGTGATGTCACGCATCATGATTTCACTTGCATACTGCCTAACCTGGTTAGTCCCCCCACTTCTTTTTAGGTCTCGCGTGCGTTGCAGGGCAGAGCCCTGCTCCGCCTCCGCAAGAGATTTTGTAGGAGAGGATTTTCAGAAGAGGGCTTTAAGCCCCGCCCCTCATTTTCATTGGTTGGAGTCACCGTTTATGCTAAATGGTGGCCAGCCATTGGAAATGAGCTATGTATGTTGCCTCCCTTTGGCTTTTTGTGCCGGCCCACTTGGACTGGCTCGCCTGCTTTCCTTCTGTCGTAAGCGATTTCTTATCTTTAAAACATAGCATAGCATAACAAAACAGCATAGCATAACAGAACACAACAAAACATAGCATAACAAAACAAAGCATAACAAAACACAACAAAACATAGCATAGCATAACAAAACATAGCATAACAAAACATAGCATAGCATAACAAAACAAAGCATAGCAAAACATAGCAAAACATAGCATAGCATAACAAAACACTACAAAACATAGCATAGCAAAACAAAGCATAGCATAACAAAGCATAGCATAACAAAACACAACAAAACATAGCATAACAAAACATAGCATAGCAAAACATAGCATAGCATAACAAAACATAGCATAACAAAACATAGCATAGCAAAACACAACAAAACATAGCATAACAAAACACAACAAAACACAGCATAACAAAACACAACAAAACATAGCATAGCATAACAAAACAGAGCATAGCATAACAAAACAAAGCATAACAAAACAAAGCATAACAAAACAAAGCATAGCATAACAAAACAAAGCATAGCATAACAAAACAAAGCATAGCATAACAAAACAAAGCACAGCATAACAAAACATAGCACAGCATAATAAAACAGTACAAAACATAGCATTGCATAGCATAACATAGCATAGCATAACATAACATAAGAAAACATAGCATTAAGTTTGATAAACTCATAGTAGCGGGCTAGCTAGCTTTAACGGGCAGTGACTGTAAGCAACTCCGTCAACCCAGAAGCAGTCACTTGGTCACCTTTGCTCTTGTATTGCAGTGGCTTCGTTTGTTAAACAGTGCCCATATTTATACTGTTAGCACTTTACTTATGCAAATTTCAGGGCTCACAAAACTTTGATGAATCGAAATTCACAACTGAGGCTGTTAAGTTCTCGCTATATAAAACCCCAAGGATAAATAAAAAACATTGCCATTTACAATGTGAATAGCTCCAACAAATACAAGACCTATTGCAAAGTACAAAACATTGCCATTTACAATGGCAATAGCTCCAGCTCCAACAAATGCGAGACCTATTGCATTTCCAATGCTTGTTTAGGACTTGTGCCCTGGCCCTACCACTTTCAATGGTCACCAGCGCCACCGCTCTGCACTTTGGCCTAAAAAACAGAATGATTTTAGGTGAGGTACAACCAGTAGGGGCTCCTGGAGGGAGTGCTGCGGGGCGGTGGGCGGGGCAGGGTGGGGGGTAGTAAACTCTGCATACGGCCGAACGGAGGTAAGTACATAAATAAATAAATAAAACTAATTACATTGCGGACGCGGCATCATGGCGATGCAGCGTGCGCAATGTAATTCGTTTTATTTATTTATGTACTTACCTCCGTTCGGCCGTATGCCTGAGTTTACTAACCCCCACCCTGCCCCTCCCCCGCCCCACCGCCCTGCAGCACTCCCTCCCTCCAGGAGCCGCTACTGGGTGCAACACCTCAATGACAATTAAAAAAAGGTTTGTAGAGACCCCACGGAGTTTGCTCCTCAGGTAACACTACAAGGGCATGTGGGAGATGTGCAGCATGCATTCAGAGGCAGACATATTTTGTCTGTCCCTCTTTAACCTTCAGTTACCCGATTTGTAGTTATTGTATTGACCTCAGGAGGATGAAAGACTGGGATGTGAACCTGTGACCCAGGTGTCAGCACAGATGACCGCCGCGGATGCGAGAATCCACTGAAGTATTTCCGAATCCTTTCATGAATGTTTGAATCCCCTGCTAATTACCAAAGTGTGATTTTTTATGTGCTCACTTTCGTAAATGCACGCACTTCATCGGTAACCAGCAGGGGGTGGCACGTGGTCCCGCATTATGCGTAAACTGCGTCACAGTCTACTGAGGCCAGGGCTGCGCTGTGAATAAACCCCGAAAAACACTTAAAGGGGAAAAAGAGACGTGGGGTGGAAGGGGGATGTATGTAGGTAACGTGAACTAGAGAGAAAGACACGACAAACAGACTGAAAGGAAAAGATCCAGAAAGAGTCAAGCGCCAAGAAACCGCTCGGTGTACGTGCGCTTAACAAGTCACTTTAACATAACAGTCTGTGGGCGCTGCGAAGCCAGCCAGACAGCTAAGTTGGCGCTATGCAACTCCCAACCACCAAGCGAGACAAACGGGAACGCCAGAGAGCGGGAGAGGCGAAGGTGCGAGAGAGGGAGACGAAGAAAGAGTGAGAGTTAGGCGCAGGGGCTGTGTCTCCATTGGTGCAGCAGGTGCAGGGGCGCCGGGGCCACTGGACCCTGAATACTGCCACATCCAATAAACCTGTAACAGGACCACAAAGCACAAACAACGTAACAGACACAGACCCGCGTTTCCGGGTTGCGAACTGTGCTCCAGTTCACAACATTTTAGCTAGTCAAGGAAAGAAAGGAGACCTCAACGTGTCTCACTCATCCAGTCCATTCCCTTTGCATTCTGGGACTCGTAGTCCTGTATTTATGAAGCTCAAGCATAATAACCAGCACCAGAACGGAAATGAAAAACGGAAGACTGGATAAGCTGCGGTTTGTGCTTCTACATGGGGGCGGGGATGTAAGGTGGCCGAGAGAGGCCATTCCACATCAGTGGGAATCAAAAGGGGAACAGCCACGGCCCCCTTCTTCAAGTTGATGTGTATACGCGCTATACAGATGCAATTACACTTCCAATAAGCCCTAGAGGCAGGTTTGACCTTGGCTGATGGGCCCCGGGCACAAACTCCTACTCACAGCTGCATGAAGGAGGACCCGAGGCTGCCCAGCAGGCGACTATCTAAAGAAGGGACCCGTTATCCATGGTGGGATGAGACGGTGAAAGCGTCAGCAGGCGCGCGCTGCTCTGATGAGTGAGTGCTTAGAAGGCGCTGGGACAGTCTTCTAAAACCGTGCCGGGCCGCGGAAATCGGAGACGTGTCTTCTGGGCGCCCTAGTGAGAGCGAAACAAAGCGGCATATATAGAGAAGCAGCGGACGAAACAGAAATTAATGACAATTATTCAGAAAACCTGAGAAGCGCTTTGAGGCAGCTTTATGTCAATGCGTGAACTGCATACAGTGCATTTAAAAACATATATCATGTTTCTTTCCCCCGTCTACTCTACTCTCAGTTTTGCTTTCACGCCAATCTCGATTTTTTTGTTTGCCCACAGCGCTTCGAAGTCGCCTACAGACGAAGACGCTTCACAAAGAGGCGGCATTGCATGACTCGAAAGGCGGGGAAACGGGACTGAAATGAAGATAACGGTCGGGGTCGTCTCAAACAGTGGAGGAGGAGGGGGTGCTTAAGGGCACCACAGATAGAGGACCTTGGTAGAGAGCGCATGCGTCTGATAGATGAAGCAGAGTACATAGGGCCGCCCGCTACAGCCATGAGCAGCGGTGGGCAGGGTAGCAGCGAGGGATAAAAGCGGCCCTGCTCCTGGCGTTTCTACCGTACCTTCCTTTACCCAATCCCATGGGTCTCACGGGTGGCGACGACTCTCGGCGCAGAGCTGGCACGGAAGGTGGCGCCGGGCACACGTCCACAAGGCGCAGGTCTGAACCAGCGCCGGGCTTTTGTACAAGGCGGAGGTGGGGCTCCCCTCCCCTGCACGCCATTAAACACCGCCTTGTCACCAAGCGCCCACAACCTGACCCTGCCCCAAAGGGAACTTACAGATTCAGTATCCACCATTTATGCGGAAAACGTGGCGGCAAAATAACATAATTCCAGTGGCCCTGACCATGAGGCAGTACTTCTTAAAGAGCTGTCGTCAACTAAATTGCGCCAGGTTTGGTTGGGGCGCTCCTGGCAGACACAGGGATTCGCTTCAGCATCCTGGGTGCACACATGGAGTAGCCTGTTGCCTTTTTTGCACTCCACCTCTACGCTGACGGTGTCCACTCTGTGGGTGTGCCGAGAGCCCCCAGAGATCGTGAGCCCAGTGCCCTCGGACCCAGGCAGGTGTTCCTTGGGTGGAATAAGGAAACGAAAGGCACAGAGCACTTGTTGAGTTTACATCTGTCTATACATGATCGAGTCTGAGAGAATGTTTAAACTGCCCCACCCTTCCTTAGGGGTCGAAACATCAACTTTCTGTTCCTGAAAACTTTCGTAATAATATTGTTGACAACTGTACACTAAAACAATGCCCTGCAGAACCCGTGTTAAACGGCTTAACGGCCGGAGCGGCCGACTTTGAAGCTGGGGAACCCGGCTCGAATTTGGGGGGTGGCTCAAGCATCCTGTGATCGTGGGCAAATCACGTAATCTTCCCGTGCCTGGAAATGAATGTGTCCGTCTGTAATGCAACTGGTGCTCATCTAAAGCGCTCTGATACCTTCGGGTCGAGTTTGCGCATAAAACTGAAACAAAAAAAAACTTGGTTGTCCTGTCGGCCGTCGTCGTATTTGGAGAGTTTTTTTTAGGTTTTGCCCTCACAGTGCTTGTGGTGTGCATGTGATTAGGTTTCGCCTGCACAGCGATTGCGAAATATTTTGTAAGTAAAACAAGCATTGGTAAATGCATTAGGTTTCACCTATGTTATTAATAATAAGCTGTTTTTGTTGTTGTATGTTGTAGCTTGATAAGTAGTTGTAAAATATAAGTTACAGAAAGTCTGTTAAAGTGTTATGACTTTATTATATACAAAAAGGCAATATATTGCGCTGTTACTAGTGGTATAGAGCGGGTAAGTAATAGAATTTAAAAAAAATTTTAACAAAAGAGGGAAATAATGAAATTAATTGATGTAACAGCAATATTATGTGTTTAGACGAGTTCTGACAACTTTTGGGCCCCGTGCCACTGCAACTGCTGCCCCATTTAAATCATGACCCTAGTGTCAGCAAAATAACTGCATTTGTGACTGCCTGTTTAGTAGAAACATATAGCAATATTAGGTGTTTGGTGGGGTGCCTGGAGCTTTTGGTCCCAGTGCCACTGCACCTGCTGCACTATTGAAATCATGGCCCTGGTGAAGGAACAGGCTGCAGTCACAAATGAAATAGTGTCTGAAACTTCAGCAAAACTTGTCTGCTCCACCACTTGTTCTCCAGTATGTCATATGCAGGAAATACATTTACAGAGTGAATAGTAATCAGACAATAATAAAAAAAAACGCAGAAAAGAATCCACCCCAAGCCATAAACCCTTCCTTTAGTAATCAGGCCATCATCATTAGAAGAAAACAGTATTAGAGGTCCCATCAGTCACACCACAAACAAGTTCTCCAGTAGTACAGAGCAACAGAGGGTCTGAGCTAGATCCACAGCTAAATAGGACTTAGCCGTTAAAAAATGCCCAACCAGGCCCGCCCGGGCTAGTCCTTTGCATCGCTACCCTAAACTCCCTTCTTTAGGCAGGAATACCTTTGAGGTATTTCCTATGGAATGCTGACGCCATTAATCTCCGCCCAGAAGGTGCACTTAAATATAACCTTATAGATGAATACCAGTGATTATAGGGGTTATGTTATGTTATGTTAATCGTATTTGTAAAGCGCACGGTTACCCTAGGGTGTCCTGGCGCTAAGCACTGCCTGCTAGAAAAGATGGCCAGAGGGTTTATTGGTTAAAAAGCCAGGTCTTCAGCCCCTTCCTAAAAGAGAGGAGATCTGTAGCGTTCCTCAGCTGCAAGGGGAGCTCGTTCCAGGATTTGGACGCACAGTTAATAAAGCTTCTGCCTCCCCAGCCAGCTTTTTTGAAAGAACGGACTGTGACTAGCATTGTCCCTGTTGACCGTAACAGTCTCCTGGGAGTGTACCACTGTATTTTGCGTTGCAGGAAGTCCGGGCCTTTGCCCCTAAGGGCTTTAAACACGGTGCATAGTGCTTTGAAGCGTATTCTGTGTCTGACAGGGAGCCAGTGCAGCTGTTTGAGCTCTTCCTTAACAGAGGCAAACTTTGGAGTCCCCGATAGCAATCTGGCTGCCGCATTCTGAACAATCTGAAGCTTATTAATAAATTGTTTTTGGGCATTCAGATATAGTCCGTTGCAGTAGTCAAGCCGTGACAAAATGAGAGCCGAGATCACTGTTTTGAGGCCATTGTCGTTGAGGAAAAACTTAGTCTTTTTATGATCTTTAATATGTAGAAACAGGCCGAGGTAACTGAACTTATTTGGTCGCCGAGTGCCAGCTTATTGTCCATTATCACTCCCATATTCCTTGCTTTCTCGGTAGGTATGGGACATGGACCCAGGTCGCCCGGCCACCAATCTGGGGTCCACACAAGAGGGTTATTCCCAAATTTTAAGACCTCAGTTTTGTTAGAGTTCAGTTTTAAACAGTTTGCAGACACCCAATCGGAGATGGCAGCCATGCAGTCATGGAAGCGAGCCCCTGTTTCCTTTTCAGAGCCCTCCCTCAGTGACAACACTATTTGAGTGTCATCAGCGTAGGAGGTCAGCTGGAAGCCAAAAGACCTAATCACTCCAGCTAGGGGTGCCACATACACATTAAAGAGTGTCGGGCTGAGGGAAGAGCCCTGTGGCACCCCACATGGAAGAGTGAAAGGTTTAGACTGGCAATTGTCCAAGTCCACAGTTTGTACTCTGTCAGAAAGAAAGGACTGCAGAAGCTTCCAGGCAGACCCCTTTATCCCGGCCCAAGACAGACGGTCCATCAAAACTTTATGATGGACCGTGTCAAAGGCCGCGGACAGATCTAACAAGATCAGTACAGCGTTGCCTCCCCCATCCAGGGCCTCCCGTATTTCCTCTGTGGATTTAATTAAGGCAAGCTCCGTACTGTGTTCTGATCCGAAGCCATATTGAGATGGATCAAGAATCTGGTTAGATTGTAAAAAGGCATTGAGTTGTATGTTCATGGCTTTTTCCATGGCCTTAGCGGGAAGCGGGAGTCGAGATATTGGCCTATAATTGTTGGGGTCACCTGCATCAAGATTCTGTTTTTTCAGAAGGGGAAGAATGGAAGCAATCTTCCATTTCTCGGGAAAAATACCAGCGCTGAATATCACGTTCAGCAGGAGAGTAAGAGCCGACCCAATGACTCCTGAAATTTGTTTCAGTAGGTAAGCTGGACAAGGATCTGCGGGGGCCCCAGAACGAATGGTGTTCAGAATTTTAATCGTATCCGGTACCGAGAGAGGTTGAAAATGTTCTAGCATGCCTGGGGTAATGGAGCTTTCTTGTCCGATCTTATATGGCAGCTCCTCCTTATTATTATCGGCTGAGGAGAAGGAGGAAAAAATAACTTCCACCTTTGATTTAAAGAAATCAGCCAGTTGGTCACAAAATTTGGGGCTGCTACAGCTCTTAGGAACATTGGGTATGGCTAGTTTTTTGAGTGTCTTAAAGAGTTCCTTAGAGTTCGATTTGGCTTGTGCGATTTGCTCCTCAAAAAATTTATTTTTGGTTTCCAGCAGCATCCCCTTATAGATAGCAATGCTATGTCTATAGGTGTCCTTGTCTGACTTATTATATTCTCTCCTCCATGCCCGTTCCAACTGTTTACAAGTCAGTTTTTGATTTCTGAGCTCCTCCGAATACCAAGGGGCCGAAGGTTTAGCGCGTTTAGGAATCCACTTTTTACGGGAGCGAGTGTATTACAAGTGGACTCAAGCCATAAAGAGTAGGCTAAGGTAGCCTCTTCTGCTCCTACGGGAAGAGGGCACAGTGATCTCCAAAGCCCTTCTTCCAACTTAGAGGTGTCGACCTCTTTCCAGGCTCTAGTTTCAATCTCCTGGCCAGTTTTTAGGGGGGCTTTGAGATCCGCGGGTTTGTTTAATTCAAACTGAACCGCCCTGTGGTCAGACCATAGCAGCGGGAGTACCGCGGTACAGACAAGGTCCGAGTTATTTGAGTAGATCCCGTCTAGAGTGTGCCCCTTATCATGAGTAGGGTTACCCACCAGCTGTTTGAGATCTCCCACTCCCATGATTTGCTGTAACCGGGAGGTATCGGGGTCAGATAAGGCCTCCAGGTGGAAGTTAAAGTCGCCAAGCACCGTAAATGAGTTAAGGCATAGCCCTTCCTCAAGCAGTGTGCCCAGCAGCTCCAAAAACCCACCTCTGGGGCCTGGGGGTCGATAGAGCAAGATACCCTTGAATGTGCTGTGATAAGCAGAGTGGAAGCTGAAAGAAAGGGCCTCACAGCAGGTGTTGGAAGCAGTATGAAAGATAGGCTTTAATGATTCGTGGTAGATAGTGCTTTTCACTAAGGGGTTCATAGTGACATATTGGACACTGAGAGCAAAGCTCGAGCTGTTTATGACTCTCACAACCAAGAGGTGAAAACCATCCTCTTTATTTAGTTACCAATTTACACATTTATATTGTATATGGGTTTCAAATCTGTCCACTACTGTGAACTGGGTTTTACAATTGTGGTATTTTAAAAACAGAAATGAATATGGCCTGGAGAAAGCACTGACATCTCACTCTTTAAATGGCCTACTGTTGACTCACACATTTATGCAGAGGAAACATAATCTTAGAACCAAGTCTCCCCGACAGGAGTGGAGCAAGGAACGCAATAGCTGACACACTAGGCGCTGGAAGTAGGGGTGCTGCAGCACCCCCAGAAATAATCATGCTGGAGTTCAGAAGGTGAATGAGCAATGGAGATGCCTCTGCATTTTGTGTCTATCCTGTCACACTGCTGCACCTTCAAAGGTCAAATGTCCGAGTTTATCTTCGGACAAGTTGCTGTTCATTCAGAGACTGGGGTGTTCTTTTATGTCTCTGACTGCAAAGTGAGAGGATTTTGTAAAAGTGATCTAGGTAACAATCCTGCTGGCGTACAGGAGACGAAAGGAAAGGCGGTAACATGTCAGTTTTTTTCTAACACACTACAACATGTAAATATCAGGAAATTACCTATACACATATTTCAAATGATATCAGCAATTAGGAAAGCACAAACAAAGCTCTCTTTTGTAATTCTGAACAGTGATCGAAACAACGATTTTAATAGGATCAAAAGAAATCAAGACACTTTACTCTGATGTGCAAATGATAAACAGTGCTTAATTTGTAAAAAAAAAAAAAAAAAAAAAGTGGCGGTGCCCCAACTTTTTTTAATGAAGCAGCGGCCCACTGGCCACTTCTAACACATGTGCTGCCGCAATCTCTATCCCCAACCCCGCTGTCTTTGCTCTAAGAGTCCATCCTCTCACCACTCTACCCGTTTTCTGTTTTCCTTGTCACCCCTGGTGTGCAACCTTTCGCCATCTATTTCTAAGGTGCCCTCTCTTTCCTGTCCATTCTAGTTCTGCCCTTTTCCCCTCCCCTTTCATCCATGCTCTGCTCTCTCTCTCATATCTTGGCTCTTTAATGTCTCTCTTCTAGCACTGATTAGCTGTCTCTCTTTTTTAGCCCTTCTCTGTATGTGTTTTCTCTGTCTTCTCTTCTACGCCCTTTTATTAGGTCTCGCGCCTAGCGTTGCAGTGCGTAGCGCTGCTCGCGCAGCGCGAGACCTCTAGAAAGGGCTTCTGAAAACGACCCACACGCTCGTGCGTGTTGTTTTGTTTTCGGAAGCCCACATTGGCTGTAGCGTGCGTTTTTAAAAACGGCACGCGATTGAGCAAAGGCGGGCGCATGTCCCGCCTTGCTCCTCCCATTCCCGACGGTGGCCAGAACGCGCAGCAGCGCGCGTTCGCCTCGCTGCCGCGCTCCCTCCCCCCGCTCCTCTGTGGTGCGCGCGCACCACTGGTTTTGCTTTTTGTTACTTTGCCACCAAGGAAGAGTTATTTGATCGACCTCCAGGTTAGTGGGGATAAAAGAGCTTTCGTCTCGACACTGCGTTCAGTTCATGGCTTCGAAGAGCACAGGCGCCAGGCTCTGCACATCTCCTGCAGGAGCCTCCCCTCGCCGGGTTCAGTACGGAAGTAAGCAGCATAGGTCTGCCTTCGTTCTACCAGCCTAGTCCACATTCCATTGGAAGTGTTTGTGTGGAAAGAACAGCTCACTCCATTCCCCTTCTAGAGCTTTTCAGATCCAGCTTTTCAACTGCGTCTCCACGCTTTCTTATGTTGAAGTCTGGTAGAGAGCTCAGCAGAAGCAGTCCGACGTATGAGCCCAGGAGGCGGGAGGTAAGACCCTGTGGGGGAACCTTCCACTTGACGTAGGCGGGGTGGCGTCGGCACGCGCGTGAACACACTGGAGAAATAATGCATGTAATCGTGCAGCAACAGAAAGCAAAAGCTGTGGCGAAAATGTTTTACTCGTTTTCAACTAATAACTGATACTCTTTGTATGTACAGCACGCTGTATGTATTATACAATAAGAACACCTTAGGACCTTCATTTTAAATTCACCTGTACATTTGTGTACCAAGCAAACAACAAGTGTACGGTGCATAATATAGTCGCATTTTTTTTGTGAAAGGGTCCAAATAACTTAAGCATGAGTTTAATCCATTACATGTTTGCCAGTGTGTATATATTGATATGGAGCAGGAACCTAGGCTAATAAGCAGTGCTGTAAATGTACGTGTTGTGTCGGGATACAATCTGCAAGATTGTGCACTTCTAGTGACGAATACACAAATACTTTTCACACACTGCATTGCGAATTTTTAAATATGCTTCCTCCCAGCTTCATGGCCGGCAGCAGCACTTTACATGAGCAACGCTCACCCACGACCACTGTTTGCTTTACCGTGAAAACAAAGCCTCTCCCTCCCGCGGGGGCGGTTCCACTTCAATAACGCTCTCTCTGCGTCGGAGTGCAGGCTGCATGAGACGGGCACGAGATATACCTTGCCATGGTGAGAAAGGTGAAATCGGAGTCTGGACAGGATGCCTTGTCAGAGAGGCGAGGAGCGGCGGGAGGGCTAACTTTAGAAAGCCTATTTCTATAAAGCTGCAGAAACTCACAGCCGGTGCACAGCAGCTGCTTCTCGCCTCTCCTTAGCTCATAGCACTTCCCTCAAAAGTGCTACCTCGTGTCATCAGAGGCCCCACGCATTGCACTGCGCACATAACTGTTATATACACTGGCACCGCGCTTCATGTTCGAGCACGGTGCCCGCTTTGATGTTTCTTGTTGTACTTGAAATATTTCAATCCTAGGAGGGGTGGGGCGCAGCGCACCAGCGGTGATTGATTTCCAGTGCACAAGGTGCTATATACAACTGATTTTAAACTGCGCGTTTTTCCGGGGAGTTGGTAATTCTCTGTTCCTCTCCTCCACCCCTGGAGAGTGGTGAAGGCCACGGAACCCTTCTAAACAGCACAGAATGTACATGCTAATATGTGGTGCTGGAGGAGGGTAGCTTCAGCCGACATATCGCTAGGCTGTGCTATGGCCTTGTCGGGAAGTTAGGAGGAAGGAAATACCACGCCGACCAGCAGCATTCCAGAATTTCAGTAAAATGCAAAGAATCATTAATTTTGCCAGACGGCATATATTGACACTCTCCTTTGCATATCCCACTATATACATACAAGATCTCTCCATGCAATTTCTCACAGAATGAAAACATTACATCCGCATAGCCAAATATATAAACAAATCGCTGCGTCACAATAAGCTTCCATGTGCCTGTTGCTTTCTCGCCAATGTGCTTGTCCCACTCCATGTTACTCTTTCTCACCTGTGTGCTTCTCTTCCTCCACCTGTCCCTGTTGCTTCCCTCAACCCTCTCCCTCCATGTTTCTTCCCCCTCACCTGTGCATCTGTGTTGTGTCCCATCACCCACACCCTCTGTTTTTCATTCCCAGCCCGTTTAAAAAGAAAAAAAGCCTGGTATTTTGTGTATTGTACTCAGCCAAAAAATGCCACAGCGTCATACGGCATCGCTAAAAACCAATGCTTGTTTTGTTAAGTTGTTTAGTAAACGTGAAACAAATTAAAGGCAAGGATGTAGACTGAAGTAGGAAGCAAAGAAGGGTTACTAAGGTGTAGCAAGCTTTCTTCAGCCCAGTACCTGTGCAGGAAGGAGGGTATAAGGAAACCATAACATCGGATGCAGTGTGGCACGAAGTGACTTGCAAAGTCAGTAGTGCAACTAGCTTAATATACTATTCAGAGCTTTGTTTGTGATTGGATGCCTGCCCGAGGCATACAGTCATCCCCACTGTAGACAATTAACAATAAGTGCATTCTGGGCATGGGCTGCTTGGCCCCAGTACAGCTCTTATGGCCACGCCCCCACCCCTGTGACATCAGCCATGACGCTGTTTTGCCCGCACCTCTTTTAGCACTCAGACCGTGAACCTGTCCCAAGGACATCCAAGCACTTTAGATGATCACCGGAGTATGTTACACATTTTTAGGCACAGCAGCCTAAGTGACTTACCCAGACTACCAGGACTTGACGTTGGGACTTGACCCTGCCTCCCTGCTTCCAGGATCAGCAGCTCTGGAGCCATGGCCACATGTCCTCCCCTCCATGCTTGTGGCATTTGCCACCTGCCTTCCCTTGCAGCACTCTCCACCGCTGGGTGACCGTAGAGGCACACCAGAGTGTGGGGCTAGAGATTCGGTGAGTAGTGCCTTGAAGACAAAACATAGCCATTTTTAAATGTCTGTTGTGGAGCTCAAGTGATTCCAGCACCATTGCACATTTAAGCAGGGAAGCCAGAGTGGAAGTCGGATCTCCTGTTCGACTGCACACGACGACACACTTCCCAGTGCTTACCTACTGAGCATCTCTTGCATAAACAAATTCTCACACTTTAAAAGTTCATGCCTTCCAAATTGGCAACCTTCCCTCTTGCTACTTCCCAAGATGCACTGAAGGAGGAAGCCAGAAATTCCCACTTCCTCCTTGGTGCTTTCCTTATTCAGCTAACACCTCAGCCAGGAGGCATGAAGTGAGAACGTTTACATTCATTTTAAAGAGTGCTTTTACTCTTACTTTTCCCCTACTTCCTTCCTCGCCCTCACCATCTTTTGCTATCCCTTCCCACCAAACAGATGTGCACTCCCGGCTGCTCGGGCAAATCTGTGGGCATCTCATCCAGACCACATCTGGAAAAATAGCAAGGAGAAATAGGTGATGGACAGACACTTTGTTTTTTAGTGGCTAGCATTCATCCCTCATTTTGGATTAATATTCACACAAAAGGATGTTTGCACTCATCTGTGGGCAAACCAAAGGAATCCCAAGTAATAATTGTAATGATTCATTATCAATATTTAGTCCGGTCTAAATAATAATAATGAATTATTCCAATTACTACTTGGGATTAGGTTTTGAGCCACAGATCATCCATCACTTGCTGTTGTTGATAGGAATCTTACAGTTCCTAAAACCTTGGTAGAACAGTGAAACAAAGCAGACAGGCTACCTCACCAGGCTCAGGCCCTCACAAGTTAAAGGTGGGAGTTACTCTCAACCCCCACCAACAGCCCCCCATCTTTATTGTGCTTTAAAAACGGAACATTCCAAAACCTCAATATAGGAAACTTATTGTAGGTTTGTATATCTGTGAATGCCTGTAAGACCATCTGGCATGGCATAATTGTTGTTTTCCACAAAGAGTGGTTCTACTACGCAATAAGAAAACGAGCATTTGCTATGCAATAGGTGTCGCATTTACGAGAGTTTGAGCTATTGGCATTGTAAATACCAATGCCTTTTATTTCTGTATTTTTAAAACCTGCAAGCGGTGCGTAAACAGGCACTTTGTACTTGCAGTCGTTGCTTACGAGAAGCAACGCTGGCAGTAACTATGCCTCTTTTACTGCCAGCCTTCCTTTTCGTAAGCAAGGACTATAAGTACAAAGGGCGTGTTTATGCACCGCATACAGCTTTTGGAAACACATAAATAAAAGGCATTGGCGTTTACAATGGCAGTAGCTCAAACTCTTGCAAATGCAACACCAATAGCTCAAACTTTAATAATGCGAGACCTATTGCATTGTAAATGCTTGTTCTCTCTTCTCTCTCCCTACCACTCTATTCTTCACACCATGTCTGGCTTCTCTTTCCATCTGTATCCGATTTGAACTGTTCCCTCCCTTCTACACTTCTGCCTTTTAGCCCTCTCCTGTCTTGTTTCTTTCTCCTCTCTACTCCTGCTCCCTCGTCTCTCACTTTTAACACCACCACTCACACCTGACCCTGGCATGCCCATGTCCTTGCTGTTTTGAACTCTGTGTTTTCTCTGCTGTCATTCTTAAATATGGGGAAAGTCACATACATTTGACTTTTTTCTTTTTATCGACAGACCTGTGCACAGAAAAAAATTACACCACATGAGCATTTATAAAAAAAGCTTCTTGCACATATTGATCAGCGCAATGTTTTAGCACTGGTCGGTCAATGCACATGCTGTTTGAACTTAATGTAATTTAGCCCAGAGGAGCAGCCTGTGTCCAAATAACAGACCTAGAAATGTTAATGTTCTTGCCCCAGCCCCACATTATTCGTTTGTGCTGACTGCGCTGCGACACTTTACAAACCCCAGACCTCTGCAGGACTGACAGTTTCATAAACACAGAAATCACTGTTTTGCTAATATTGCCACCAGAAAGGGACGTCCTAAAGTGTCCTCGCGACAAAAGGTGGAGAGAAGAGCAGGTCATGTATCTGATATATCCTGCAGGGGGAGGAGGGGGTGGAGCTTCCATTGCTTTCGCAGGTGAAGTAGCACCGGGGCTGAGAGGCATGAGCAGCGCACTGAACCCTGATTATTGCTGTATTTCACAGCTCAAACCGGTGCAGGGGGGTCTATTTCCGTCCTTTCACTAGGGCCCATGACGCACTGGCTACACCACTGAGTACTGCACAAGCTCTTTTAAGGTGCTACTGAAACACACACAGCTTTACTGCATTACATAGTTTGGCAACTACAGTTCAGAGCCTACGTTACCGAGAAAAACTGCCCAAAAATATCAAGGCACGCAATTTGCCTTTCCCAGGAGCCTGTAAACACTACAGCACTAACACTAATAGTGTGCCATCTAGGGCATGGGCCAGGCACTGGATGGGCAGACTCTCCCAATTCAGCACATACACATACAAAAGTCACTTGTGTCAGTTTTTTCAAGATATACAGGGAAGCATAACAATCTTTGCACACTTTTATAAGTGCATAAAATTTGCCCATACCACAGTGACACTGTCAAAATGGACATTACCCAATATTACACCTTTGGCCAACTTTCTGATGGACGTAATTCTGAATCAACCTGGCCAGGGTTTCAAAGTGTGATGTACAGACCACCAATATTTGAAGGCAGGCACTCCCTGCACTGACCTACGTGCAGAAGCTTACAATTACCCTCATCATCATTAACTCTCTGCACTGATTATTTCAATGAGAAAAGTTAACAGAATGCCAAAGTGTGGTGAAGGCTCCACCCACTCACCACGCTCAGTCAGGAAGAAAGAAACTGCTCTCAAGTTTCAGATGTCACGGGGAAGAAGCTAAGAGCACACATGGGGCCAGTAGCGGTCCGTGGTAGGAGTGCCGGCCGGGCGGTGACGTGGGGCGGGGGAGGGGCAGGGTGGGGGGTAGTAAACCACGGATTACGGCAGAATACAGGTAAGTAAACATTTAAATAAATAAAACGAATTTCGTTGCGCGCACTGGGGGGAAACAAGAGACCGGGGAAGACAAAGCCACTGGGCACCGAACAAGAACCCGGAACTGGGAAGGGGAGGACCTCCAACCAAACCAGAAGCCGACGCAAGAGCAGCCGCAGAAGGGCAAAACAGGAGAGAAAAACAGGGGGCCCAAAGCCCAACCCTGCAGAAGCTCCCCGAAAAACCCAAGAAGCCAGCAGACGGAACAACAGACACGCCAGAAAACAGGAGGCCACCAACACGGCGCCCCCACGGGCCCGGAAGTAGCGGCACAGGGACAACCACCGAACCCCGAAAACCCCAAACCACCAGGGGCAACAGGGAAAGACACAGTACCCAGCCACAGCCAGGCCACCTAGGGCAACGAAAGCCACAGGAAGACAGGGAGGGAGCCAAGCAGCCCACACCAGCAAGCCAACGCCAAGCCCCAGCTGCACCAGAGAGGCACAGAGAAAAGCCCAGAGGAAAAGAACAGAAGGCCAGTCCGGGCCCCAGCAACACCAGGTACCGGACCGCCGACCACCAAGGGACCAAACGACCCACACCCGAACAAAGCGACGCCCCCGCAGACAGGGAGGGCAAGGAGCCGGGCTCTCCACCCCCGACCAACACCCTAGCAGCTCCAGGACGGAGCACACGCAGGGTGGACAGGCGCAGCAACACGGGCACCGGCGGGCCCAGCCGACATCCCGGAAAGGAGAGGCGGACCCAGGCCAAAGCGAGCAGAAGGCAGACACCCAAAGGCGACCACCTAGGGACCAAGGCCCCCACCGCCAGACACAGACACAGCCCAGCAGGAAAGGCACAACCAACTATCCCTGCAGAGACAAACGAGGGGACAAACACAGGGACAGCAAGGCCAAGACCGACAAGGGCAAGCCCAGGCCCCACAATAGACCCGAAGACACACCACCACCCAAGGAGGGACATGCCAGGAGAACCCAAAGGTGCACCACCCACCGAGGGGAGAGGGACCGGCCAAGGAAGAAACCGAACTCCAGCCGACCCAGCAACCACAGAGCCAACCAAAGAACAGGGACCAGAGACACCACAGGCTCAAAAGGAGCCCCCGCACTAAAGAGCCAAAGGACCAGGCCCAAACGACAAGCCCCAAGGGGAAAGCGAGAGGACCAAACCAACCCACCGCCCCCCCCACAAAAGCAGGCCGACGGCAACAAGGCACACCAGGGCAGAGGCAAAGCCAGGCTAGAGAAAAAGATAGCCTACAGCACCCGGCATACCCAGGCGGTCTCCCTTCCAGGTACTAACCAGGCCCGACCCTGCTGAACTTCTGAGAGCAGACGAGATCAGGTGCATTCAGGGTGACAGGGACCTAGGCCACAGCACAGGGCCACAAAGCAGGAGCGGAAGGGAAAGCCGCAACCCGGCATACACCCCTGGGCAGGCACACACCAGACCAAACCGGCCGCCCACCAACACCCCCAAAGAGAGGCAGAAGCAACAGGGGAGAAAGTAAGGAGCCAAGAGGCCGAAGCGAAGGACGGCAAAGGAACCGGCAGCAGAGGACCCCCAAAAGCGGCCCAAGCTCCCGCAAATGAACCCAAGATGGGAGAAGGAAACCACAACATGGCACCCAACCCCCACCAGCCAGCCCAGGCGCAAACCACAACCCAGCGCCAGGCAACAGAAAAAGACCAAGAACAAGGCACACCAGGGGCACCAGCAGTGCAGCCCCGAAACCAACCAGCCGACCACAGACAGTCACAGGAGACCAGAGAGAGGCAGCAGAAGCACAGCGCCCCAACCAAGGGCCATGTCAGGCCAGAGAGAAGGCACAACACCAACCCCCTCCCCCCAGGCGAGACCAAGGACCCTACAACAAGAAGGCAACCGAACCCCCAGGGAGGAATGCAGAGCCGGGCAACTGGAAGAGGAAAAACACACCCCAGCACCTGTGAGGCCGGGGACCCCAACGGAAAAGGCCAGAGAGCCAGAACAGGAGCCAAACCGCAATGCTGCATCTATCCCCGGGGTAAACACACAGCACCACACACCGACTACCCCCACCAGCCAGCCCAGGAACCGACAACCAGCGCTGCGCCGGACAGAAGGCCCACCGGAAACATCTCTGAAAGAGACAGAGAAAACAGGGACTCAAACACCGACCAATCAACAGGGAGTCAGGGACACAAAAGGCCAACAGGCAACAATACCCGGGAACACCCAGGCGAGCACCCCTCCAGGAAAGAACCAGGCCCTTCTCCACACAACGCCAGAGCAGACAAGAACAGGCGAAAACAGGGAGGCAAGGGAGCAGAAATGCCAGCCAACAAAGACAGGCACCCCCAGGTGGCCACCCAGGCAAGGCAACAACCAAGCCCCACCAGAGCAGACTGCGAAGGTCACAGCACCGGGAATTCCCAGTGCAGGCACAGAGCCAGGCACCAACCAGGCCCGACCGTGCGGAACAACGGAGAGCAAAGCCCACAGCACCAGGTAGATCCAGGAGGACCCCAATACAGGCATCAACCAGGACCGACCCTGCCAAACTCTGAGACCAGACGAGATCAGGAGCTTCCAGGGCGGAAGGCCGCCAGCCAGCTGGAACACAGTACCAGGAGCCGAACACACAACCTGTGGAGGAAGAGCCTGCAACCAAATCCAATGTGCCACAGTGATGCACGGAAAAACGGATGGAGGCAAAACAGAATTTGTAAAGGAACTGCTATGCGGTACTCACCACAGGGGCAGGGAGACAACCCACACACCCACTGCCCCCACCAGTCAGCCCAGGCACACACCAGCAAACCAGCGCCGGGCAGAAGGTCAAAGACTGCAGCAGCCGGCACTCCGAGGCCATAGCCAGGCCCGCCCCCGCTCCACAACGAAGACCAGCAGGGGCACCAGGGAGGCAAAAGACGCCAGCAGGAACCCACCAGCCATCCAGGAAGTCCAGGGGCACCACCAAGACCGGCCCCGGGACAATCCAAAGCAGCCGCAGCAGTGCGTCTTCCAGACCGGCCCAGCCCCAGGAAGACGTGCCCTCTCACCCGGAAGAGACCGGGAGGAACGGCGCCCCAGCCGCAAAGGGCCGGCTGCCAACCAAAGCGGCTCCCGGCAAGCCCGGCAGGCCAGAAGACAGCGCAGAAGGACGCTGAGGACAGCCCAGCAGCCCGACGAAGACATCCAATGAAGACAGCATAAAGGTAAGAAACACAGCAATAATCCAAGTCCCATTTTGTCGGAAGACAGAAAAAAAGAACAGGCTGAATGCTGGGTTGGTACAGCTTATGTACTCACAGTGGGAGGGGGTGGGGTTAGGTATACCAGCATTCTCCTGTTCATTTTTCTGTCGTGGAGATGGTCATCTCCACTTTGTTAGGAATGGGACGAGGACTGGAGGGACTGGGAGGTAATAGGAATGCAAGTCATTGATTGACAACGACTTCTTGGAATCGTGGCAGACGTAATGACAATCACTAATGACACGCATTCATGCCTGCCTGGGCAGGGGTGGGCCCACTTATGAAGACATTGACAACAGCCACTCAGCGAGGTATCTTGTTCATTTCATTTTGAAGTTGATCTATGAATATCGAGACAACCAGCTGCAGGATCAGAAATCCGTAGCCCCAGTCCTGTGAGATAAGTGCCGGTGCTGAGCGCCGGAAACCACTGGCTCAAATTAAGCACTGGATAAATATAAAGTAAAACCAGCTTTCCACACATTCATTTTGCGCTATATATTTTTACCAGTAAAACGGCATGTATATGCAAATTTATTGGCCATTTAAATGGAAAATGCACTGTTTGTAAATGACAGTGTGCTACCTCACTAGCGCTCCAAAACAAAATGCACCCCCAGCTACATACCACACCCATATCATTCTGCTGAATATGAATGGCACGTTTGCTATACTTGTTTTTTTTTTTTGTATGATGCTTGGATCTTTCACAATCCTTATGACTTCAGTGATATAACATTAAAGATGCCCCGAAACTGGTCCCAGGATGCTTGTTTCTGGTCCAGGGAGGACCTGACTTGGCAGTTCGGGCTGGACTGTTCCCATGAGGCACAGGGTAAAGACTGATTTGCATACGGCTGGGTCTAAACTGGGGTGGCATTGTAAGCAAAAGAACGATGGATTTAACCCAGATCTATTGACTGGGGGTGAATGTTTGATTTGCTCTGCATTCCGTCCATCATCTGTGTGTCTTTTGATAACATTAATGGCAGCACCCCCACTCTGAAAATTGTTCCAGCACCACTGCCCAAAACCAGTTCCATGATGGCTGTGGCGTTTACCATGCATTTACAGAGCATGCACAACCGGTACAGACTTGACCCCGTGAAATAATTTTTTATTAAAAATGGCACGCACTGACGGGAGTACTAAAATGCGTTTAAGATTTCAGCTGCCATTGTGAAAGTTACATGAAGTGCAACAGGCAGTAAAAGCGCCATCCCAGGGGTGCATCTAGGCTCTTCGTTTGACAGTGAAGATCTTCGTTGATATGTGTGACGCATGACAATCTGCGTTAATTTCCCGTAACGCTGTATGATGAGCGATCTTTAAAAATAAAGATTGTAACTGCCAGATATACTTGGGCACCACATGGAATTGACACGATTGGGGCATTGCTTCGGAACTAGCGCCTTCTTTTATCTGAGACACTAGTACAAGATTGGAATGTTCCACGCAGACAATTACCCCCTTACCAGAAAATCAAAGGCTCACTGCATGAATAATGGTATGTTCAACCAACTGGCCCACCTGCACATGCAGTTCTTCAAACATTGCATATTAGGGGTGACAGCAGGCGTCTCGGGCCTTTAGAGCGCTCTCATGCAGCACACGGATGTACTGTGCAGTAAATCGCATATTATGGGCGGCAGCAGGCGTCTCGTGCCTTTAGAGCGCTCTCATGCAGCACACGGATGTACTGTGCAGTGAATCGCATATTATGGGCGACAGCAGGCGTCTCGTGCCTTTAGAGCGCTCTCATGCAGCACATGGATGTACTGTGCAGTGAATCGCATATTAGGGGTGACAGCAGGCGTCTCGTGCCTTTAGAGCGCTCTCATGCAGCACACGGATGTACTGTGCAGTAAATCGCATATTATGGGCGACAGCAGGCGTCTCGTGCCTTTAGAGCGCTCTCATGCAGCACACGGATGTACTGTGCAGTAAAATCCGCCCTCAATGGGAAGCAGATGTATCCAGGCCCTTACATGATTTAGAAAGGAAAATATTCTTATCTCCCTGCAGAAACGATTGTACATATAAACGTATTCAGTTTAATATCTTAAATGGAGCATATCTTACGCCTGGGAGAATTAGCAGGATTTAGCCCGGAGCTCTCCTCAGTGCCCTCGATGTTGTTCAATGGAAGCTGAGCTCCCTCGTAAGCTGTGGTCCTGAGGCTCTCTGTTGCTGTACTGGGCCGGGATCAAAACTGCACCGACTGCCATGACTGGTTATGAAGTTCATAAACCTTGAAGGAGTTTGTACTTGGCCGTGGCGCACCACCGACCCGGGACAAAGCTTCGAAGAAATTAATTACTGGCAACATTACCGGCGAGACGAAATATAGCTTTGAACTGGAAAACTGCCAACCCTCCTTCCACCACAAGATGGCAGGCAGTCGAAAGCAGACATTTGCACAGGGAAGAATCTGCAGATTTATGGAAAACTTTAGTAGCCAATTCACCCTGTTTACAGCCCTTTTACTTCCAGATTCCGCAGCTGTCATAGTGCCAATATCGGCAACACACTCCCCATTACACATACAGCAATCTCTTGATTGATTAATTGATTGATTGATTGATGAAATAAACAGACATTTTTTCGTGGAGAAAATTGCTGCAGGTTTATTTGCATACCAAAATATGCCAACATGGTGGGTTAGCTTACGGGCGATCCAAGGGCAGGCAGCCCCTCCGCCACCTGCCCACCTGATGAGCCAAATTGCACCGTGGCCCTAGCCAATCGGTGCTTACCAATTTTGGGGGAGGGGTTACCCCCTCCCGTCGGTGGACCACCAGTCCACCCCTCTACTCACGCCCCCTGAGGGGACGGAGCATTCCAGGCAACCCTCGGTTGCTCAGGTTTACAACCGCCCGTAGGACTAGCGGGACGACGTCGCTCCTCCAGGGTCCACCGCGAGGACTTCCTGGGGATATTTGGCATTTGCACCCTTGTGCTCCTGAAGAGGGTACCCCTGTGTACCTTTCAGCCTCTGGATCGCCCTGTAACTTCACCTGCAACACAAAATAACAAGTTAAACGCCTCTCCCACCCCACCCCCTGAATGTACGTCGGGTAAGCGGTAGGGAGGGAAACGGCGTGACGGTAGCAACCCAAAGAGGACGCCAGGTGGGCGGGAGAGGTACTTATACCTAACTCCCCGCCCACCCGTGCCCGGAAATGACGCGGGCGCGCGGACCCAGAGGGGGTCCCCCAGCACTAGGCTGTGTCGTGTGCCCTCATGTGGCACTAAGGCGGCCGCCCTCTTATGAGGGTCCCCTGCGTGGACCGCGGGCAGCCACATAGTGCCAATATCGGCAACACACTCCCCATTACACATACAGAAATCTCCTGATGAAATAAACAGACAAGACACCTTTTTTCGTGGAGAAAATTGCTGCAGGTTTATTTGCATTCCAAAATATGCCAACATGGTGGGTTAGCTTACGGGCGATCCAAGGGCAGGCAGCCCCTCCGCCGCCTGCCCATCTGATGAGCCAAATTGCACCGTGGCCCTAGCCAATCGGTGCTTATTAATTTTGGGGGAGGGGTTACCCCCTCCCACCGGTGGACCGCCAGTCCACCCCTCTACTCACGCCCCCTGAGGGGGCGGAGCGTTCCAGGCAACCCCCGGTTGCTCAGGTTTACAACCGCTCGTAGGACTAGCGGGGCGCCGTCGCTCCTCCTGGGTCCACCGCGAGGACTTCCTGGGGATATTTGGCATTTGCACCCTTGTGCTCCTGAAGAGGGTACCCCTGTGTGCCTTTCAGCCTCTGGATCGCCCTGTAACTCCGCCACAGCTCTGGGTGTGGCCACCGTCACAACCAGGGCCCCCCACCAAGGCAGGCATTCCTACTTACATCCTGCTGCTTCCAGGGCCTCGCCCAGGTCCAACAAAACAAGTCCATGCCCACTCTAGCAAGGAGAACCCCTTCCTCTTCAACACACCCTGTGGACTTGGCATGCAGCAGACCGTGTTTAATGAAGCCAAATCCCCTCTGTTCGGTGAATTTGCGCATGGCACTGGTAACTCTCCTGCGTGAGGTTTCTACGGCTTCCCCTGACCGGGCCCCTAGTCACACTAAACGTGGGGTCCTCTCTGACCACCATAACTCACATGCCCCCAATTGGTTGCTTAATTTACACATGGAGGAATTCATTTCTTACAGCAGTGCCCTCCTACCCGGGCAAGTCAAATCATTCCCTCCCAGGTGTATGACTAAAATGTTGGGAGGGGAGACACCTCCCCCCCTAGCCTGTGCCGCAGCTTCTACAGCAAGCTGTACCGGCGCATGCCTGGGACCCCCAACCAAATTAACTCAGTGGTGGGAATACCCATGCCTCCATTCCCGTGCCACTCTCCAGACGCACGAAAGGCCATTCACGCACTGTACATAATTCACTTAACCTGTCCTCTGGCCACTCCCCTGGGTGGCTTACGGACGGAAGTACCGTTAAAACATTGGGATTCCCATCGTCCCACCTGCATGAGGCGCTCCGCTTACATGCCCCCCTGAAAGCTGCAGACGCTGCCCCTATCCTGAAAGAGTGACTGCAAAAGCGCTTGCCAGGACCCGCATTGCCTGACATTGTAAAGCATGCCTACATTACCTGCTCAACCTGAAATTTGGTAAGGGGCGAGCTGTCAGCATGAATCAGTAAATAACCCTCACCTGAAGGAGTCGCAGCACACCCATATATGTAAGTACTTAAGTACAGTGCTTAATTTGTAAAAGAATAAGTGCCGGGGCTCTCGTCCGGCGGCCACTGCAAACTTTCACCACAGATTGCCTCTGCCAATCTGCCAATGACAGTACAAACATAGCTAATAACTCTCACACTCCTGCTAGTGTGACGATTCATCATATTCCAGCCCCCCAAAGCTATTAGAACGGCTTGGGAGACAGGTATTGAAAATTTAAATTGAATTAATGAAAAGATGACCTAACAATGAATAACGACAGGACTAGACTGGCAATGTTATTTCAAGGAATGACGGCCCTCTTTTCACACACCCGTAGACATAGAGCTGAGTGTGCTTAGGAGTTTTATTTCCCTCCTCAATGGTAGTGGATAGGTCGTTATTATGCCTCACACTAAAGGCACAGGACTGAGCGAGAGCCAGGGTATATTCTCTACTCTGTGGTTGCTTGCGGGGGTCTAATTATGTTACACTCTACATACAGTATGTTGGGTTTGTGGTGTGTAAAGAGCTCTGTTCCCCCGAGGGTTGTTAGTAAGGGTGGGCGGAATTTGCGGAGTTGCGTTCGGCGAAATTCCGCGAAACGGCAAGAAATCTCCGCGAGCACGCGGAATTTTGCGTGCTCGCGGAGATTTTGCTGCGCCCGTTGAATCCTGCCCTGCATATTTATCCACGAAGATGCCACCGTTTTGTGCAATACCTCTACTCAACTGGAGTACTTTCTACTGGCTAATCAGTAAGTGCTACCTCGTTGGGTAAATGTATAGTGCCTTTCCTACACTACAGCTGCGTAAAGGTCCAGAAGAATTGACCCCAGTGACCTGTGTGTCTGTAACTTTGCCACCGCGCCGAAAGCGCCGGGGTCCTTTGATTAAGCTGTCCATCATTCTACACGGGGATTGCGCTCGAGAAAATCAAGGATGCAAAGACCTCCATCGGGGATTACAGCTAACTTTTCACGTTGGAAATGGAGAGAAGGCACACCTGCTTAACCACGCTCACGAATTCTACACGAGGATTGAGCTCGGAAAATCAAGGATGCAAAGACCTCTATCAAGGATTACAGCTAACTTTTCACGTTGGAAATGGAGAGAAGGCACACCTGCTTAACCACGCTCACGAATTCTGCACGAGGATTGCGCACGGGAAAATCAAGGATGCAAAGACCTCCTTCGAGGATAACAGCTAACTTTTCACGTTGGAAATGGAGAGAAGGCACATCTGCTTAACCACGCTCACGAATTCTACACGAGGATTGCGCTCGAGAAAAGCAAGGATGCAAAGACCTCCATCGGGGATTACAGCTAACTTTTCACGTTGGAAATGGAGAGAAGGCACATCTGCTTAACCACGCTCACGAATTCTGCACACCTGCCCTGCATATTTATCCACGAAGATGCCACCATATTGTGCAATACCTCTACTCAACTGGAGTACTTTCTACTGGCTAATCAGTAAGTGCTACCTCGTTGGGTAAATGTATAGTGCCTTTCCTACACTACAGCTGCGTAAAGGTCCAGAAGAATTGACCCCAGTGACCTGTGTGTCTGTAACTTTGCCACCGCGCCGAAAGCGCCGGGGTCCTTTGATTAAGCTGTCCATCATTCTACACGGGGATTGCGCTCGAGAAAATCAAGGATGCAAAGATCTCCATCGGGGATTACAGCTAACTTTTCACGTTGGAAATGGAGAGAAGGCACACCTGCTTAACCACGCTCACGAATTCTACACGAGGATTGAGCTCGGAAAATCAAGGATGCAAAGACCTCTATCAAGGATTACAGCTAACTTTTCACGTTGGAAATGGAGAGAAGGCACAACTGCTTAACCACGCTCACGAATTCTGCACGAGGATTGCGCTCGGGAAAATCAAGGATGCAAAGACCTCCATCGGGGATTACAGCTAACTTTTCACGTTGGAAATGGAGAGAAGGCACATCTGCTTAACCACGCTCACGAATTCTGCACACCTGCCCTGCATATTTATCAACTCGGGCACCTGCTTCAGTGCTTTCTTGCACCCGAATTCCGTTCCGCCGCGGATCGCGGACGTTTCGACATTTCCGCGTTCCACGCGGAAATGCCGAAATTTCGCAAGTTCCGCGAGCGGAACGGAATTTGCCACCCACCCTTAGTTGTTAGAGGCTTATTCCCCATCTGCTACCTTTTCCACCCCGATCATCGTTACCACAGGAACTGGGTAAGGAGTTCGAGGCCGTCCTATCCTATTGTCCCAAGACGCAGTGTCCCTACCGGAGACCTTTCTTGTTCCCGGACTGCCGCTGTGCCGTGCCTCCAGCTCTTGAAGTCTTCTTCCCTCCTCCTTGTCGGACTCCCTTCGGCTCCAGACCCGGCTCGGCCCTTACTTCCTCCTCCACACTCTGAATATCAATGTGCTACAGAACACATGGTGGTGAATGGTAGGGCTCAGGTCCGGAAGGTAGTCCTTCAAGGAGGCTCCGTCTTAACCCCGACTGGCCGGCCCTATCGTAATAGAGTGTGTACGTCGGGCGCTACTAGGCCAAGCACAGTGACTCATCGAATCTTGTGGAGCCGGGGCTATCACGGTGCCAGACACGCCACCAAGCAAAAAAAAAAGCAGCATTGATTTGGCAATGAGCATGGCGACTAACTAGTACTTACAGTTACTCGTGGTGGGCCGGGCGGCCGTGGCACTGCCTTTATTAACCAATGTAGACCTGCCTGACGCTGCTGCCAGCTGCCTGCCCTCAACGTCATTGGGCTGATGACTCCGGTGTGCGGGTGTGCAGGGCGTGGCAATCTGAACGGAATCTGCGCACGCTGCCTGCCGCACGGCACAGCCCCTACTCCAGCAGAACCAAATCAAGCCTAATCAGTGTCCCGCCCACCAGCAACACTGAACTAAGGGCTGTCATCATATCATAATAATGAATCTTGGCTCAGGGTCTCACAGCCGCAACACTCATCGGGACTCGGGAGACAGGAACAACAATCTGCGCAGAGTCAGTGAGGTAATTTATCATCATGCCATATGTGACTTGCAGACGCATATAGGCCCGGCCCTGATTTGTAAGTGCCGGTGCTAAGCACCGGAAAGCTCCGGCACAAATTAAGCACTGCTTAAGTAGGGCTACCTGCCTTCGCTTGAATAATGGACAAGACAACTTTTCTTAATACATTGTAGCCTTTAGTGCTTTAATACCTTGTTTCCCCCACATGGGACAGCCGCACCCTTTTAGATGTCACCTTCCTAAACCGGCCTAGCTGGACTGGCTATCCGGGCAGGGAATGTTTGTAACTGAAGCAACCTGTAACATGGCCTTGGGTCCAGTGTGCAACTACTTTGCTGAGTTGCCCCAGACATTTGCACAGCCCCTTTTGATTGTAAAACCATGGCGAACACTTGGCTGGTGTCAAATCTGGTTAGAGGGAATATTCGTATTGTGCCCACTATTGCAGTCACCGCACCCTTTTGTGGAGTGACAACTTACGCAGCCCCCAGGCTTGCTTAACTTCCGTCCGATCACAGATGCACAGTACTTGCTAACCAGCTGTGACCCTTGATGCTTACACCAGCAATAGACCTAGTTCAATTAGTTTTCCCCAGAATTGATTGCCTTCCACAGATTGAAAACTGGGTTCGGCTTACATGCAGGCCACCTTGTCATTCTTGTTGGAACATTTTTACCCTGCATAGCCAGAGAGTCTTGCGTATTATTAATTCAATGATATTGTCGGAATCCAAGATTCCCAGTTTCATTATTATGCTGCAGCCCATCTTAGTGGTTCCGCTGGGACCCCTCTGCCTCCCTGCAAGTAACCTCGTTACTTAATACAGTTCCCTTAATGCACTTGCCTGTCACTCAAAGGCACCTGGCAACATGGCGCCCAGCAGCTTGGTGAAGAGAATTTTTGAGCCACACGTACCCCCGTCTGTGTTTCCAGCATTTGTCCTTTATAGAGGCTCCAGTTCGTGTGAAGTGTGTGTCACTGTCCTGGCGAGGCATACCCACTAGCCTGTTCCACCTTGGTGACTATCCCACTGTGCTGTGGAAAGGCTCAACTATCCGATGAGCTTAGAAATATGTGACATTAAGCAAGGGAGTCCTCTTGTACTTGCCATTTATCCCTCCTTTCTTACAGGAATTTTGCTTCAACAGTTTAATCTGTGTTGTTTGCCCCCAGACTCTTCTTTACAGTATTCAGCTTCTTCTCCTGTCTCACACCTAACAGAACCCTGGACCTTTTTACCGCCCAACCACTCCTACCCACCTGGCTGACCAGCTCAAAGCAGGCAGTCTCCAACATTAATTTAAGCGTCCTGTTGTACCCAGGTTTTTCTGAGAGCACATACCCTTTATCTGGCCAGTAGATTTGCACCTCCCCAAATTATTTATACCTCCAGTTGGACCAATGTTGTGTCATAATACAGTACCAGTGGGTACTTGCCTATTGCGCATCACCAGTCGGTCCCTTCCTTAGAATAACTAATAAATCATGCGGTATCTACACACTGTTTTCCTTCTCCGACTGACCAAGAACGGAGTTAGCAGCCGTGGCAGGTACTCCCCTTCGACCTCCCCAGCATGTGTACCTGACTGGATTTGCTAGCCGGGGGTACCTATATTGCTCCCCCACAGCGGTAATATGTGTGAATTAACCCTGTGTTGTGAACGGCGAGGGCCGTGCTGCATGGAATACCCATGTGCCCCAAAATCCCTCGTGTCACCTCTGCTAGCAGAGCTAACCCATCTGATCCTCTTGTAGTGTTGGTAATTCAAGGTGCTGACAACTGCCGGGGCCTATTGCAGAGCTGTGAATGTGCGGCCCTGTAAGAACTTAAACACTCGGCTTAGTGTGGATGAGTAGTCAACGTTGCCTGGCAGTGGGCAATACCTTTTGCCCAGCCACTCCTTACAAGATGTGCCAGTGCAGGTGGAAGTAAGGGTTACAACCAGCCCGCCACTTTCCTCTTTTCCCGTTATCTGTGTATAGTGCTTGTTGGAGAAAACCTAATTGTGCATTTGTTAGGCGCACGTGCTCAACTAGGCATGTTGGCGCGGGATAGGGGATGTTAGATGCCCCACTGGCTGATACTAATTTGACCCTCGGGGGGTGAATGGTAGAAGAACCCAACGGGGTTAGATCCTAAGACCATGAGGTCGAACCCAGCATATGAATAGGTCCCGGTTTGCTTTGACACTACCACGACCCCTCCTGATCCCTATTGAGCTAACCATTTAACTGCAGTGGCCATATGGCTGACACCCCAGCAGGACCTGGCAGTCCTGTTTAACCTTCTTATCCCATTCGATACAGTGTGTATGAATAAACGATGCGCAGGCGGTTGAGTTTTCACAGGCTGTGATGTGAAACATTTGAACTTCCCTGTCAAATAAGTTGGTCGCCTAAGATCCAATTGTGTGACCAGTGCCCATGTATCAAACAGAACAGGATAGGGATGCTGGGTGACCCTACCTGAACTAAGGCCGAAGCTTAGTGTGGTGGTTGTCCTAATATTGCCTGGCTGTGGTGGAAATACCCCTTCGCCCGCTGTAAATTGCTGTACTGATCTGCTCCCACTCCCCAGGAGTGTAAATATGACAATGTGAGAGGCCCCATGACATCAATGTCAGACTGAGATTTCCAGTTTATGTTCTAACGCAGCCCCCATATAGAGGGTCTTGCAAGGACCCCTCTACCATACTGCAAGTAACCTGGATACTTCTCACTTAACGCACTTACATGACCTTCCAGAAAACGCCTGGTGACAACTTGACACACTGCACCTCCGAGAGTGGAAAATCTGTAGCACCCAACTCTTGACTATGCCCTCGCAAGTCCCTATTGAGGGGACAGAATTTAAGCACAATGCCCCCCAGGTGTGCACGTGTTGTCCTTTTGGAGTTTGGGGGGCCAAACAGAACCCGTAAGGCGTTTCCCATGTTCTGTCAACTACTGTGTTGTACTGCTCACACTCTACCCCGGCCATATACGTTACACAACATAAAACTGCACAGGTTCGCTTTTCCCTCATCCATCCTATGCCCTTTTGAAAACACCATTTGACCTGCTTGCGCAAGTCGTCATCTGGCTGGAAGCCCCGTAGGACCTAGCCATGACTATGTGTTGATAACTATCCTCACTGTGGGGGCCCCACTTCCGGTGAGGATAGGACACCTTGCCTTCCTGAAGGTGGGTTTCTTTGGTTGATCATATGACTATAATAACGGCGGTCACCTTCACGCCTTAGCAGAGGAGCTGCCCTTGGAGCAGACATGCCACCCACAATACGGATGCCAGAGTATAAGCCGTTCTGAAGTTCCTAGGGAAGGGGGGATTGGTTTCACTTTCTTCAGTGGAAAGATGGATGAAGAAAGTACCAGGCTTTTATTGTTTTGTTTAGGGAGGGGGCTTGCACTGTGTTCCTTGCAGGGGCAAGTGGTGATTAAGGTGAATCTGAGTGACTCTGCACTGGGTGAAAGTTGGGATTCGAATCGGTCCAGATTCATGTCTTAACTCATAAGCCAGGTTTGGACTAGTTGCTGCCATGATGGTGAACACTTTTTTAGAGGGTGACAAGTCTTTCCCATTTAAGACTATGAGAACAATTTGGCTTAGGAGGATGAATATAATTTAAAGGACGGTGACACCCTTCAAATTAATTAAAAGGAATCCATATGTTGAAACATTCCAGGTGTATTTTGGAATTGTTAATTGGAAGTAGTGTCCATTGGTTGCTGCTGTTAAAGTCTTTTTGATCTTGCCTAAAACAACGCATGCGCTGTCACATACAAGACATATTGCTAGCTTACAGTGGGCTTAGGGCCCGACATTGTTTTCCATTGGTTGGCTTCATTGTCACTGGCATTTGCTATCTTCGTGGGCTTTCCTTCCTCCTGTGTTTGTCCTACCCCTGAAACATGGACACATTACTAAGTCCTTCAACTGCTTGCTTTATCAGGTGCTTCTTTTTTCTTTTTGTTTAAGTACGCATGGGAGAGGAACAATTACATTCGTACAGCCCAAATGCCACCTCAATAACACGCCCAAGGGTGGATGAGTCGGGATGGTGTTAAACCTCAATTTCATGAGGCAATGTGTCTTAAGACGAGGCGCCATTCAGCACAACAAAAATTGGATACAATTAAGGAAAGACAGACTCAAGTGACTGCTAGGGCAAAGTGAAAACTTTTGAGATATTTATTATCTAATTTGAAAAGTACAATACAGGATAATTGGAATGGTATTGCATACATCTTTGCCTAAAGGTCATTAATACAGAAAAATTGCAAAATCAAACTCCCAAATGTACATCAAAATCATTAAGAAAACGGAGAGCATCCCTAGTAGCTTATAATCTGTCTCAGCCCCAAATTTGAGGTTTTGTACAGGGGCGGCTGGTGTTAACTGGCGTAAGGGCTGTCGCCCTACCACCCTGAGGGGAGAGGCAAGAAGAGAAGAAAAAACACAGAGCAGCTAGAAAGAAATGACTACCTGCTGCTCGAGTGGGCTGAATCTGTGTTGTTTTATTAGGGAGGGAAGGGAGATGGATTTTGCAAATGTCCTGATGCGCATGTTTCAGCCGGGCGAGGTGTTCTTCGCCCTGCACAGCAGTGACATCAATTTACAGGGCATGGGTAATTAGAATGCAATTTATAGGGCTGCATTTAGGGCGCATAGGAGGTGGCCCTGGGGTGAGTTAACAAAACTCCAATCATTTCACTGGTTGGGGGCGGGGCAGGCTGAAGAGGACAACGAGGTAGTGGGTGGCAACAATTTGTTAGTCATCACAAGAAAGGGCGAGCTGTAGGGGGTGCAGGGAGCTACTCTCCTTGCTTCTGATTAATTTGCAGTAAACACATGTTTAATACTGCGTATGGTTTCACTTTAAAAAATGTAATAAAGCTGAGTCTGACCCCATCACTTCAGTGGGTGCCTTATCTTGTTTGCTGCATGGGCCCAGGAGAAGGAAGGAACCAGCTGTGGGAAACCATAAAGGTTGGCACACTGGATCTGAGGTCCTTGTAAGGTAGTAAGTGATTCTTGTCACCATCTGTCCCCATATGCTCGCCGGCTGTGCCTGCAGCTTTCCACCCGGGTGCCTGGTAGCAGTCAAATATGTGAGGAGCCAGTGGAGGCCAGTATGGAACTGCTCCGGGGCTGCACTGGGTAGAAAGTCCTGCTGGAAGTAGACAGAGAGGGAAGGGGCTGCAGGAGAGGGGGCATCGGATGAACTACAGGGACCTTTGAGGTTTAGCTCAGGTTGCAGAGCAGGGAAGGGGCACAGAGTTTTTTAATTTGGTGGAATGCACAGCTTTTGTTATTTCCGTGGTACTTTGGACCAGACCTAGGACCTGAGTACGATCTCGCTAGGAAGGCCTCCAAACGGGTTCCGGAACGAGCAAATCCGATTCAGAGCCTATGTTTCCGACCGAATCGTCCCCCATTCCGAACGACTAAGTACGATGCGAAGATCTCGTCCGCATCGACCAAATCATTTCCGAACCCGATCCTGTCAGTCCGACTCATTCGAAGCCAAATCGTGCCGCGCAAGAGAGCCGGATTCCGAACGAGCGAGTACAATTCGGACAGCCGTATCGACTTGGTCTCAGCGAGATGAAAGGGCTGTGGGAATCGGACTTCGGGTGGCTGTAGTGGGCCCCCCTTCACCTGGGGCCCTCCGGATCTGTCCCGTGGGGGTACCAATGGGTTCCCCCTTTCCATGCATGCACAGTGTGGCGGGCACCAAGGGGTGCCCGCCACAGGGTATACGCTTTCCCCACCCACCCCTTTTTGCTATGGGAGCCTGTGCATGCATTCAGTATACAGTCTCCCATAGAGTTCACTGGGAGTCCGAGCGAACCGAGTCCGTCACCATACGGGTGCATTGCTCGGACTCGCAGAGCACAACTCGCTAGGAAAGCCCTCCAGATCTGAGTCGTACGGAGGGCTTTCCTAGCGAGATTGTACTCAGGCCCCTAATAGGAGTTGGAGGACAAAAGGGTGTGTGTTGTCTAGCACACAATACTCAACTGACCCACATGAAGTTCCTAAGACACAGCTCCTTGAATAAAGGTCAGATGAATGCTGTTCCACTGCTGCCCAATCAAAAGTCCAGTAATCCTCTGGGAATGGAATCCACAGACAAAATCAATTCAAAACTTTATAAATGGCAGGCAGTGAAAGCAAATCAAAGTTTTGGTCTTCTGTTTAATTAATAAATTAGACCATCCTCTATACTATGCTTAGATGATAGTTAATCGGTATAATGCAGCTTTTCAGAAGGTTTGTCAAAAGCAGGGTTCATAAGTCAAATCTAAAGAGTGGTTGTCCCCACAAACAAATCTATCCTCACTCAGAAACCACATTAAACCTGGAAAGACAAAGTGCACGCCATCAGCAATTGCTTCCAACTATCAGTGCAAGCTGTTGGAAGCAATTGCTGACCGTGTGTACGTTGTTGTGGCGTGCAACACTGCCACAAGATCACCCTGATTGTGGCCATTCGGCATTTCCTGGAACATTAAGTTGATTGGTTCTCAGGGATCTATGTTCCAGGTCAAGGACTAATCACCAGCCCTGTTCAAGGGCTGTTTGGTTTTCAGACAGTACATACCCAGCAAGAGAGCACATTATGGTATTAAGCTTTATATGTTGTATGAAAGTGCCATTGGAGATGCGTATAATTTCAGGATGTACACTGGTAGGGATTCTTCAAGTGACCCACCCCCTGGCTGCCCTTCCACTTTTGGAGTCAGTGAAAAAATGTGTGGGAACTTGCCAGAGCGCTTTTTCACAAATGTCACTGTGAGAATGTGATTATATGGTGTGGTTGTGCGACCTCACCTTGTAATAATGACACAATTCCATATTGGGTTCAGTTAGACTCGTTTTTAAAACCAAAGCGCAGTCCTGGGTAGCTGTGGACCAGAGCAGTCAGGCTTTATCAAAGAAACAGGTTTAAATCATTAAGAAGTAACAAAACAGCGAATAACAATGAAACACAGCACAATAAAAATTCAACACCAATATATAAATAATGTTTCTATTTTTATCTTTAAATAGACACCTGAACAACAAAAATACGCCAGAGGGATCAGGAGATAAGGATGTTGGAAGAAAAGTACATCACAGCCTTTTCTCTTAATGCAATAAATCATTGTAATCAACCATGATAGCAGTTTAGGGTTAGCCACAACAAGCTAGTTGAAAACAGCTATGCGGGCACTCCTGGGGTACCAACTCTGCTGAGGTCCAGGGAGACGGTTACCTGTCTCTATTAGCAGTCTCCAGTCCAGTTCCAAATCCTTAGGCAGGACCGCTATTAGAGTTAATGGAGTGGTCCTGATGCATGGGATACAGGATGCTGAAGAGGCTAGCGATGGTGGGCCGGTGGGGTGGACCTTCCTGTGGTCACTCCTTGGTTTTTGACCTTGGGGGATGGTCTTTGTCCTTCGGGGTTGATCTCTGACAGTGTAAAGGCAAACTCCAGCGCAGGGATAGTTGGCACTGGTCTCCAATTACAGCAGACCCAACAGTTTCCTTTAATTGACAATAACGTCCTTGCAGGGCAACCAGAGTGCACCCCGAAGGTCTTCACAGGTCCAGCAAACTTGGGGGTACCTCATGAGGGTCTGGACTAGGTCTCCCAGGCAGCACCTTGGAGACCAGCAAGCTGTCAGGTTTCTTGAAGCTGGGCTCTCAGTGGTGCAGGGTTATCAGCTTTAATGGTCCTGTAGCTGTAACAGGACCTGGGAGTCACTCCTTCTGTTTGGCACCTATGGGCAACTTTCCAACAAGTGGGGCACCGCAGGGACAGCCCTTTCTTTGCCAGCTCTCTGGTGTAGCAGGTGCACTCCAGTCTCAGGTGCAGTCCAGTCTTTGGTGCAGCCTCTCTTTGTCGGGTTCAGGGAGCAGCCGAGCAGTACTTCTTTGCTCCTCTTTCCAAGACAGTAGTGATCTGAGGGCTGGGTGCCATGGGTGCCACCTTTATACCCACTACTAGCTTAGGGGATGGGGACTAACTAGCCAATAGGCAACTAGGTACCCTCCCGCCCGATGACTACTTCCTGTGAAGTGAGGCATCTAGCTATCTCAAAATTCAGCCCATTCTCAACTTGGCATGCGTAGAGCTCCCTAGCCCAACCCATAGGCGAGGCAATTTGAGGGTTAAACTCCCCTTGACAATACAGTTTGACACCGGGTTCTTCCTCTCTACCCAAGATGCCAGTTTGGTTGCCTAAACAAAGGAGCACCCATTTCCTAGTGTGACTACCATTTGCCCTTAGGAAGCGGCTCTCCTTTGAAGCTCGCCAAATGTGCTCACACCCACTCTGGCCAGCCTGCCAGGAAAAGGTCTCACCCCTTCCCTTGGCAGGTTCTTTGTTACTCTTCCTGAGAGTCATTCTCACCTCTCTCCAGGAGGGCAGTAGTCTGTCTCGAGGGCAGCAGTTGTTTGCGAAAACTTGGACAACAAAGTGGCAACTTTCTAAAGTTGCCATTTGTAAAATAGTTACATTATATTCAATTTGGGCAACAAGTCGGGTTTAATGCAACAATTCTTTTGATACCTTGAAGTATCAGATTTAGTAGTCCCGTCTGGAAGTTAGCACGGCTGAGTTGTCAGCGGATAACTCTATACTCACCAATTGGGCTACTAGCCTTACTACAGTAAAAACAACAACATGGGGTTTTACTGTCAGGTGATGTAAAGTCATCAAAACATGCCCTTCTTTTTAATATAATGCCCTTCTTTTTAATATAATGCACCTTGCCTCTGTCTTAGCGGTGACTTATAAATATAAACAAGCATTGGCAATGCCAATAGGTCAGGCTTTAAAGGATTTTTTTGTATTGGTAGTAAACAGAAAAAAGACCATCTAAGAATACATGATTATAAATGGCAATACAAATGCAAATATATGAGCAGCGGGATCATAGTAAGGTAAACAAACCAACAAAAACAATCTGCCAGGCTGGCCAAAAAAAAAAAACATTCTAGAAGCTGCCCTGTGTCTAGCAGTATAACAAGTAAATTGCCAAAGTCACTGCATTTGGAAACTCCAGGGGACTATAAGACCAAAATCCATCTTCAAAGTGGCAATGAAGCTAGCAGTTTTAGCTTTCATTGCTTTACATTCTTCCTTATGGCATCTAAATTCAAGTCTTGCAAAAAATGAAGGACCCCGGTAAAAAAAAAAGGGCCTTCAAACTGAATTGTGAGGGAATACAAATTCTGCAGGGCCTCAATCTGGTTAGAAATAGGTCCGTAATAGTTCACAAAATTACAAGCCCCAGTTCCCACCTGGGCATGAACCCACAACAATCTTCCTACAGGGCCCTTAACTGGCTTAACTATCTCCACCTTAAATGAACGACTAAAGAAGATAGCCACCCCCTGCGCAAAACATGGGACTGTGATACCCACTTCGGCAGTGCAATCCTGGGATTGTTGGTTTTAAAGTGAGTCTCTTGAAAGAATATAATATCCAGGTAGAAGGTGGCTAAACAACTCATAGCAGCACACAATTTAGACTTAGTATAAGCCCTGTTAAAATTACAAGATACAACCCTAATTACCCCATGACCAGCTTTCCTGCCTATAGAGGAAAAAAACAATAAACATTGCCATTTGCCAACACCTACACAGTACCACCATTTTCGTCTTTTCACCACCCTAGCGCCCCCAACACCCTGACCCACCTCCTCCAGCCCCATTTACTTCCCACCCGCCAAACTTTACCCCCAAAACGTCCCTCAAGGGGGTGCCTGCCCTCACCCAGGGAAGTATGAGGCACTCCCTGCAAAAAAGGGTGCCGTGAAATTGCACCCACCCGGACTCCCTGAAAACCCAGCTGAGAGGGAGGAGCAAAAGTCCCCTTTTTTAATTATTTTTTAGAAAGAATAGCCAAGTAAGCAAAGGCAAGTGATCAATCAGCAATAAACAAACAAGCCATAGCCATCAGCATAACCCTAATCAAAGAGAACAACAGCATGAATAAGCAGGACATCATCTAGCCAGATTGGTCATACTGTAGGGATTTTCAAAAAAAGACTGTGCGTCTTCAAGTAATTTGAACATGTGAAAGTGACACATAAAAAGGACTCTCAGCTTAGATTGCTGAAACAAAGCAGGCTGCCCCCCACTGCCTTAAATAAATAAACAAGATCAAAAAATCCTTTTTTCTTCTGGAGGCGGCATAGGGAATATGCCAGGTTAGTTCACATGCGTTTACAACGCATGCCATTACAACGCGGTCATTACAACGACCGCATTGTTACATCGCATACCATTACAACGCAAGTCGGAACAACGACTTGCTGTAGGGGGGACGCTGGATTTTGGAATAGTATAATTTACTATTCCAACTCCAGTCTGTGCAACAGTAGGGAAGGTGTTGGATTTTAAATCCAACACCTTCGGCCCCCTACAGCAAGTCGTTGTTCTGACTTGTGTTGTAATGGTATGCGATGTAACAACGCGGTCATTGTAACGATTGCGTTGCAATGGCATGCGTTGTATCACATGCGTGGTAAACGATGTTTACCCTGCAAAGGACATATCTGCGAAGACCTTAAAAAGAAAAGATCTTCTGGGGAACCAAATGATTTCTGCTGAATAGCTTTTGCCAGAATTAGTTCCTTAATACAGAAATCCAACAAATTTACTAACACAGTCCGTGGGTTTTTAGCCATGGGGAGGGCCGGAACATGATGAGTTCTCATAATAGTAAAGTCTGCAGTGTGGTTGGGCAAAATATACTTTTGAATGAGACGTTACACACAGGTAATAATCCCACTGTCCTTCTCCTAGTTCTCCGGGATCCCAACAAATGTAAGGTTTGACCACCGAGAGTGATTTTGTAGCTCTTCTTGTTTAGCTTTTAACGTTCTTAGGGGCCTATTACGATGGCGGTCGGAAAACCTCCCAGACCGCCATGGTAGCGGGAAAAGACCGCCCGCATGGCCCGCGACATCAACACCGGTCGAATTACGATGACCCGCGGTCGAAATCCGACCGCGGCGGTCTGATCGCGGGCCTTAACATTGCGGCGGTTGCTGCTGCCCGCAGCACCGCCGCGATGCCGAAAGGAGCATGTCCTGCATTTCCCTGCACTGCGTGGCAGGCACTGCACAGTGCCTGCCACCTGGTACAGGGAAATGTTGGGGGGGACCATGGGTACCCCCCCGTGCACCCACACCCCCCCAACACATTGGGGGCCCGCAACGGGCCCCTGGAAGACAATCTCCGCATGCCTTTCCATGGCGGTCTGACCGCTGAGGAAAGGCTGCTACCGCCAGCATCATAATCGTGCCGGCGAAGCCTGCTCTGCACCGCCACCATTATCCCGGTCCTGCTCCGTCCGCCAGGTAGGAGTGCGGATGGCAACCGGCGGAAAAGCGGCAGTCGGAATTTCCCACTGCTGCGGTCACCACCGCCATCCTAATTTGACCAGCGGTTTTCTGGCTTGCGATCGTGGGCGGATGTCCACCGCCGGTCCGGCGGGCACCACCGCCGGCCCGGCGGTGGACATCTGACCGCCATCGAAATAGGCCCCTTAATTCCTTTTCGAGCCCTTTGGTCTTCCAAATTAGAAACCCTCTGTTCCAGCTCATCAAGTCTGCTGGGAATATAAGACGACTTTTGATCAAAGGAGATACATGGGTCGGTGGAAGGAGTAATCCTATCCCCACCCAAACTCCTGACTACCAGAGGGACTGTCACTGAGTGTTGGGACAATTTCCCTCTCTGTTCTCCCTTGTCCCGGGGACGACCCACCTGTGCATCCATGACGTGGACACAGGTGACACCCACCCTGTCAAGAACAAATCTTACTGGTAGTTGGATAAGGTGAGGGCTAGCATCAAGGCGGAGGTGTCTAAGATCCTAGAATTGGAGGTCATAAAGCTCTCTAGCAGCCCTTTGTCCAGTCTGCTGATTCTGCTCCCAAAAGCCACGCTGAACTCAGTGACCCAGATGAATGCCTATCCAATCCCACGGGTCGATGAGTTGATCGATAGGTTGGGCGCGGCACACTATTTAAGTACCTTCGACCTCACCTCCAGGTACTGGCAGATTGCCCTCATGGAGGGAGCCAAGGAGAAAACTGCCTTCTCCACTCTGTAAACGTATTACCCATTCCGGGTCATGCCCTTCGAGCTCAAGAATGCCCCTGCGACCTTCCATAGGCTGGTGAACCAGGTCCTTGCTGGTATGGAGGCCCTCTCGGCTGTGTATCTAGACAACATCTTCAGTAACAATTGGGAGGATCATCTCTTTCACCTCCAGGAAGTACTTCGGGCCCTGCAGCAAGCAGGCCTGGCTATCAAGGCCAGTAAGTGCCACATCCGGTAAGGACCGCTGGTGTACTTGGGACACCGGGTGAGCCAGGGTAAGGTGCAACCCCTCCAGGTCAAGGTGGAAGGCATCCTGGCCTGGGAGACCTCCAAAACCCAAACAGGCGACAGAGCCTTCTTGGGCCTCGCCGGGTACTACTGGAGATTCATCAAGGGATATGTCACCATTGTGACCCCCTTGGCAGAACTGACTTCAAAGAAGCAGCCCAAAAATGTAATCTGGACCGAGGCCTGCCAAACGGCATTTGACTCCCTCAAGCAGGCCATGTACACAGCTCCTGTGCTCGGCCCCTGACTTCTCTCTGGTGTTCATCGTTTAGACGGACGCCTCCGAACATGGTACGGGCGGTACTGTCTCAGCTGAATGAAGAGGGCCTAGACCAGCCGGTAGCCTTCATCTCCCGGATGTAACTCCCCCGGGCACAAAGATGGACCGCTATAGAGAGGGAAGCTTTTGCAGGGGTCAGGGCCCTGAAGAAGTTCAATCGTATTTGTTTGGGACACACTACTTGGTCCAAACGGACCACAGACCCCTCAGGTGGCTAATGCAGATGAGGAGCAAGAATCCAAAACTGCAGAGATGGTCCATTTCCTGACAGGGGATGGACTTAAGAGGGGAGCACCAACTGGGGGTCGACCACTTCAACGCTGATGGTCTATCTAGGTTTTTCCCGCTCTAGTGAGGAAGACTACCTGGAAGCTGGGTAGAACCTCCCCACTTTCGACTGGGGGGACGCATGTTGGACCTGATATTCATTCTGTAGCGTTTCCCTAAACTTTTAGCTTTTTCTGCCTGGGTTTTGCTGATTCTCTTGTGTGGCCTCCAGGCCCTGGGCACTTTCTCACTGTAAATACAGTGTGACAGTGTGAACGCCGTTCCTACCCGTGTTTGAAAGTGGCGCTGACTCGATGTTCTGAAACATGGGCTGGTCTGCCATTGCAGACCAGGGTGTGTGCACTGGCATCTACCTTGATTAAACTCATGAGTAGCCTGCCATTACAGGTCGCTGTATGTGTGCACCCGCACCTATGTGCCCATGATTGCATGTGCAGCCTGCCATTGCAGGCCTGTGTGTGCGCACTGATGCCCATATTAGTAAACCTGGGTCCAGTCTACTGTTGCAGACTTGGGCGGGCGCAGTTGCACTCCTGGTGCTGGGGACTATGTGTCCAACCTGCCATTGCAGGTCTGTGTGCGCACTAGCGCACGTGCGCCCAGGTAGTGAGGAAAACCTGTGTGTGTTTTCATACCTATTAGGCTTGCTCTTCTCATAGGTTAACATGGGGATATGGTTGACATTACTTCGGGTTTCAACAGTGGAGCAGCCTCATGATGTTTACTATCAATGGATTCGCAATGCCAAACCCTTTCCAGTGGTAAAGGGGGTTTTGGCATAACATGCTTAGAAATGCCACTTATAGAATATGGACATTTCTATACTCTAAGAAGCTTGTGTGCTGTGGTGCCTGGCTCCGGTGGACCCCAGGGGTCGGGGAGCACATGTGTGTATTTCCCAGACACTGCCATAAACCATGGGCATACTACTAGAATGACAGACCTCTGCCATTTGAGGTCTGAATGGGATAGATTGAAGGAAGAGGTTTTGAGACTTGGCCCCTGGGGGCCGGATCATGGCTTCTCTAAAGATTAAGATCTGCATTCCAAGGCACCATGGCAGGCAGGACTACAATTCAGGGGAGCTATCTGTGGTTCAAAGGCAAACCCTTTAAACCACCCCTAACTTCAAAGACACACAACAGTATATCTACTGGTGCCATCCTTCAGCAAAGGGTAATATATGCTTGTGGGGACGCGAGCCCGGAGAACCCGGACTGCATGGTGCACATTGCCAGAGGAATCTGTTGTGCACATGGAGGATTACTGCACTTGAAGCGGACGGCGTGCCCTTTCCGAATAGTGACTGGCCTGGGCCTGCTGAAGTGTGATGCCCTGAAGTGTGCTCTCTAAGGGCCCGTTGGCGGGCCTCCTGTTCTCCCGGAGATCTCATGGACATCAAAGATCTCCCGCGAGGGACCCACACCATCTACCCGAGACATCTATAGAGCAGTGCCCTCTCAAGTGCCCACACCGGCTACTGATCTCAATGGGTAATGCGGTGTGAGCGTGGAACTAAGAGAGGATTGTCTAGTGCGGAGCCCCAGAAATCTTGTCCGCATTTAAGGCGTGTGGTTCCTGTACCACAGGGACCCTGACACTCGTAAGCGTCTAGTTGGTGATCAGTGGATTCACCGGTTGCGAGACCCGGCTTGGCCCGTTTTCTCGATCGTGCTGCATCTCTCTTGTGCGTCACACCGACTGCATGCTCATTGAGAGTGGTGTCCGATTTACAGGGTGCGACCCCGGGAGGTGTGGGCATACCCGTAGTAGTGCCAGATTCCACCTCATGTGGCTCTGCTGAACTTGTGTGTGACCAGACGTGTCTGGTGCAACCTGTATCATTGTGCAATGGAAGTTGTACCTCATTTCCAGAGAGGTACGGAATCTGCAACTCTTCTGTGTGTGACCAGAATTGCCTGGTGCAATCCATCTCAACGTGCACCTGTCATTGTGCCTAATTTCACGGGAGGTATGGAATTTTTAGCTCTTCGTGTTTTAGACCTGAAGCGTCTGGTGTGATCCATACCAATGGGCACCAGATGCTGTGCCCGGATTGCCTGGGTACGACCCTGATCAACGTGTACCAGTCGGGTTGCCTCCTCCTATCAAGAGGCTTCCCTGCGTTGCTCCCTATTTATCGGTTGTTCCCCTTTGACCCTCATTGCGGCAGACCAACTGCCCTTTCCACACATGGCCCCTACCGAAGACATTTTGGCACCAAGTAGTAGTGAGAGAGAGATTGACTGGGTTGGAGGGAGGCTCGGGCCACGGAGTCTGCAGAGTGTTATCCATTGACCTGCTGGGTACCAGTAGCATAGCATTAGGGTGCTGAGTGCGTATGTGTGCAAGAGTGCTCCGTACGGGCTGGGTTGGTACATGTTGCACCGTGTAGCAGTGCAGACTGAGGGGCCGATTCCGATTCGGGCCGGAAAACGTACCGACCGACTCAGTACGGGAATTTAGTTCGACCGACACGTACCGGCGCTGCCCGATCCGCCTAGTAGCGATGAAATGCATGGGAATCACGACCGACTCGTACGGAACACAAGCCAAACGACCGAACCGCACGGAAAACAGCTATCCGGCCGGGAAACCACGCGAATCGAACCGACCGACACGCACCAGAAATGAACCCGACAGAAACGTACCCGCGAACACCGACCCGTGCAGTACGATGCAATGCGTGTAAAACCAGACCGAGTCGCACGGAGCTCAAGCCGTACGACCGACACGCATACAAAACCGAGCCGAAGCAACCCAATACCCCGCGACCGACGCGTACGCCGCACATAAAACACAGCAGAAACACAGCTTGAAAGACTCGGAGAAGCTCGCACGAGACAACTGCAGCGTCCGACTCGGTCAGAAGAACGTCTCCTACATGCCCAGAAACTACAAAGGAAAAAATACAAAAAAAGGGCCAAACAAGCAATGACAAAGTCAATAAATACTGGGAAAAAAAACATGGAACAAAGACACACCCACAACTCCACCCATATAAAGGCCACAAATCCCTACCATGATCCTTTGCAAATTCAACTGACCTGCCAGCACAGAACACCATCAGACAGCAACCACAGACACACCCACAATTCATCCATCACACAAGCCACACACCATTAGCACCTCCCTAATAGCACCCTCACATACACCCAGCAAAACTGACACTCACCTACCCTCACTTGCACACTCACACACACATCAATACCCACCACCACCCATCACCATGCCCCCAAAGAAGAATCCAAAGTTCCTAGACAGTGAATTGGAAGTGCTGGTAGATGAAATCCTCAGGGTAGAGCCACACTTGTTTGGTACACTGGTCCAACAGACCCCCATGTCGCAGAAAACCAAGATGTGGGAGAGGATCGTCGACAGGGTGAACGCACAATCACCATGTTTGCGCACAAAGGAAGACATCCAGAACAGGTGGTATGATGTACGCAGGAGGGTCAAGGCCCTACTCAAGAAGGATTACGCCTTGAGCCATCGCACCGGCAGTGGCCCTCCTGCCAAACCTGTATACCTCAGGCCCTGGGAGGAGAAGGTGCGGGCCATCCTACCACCAGAGAGCGTACATGGACTAGCAAACATCCCAGAGCCCATCCCAGAGCCTGGTGAGTACACAACCAATATACCCAATATCGTGTGACAATACACACACATCACTGTCAAGGGGATAGTCAAACCATGCACCCTTAGCAAAGCCACAGTAACCAAAACATAATCATCCCAAGATGTGTATGTTAGTTACACAAACACAATACCTGCCATCCCATAGTGATATGTAACTGTGTCATGACATGTACAAACCCAACAACAAATAGAGCAAGGCAGTGGCACAAATCTAACCAACAAACACTGACAGACATTTTACCACCACTAGAACACCACCTCACAGGAAAGCTTACTGAAAGGAAGGAATTCTGTGTATGCTGGTGAAGTCAGTGTAGCCAACAGCATGATGGGAGTTGTAGTCACAAATATTGGTCACCCTCACAATTGGCCCATCAACACTACTCTGAACCATGCTCACATCACAGGGAGTGGAAAAGAACTGACAAGATGGCTGACACTGGCTACTGCTGTGGGGAGCACAAGGCCCTGCTGGGAACTGTGCACCAACCAACAGCTGGACACCACTGACTGACATCCTGAAAGCAAACTTGCACTCCCTGCAATGGAAGCACGTGCCATGGTGGGAGATCTGGCTGGGTGGGAAGGAGGACTGACAGCTATGACCATAGTTACAAGCAGCTTTTCTCACACACACCCTTAACACAAACGCCACACAACTCACCTGGGAGAATGCATTGCCTCACACTCTAATTAAATATCCCACAAAGAACCACCACCCTGGGTTATGCTGTGTGAAGCACAGGGACACTCTTGGGACTTGTAGCCAAACAAACGCCAGGACAACACTGTCAGCCATCCTGTCAGCACAGGCACACTACCCCACAGGGAAGCAGAGTCAAAAGGAAGGAAGTATGGGCATGCTGGGAAGGGGGTGTAGGCAATAGCAAGATGGGAGTGGTAGTCACAGCTCAACATCCCCCACCCACATGGCCCAGCAAGCTCACACTGAAGCATGCACACCTCACAGGGAGTGAAAAGCCACTTCCAAGATGTCTGACACTGGTGCACTGTTGGGAGCACAAGGCCCTGCTGGGAACTGGGCACCAACCAACAGCAGGACACCACTGACTGACATCCTGAAAGCCAACTTGCACTCCCTGCAATGGAAGCACGTTCCATGGTGGGATATCTGGCTGGGTGGGAAGGAGGACTGACAGCACTGACCATAGTTACCAGCAGCTTTTCTCACACACACCCTTAACACAAACTCCACACAACTCACCTGGGAGAATGCATTGCCTCACACTCTAATTAAATATCCCACAAAGAACCACCACCCTGGGCTATGCTGTGTGAAGCACAGGGACACTCTTGGGACTTGTAGCCAAACAAACGCCAGGACAACACTGTCAGCCATCCTGTCAGCACAGGCACACTACCCCACAGGGAAGCAGAGTCAAAAGGAAGGAAGTATGGGCATGCTGGGAAGGGGGGTGTAGGCAATAGCAAGATGGGAGTGGTAGTCACAGCTCAACATCCCCCACCCACATGGCCCAGCAAGCTCACACTGAAGCATGCACACCTCACAGGGAGTGAAAAGCCACTTCCAAGATGTCTGACACTGGTGCACTGTTGTGGGAGCACAAGGCCCTGCTGGGAACTGGGCACCAACCAACAGCAGGACACCACTGACTGACATCCTGAGAGTCAACCTGCACCCACTGCAAGGGTGGCATGCTTCATGGTGGGATAACTGGGCTGGAGGGAGAAGGATGTCCGGATGTCAACCAAATACCACCAATGCTGGCCATGCACACACCTCAACATTCACATTGAAATGCTTCAGGTTGGCAGGACAATGTGCTACACCAATATCAACCTCTGACTGTGACAACTTAGGACAATGCAATGTACAGGCCCGCATCCAGAGGTACAGTCACAACTGTCAGGTGTTTGAACCATTGATGCCTGTAGAAACATAACATACATTGTGTGTCTCTTCCAAAAACAGGTGATGATGGGGACACAGCAGCAGACGATGAGGAGTCCCTGTCCCAGGCTCCGGGGGACCCTGAGCTCTCTGGTGTGGAACAGCCTCTGCCCTCCTCGGATGGCGAAGACCTACCTGGCCCCTCCTGTGTGAGTCATCATGCAGCACCAGCAGGACCACCATCTGCACCCCTGCACCCACTCCTCCAACAACTGCCAACACACAGACCACCCCCGCCGATACGGACAGACCAAGGACCACCAATGACAACAGCACAGGGACCCCGGCCCCCCGGGAAGCAACGGACAACAACACCAGTACCAACCCCCAAGGGGGCCTAGGGTCACCTGTGCGTGCCACCGCAGGTCCCGCACGTGTGGCCAGGGGTGGTGGGAGGGGTGGTAGGCAGAGGTCGCTGTTTGCAGAGGGGTCTGGACTGCGTGATGACCCACAACTGGTACGCATTGCTGATGCGTACCAGAATAGCACCGGAGAGGTCAGCCAGGTAGTGGGGATCCTCAAGGACATTCAACAGCAGCAGGCTGCCCATCATGCCCGCTTGGACTCCCACATGTCTCGTGTGGAGACACACATGTCCCGTGTGGAGACACACATGTCTGGCATGGAGTCCAAGTGGGACACATTGCAAGAACTGACAGCGGTGCATAGGGACATATTGACATGCCTCCGCCAGATTAGCACCAACATGGCCACACCTCCCTGTGTGCCCAAAACATTTGGTGCCGCAACAACTGCAACTGCCACAGGGAGGGAGGATGACTCTGTATGTAAATAAACTCACTAATACACCATACGTGCCTCTGTTGTGATTACAACGTTGTTTCTGTCATGGAGATGATGATCTGCTAAATGACACTGTGCATGCTAACTGCTACAGCAAGTTCAACACCGTCATGTGAGTCATGGCGACGTGACACATATGAGGGAGACACACCACTAGGGCTACACAACACATACACACCAGGGCCATCTGACTCATCGCCTGCACTGATGTTGCCAGGAAATACAGTGGAATGCACAGACACCACACCTATTCACAGTCTGTGTTAACTAGCCCACAGGTGAAGTAAGCTAATGTCAGTCAGATGTGTGACTACAGACAACGCACATCCCAAAGTGAAGCACAGGTTTATTACACATTTGCAACATGTTGTTTCCACTACAGATGCAAGGTAATCCCACGTGGCAGTGGCCACACAGTCAACAAGTGTAGAAGAAATAAAGTCCAGGGGTGTGGGGCACATCACCTGTAGGGAAACGACTGCTTCCACCCTGGAAGTTGAATCATGGTGTCGGGGGATCCGAGTGGACCAAACAACTATGAAAGCACCCTGTGAAGGACAGACATGACACACAGTCAAAAGCACTGAAGAACAGGACAGAACTGCAATACTCATGCCCAATACATGTCACAAGATACCTACACAAAACCAAGTTAGCATGTCAACACTGTTTGGGAGTACAGACTTCCCGTAAGGACACATCGCTGCACGCATACAGTCAAGTAGCACATGGCCACACTCAAACAGCAACAGAGCACCACCATTACATATCATGCAAACTCAAATCATTGACATGACAACTCTGGATACTCACATTCAGCTGAAGAAGTTGGTGATGAGCTGTGTGCGGACATCACCCTCATCATCATCACTGGCATCGTGGCCCAGGCCAGGATCCTCCACAGGTGGCGGATGTTGGTCATCGTCATCCAGGATGAGAGGCAACTCCTTCCGCACTGCCAGGTTGTGTAGCATGCAGCACACGATGACAATCTTGCACACCTTTGCTGGGGCATATGGGAGGGCCCCTCCTGTCTTGTCCAGGCAGCGAAAGCGGCTCTTCAGGAGACCAAATGTCCGCTCGATCACTCTCCTGGTCCGACCATGTGCCTCATTGTAGCGCATCTGGGCTGGTGTCACAGGGTTCCTGAGGGGTGTCAGCAACCACGGCATGTTGGGGTATCCGGAGTCACCTACATACAGACAATTGCACATTAGCTGAGTTGGAAAAGAGGGTGGAATACAGCATTGCAGAACACACACAATGGTAAAAAGTCTGCACACACCGACAAGCCAGGCACGCTGGTTCTGCATCTGTGACATCATCCTCGGGATGCGACTACTCCTCATCACGTAGGCATCGTGTGCAGAACTGGGGAAACGTGCACACACATGTGAGATGGTCATATCTGCAAGACATACCACCAGAGCATTGATAGAATGGTAATGTTTCCTGTTCCTGTATGCCTGCTCATGTGCCTGTGGTGGTACCAAAGCCACATGTGTCCCATCAATGGAGCCAATGACATGTGGCATCCTCCCCAGGGCATAGAAGTCACTCTTGACGTCAGTGAGTTGTTGACGTTTAGGGAAATAGATGTACTGGTTCAGGTATCTCAACATTGCCTCCAAAACATTGCGTAGCACACGGCTGAACATGGTCTGTGACATCCCTCCAGCAGACGTCACAGTGTGTTGAAAGGTACCGGTGGCAAAGAAGTGTAGGGCTGCCATCACCTTCACCTTGGGGGTCAGCGCTGTAGGGTATGTCCGGCCAGGTTGCAAATGTGGGGCCAACCGCACCGTCAATTCCTCAATCAGCGGCCTGTTGAAGCGGTACCGTCGGATGCAGTCACGTTCAACCATGGTTGCAAGGTCAGGGAATGGTCTATGGACAGCTGGTGCCCTGCAGTGCATAGGTGAACAAGGAAAGATTGTCAGTCACCCCACATATGTGGCATTGACCATACTCAATATGACATGATACATCATTACAAGACACAAGTACTTGATGTGTGTGCCGTTCTGTATGGACATATATGGCACCTACATGGCCAACATCTAACATCACAGTGCAACATGTGTTGACAACAAGTTCCAGGTCGTGCAATGGGAAATCATTAGGCTGTGTCACAGTACCCATGTACTGCTGTCACGTTCCAAACACACACCACAGTGACAAGTGAGGACAGATGTGCCACAGGCATCACAGCTCATTGACAGGTAGATTCCCAGGGACCCTGTATTGCCACATGGACATTGGCATGACATTGCGTATCATGTACACGTCAGCAATACAACCATGACTCCCACAGGTAGTGGCCCCTGTTGCCTCTGCAGGACAGACATGGACGTCTGTGACACACACATGCACAACATCAAAGTAGATGCACAAACAACGTGGATGTGGAGACTGTCTCCCATTGTGCACATTGAATCAGAGACATCTGAAACACAACATGCACACAGACTGTGGAGGGCCATCACTATTATGGCAATGGGTCACCCTGTGATGTACATACCTTCCCACATGGGACTCAGGGTGTATGTGACATGACATACACATACACAACCTGGAAATGTGACCATGCCACATGCCCTGAACTGAACAGTTGCACATCACAGTGGTCATGTGCACAACACACAAAGGATTCTGTCCCCATGAACACGTGCACGGCCTGGGAGTGGCTGCCCCCAAGTGCCCCCAAAAAAAACACAGGTTGACCCCCATACACACACAGGTAATGCAGCCTTACATGCCTTAGGATACAGTGTGGAGAGGCTGTGGTGTTGTAGGTGTGCCCCTGAGTCCCTGGCAAGTAATTGTGGCTGGCATACGTTCACCAGTGACAGCCATGGTGACATATGCGAGTTATTTGTACAGGGACGTGTTGTACAGCAATGGACCGATCGGTGCGCACGCATTGGCCATTGCATATGATGTGAAGGGGTACGCGTTGTACAGCAATGGACCGATCGGTGCGCACGCATTGGCCATTGCATATGATGTGAACAGGGGTACGCGTTGTACAGCAATGGACCGATCGGTGCGCACACATTGGCCATTGCATATGATGTGAAGGGGTACGCGTTGTACAGCAGTGGACCGATCTGTGCGCACGCATTGGCCATTGCATAGGATGTGAACAGGGGTACGCGTTGTACAGCAATGGACCGATCGGTGCGCACGCATTGGCCATTGCATATGATGTGAACAGGGGTACGCATTGTACAGCAGTGGACCGATTGGCCATTGCATATGATGTGAAGGGGTACGCGTTGTACAGCAGTGGACCGATCGGTGCGCACGCATTGGCCATTGCATATGATGTGAACAGGGGTACGCGTTGTACAGCAATGGACCGATCGGTGCGCACGCATTGGCCATTGCATATGATGTGAAGGGGTACGCGTTGTACAGCAATGGACCGATCGGTGCGCACGCATTGGCCATTGCATATGATGTGAACAGGGGTACGCGTTGTACAGCAATGGACCAATCGGTGCGCACGCATTGGCCATTGCATATGATGTGAAGGGGTACGCATTGTACAGCAATGGACCGATCGGTGCGCACGCATTGGCCATTGCATATGATGTGAAGGGGTACGCGTTGTACAGCAGTGGACCGATCGGTGCGCACGAATTGGCCATTGCATATGATGTGAACAGGGGTACGCGTTGTACAGCAATGGACCGATCGGTGCGCACGCATTGGCCATTGCATATGATGTGAACAGGGGTACGCGTTGTACAGCAATGGACCGATCGGTGCGCACGCATTGGCCATTGCATATGATGTGAACAGGAGTGCGCGTTGTACAGCAGTGGACCGATCGGTGCGCACGCATTGGCCATTGCATATGATGTGAAGGGGTACGCGTTGTACAGCAGTGGACCGATCGGTGCGCACGCATTGGCCATTGCATATGATGTGAACAGGGGTACGCGTTGTACAGCAATGGACCGATCGGTGCGCACGCAATGGCCATTGCATATGATGTGAAGGGGTACGCGTTGTACAGCAATGGACCGATCGGTGCGCACGCATTGGCCATTGCATATGATGTGAAGGGGTACGCGTTGTACAGCAATGGACCGATCGGTGCGCACGCATTGGCCATTGCATATGATGTGAACAGGGGTACGCGTTGTACAGCAATGGACCGATCGGTGCGCACGCATTGGCCATTGTATATGATGTGAACAGGGGTACGCGTTGTACAGCAGTGGACCGATCGGTGCGCACGCATTGGCCATTGCATATGATGTGAACAGGAGTACGCGTTGTACAGCAGTGGACCGATCGGTGCGCACGCTTTGGCCATTGCATATGATGTGAAGGGGTACGCGTTGTACAGCAGTGGACCGATCGGTGCGCACGCATTGGCCATTGCATATGATGTGAAGGGGTACGCGTTGTACAGCAGTGGACCGATCGGTGCGCACGCATTGGCCATTGCATATGATGTGAACAGTTGTACGCGTTGTACAGCAATGGACCGATCGGTGCGCACGCATTGGCCATTGCATATGATGTGAAGGGGTACGCGTTGTAAAGCAGTGGACCAATCGGTGTGCACGCATTGGCCATTGCATATGATGTGAACAGGGGTACGCGTTGTACAGCAATGGACCGATCGGTGCGCACGCATTGGCCATTGCATATGATGTGAAGGGGTACGCGTTGTACAGCAGTGGACCGATCGGTGCGCACGCATTGGCCATTGCATATGATGTGAACAGGGGTACGCGTTGTATAGCAATGGACCGATCGGTGCGCACGCATTGGCCATTGCATATGATGTGAAGGGGTACGCGTTGTACAGCAATGGACCGATCGGTGCGCACGCATTGGCCATTGCATATGATGTGAAGGTTACGCGTTGTACAGCAATGGACCGATCGGTGCGCACGCATTGGCCATTGCATATGATGTGAACAGGGGTACGCGTTGTACAGCAGTGGACCGATCGGTGCGCACGCATTGGCCATTGCATATGATGTGAAGTGGTACGCGTTGTACAGCAGTGGACCGATCGGTGCACACGCATTGGCCATTGCATATGATGTGAACAGGGGTACGCGTTGTACAGCAGTGGACCGATCGGTGCGCACGCATTGGCCATAGCATATGATGTGAAGGGGTACGCGTTGTACAGCAGTGGACCGATCGGTGCGCACGCATTGGCTAAGGCCTGGCATGGCAACGGACGCGTTTTCGAACCATTAACGAGTCTGATGCAGGGAATTCAGTTGGCCACCCACAACAATGTTGCAAATTCATGGGTGTCATGAAGTTGAACTTTTGAAGGATGCTGTGGGCGTGTATAAGTGGTGCAATTCCATGGATTGGCCAGATTCAGAAGATGATAACGACTTGGACCTATCACTTTGGACACATGGGACAGTATCTGCCTCTGCAGCACACATATAATGCTGGCTGTTCCCCTGAGAGCTCACTTGCCTGCACTACATGCTCCAGGACGACATCTGCCACCACCACTGCTGCTGTATATGCATCCTCTGGCTACTGCAATGGCACGTACTGTGGAGAGAGCCCCAGCCTTCAGCACTGAGGAGAACCAGGCCCTGCTGGACAGCCTCCTTCCACAGTACAGCAAGCTGTATGGGAAACCAGGGGAGCAGGTGAGTGTGCTGTCCACTGCCTTCCTAAATGTGCATGTTGTCTGACTAGCAAGGCTAACAGTCTGCACGCCACTGGCTAGCAGGCTCACTGAGTAGTTGTCACAGCCCCATAGTGTGTAGTTACATGCACTGAACAGGTATAGTGCAGTAATAGTGCATTCCAACAAGGTCTGACTTCCCAGGCAATGATACCATGTAGTAACTGCTGGCAAACTGTTCATAGCCATCGTTGCACTGCCTGTGTACATCATGTGCCCCTGTGATTGAGACATGTATATCCAAATGTGTGATGCACGGATATGTTGCATGTGTAGTAATGGCCTTTTCACTTTGTCATCCTCACAGGTTGATGCCCACCAGAAGCAGGAAATCTGGCTGACCATCGCCCGGGCTGTAAGATCCGTGGGGGTCTACAAGCGCCGGATCCGCAACTGCCAGAAGAGGTGGCAGGACCTTCGGGGCTGGACCCGGAGGATCGCACGGGTCCAGCTGAAGCTGTCGCCTCCTCGCAGGAGGGGCGGACACCGGACCCTGACCCCCCACATGCTCAGGATCCTGGCGGTGGTCTTCCCTGACCTGGATGGGCAGCTGAAGGCCAGACAGCAGCAAGGAGGGGGTGAGTCCATGACTGCACTGTGAACTTTGTCTGACATGCTATGTGCCCTCCTCTGGCCTGGTTAAACTTCCACAGTACATCAGTCTTGTGGTCCAGGACCCATGTCCCTCAATTGTGACATGCCCACTCCTCATCTGATACCCAGGTGTGGCCCTTACAGTCAGGAAATTGTGTCACTTGGGTACTGTGTCCTTGCATTTTGCTTAGCTCAAGGTGGGGGTCAGCATTTGTTCCCGTAGCTTTGTGGTGGGCTTCATGGGTGGGTCAATTGCTTACACAATGCCTGAGTTCTGACATGTAATCTGCGTGTAACTTTGATATGTGGTCCAATTGCTGATCTGACTCACCACATGTGCCTGGGGTATTTGGCACACACCTATGCTGCGGGTGGGAACAATGTTTGGGCCTCAGGAGTATGTATATCAAGTGTGTCACACATACTTAGCCACCTGCCTACTGTCCAGGGCTCATCCCTCTTTCACGTGGAGCAGGACAGTCATGCCTACTCCAGGCCATACAATACACTCTGTACTCCCACTCCCGTGTATCAGCTGACACGTTGTGCTCAGTATAATGTTCCCTCAGGTGTCTGCCTCTGTGTCATTGTGCTGTGGCTTCGTTGTCAGGACTACTGGGGTGTTTATTGGTTAGGGCTCAGCATGCCACCTGAGATGTGACCATAGGAGACGATACTTGTGTGACATATAGGTGTTTGATCACTTGACTGTGCAGACTGGGGTATGCGACTGAAGTTCAGGCAGCTGTTTCTCATTCACAGCAGACTGTGAGGTGCTCAGGTTCAGAGGCTTGTGTATCATGTCTCCCATATGTCCAATTGGTATGACGTGGACAAATAAGAGTTCAGATGATGTGGTTTGTGGGGGATGGACACGTGCACTTGTCAGCTACAGAACTTGCATTCCCCATGACCTAGGATTGTGACACAGTGCAGACTGTTGTTGGCTGGCTGCCCTGCCCATGTGACTGGAGACAGTGATGTATGACTTTGCAGGCATGCCTGTGCCATGGCATTGAACTCCCTAAGAGTGATCCTGCAGGTGAGTGACATGTGCTACATGCACCCCGTTGTAGCATTGACTATCAGGACATGGGTGCATCATGGTGTCTGGTGCTGGTATGCATCACATGCATTTCTAATTAGACTCTGGCCATCCCTTTATCCGGACACCTGTACTGACTCAGTGGCAAGAGATGTGATGTGTGCATGTTCACATACTTCACTGTGTTCTCTGCAATGTACAACTACTGTGTAGGTGGTGCATGTGTCCACACTGGGGTATTACCATCCGACAGGCACCAGACAGATGGGTGCAAGGCCAGGAGGGATGTGAGTGCCATGGTTGACCATCAGACTGACAATTGGCTTCTCCTAATCTGTTTGAGCACTTTTGGCAAGGTTCAACTAAGGATGCAAGGGCTTGCTCTGTAATGTGCTGTACTTTCTGTGGTGTGTGCGGTCAGTGCAGGTGACTGATGTTTGTCTGTTTCCCTAATTGTTTGCAGATACATCCACGGCCACAGGAGGGGACAGCTCCACGGACCAGGAGGAGCTGCAGAGCCAGACTGGGTCAGCAGCCGATGAGTGGTCGGAGGGACCCAGTGGCACGGAGGGCGAGGGGAGCCACACTGAGGAGTCCTCAGCACCATCCACCTCAGCTGAGGACCACAGCAGCTCGGAGGATGACTCCCTTGTGGAGGCGGGTGTCAGCAGCCACCACACCCCAGCTAGTATGGCTGGCCCCACCACCACCACCGCCCTCCCATCAGCTCCCATTCCAGAGGTCCGTGGAGGCTCCTGTGTTCGGGAGCGTGTCTCCTTCCTGCCAGGCACCGCACCCCCTGCCCCTGTGTCCCCTGCTGCCCTGAGTGAGGAGTCTGTGTACTTACTTCGCCAGCTCCATGTAGGGCAGACAGCAATGCTGAGTGTCCTCCATGCACACACCACTCTGTTGACACAGCTGGTGTCGTTCATGGAGGGCATCTCATCGGGCATGTCTGCCCTTCAGAGGAGCAATAAGTCCATGGACTCCTCCCTGACGGCAGCAGTGTCCCTCCTCCAACAGTCCCTCACCCCTCCTACCTCTGCCCCATCCACACTTCCTGGCACCCTACCTGTCCCAAGCACATGCACACCTGCACAATCACCCAAACACACAGACACGAGCAGCACAGGAACACCCAAAACAAAGACAAAACGTACACGTAAGCATCCTCAGGGGACTGATACCACACCCACAGGGGATGGGGAACAGACAAACACAGGCATCCACAGTCACTCCGCAGTCCTCTGATACCTCTCCCTCCAAGGCCCCTTCCCTTGCCTCACCTGCAACCCCACCTACAAAGCAGCTCTGTGACCTTGGACTCTTCCCCTCCGATACAGCTGATCCAGCATACAGGGGGAAGAGGAAGTCCACCCACACAGAGGGGAGTGCCCCTCGCCCCCGGACACCCTCCCCAGGCACAGACAAACAGTGGCCCCCACCCGCAAGTCCCCCCGGACCCGGAAGAGCAAGACCCCGCCACCGCCCTGCAGCTCAAGCACACAGTCTCTTTCCTCCATCCCTCAGGCCCACACTACACAGGTTCCCCCACCACACCCTGCCCCAGGTTCCCCCACCCACAGACACACCATCCCCAAAATGATCCGGCCTTCTCCCCCTGCCACTTGCTCTTCCGGCCCCACACCCCCCGCTGCGCATGTTTGTGCCACTGGTGTGGAGGACGTGTCCTCCCCCTCTGTCCTGCCCACCTTACCTGAACCCCATTCTACTCCCCTTGAGATTGGCACTGCAGTGGAGTCCACTACCACCCCGTCTGACTTGGGCACTGCAGTGGGGAACCTGTCCATGCCATCTGCCCAGCCCACTGCAGTCGTGCCGGCACCCATACCATCTGACTCATCGCCCCCAGTTGTGCCGGCACACACCATGTCAGACACCTCCACTGCAGTTGTCAGTGACTCTCCAGCACCCACCACCCCTTCCCTGCCTCCTTCTGGTGAGCCCTGATCCTGTCCCTGCGGTGCCTGGCCTGCCCTCCCCGTATGCCCCTCTGAGGGGAATGTCCCTGGTCCTTAGCAGTGCAGGCAAGCAAAGGGTGACATCTGCCACTGTCACCCTGTTCGGACTTTATTAATGGACTGGCCATTGGCCTTTGTGTTTTTTCTGGACTTCCAAGTTTACAGCCACATATGCTGAATAAAGCTACTTTCTGTTCTCTAGTGGTTTTGCTTCCGATGTACATGATGTTGATGATGCTAACCATGCCCTTGCTGCAGTGATGGTGATTTTTGATAACAGGAATATGAAGTGTTACTGTGCAGGACCCCATGTGGTCCAGGGGGAATGTGTCCTATCCTGGTGTGTATCCATGTCATCCTTTGCAGCAAAATGAGGGTGTCATGTTTTCAATATTTGCCAAATGGGATTTCCTACTTTTATTTGCAATATCACATCTGTGGCTTACACCCCTGCACATCTGTTGTGCTTGCCATTGTTCACTTTGTCTGTTTCCCTGACCGTGTGACCATCTCCACTGGACATGCAAGTTTGGGCATCAATGGGGAAGGACTCATCTGTGTTATCAGTGCAACTTGCTATACATGTGTGTTGGATCTGTGCAGATGATTTCGGTGACACTCCCATGACCAGGCTGATGTGACGTGAGCCTTCATTTTGTGCTAATTGTTGACTGAGTGACCAAGTGTTCAGCTGACATGATGGAGCCCTGCAGAGACAACGTATGGCACAGCTTTCCTTACACTGGAGTGGAGTCCCCTCATGGCAGTGTGTAATTCCGTGACATTGCCTGAGCCCAAGGTGTGTGTTGTGTGACATTGTCTGTGTGTGTTCACTCCCATTTTGCTACACAGGCTGGGATCCCTAGTGAGGTTCCTGTTTGTGATGCTTGCTGAGTTGACCTATGTTCCCCCCAAATCTTCGCGCGGGGTTCTCTGGGATGTGGGTGCATGGCACATTACTGGTCATCAGGGTGTCATCCATAGGTGTGTTTGCTGTCAGGGCTGAGTTTGTGGGCAAACGCAGATGAGACACAGTCAGGATTCCCATTGGCACTTGTTGGTTACACAAGTCATGTAATATCCAGTTTGTGGTAGCTTTCAGTGATTGTGACACGTTGTGTGTGTGACTGCTGCCATTCCTCAGGGTCAGAGCTGCAATGTTGGAAGTTGTCTATGTGTGTTCTTTGTGGGTGACCGTGGCTTCTTAATTGGGGTGTGACTGTGGCCGGGATCCCATTGATTAGGGTGGATTTGACGTCATGCCCATGTACGGCGTACTGTGCAGTGTGTCAGACATTCACGAGTCTTGTTGACTGGCCATGTGTGATGGGTTTCTGCACCTTAGTTCCCACCACCACCCCTGGGATTGTCATGGGTGCATGTGCAATGTCACCAGTCCATGTGAGCTTCACTGCTGCACATTGGTGGAGATCAAGGTGTGTGGTGTTGAGTGTGTGCAAATGAGAGTTGTTGAACGGCTAGACCCCTACCTCCATATTGGCCTTGGCTGACAGGCCGTGCTGATTGATTTGTGCTTGTGTAGGTGTGATGGTAGTTTTTTGCTCAGGACACATGACTGTGGTTTACAGTGTGAACGACATCTAGCTTTGTCATCACAGTGGGATTATCATGCAGGCCAGTGTCACCACAATGTGGGGTCCCTGGGGGTAGTGCTGTGGTGGGTCTGTCTCTTGCTGTGTTAGTTGCTGTACCTACAAGCTTGTGTGACATGTGTAATTTGGGCTCCCTCTCATCTAACAATGCCTGATTGCCCACATAGGGGAATCAGATCCATGAGTTACTTTTGTGTGGCACTGTATACACATCTGTGTAATTGGGATTCAGGCCTCCTCATGTGTTGTGTGGTTGCCTGGGGACACTGGCACACACCCCCATCACCTGTTGTGTTTGATATGCAGTGTGAGGCTGCCTGTTTGTGTTTGTGCATCTGCACCACTGCATTGGCATCTCTTTAGTGTGCCATTGGCTGTATGTTGTTTGGTGGGTTTCCCCTGCTGTCCCTGGGACTCCTAGGTCATCAGTCAGCACAATGAACATGGTCTGTACGTCCCATTGCTGCCATGGTATGGTATTTGTTCACCTCACATCTACAGTCTCCCCAGGATATCTACATTTGTGTGTCCATTGGTGCAGATATGTGGGTCTGCATTATGATGGTCACCTCTGTCATTGTGTAATTGTTGAATGTTGACAATGTCAGCCCCCATGGGTGATGTTTGTCTGCACATGGCCAAAGGTATGTCTTATTTGCACTGCACTGTTTGCCTCACCCAATCTATGTTGCTATGGGACACAAGCACTACTTTGCCACTGATGTGTTTGTTGTTCTGTGACCAGGAATCATCCATGCTGTTTGGCATTTGCAGCTTTTTCCATGACAACACTTACATTTTGGTCACTGTGATGATGTGGGGTTAGACCCCATTGCCACAATGTTCAAAATGTGCTCCAGCTATGGACCCCACACTTACCTTTTGGTCACTGTGATAATGGGGGGTTAGACCCCATTGCCACAATGTTCAAAATGTGCTCCAGCTATGGACCCCACACTTACCTTTTGGTCACTGTGATGATGGGGGTTTTGACCCCATTGCCACAATGTTCAAAATGTGCTTCAGCTATGGACCCCACACTTACATTTTGGTCACTGTGATGATGGGGGGTTAGACCCCATTGCCACAATGTTCAAAATGTGCTTCAGCTATGGACCCCACACTTACATTTTGGTCACTGTGATGATGGGGGGTTAGACCCCCATTGACACAATGTTCAAAATGTGCTTCAGCTATGGACCCCACACTTACCTTTTGGTCACTGTGATGATGGGGGTTTTGACCCCATTGCCACAATGTTCAAAATGTGCTTCAGCTATGGACCCCACACTTACATTTTGGTCACTGTGATGAAGGGGGGTTAGACCCCATTGCCACAATGTTCAAAATGTGCTTCAGCTATGGACCCCACACTTACCTTTTGGTCACTGTGATAATGGGGGGTTAGACCCCATTGCCACAATGTTCAAAATGTGCTCCAGCTATGGACCCCACACTTACCTTTTGGTCACTGTGATGATGGGGGTTTTGACCCCATTGCCACAATGTTCAAAATGTGCTTCAGCTATGGACCCCACACTTACATTTTGGTCACTGTGATGATGGGGGGTTAGACCCCATTGCCACAATGTTCAAAATGTGCTTCAGCTATGGACCCCACACTTACATTTTGGTCACTGTGATGATGGGGGGTTAGACCCCATTGCCACAATGTTCAAAATGTGCTTCAGCTATGGACCCCACACTTACCTTTTGGTCACTATGATGATGGGGGTTTAGACCCCATTGCCACAGTGGTCATGGTCTGCTTGCATTGTGGAGGCCACACACATTTATGTGTGACACATGTGATAGGGGGTCACGTTGTATGTTCAATGTCATGTTCAGTGTTGTAGGCATTTGACACAGTCTACACACGCTTGTCATGGTGTTGGGGGGATGTGTTTTTCTGACATTCCTTATGTTGGAGTATGCTGGTTGTGTCATGCATTACCCGTCCTATGAGTAGGGGTGGTGTTGGTGGTAGGCATCCAGCACCCCATGGGTGGGGTGGTGGTAGTGGTAGGCATCCAGCCCCTTATGAGTGGGGATGGTAGTAGTGGTAGGCATCCAGCCCCCCATGGGTAGGGGTGGTGGTGGTGGTAGGCATCCAGCACCCCATGAGTAGGGTGGTGGTAGTGGTAGGCATCCAGCACCCCATGGGTGGGGTGGTGGTAGTGGTAGGCATCCAGCCCCCCATGGGTAGGGGTGGTGGTGGTGGTAGGCATCCAGCACCCCATGAGTAGGGTAGTGGTAGTGGTAGGCATCCAGCCCCCCATGAGTAGGGGTGGTGGTAGTGGTAGGCATCCAGCACCCCATGGGAGGGGTGGTGGTAGTGGTAGGCATCCAGCCCCCCATGAGTAGGGGTGGTGGTAGTGGTAGGCATCCAGCCCCCCATGAGTAGGGGTGGTGGTAGTGGTTGGCATCCAGCCCCCCATGAGTAGGGTGGTGGTAGTGGTAGGCATCCAGCCCCCCATGAGTAGGGTGGTGGTAGTGGTAGGCATCCAGCACCCCATGAGTAGGGTGGTGGTAGTAGTAGGCATCCAGCACCCCATGGGTGGGGTGGTGGTAGTGGTAGGCATCCAGCCCCCCATGGGTAGGGGTGGTGGTGGTGGTAGGCATCCAGCACCCCATGAGTAGGGTGGTGGTAGTGGTAGGCATCCAGCCCCCCATGAGTAGGGTGGTGGTAGTGGTAGGCATCCAGCCCCCCATGAGTAGGGTGGTGGTAGTGGTAGGCATCCAGCACCCCATGAGTAGGGTGGTGGTAGTGGTAGGCATCCAGCACCCCATGGGTGGGGTGGTGGTAGTGGTAGGCATCCAGCCCCCCATGAGTAGGGGTGGTGGTAGTGGTAGGCATCCAGCCCCCTATGAGTGGGGATGGTAGTAGTGGTAGGCATCCAGCCCCCCATGAGTAGGGTGGTGGTAGTGGTAGGCATCCAGCACATCATGGGTGGGGTGGTGGTAGGCATCCAGCCCCCCATGAGTAGGGTGGTGGTAGGCATCCAACCCCCATGAGTAGGGTGGTGGTAGTGGTAGGCATCCAGCCCCCCATGAGTAGGGGTGGTGTTGGTGGTAGGCATCCATCCCCCTATGAGTGGGGATGGTAGTAGTGGTAGGCATCCAGCACCCCATGGGAGGGGTGGTGGTAGTGGTAGGCATACAGCCCCCCATGAGTAGGGGTGGTGGTAGTGGTAGGCATCCAGCCCCCCATGAGTAGGGTGGTGGTAGTGGTAGGCATCCAGCACCCCATGGGTGGGGTGGTGGTAGTGGTAGGCATCCAGCCCCCCATGAGTAGGGGTGGTGGTAGTGGTAGGCATCCAGCCCCCTATGAGTGGGGAAGGTAGTAGTGGTAGGCATCCAGCCCCCCATGAGTAGGGTGGTGGTAGTGGTAGGCATCCAGCACCCCATGGGTGGGGTGGTGGTAGGCATCCAGCCCCCCATGAGTAGGGTGGTGGTAGTGGTAGGCATCCAGCCCCCTATGAGTAGGGTGGTGGTAGTGTTAGGCATCCAGCCCCCCATGAGTAGGGGTGGTGTTGGTGGTAGGCATCCATCCCCCTATGAGTGGGGATGGTAGTAGTGGTAGGCATCCAGCACCCCATGGGAGGGGCGGTGGTAGTGGTAGGCATCCAGCCCCCCATGAGTAGGGGTGGTGGTAGTGGTAGGCATCCAGCACCCCATGGGAGGGGTGGTGGTAGTGGTAGGCATCCAGCCCCCCATGAGTAGGGGTGGTGGTAGTGGTAGGCATCCAGCCCCCCATGAGTAGGGGTGGTGGTAGTGGTAGGCATCCAGCCCCTATGGTTCTGCTGTTGCTAGTGTAAGTCATTTCTGCATCCCTATGTGTGTGTGTTATATGTCGGGTACGCGTCGTTTGTTTGTGTAGTGGGTGTTTAACTTACCGTCTGCGCCGTGCGCGTCCGTACCTGTTCCGGTAATAGATGTAGAGTATTGGTAGGACCTGCGCGATGGGATTCATTGTTGGTTCGTCTCGTTCGGGTATCTCATTGCTTCGACTCGTACTCGTGGCTGGCTTGTTCGTCTCGTAGCCGTGGATCGTCTTGTGATGCGAATCGGAGCTTATGTGTGGCTCTCCCGGATGCTCTGACGTGCCGGACGTAGCGACGGGTTCGGCGCGTACGGAAGGCGCATCGTACTGGTCCGGCCGGAAGGTGCTGTATTTTTGCTTCCGTGCGACTCGAATCAGCGTTTACGGATCCGGCTCGGGCGGGGAACAGGAGCTGGGATGGGTAAGTACGGCTGGGTCGGGATCTGGGCAGTTGTGCGCATCGTACTTGCTCGTTAGTACGAATGTTCGAATCGGTCGGGAAACGCGTTCGGCTTGCTTTTTTTCCGGACGAATGGTGTTAGGTGCGCTTCCGGCCGAGATCGGAATCGACCCCTGAGTGTGTGAGTGTGTGAGTTGGAGTGATAGTCGGCGGACCGCCTGTGATTCATGACAATGGCCGGTGGTGCAGATTTATACGTGGATTTCATGCCAAAAGCACAATACATTTGAAATTGGGTTTACCTACTTGGCTCCGGCCCACAGTGCTGCTAAAAAGTGTGCTAGTTTCTTGTGTGTACATATTTTTGCTATTGTTGTGACCAGGGGTGTATCCTATAACTGTGTGGGATTGTATTCTCAGGATTGCTAGGGTGGGCCTGGGGTGGACAGCGTGTTGCACTGCATAAGGGTACTCTGTGTGTGTGGGTGGGTGATTAGGAATTGTTCACAGTGTACATACTATTGATACCATAACAATACGAGTGGGCCTAGTACTTCTAGTAATATTTCGAAATGTGTTTAATGCCCAAAGTACCTGATGTTTATGTTATAATGTTTGAATATGTGTGTTGAATACAAACGTAACTTACATACATCCTGTATGAAGTCTCTTCTGCTCAGTGCCAAGCAACCCTAGGGTGAACACAGGTTATACAGCGAGTGTAATCTCCCGCCCTTGACAGGAGCTGGAGGTTCTGCCTGGCTGGGGGCATCCCTTTAGCCAACCACAAAGTGCCGGTTCCAACAATAGTCTCCAGTAATATATGGAGCAAGGGATGCAAAGAATGAGCCGATGGCAATGCAGAAGCTAATTGATTGAATGTTCACCTCTGAGCCTCGGGAACCTGCTAGGAGGGCGGAGCCAGTGACCGACCTTCGGGCGTGAGCCTGGCGGATATGGGGAATGGCGGCGTACTAGTGAGGCTCTTACTAGAACATGGAGTTTGCAGCGTTTTTGGATATCAAAGTATCCTAGCAGCTGCATCCTAGCAGGGAACCGGGACTTGATCACTTAATTCACAGCTTCAGTTCCCTAAACACGCCTTTGCTGATGGGAAAAGCCAGTTCATGAGGGGAGTGCATTAATCAATTTGGGCAGGGTGTTTGTTGCTGGCACTAGGAAGCACTCCTATCTGTATATCCTCAGAATTGCAGCTCTAGTAATGGTGAATTTCACTTTCCCGCCCTCAAGAGTTGGGAGAGGGGTAGTGGGGCCCATTAAATACATTTAAGTACTTCAGCTACAGAGAATAAAACTATTTGTGAGCTGGTGATATTGGGAGTGACTGCTGTGTGGCAGGATTCTGTAGCCTGGAAGGAGTAAAGCTACTCAGGTGACTGTTTTGGGGCAAGCCAAGGAGGCAGAAAGTTTTCATCAGCAGTCGCAGGAAATTACTGACATTATTGTAAACCGGCAATACCCTATGTTTTCGCAACCTAAGTGGGCGGAGCCCCCAGGGCGTACTGTTCACTCTGGGAATATGGTTAGTAATGCCCAGGATTCTCCACAGTCGTCTCCTGGGGGCCCACTCCCTTTGTCAATGTCTCAAGGCTGTGAGATTAGTAAGGCTCTGGATCGTTCTAGTAACCCGCCTGATTAATGACTGCCCTCCTTCCCTCTGTGCTGCTGCCAGAGAACAACAACATAAATTATCTTGTTATCTAAGACGCTTAAACAGCATTTCAATGTAATGTGCGTGCCCCTGAAAATTCAAACTTAGGCAGCTGAATACTTACACAAAATGATCACAGCTGCGTGGAGGGCAAGCACTGTTTTGTGGAAGTACATAACTTCTACCCAATCAAAACATGTTCGCCTGGCTCCCAACATGTGGGCGGAACAAAAGCCCCTCTCTAGTGATATCCAGATAACTGTCTAGCGGCAGCTGAGCTGTCAAGCCAGGCCATATAAAAGAAGATTTGAACTTTGGCAAGGGTTAAAATGGTAAAGTCGAGTTAGCAGTTTAAAAGCCACTCTACCAGTCTGCACTGGCAGCCTGGGGGGTCATGCTTTGTTTTGTCACACTTTTACTGGCACAATGAGTGCTTCAGTCCAAGAGGAATACTTAACTTACAGCCCTATGTACCCCTGTTACCATATACTAGGGACTTATAAGTATGTTAAAATATGTCAATTGAGGGTAAACCAATGAAACATATACTTTATAAGAGTCAGGGCACTGGGGTCCAGTTGACATTTTCATAGTTGAAAAAGCAGCAACACCAGTCCAAATGTTTGGGGATGATCACGCAAAAAGAGGCATTTCCTTGCAGTTGCCATTTATATGTGGACAATTTATATGCAGGGATGCAATTATTTAAATAATTGTTCGAAGTGGCCACTGTGGCATGAGGCACAATCTGCTCTAACAGTAAAGGTTACCCCAAAAAGCCTGTGTGTAAGAAACATAATGGGGGCAGAGCAGTGCCTTGCATAGCAATTAACTACTTGTTTCAGATTTTTCATACAGAAGAAATTTAAAAAAACTATTTAAAATGAAAATACTTCATCTGTGAGCATATGGGGTCAGGTAGCAGAAGTGTGCAAAACCAGTGCACATTCTGGACTAAAACAAGCACATGGGAGGCGTAGATGGAGTAGAGCAAAGTTGGATCTTTAGCCCACTGCTTGAAAGTCATACATCTGGTACAAGAAATTGGCTGTTCATTTGAGGTATCCAGACAAAATATTGAAGTAAAAATATCGCCATACCAAAACATTGTGTCCAAAATATTGTGACATGGAAATATCGTCAGAAAGAATATCGATTTTAAGGTAAATAATATCGATTTTTAAAATATCGAAGTCATTAATATCCTTTGCAAAAATATAGTTGTTTAAAATATAGTTTTTTAATTATTGTTATGTATTTTAGTATATATTTTAAATGTATATGATGTAATTTTTGTGTGCAATTTTTCATTATGTTTACTAATATATTTATTAAATCTTTAGTAGTTATTACATTTAAATTTATTAATTTTTTTGATTTTGGTGACAGCGGGTTTTGGGTTAATAGGGGTATTGGGTGGGAAGTAATTTAAATATAATGCATTAATGATTATGTTTTAATTTAATATTATTTATTTAATTGATATTTAAATAATGTTAATTGTGCTATTAATTTTTTTAATGTAAATTGTATGTGCTAGTTGTGTGGTTTATAGGGGTAAAGGGTGGGAAGTAATTTATTTTTAATTAATTAATAATTAGTTTTTAATTAATATTAATTAAATAATTGATAATGAATTATGTTACTTGTGTAATTGTTTTTTAGGTGCGGGCTGTGGGGTTTAAATGGGTAAATGGTGGGAAGTAATTTATTTTTAATTAATCATGAGTTATTAATCAATATTAAATCCTTAATAATTAATTATGTTAATTGTGTAATTTATTTATTTTTAGGTGCGGGTTGTGGGGTTTATCCCCATAAACCCCACAACCTGCACCACCAAATAAATAAATAAATAAAATACATTAGTTCTCTCCCTTTACCCCGGTAAAGGGAGATAAGGGGCCCATTACGATACCCGGCGTAAATAAATCCGCCAGGCATGGAATCGGCAAAATACCGCCCGCATACACCGTCTGAACACCGACCACGCCATTACGATAACACAAACCGAAAACCGCCATCGGCGGAAAAATCGCACAAAATACCGCCCGCCATCGTCCGAGTCGGAGTCAAACCGCCCGCCACGGACGGAAACACGCCCGACAACACAAAACCGCCCGCCCTCACGGCCGACACACCGCACGTGAAATTACGATCGCACCGCCATGAGCGCGGGAAAACCACAAATATACCGCCCGCCAGCGCAAACAACGCCGATGCCAATCGACACGGCAGAAACCATGGCGCCCACGTCCCTGCACAGAAACCATCCGCTCACAAAACCAATAGCACACAACATGGCCAATAAGTCCACACAGCAAGGCACGCACAAATACACAAGCACAGTACACATCCCGAAAACACCCCCTGGACAAACAAAAAATACAAAGGCCAGAACACCAGACACAACACACCTGAAAACAACAGACCATGAGGACACACCCACATAGGTAAGTACAAAAGCAGCACTCCCACAGACCACAACCCCTTGCAACATTGTAAACCAGAGAGGAGAGGAGAGGACACAGTGACACAGCAAGGACAACAGCACACCACAGAAACGCACACATCACTACCACCACTACCACCACCACCACCACCAAACACCACCACCACCACCACCACCACCACCACCACCTCCACCACCACCAAACACCGGCACCACAAACCCCCTGCACATTACACAACACACACCGCACCAGCACCACAAACATCATGGCACCACAAAGAATGCCCAAGTTCACGCCCATGGAGCTGACGGTCATGGTCGACGAGATCATCAAGGTGTACCCACAAATCTATGGGAACATGGTCCAGCACACACCACTAGCCACCAGAAACAGAATGTGGAACCGGATCGTAGACCAGGTCAATGCAGTCGGGACCCTGCCCAGGAACAGAGTCGAAATAAACAAACGGTGGAATGACGTCAAGAGCCTGGTCAAGAAGAAGGAGGGCAAAAACAGAGAGCTGGCTGCAGTCACTGGCGGAGGGAATCCCGCGCTCTTCAAGACCTTCAAAGCGTGGGAGGAGAAGGTGCGAGTCATCATCCATCCCGAGATCCTCGCCGGAGTAGCAGGGGGAGTGGAGGCTGGTAAGTACAAACTAATGTATACCAGCACACCGCTATGTACACACATGCACTACCACCATGCCACAGCTCCCAGGGACAAACACCCCCATGTCCAGCACACAATACACAACACATCACACACACATACAACAGACACCACCACACACAGCCCAAACAGAACAACTGTAAGATGCGTGGGGACATGTGAACACTCAGCCAGCCACGTAACCACCAACAGGTCCCCAAATATGCCAGAAGCGCCACAACGAGCACCCACCACACCCATGTGTCCGCCATAGCTGCACTAACCGACAAGTAACAGGTAAGTGGCAGGAACACAAAGTGCAGTGGGTGGGAGGGTGGACAGCCCAAGTACAAAACACACCAGGCCCCTAGTCCCACAGTACAGCAAGGAGGAGCATCCCCCACACCCCACAGCCACGTGTCAGCCACCGCAGTGCACAACGACAGCCGAAAGGTAGACATCACGGTCCACAGCAATCGGTATCAGTGGGTGTCCAGCCACCACTACGACCCACAACACCCCCCACCCCCACAGACCTGCAACATGGAGCACCCCCCGCTTAGAGCCATGTGGCATCCAGTACAGTGCACGCACGAACAACTTGCAGGTGGGAAACTGGACAGGGCTGGATTACTGGAGGCATGAGGACCGGAACACGACCAACACATGGGACATGTCACGTAGCAGACGAACACGCAGCACCGCCCACCGTCACGAACAAGTGAACAATGTGCACACGGATATGAACCACAGAGTCACACCCCACATGACCCATCACAAACACAGCAACACCCAAGGAGCCACGTCTGCATGCACAAGCCACACTGAACATAGTACCACACGGCAGCCACTGTGCAACCCATCACACACAACCGAAACACCATTGAAGTCCTGTCCATGTAGCCCCCACTGCCTGTCAACCCCACACCCCACAACTACGCCTATGTAAGACAAACAACACTAGACGCAACAGAGCGGAACAACAGAAATGCACACGAACACCACTGAACCCATCAAACTCACAGACACACCATGCACATACAACATACCATCCATCCCATCCGTCAGCCCCAGTCTCATGAAAGGCATGTCATCCGCACAGCTGCCACACATACAGCAGTCACGCTAAGACACATGCCCATGACCAACCATGTGCCAGAAGTCAATTAAGCGCACGACACACTGTGAGCAACAACACACAACATGGGCCACACCCCCCGAGCACTGCAGTGATGCACATGGCACAGGGCAGCACGCACACCAAGGAGATGGGACAACTGCAATACGTTGGCTGGCACACAACTATCACTCACTCATAACGATGCGTCCAATGCCATGTCCAGTAACCACAACAGACAGCAAATATGCAGGGCATGTCAGGCATGCACACACCTCAGACCATGCACTGTCATGCTGCCACAACACATGTCACGTTCGGCACCCATGGCTCACAGCATGTACCCCAAAAGCATATCCCCTCCCAAATGAGAATCTGGGGCATGGCCCCCATGTTGCCATATGCGTTCCTAAGCGTTCCATTTGAACCCCAAAAGCATATCCCCTCCCAAATGCGAATCCGGGGCATGGCCCCCATGTTGCCATATGCGTTCCTAAGCGTTCCATATGAACTCCAAAAGCAAAGTAAAAACCAGACCCAGGATGGGCCAGGAGCCCGCATACACCAGAGTCACAATGAGTAGGGGCAAAGCAACACACCCATCGGCATGGCCAATCCGTCCCATGCCACATGTGCACAGCACACAGTCCCATTGCCTAGCACACACAACTACAGATGCCACAGCCACACACTCGCCTCCGGGAAACCCATGTACGAGATTGCACGAACTGCCAATGTCAGACGACTAATACATACTTCGCCAGGTGCAACACAATAACAAATCTCATTCTCTCCACAGGTGACGAACTGCTGGACGCTGGGGATGGAGACAGCAGCCAGCACAGCCAGCCAACAAGCCCCCAACGAGGACACACGGATCTGGAGGATCTGTCCACCTCTTCGGACACGGACCACCAAGCTGGCCCATCTGGCGTGGCAGGGCCCAGCCGCTCCCCAGGACCCCTCCTACCCACCAACCCATCATCCAGGGCTGCTGAACAGTCCCAGCCCCCTGCTGCCACTGTCGTTGCGGCCACTCCCACGGTCATTGCGGCCACACCCACGGTCATTGCGGCCACTACCACTGCCGCAACCGCCACCATCGCCGCACCGACCACCACCGCCACCACCACCACCACGTCTTCGCTGGCACCAGCCCCAGCGCAGGTGGTGGCCCGGCCGACTGGATCCACCCTGGGAGCCACAGCGAGGACCGCGGTATGCAATGTGGCTAGTGGGCAGGCCGGTGGCAGCAGGACTGGTAGGAGGAGCAGGGTCAGGGAAACGCCAGCCTCCCCTGGGAGCCATGCCCTGCCTCAAATGGCCAGAGTCCTTGGGGCCTATGAGGAGGCCCAAGAACAATGGGTCAGGTCTGCCACAGACACGCGGGAGGTGCTGGGGGTGCTGAGGTCCATGGACGCCCATATGGGCCAATTCGTGTCCCGTATGGACCAACTCGTGGACCTCATGGGCCAGCTGGTGGTGGCGGTGGGGTCACAGGCAAGGCCAGCAACACCACCTCCACCACCACCTGCTTGGGTGCAGGGTCGGGCAGCAGTGTCCACATCCCCTGCGACCACAGCCAGTGAGCACACCTCACCCACCACCAGCAGGTCGCCACCACACACCCCCCCTCCCAAACGTGGAAGGGGCCGTCCGAAGAGGAAACAGGTCTCCCGGGAGGACTTCGCACGCACCAGTCGCAAGTGAGGCAGCCAGCCAGCCTTCCGCCAGCCTGCCTTGACCAGCCACTGCATTGACTTGCTCTACGATCCCACTCCACACAGCCAGCTGGATGGCATGTGTGTGTTGGACCATGGACATAGAACCAGTGGGTACACCCTGAGCTTCACGCAGCCATGACCGACAGCTCATTGACACTGCACGCACCACTTTTGTCATCACCTTACGCACAATCACATGTCACAGTTTGTAATAAATGCACCTTTTTCACTAACTGCTGTCTGTGCCCTGTGTTTTATTTGTACGGAATACAACGGCCACCTTGGGCGGAAAGGCACCTGATGAGTGGCATGGCAATGGAATCCGGACGGCCTGTAGGGACCTAGGGGTGGGAGACAGAACAGGAGCACATTCAATGAGTGTGTCACACACCCATCACACAGTACATGTCAACAACTACAAGCAATGTACACACATCGCACAGAGCAATAGGGCACAATGCCACAGTCACCGACAGTGGCATACTACCCTGGCCATGGAGCGTTGACACACAGCACGTAGTGAACAAACGGCCATCCTGACACAGCACACACACACCTGCACAGATACAGCCACATCAGCCGTCGTACATGGACACTCACCGTCAAGTGAAGTAGCGGGCGATGAGCTGCTGCCGCACATTCCCAGCTTCCTCCTCTCCGCTGTCCTCCTCACTCGAGCTGTCCTGGTCTGCGGGCTGGGGCCCTGGTTGATCTCCGTCATCCACAATGAGGGGGATCTGCTTCCGAATGGCCAGATTGTGCAGCATGCAGCACGCCACCACTATCTGGCACACCTTCTGTGGGGAGTACGCCAGTGCACCCCCGGTGCGGTCCAGGCACCTGAACCTGGACTTGAGGAGGCCAAAGGTACGCTCGACCACACGTCTGGTCCTCCCATGTGCCTCATTGTATCGATCGTCTGCTGGGGTGCGAGGATTCCTCAATGGACTGAGCAGCCATGCCCCATTCGGATACGCAGAGTCACCTGGGTGTGAGGGACACAGAGAACCGTTGCTATTCCAACTGGACAGGGGACAGCATCGCACAACAAGCACGCTACACCACTCCACATACTCACCGACAATACAGCCACGATCCTGTTGCAGATTGGCCATCAGTCGTGGCAAGATGCTGTTGCGCATTATGTGTGCATCATGGGCCGAGCCTGGAAACTTGGCACACACGTGGGTGATCACCATGTCCGCACGGCACACCACTTCCACATTCAGGGAGTGCGTGTGCTTCCTGTTGCGGTACAGGTGCTCAGTGGCCTGTGGTGGAACAAGGCCAACATGTGTGCAGTCAATGGCTCCCACGACGTGTGGGATCCTGCCAAGGGCATAGAATGCACCCTTCACTGCCGCCAATTCACGAGCCCTGGGGAAGCGGATGTACCTGTTCCGGTAAAGCATCATGGCTGCCAGTACATCCCTCAGCACCTTGCTGAACATGGGCTGGGACATCCCACCTCCACTGCCCACTGTGTGCTGGAATGACCCAGTGGCGAAGAAATGCATGGCGGCCATCACCTTAGCCGTGGGGGTGACAGCAGTCGGATACACCCTGCGGGGACGGAGATGGGGCTCTAACATGGCACACAGTCGATGCAGGGTTGGCCTGTCCAGCCGAAACTTCCTGATAACCTCTGTATCGTCCATGTCCGCCAGCAATTGGTATGGGCGGTCAATGTTCGGTCTCCGCCTGGGGAAAATGGCAGAGGACACATGTCAAAGCAACACAACACATAGCAATTTCGCATACACATCACTGACATGACTGAGCAAGCACATGTGCCACAGCCCAGCTGTCAAGCTGGGACGGCACGGCCACAATACACTTACACAGATCTCCCAACAATGGCAATGGCAAGTGAGACATACCACTGCCATGGTCATGCACATGGGGATCTAGGCCCCAATGACTTGCGGGGCGTGCTGATGGGGACTGACTGCATATTCGTCAAGCGGCAACGCCACGGCGACATGAGTGTCTGCTGAGCATGGAACTGCTTCCGAGGCTGGATGAGTATGGCACACGACGACGACGATGTGGGCACGGGCTGAGCGGCCAATACAAGTGGGACCTGTGGCACGAGGGGAAATGAGACAGTAGTAGGTGTCAGCACTGCACCCTATGTACAGCACTGTACGGATCACAGCTCCCGAAACATTGACAGGTGTCCACATTGACAGCCCCATGCCAAGACGGCTGTGTGCTTGCAGTCACACGTCACAGGTGAGAGGTTACATTGCACGTGCCAGGTGGCAGACGTACATAGTGGGAGCTGGCATGTGTGTGCATGTGTCTCCTGTTCAGGATCCACCAGATGGGCGCTGACTCTGTACTGACCATTGGACACAGCATGTTCCGTGGTAGGCTTGTGTGTGTGGGATGGTGGCACTGGATGTGCCTCCGTTGGGTGGGGGGCCATGCACAGGGCGGGTACGTCGATGATTGCGCATTGTTGGTCACGGTGGGTGCACCTACTAAGATGTGTTGCCCTGTGTTCAATTCCTATGTCCGCATGATGATGGACTGTGGATGTGGGCAGACTACACATTGGTCGATGTGCTGTCTATATGCATGTGCCTTCACACCAGGCACAGCTGCCCCTGCACATGTGACCCCTGCTGGACTCGCTGCTGGGTCTGTGGAGCTGATGCACCTTCTGCGCGTGGGGCGGACAGCACTCCTCACTTCCCTCATTGCGCATGTCATGTCTTTGCCGCAGGTGACATGGATCATGGAGGGCCCACATGTACGCGTGGGTAGGCAACACATGATTGTTCACTGGTCGCCACCCCCAGTCAGTGTTTCGAATGGGAAGGTTGTCGTGCTGGTGGTATGTTCGATGTGGCGGATGGGCGGGCCTAGGTGCGGGCTTACATTCCGGACATGGGGGGTAGTTGAATTGGCGACTAGTTGCAGTACACACGGGACACGTCTCTTCCTTTCCACATCTGGGTCATCCCTTGTACTAACTGACAGTGATACAGTCATCTTCGCCCCAGCCCTCATGTCCTCCCCTCGCCCCCCAATATGCATGCTCACCTGCGAGGCTAGCGCTTGCACAGGCAGCCCCAAGCTCGCACCAGAGAGGGCAAGGAGTGTATGTGTGGGTCCAGTTGCACGAGTGGGCTGTCTCAGGGTATGATGTGTGGCGGGACGCCGTCCACCTGCGTGGTGCCCCAAATGGAGACCCGGCCTGCATGGACTATGCATCACAGTCTTCGCCTTCCGGATCCGCCACCTGCGACACCCAGTGGCTGTGGCTGCCCTTGCGGCCAGGCCGCGTCCGTCTGTGGCTGATGGCCCACACATTCACTCTTTGGCCTCTCTGGGGAGGGCTCGGGGGTGGTGGCGCACGCGCTTGCACTTAGTCGCAATGGCATGTGGCGTGGTTGGTATGATGGGCAATGGATGGGATGGTGCGAGCCACCTCCCGTGACGTCAGTGCTGCTCGTGCTGTGGTGCGTCCCCCTACACTTCCATGTGACTTGTGCCATGCTAGACGTTGAGGTTCTATTGCCTGCGTGATATGACCAGGAGGAGCGCGAGGAGACCTCTCACACACCATGCTCCACTGCCATCCCGTGCCCTGTATCGCCTGTGCGGATTGACTATGTTGGGGTTACACCTGGTCGACTGGGGCTGTGTGTGCCTTGTCAAGGGGCATGGTGGGCGCACAACAGGATCCAGCTTGTCCACAGAGGGTGGGCTGAGGTGCGCCTGGTACCGCTGTGTACGTGTGCCCGGCTGCTGTGCACACACGTGTTCACTCCCCCCGACAGGTGTCCTCTCACAATGCCCAGGGAAGCGGTGGTGTACTGTTCATGACCCCTCCCAACACGGCGTGCTCCAACTTGGCATGTGCGCATCTACCCGTCGCACCCACCCACCTGAGCACTGCGTCCATACGACTTCACACGACACATGTGTGTCTTCCACAGTAGTGCTACTCATTTGCGTTGACATCCAATACCAGTGGACTACATGGTCATGTCACGACTGCCGTGTACTTCACATACTCTCATCCTCTCTCATTCGTACTTGTGAAATGAGTCAGCGGAGACAGTTCTGGTTTCAAACATTATATTGAGTCTTCTGTCCTCTGTGATGCAGTATAGTGGACACTACTGGCAGCGGAATACATGTTGAGGATATACTGAGCATGATAACAAATGGGATAGGGTGTGGGGTTACATCTGCTTGGCCAAGGCTGTGCTAATGTACATTTACGTATAGCTGCGGAGCTGCGGACTTTGACACAGACGGTATACATGTAGCCTACCAGACCGCTTGGCATCATGGGCACAGTCCATCTCAGTTCCATGTGACAGGTTTGCTGCGGTTGTTCCTCATGCACGCGTGCATGTGAGATGACATCAGGGCATGTGCTTGCGTGCATGCAGCGGCGTGCCACTTGTTGTTGCACTGTGGTGGTTACTGGACATGTCACAGTCACTGGGGTCGTGTTGTTGTTGTATGCACTTGTCGTCCATGCAATGGTCCTGGTATGGGATTCCCGTGGCGGGGGTGGGAGGGGTGCAGCACCCACAGACTCCAGGCGACCTATTCATGTCCACTGAGCGGTGTGTGTGTCCATGTGCGCTGGATCCATGTCGTGTCCTGGTTGTTCGTGCAGTTCCGTCCATGTGGGTGCGATGCACAGAGCCCATGCCACTGCCTCCCACGATGCATGCGGTGTTCCTGGATGTGATGGGGAACAGTGTGCATGTCCCGGTCATATCCGATGTCATGGCGATGTCGTTGATGGTGTGGTTACAGTTGCCGGTCGTTTGGTATGGCTGTTGTGGTGGTGACTGGCCAGTCCGTGCGGAAGCTGAGCATGGGTGCGGGGTTGGACTTCATAGGTCACTCGGGGAACCTGCGTTGTGGTCCGACGTATTTACAGGTTGTCAGGTATGCGATGCCGTCCAGCAGGGCTTCCATGTCATTGGTGGTGTACATGTTTGCCAGCCAATGAAGCGGATGGTGGCTGTCAAGGTGTTGTTCGTAGGTTGTCCCTTGGAGGACCATGATGGGGCATGCTGGGTGACATTCGATGTAGCTGTTCTCGATGATCCGTCGTGTGGAGGCACAGTGGTTCCATTTCAGTGCGCGTGCGATGTTGGCCACATACGCCATGCCCCCATAGGCAGAGCAGGCCCTGTCGTGTGCGTCCAGAGGGAGGAGTAGTGGTAGCAGGTCCGCCTTCAGACATGCCGGGTTGGAGAGGCATATCTCGACGGGATGCTGGTAGGGACACCTCCGACAGTAGAAGACGGGCATGACGCAGCTGAACAATGTGATGCGGTAAGTCAGTCGGTAACTTACGTTCAGCAGGGACAGGAGATCGCATCCCAATGTATGTATCGTGTTGGTTTGGTACAGCTTGAGCTGTTCGGCGTAGTTGGGTAGGTGTGTTGCGGTTGCCATTTCGCAGCGGTTCGTAGAGGTGGCGTGCTCCGGCTGTGTGTGCAGTCTGCAATGTGCACGCTCCGAGGTTGCTGTGAGCTCTGTGTAGTCGTAGGGAGACAGGACTTGTGTTCTGTTGGCTTGTTTGGAGGACACGGGCCCTCTTCCCACATGCTTCTCAGACAGTTCAAGGTCGGTGCTGTGTGACTCCTTCCAATTAACTTGCATGTGGCCGACATGGGGGAGTGTTTTCTTGTTTCTTCCCCGTCCGTTGTGTGCTTCTGTGATATGCGCTATCTGCCCTGTGGTCGGTCTCCTCGGCATGCCTGTGTTGGTCTATTCTTGGACAATGGCTGTATTCACCGGCTTCTGTCGTAGGGCTGTGGTTTCGGTGTTGGAATGGAAGGTCATTCAGTGCTGTCTGCTCTCCCTTGTGTGGGCGGCAGGCTGCCTTTCCGCTCTGCGTTGGGCCTTGTGTGTGGATGTAATTCTTGGGCCACCTGTTGTCGGTCCCCGTGCTCTTTGGTGTTCCGTTTTATATGTCTTGTTCATATGTGCAGGGTGGTATGGGTTTTTCAGTGTGGTACTGGCGTTCCTCTTCCCGAAGGGGCCCTGCTTCTCCTAGTTGGTGTTGCCGCCGCTGTGTGCTACGCCATGTTTGTTACACTGGGGTGTGTCCTGCTGTTGCGTGACTTCACTGACATGTGTGCGTCGGTTGTGTGGCGTTGGGTGTTGTCCGTGATTTGGGCGTTGGGGACATGTCTGTGGCCGGCCTGTCACGTGTCATGTGCGTTCGGGGTGGGGCTGATGTGTGTGCTGCTTGGTTGTGTCCCTGTGTCTGTGTGCGACGCATGCATGGCGCTGCGGTTGGCCTCTGCGTTGTGCGCATGTGTGGCGGCGTCATCGGCGCTTTGTGGCCGTGACGGGGTGGTTGGTTCCTAGTCCCAGGTGGTGTGTACACATGTGTTCCGCGATGTTTGGATTTGGCCTGTGTGTCATATGTGGATGCGATGGTGGATGTGTAGTGTACACGCGCTGGTGGGGGGTTGTCCGCTTTTTCCGCCCTTGCACTGTGTGCGCTGTTTGCGTGCACTTGTTGTGTGTGTGCCTACCTGCGTCTCCGCGGTACGTTGCGTCCTTGGTGGTGCATCAGCAGAAGCATGGGGAGGGCCTGCAGTGCTGGATTCATGCTCGGGGTGCCGCTTCTTCGTTTTCCGTGCTCTGCGTCCGTGTTACCGCCTCTCTTTCACGTGCGGTGTCTCTTAGCCGTGGGAGCCGTTTGTTTGCGGCATCGTAATTTATACGCCGGGCGGGACGTGTTTCGTCGGACGGTGTGTGTCAGTTGTGCTGCGCCGCTACGTGTACGGGCGCACTTTGATGGCGGACGGTGTTGCTGGCTTGCCGGCGGTGTTTGGCCTACTTTACGCATCGTAATTGGACGGGCGTGTGGACTGCTGCGTGCCGGCGGTAACTGGTGGTTTTTGCATCCGCCAGCACGGCGGTTGTGCTTCCGCCCGCCATCGTAATGAGCCCCTAAGTCATTTATTTTTAAAGAATTAATAATTAGTTATTAATTAATAATGATTAATTGCTAATTAATTATGGCAATTGCTTAATAATTTTTTTGGGGTATGGGTTGTGGATTTTTAGGGGTAAAGGGTGGGGAGAAAATTAATTTAAACTAATTAATAATTAGTTGTAAAATACTATTAATTATTTAATTGACAATTAATTATTTTGATTGTGTGATGAATTTTATTTTAAGTTTAATTTTAGATGTGAGTGTGTGTATAGGGGTAAAGGGTGGGAAGTTAATTAATTTTAATGAATTAATATTTAGTTTTTAATTAATAATATTTGTTTAATTGATAATGAATTATGTTAATTGTGCAAGTAATTATTTCTTTAGGATATTAGATGTGGGTTGTGTAGGGGTAGAGGGTGGGAAGTAAATACATTTTAAGTAATTAATAATTATTCTGTTAATTAATATTAATTATTTCATTTATATTTAACTTTGTTAATTGTGTAAATAATTTTCGTTTTATGAGAGTATATTGTGGGAAGTGAATTAATTATAATTAATGTATAATTAATATTGAATTAATGATCATTTGTTTGTTGATAAATATTTATATTAATAGTGTAAATATTTTGCTTTTTAAAGTCAAGTTTTAGGTAGGTGCAGGTTGTGAGTTTTGTGGGGTTATTGGGTGGGAAGTAACTACATTAAATTTATATAATAAATATTATTGTGTAAATAAATAATTTCTAAATGAAAAAAATTATTTGTATGAAAATGAATTTTGTATTTCATTTATAATAGTATTTGTAGTTATTTGTGCTATATATTTAGCATTGTAATTTTTTTAAATTTTTACTATTAAATATATTGTTTTTGAAATAATTTTATTTTACTCAAGAAAGATATTTTGTTTGTTTTTAATGTTGTACTGACTTGAGTGGGAATAGTACATTTTAACCCTTCGCAATCCAGCACTTTCCCTACTGTTGCAGTCATTGGAGTGGGAATAGTAAATGTTACCCCTTCACTATCCAACACTTTCCCTACTGTTGTACTGACTGGAGTGGGAATAGTCAATTTTACCCCTCTGCTATTCAACACTTTCCATACTGTTGTATTGACTGGAGTGGGAATAGTAAATTTTACCCCTCCGCAATCCAACACTTTCCCTACTGTTGTACTAACTGGAGTGGGAATAGTACATTTTACCTATTTGCAATCCAACACTTTCCCTACTGTTGTATTTATTGGAGGGAGTTTTGTAAATTTTACCCAGATTTATTATTTTTGCGTTGCTTGAAGTGGTAGTAGTAAATTGTTTATATATTTACTATAATAGTTTGCATAGTTTTGTATAAATTGTAGTGGGAATAGTATACGTATTACATTTTATGTTTTATATTTTATATTGTTATAATTTGTATTATTATGTGTCTGTTTATTTAAAATTATAATATGTAAAATTAATGTTTTTAATGTGTAAAATATGTTTACTAAATTTTAAGTTGTTTACTTTTTTAATTTAATTAGAATGGTTTGTTTTTTAATGATTGTATGTTATTGGTGTATGTATATACATATATATATATATATATATATATATATATATATATATATATGTGTGTATTTATTTGTAATATGTTTTTATTAGTTACATTTTTTGAAATTATAATATAAATTAAAATTCTTAGGGGCACATTACGATACCCGGCGTAAATAATTCCGCCAGGCATGGAAGCGGCAAAAATCCGCCCGCACACACCGCCTGAACACCGACCACGCCATTACGATTACACAAACCGAATACCGCCATCGGCGGAAAAAGCACACAAAATACCGCCCGCCAACGTCCGAGTCGGAGACAAACCGCCCGCCACGGACGGAAACACGCACGACAACACAAAACCGCCCGCCCTCACGGCCGACACACCGCACGTGAAATTACGATCGCACCGACATGAGCGCGGAAAACCACAAATATACCGCCCGCCAGCGCAAACAACGCCGATGAGAATCGACACGGCAGAAGCCATGGCGCCCACGTACCTGCACAGAAACCATCCGCACACAAAACCAATAGCACACAACATGGCCAACAAGTCCACACAGCAAGGCACGCACAAATACACAAGCACAGTACATATCCCGAAAACACCCCCCGGACAAACAAAAAATACAAAGGCCAGAACCCCAGACACAACACACCTGAAAACAACAGACCATGAGGACACACCCACATAGGTGAGTACAAAAGCAGCACTCCCACAGACCACAACCCCTTGCTACATTGCAAACCAGAGAGGAGAGGAGAGGACACAGTGACACAGCAAGGACAGCAGCACACCACAGAAACGCACACATCACAACCACCACCACCACCACCACCACCACCACACACCACCACCACCACCACCAAACACCGGCACCACAAACCCCCTGCACATTACACAACACACACCGCACCAGCACCACAAACACCATGGCACCACAAAGGATGCCCAAGTTCACGCCCATGGAGCTGACGGTCATGGTCGACGAGATCATCAAGGTGTACCCACAAATCTATGGGAACATGGTCCAGCACACACCACTAGCCACCAGAAACAGAATGTGGAACCGGATCGTAGACCAGGTCAATGCAGTCGGGACCCTGCCCAGGAACAGAGTCGAGATTAACAAACGTTGGAATGACGTCAAGAGCCTGGTCAAGAAGAAGGAGGGCAAAAACAGAGAGCTGGCTGCCGTCACTGGCGGAGGGAATCCCGCGCTCTTTAAGACCTTCAAAGCGTGGGAGGAGAAGGTGCGAGTCGTAATCCATCCGGAGATCCTCGCCGGATTAGCAGGGGAGTGGAGGCTGGTAAGTACAAACTAATGTATACCAGCACACCGCTATGTACTCACATGCACTACCACCATGCCACAGCTCCCAGGGACAAACACCCCCATGTCCAGCACACAATACACAACACATCACACACACATGCAACAGACACCACCACACACAGCCCAAACCGAACAACTGCAAGATGCGTGGGGACATGTGTACACTAAGCCAGCCACGTAACCACCAACAGGTCCCCAAATATGCCAGAAGCGCCACAACGAGCACCCACCACACCCATGTATCCGCCACAGCTGCACCAACCGACAAGTAACAGGTAAGTGGCAGGAACACAAAGTGCAGTGGGTGGGACGGTGGACAGCCCAAGTACAACACACACCAGGCCCCAGTCCCACAGCACAGCAAGGAGGAGCATCCCCCACACCCCACACCCACGTGTCAGCCACAGCAGTGCACAACGACAGCCGAAAGGCAGACATCACGGTCCACAGCAATCGGTGTCAGTGGGTATCCAGCCACCCCCACGACCCACAACACCCTCCCACCCCCACAGACCTGCAACATGGAGCACCCCCGCTTAGAGCCATGTGGCATCCAGTACAGTGCACGCACGAACAACTTGCAGGTGGGAAACTGGACAGGGCCGGATTACTGGAGGCATGAGGACCGTAACACGACCAACACATGGGACATGTCACGTAGCAGACGAACACGCAGCACCGCCCACCGTCACGAACAAGTGAACAATGTGCACACGGACATGAACAACAGACTCACACCCCACATGACCCATCACAGACATAGCAACACCCAAGGAGCCACGTCTGCATGCACAAGCCACACTGAATATAGTACCACACGGCAGCCACTGTGCAACTCATCACACACAACCGAAACACCATTGAAGTCCTGTCCATGTAGCCCCAACTGCCTGTCAACCACACACCCCACAACTACGCCTATGTAAGACAAACAACACTAGACGCAACAGAGCGGAACAACATAAATGCACACGAACACCACTGAACCCATCAAACACACAGACACACCATGCACAAACAACATACCATCCATCCCATCCGTCAGCCCCAGTCTCATGAAAGGCATGTCATCCGCACAGCTGCCACACATACAGCAGTCACGCTAAGATACATGCCCATTACCAACCATGTGCCAGAAGTCAATGAAGTGCACGACACACTGTGAGCAACAACACACAACATGGGCCACACCCCCCGAGCACTGCAGTGATGCACATGGCACAGGGCAGCACGCACACCAAGGAGATGGGACAACTGCAATACGTTGGCTGGCACACAACCATCACTCACTCATAACGATGCGTCCAATGCCATGTCCAGTAATCACAACAGACAGCAAATATGCAGGCCATGTCAAGCATGCACACACCTCAAACCATGCACTGTCATGCTGCCACAACACATGTCACGTTCGGCACCCATGGCTCACAGCATGTACCCCAAAAGCATATTCCCTCCCAAATGCGAATCCGGGGCATGGCCCCCATGTTGCCATATGCGTTCCTAAGCGTTCCATTTGAACCCCAAAAGCATATTCCCTCCCAAATGCGAATATGGGGCATGGCCCCCATGTTGCCATATGCGTTCCTAAGCGTTCCATTTGAACCCCAAAAGCATATTCCCTCCCAAATGCGAATCTGGGGCATGGCCCCCATGTTGCCATATGCGTTCCTAAGCGTTCCATTTGAACCCCAAAAGCATATTCCCTCCCAAATGCGAATCCGGGGCATGGCCCCCATGTTGCCATATGCGTTCCTAAGCGTTCCATTTGAACCCCAAAAGCATATTCCCTCCCAAATGCGAATCTGGGGCATGGCCCCCATGTTGCCATATGCGTTCCTAAGCGTTCCATTTGAACCCCAAAAGCATATTCCCTCCCAAATGCGAATCTGGGGCATGGCCCCCATGTTGCCATATGCGTTCCTAAGCGTTCCATTTGAACCCCAAAAGCATATTCCCTCCCAAATGCGAATCTGGGGCATGGCCCCCATGTTGCCATATGCGTTCCTAAGCGTTCCATTTGAACCCCAAAAGCATATTCCCTCCCAAATGCGAATCTGGGGCATGGCCCCCATGTTGCCATATGCGTTCCTAAGCGTTCCATTTGAACCTCAAGAGCATATTCCCTCCCAAATGCGAATCTGGGGCATGGCCCCCATGTTGCCATATGCGTTCCTAAGCGTTCCATTTGAACCCCAAAAGCAAAGTACAAACCAGACCCAGGATGGGCCAGGAGCCCGCATACACCAGAGTCACAATAAGTAGGGGCACAGCAACACACCCATCGGCATGGCCAATCCGTCCCATGCCATATGTGCACAGCACACAGTCCCATTGCCAAGCACACACAACTACAGATGCTACAGCCACACACACGCCTCCGGGAAACCCATGTACGAGATTGCACGAACTGTCAATGTCAGACGACAAATACATACTTCGCCAGGTGCAACACAATAACTAATCTCATTCTCTCCACAGGTGACGAACTGCTGGATGCTGGGGATGGAGCCAGCAGCCAGCACAGCCAGCCTACAAGCCCCCAACGAGGACACACGGATCTGGAGGATCTGTCCTCCTCTTCGGACACGGACAACCAAGCAGGCCCATCTGGTGTGGCAGGGCCCAGCCGCTCCCCAGGACCCCTCCTACCCACCAACCCATCATCCAGGGCTGCTGAACATTCACAGCCCCCTGCTGCCACTGTCGTTGCGGCCACACCCACGGTCATTGTGGCCACTACCACTGCCGCAACCGCCACCATCGCCGCACCGACCACCACCGCCGCCACCACCGCCACGTCTCCGCTGGCACCAGCCCCAGCGCAGGTGGTGGCCCGGACGACTGGATCCACCCTGGGAGCCACAGCGAGGACCGTGGTGAGCAATGTGGCTAGTGGGCAGGCCGGTGGCAGCAGGACTGGTAGGAGGAGCAGGGTCAGGGAAACGCCAGCCTCCCCTGGGAGCCATGCCCTGCCTCACATGGCCAGAGTCCTTGGGGCCTATGAAGAGGCCCAAGGACAATGGGTCCGGTCTGCCTCAGACACGCGTGAGGTGCTGGGGGTGTTGAGGTCCATGGACGCCCGTATGGGCCAAATCGTGGACCTCATGGGACAGCTGGTGGTGGCGGTGAGGTCACAGCCAGGGACAGCAGCTCCCCTCCGCCACCACCTGCCGGGGCGCAGGGTGGAGCAGCAGTGTCCAGTTCCCCTGCGTCCACAGCCAGTGATCACACCTCAACCACCAGCATGTCGCAAGCAGGCACCCCCCTCGCAAACGTGGAAGGGGCCGTCCGAAGAGGAAACAGATCTCCCGGGAGGACTTCGCACGCTCCAGTCGCAAGTGAGGCAGCCAGCCAGCCTTCCGCCAGCCTTCCTTGACCAGCCACTGCATTGACTTGGACTACGATCCCACTCCACACAGCCATCTGGATGGCATGTGTGTGTTGGACTATGGACATAGAACCAGTGGGAACACCCTGATCATCACGCAGCCATGACCGACAGCTCATTGTCACTGCACGCACCACTTTTGTCATCATCTTACACACAATCACATGTCACAGTTTGTAATAAATGCACCTTTTTCACTAACTGCTGTTTGTGCCCTGTGTCTTATTTGTACGGAATACAACGGCCACCTTGGGCGGAAAGGCACCTGATGCGTGGCATGGCATTTGAATCCGGAGGGCCTGTAGGGACCTAGGGGTGGGAGACAGAACAGGAGCACATTCAATGAGTGTGTCACACACCCATCACACAGTACATGTCAACAACTACAAGCAATGTACACACATCGCACAGAGCAATAGGGCACAATGCCACAGCCACCAACAGTGGCATACTACCCTGGCCATGGAGCGTTGACACACAGCACGCAGTGAACAAACGGCCACCCTGACACAGCACACACACACCTGCACAGATACAGCCACATCAGCCGTCGTACATGGACACTCACCGTCAAGTGAAGTAGCGGGCGATGAGCTGCTGCCGCACATTACCAGCTTCCTCCTCTCCGCTGTCCTCCTCACTCGAGCTGTCCTGGTCTGCGGGCTGGGGCCCTGGTTGATCTCCGTCATCCACGATGAGGGGGATCTGCTTCCGAATGGCCAGATTGTGCAGCATGCAGCACGCCACCACTATCTGGCACACCTTCTGTGGGGAGTACGCCAGCGCACCTCCGGTGCGGTCCAGGCACCTGAACCTGGACTTGAGGAGGCCAAAGGTACGCTCGACCACACGTCTGGTCCTCCCATGTGCCTCATTGTAGCGATCGTCTGCTGGGGTGCGAGGATTCCTCAATGGACTGAGCAGCCATGCCCCATTCGGATACGCAGAGTCACCTGGGTGTGAGGGACACAGAGAACCGTTGCTAATCCAACTGGACAGGGGACAGCATCGCACAGCCAGCACGCTACACCACTCCACATACTCACCGACAATACAGGCACGATCCTGTTGCATATTGGACATCAGTCGTGGCAAGATGCTGTTGCACATTATGTGTGCGTCATGGGCCGAGCCTGGGAACTTTGCACACACGTGGGTGATCACCATGTCCGCAAGGCACACCACTTGCACATTCAGGAGTGCGTGTGCTTCCTGTTGCGGTACAGGTGCTCAGTGGCCTGTGGTGGAACAAGGCCGACATGTGTGCAGTCAATGGCTCCAACGACGTGTGGGATTCTGCCAAGGGCATAGAATGCACCCTTCACTGCCGCCAATTCACGAGCCCTGGGGAAGCGGATGTACCTGTTCCGGTACAGCATCATGGCTGCCAGTACATCCCTCAGCACCTTGCTGAACATGGGCTGGGACATCCCTCCTCCACTGCCCACTGTGTGCTGGAATGACCCAGTGGCGAAGAAATGCATGGCGGCCATCACCTTAGCCGTGGGGGTGACAGCAGTCGGATACACCCTGCGGGGACGGAGATGGGGTTCTAACATGGCACACAGTCGATGCAGGGTTGGCCTGTCCAGCCGAAACTTCCTAATGACCTCCGTATCCTCCATGTCTGCCAGCAATTGGTATGGGCGGTCAATGTTCGGTCTCCGCCTAGGGACAATGGCAGAGGACACATGTCAAAGCAACACGACACATAGCAATTTCGCATACACATCACTGACATGACTGAGCAAGCACATGAGCCACAGCCCAGCTGTCAAGCTGGGACGGCACGGCCACAATACACTTACACAGGTCTCCCACCAATGGCAATGGCTAGTGATACAAACCACTGCCATGTGCATGCACATGGGGATCTAGGCCCCAATGACTTGCGGGGCGTGCTGATGGGGACTGACTGCATATCCGTCAAGCGGCAACGCCACGGCAACATGAATGTCTGCTGAGCATGGAACTGCTTCCGCGGCTGGATGAGTATGGCACACGACGACGACGATGTGGGCACAGACTGAGCGGCCAAAACAAGTGGGACCAGTGGCACGAGGGGATATGAGACAGTAGTAGGTGTCAGCACTGCACCCTATGTACAGCACTGTACGGATCACACCTCCCGAAACATTGACAGGTGTCCACATTGACAGCCCCATGCCAAGACGGCTGTGTGCTTGCAGTCACACGTCACAGGTGAGAGGTTACATTGCACGTGCCAGGTGGCAGACGTACACAGTGGGAGCTGGCATGTGTGTGCATGTGTCTCCTGTTCAGGATCCACCACATGGGCGCTGACTCTGTACTGACCATTGGACACAGCATGTTCCGTGGAAGGCTTGTGTGTGTGGGATGGTGGCACTGGATGTGCCTCCGTTGGGTGGGGGGCCATGCACAGGGCGGGTACGTCGATGATTGCGCATTGTTGGTCACGGTGGGTGCACCCACTCAGATGTGTTGCCCTGTGTTCAATTCCTATGTCCGCATGATGATGGACTGTAGATGTGGGCAGACTACACATTGGTCGATGTGCTGTCTATATGCATGTGCCTTCACACCAGGCACAGCTGCCCCTGCACATGTGACCCCTGCTGGACTCGCTGCTGGGTCTGTGGAGCTGATGCACCTTCTGCGCGTGGGGCGGACAGCTCTCCTCACTTCCCTCATTGCGCATGTCATGACTTTGCCGCAGGTGACATGGATCATGGAGGGCCCACATGTACGCGTGGGTAGGCTACACATGATTGTACACTGGTCGCCACCCCCAGTCAGTGTTTCGAATGGGAAGGTTGTCGTGCTGGTGGTATGTTCGATGTGGCGGATGGGCGGGCCTAGGTGCGGGCTTACATTCCGGACATGGGGGGTAGTTGGATTGGCGACTAGTTGCAGTACACACGGGACACGTCTCTTCCTTTCCACATCTGGGTCATCCCTTGTACTTACTGACAGTGATACAGTCATCTTCGCCCCAGCCCTCATGTCCTCCCCTCGCTCCCCCAATATGCATGCTCACCTGCGAGGCTAGCGCTTGCACAGGCAGCCCCAAGCTCGCACCAGAGAGGGCAAGGAGTGTATGTGTGGGTCCAGTTGCACGAGTGGGCTGTCTCAGGGTATGATGTGTCGCGGGACGCCGTCCACCTGCGTGGTGCCCCAAATGGAGACCCGGCCTGCATGGACTATGCATCACAGTCTTCGCCTTCCGGATCCGCCACCTGCGACACCCAGTGGCTGTGGCTGCCCTTGCGGCCAGGCCGCGTCCGTCTGTGGCTGATGGCCCACACATTCACTCTTTGGCCTCTCTGGGGAGGGCTCGGGGGTGGTGGCGCACGCGCTTGCACTTAGTCGCAATGGCATGTGGCGTGGTTGGTATGATGGGCAATGGATGGGATGGTGCGAGCCACCTCCCGTGACGTCAGTGCTGCTCGTGCTGTGGTGCGTCCCCCTACACTTCCATCTGACTTGTGCCATGCTAGACGTTGAGGTTCTATTGCCTGCGTGATATGACCAGGAGGAGCGCGAGGAGACCTCTCACACACCATGCTCCACTGCCATCCCGTGCCCTGTATCGCCTGTGCGGATTGACTATGTTGGGGTTACACCTGGTCGACTGGGGCTGTGTGTGCCTTGTCAGGGGCATGGCGGGCGCACAACAGGATCCAGCTTGTCCACAGAGGGTGGGCTGAGGTGCGCCTGGTACCGCTTTGTACGTGTGCCCGGCTGCTATGCACACACGTGTTCACTCCCCCCGACAGGTGTCCTCTCACAATGCCCAGGGAAGCGGTGGTGTACTGTTCATGACCCCTCCCAACACGGCGTGCTCCAACTTGGCATGTGCGCATCTACCCGTCGCACCCACCCACCTGAGCACTGCGTCCATACGACTTCACACGACACATGTGTGTCTTCCACAGTAGTGCTACTCATTTGCGTTGACATCCAATACCAGTGGACTACATGGTCATGTCACGACTGCCGTGTACTTCACATACTCTCATCCTCTCTCATTCGTACTTGTGAAATGAGTCAGCGGAGACAGTTTTGGTTTCAAACATTATATTGAGTCTTCTGTCCTCTGTGATGCAGTATAGTGGACACTACTGGCAGCGGAATACATGTTGAGGATATACTGAGCATGATTGCAAATGGGATAGGGAGTGGGGTTACATGTGATTGGCTGTTGCATGTGGGATGTGGGCTTCAGAGTGACATCTGCTTGGCCAAGGCTGTGCTAATGTACATTTACGTATAGCTGCGGAGCTGCGGACTTTGACACAGACGGTATACATGTAGCCTACCAGACCGCTTGGCATCATGGGCACAGTCCATCTCAGTTCCATGTGACAGGTTTGCTGCGGTTGTTCCTCATGCACGCGTGCATGTGAGATGACATCAGGGCATGTGCTTGCGTGCATGCAGCGGCGTGCCACTTGTTGTTGCACTGTGGTGGTTACTGGACATGTCACAGTCACTGGGGTCGTGTTGTTGTTGTATGCACTTGTCGTCCATGCAAAGGTCCTGGTATGGGATTCCCGGGGCGGGGGTGGGAGGGGTGCAGCACCCACAGACTCCAGGCGACCTATTCATGTCCACTGAGCGGTGTGTGTGTCCATGGGCGCTGGATCCATGTCGTGTCCTGGTTGTTCGTGCAGTTCCGTCCATGTGGGTGCGATACACAGAGCCCATGCCACTGCCTCCCACGATGCATGCGGTGTTCCTGGATGTGATGGGGAACAGTGTGCATGTCCCGGTCATATCCGATGTCATGGCGATGTCGTTGATGGTGTGGTTACAGTTGCCGGTCGTTTGGTATGGCTGTTGTGGTGGTGACTGGCCAGTCCGTGCGGAAGCTAAGCATGGGTGCGGGGTTGGACATCATAGGTCACTCGGGGAACCTGCGTTGTGGTCCGACGTATTTACAGGTTGTCAGGTATGCGATGCCGTCCAGCAGGGCTTCCATGTCATTGGTGGTGTACATGTTTGCCAGCCAATGAAGCGGATGGTGGCTGTCAAGGTGTTGTTCGTAGGTTGTCCCTTGGAGGACCATGATGGGGCATGCTGGGTGACATTCGATGTAGCTGTTCTCGATGATCCGTCGTGTGGAGGCACAGTGGTCCCATTTCAGTGCGGGTGCGATGTTGGCCACATACGCCATGCCCCCATAGGCAGAGCAGGCCCTGTCGTGTGCGTCCAGAGGGAGGAGTAGTGGTAGCAGGTCCGCCTTCAGACATGCCGGGTTGGAGAGGCATATCTCGACGGGATGCTGGTAGGGACACCTCCGACAGTAGAAGACGGGCATGACGCAGCTGAACAATGTGATGCGGTAAGTCAGTCGGTAACTTACGTTCAGCAGGGACAGGAGATCGCATCCCAATGTATGGCACAGGTTGGTTTTGTACAGCTTGAGCTGTTCGGCGTAGTTGGGTAGGTGTGTTGCGGTTGCCATTTCGCAGCGGTTCGTTGAGGTGGCGTGCTCCGGCTGTGTGTGCAGTCTGCAATGTGCACGCTCCGGGGTTGCTGTGAGCTCTGTGTAGTCGTAGGGAGACAGGACTTGTGTTCTGTTGGCTTGTTTGGAGGACACGGGCCCTCTTCCCACATGCTTCTCAGACAGTTCAAGGTCAGTGCTGTGTGACTCCTTCCAATTAACTTGCATGTGGCCGACATGGGGGAGTGTTTTCTTCTTTCTTCCCCGTCCGTTGTGTGCTTCTGTGATATGCGCTATCTGCCGTGTGGTCGGTCTCCTCGGCATGCCTGTGTTGGTCTATTCTTGGACAATGGCTGTATTCACCGGCTTCTGTCGTAGGGCTGTGGTTTCGGAGTTGGAATGGAAGGTCATTCAGTGCTGTCTGCTCTCCCTTGTGTGGGCGGCAGGCTGCCTTTCCGCTCTGCGTTGGGCCTTGTGTGTGGATGTTATTCTTGGGCCACCTGTTGTCGGTCCCCGGGCTCTTTGGTGTTCCGTTTTATATGTCTTGTTCATATGTGCAGGGTGGTATGGGTGTTTCTGTGTGGTACTGGCGTTCCTCTTCCCGAAGGGGCCCTGCTTCTCCTAGTTGGTGTTGCCGCCGCTGTGTGCTACGCCATGTTTGTTACACTGGGGTGTGTCCTGCTGTTGCGTGTCTTCACTGACATGTGTGCGTCGGTTGTGTGGCGTTGGGTGTTGTCCGTGAATTGGGCGTTGGGGACATGTCTGTGGCCGGCCTGTCACGTGTCATGTGCGTTCGGGGTGGGGCTGATGTGTGTGCTGCTTGGTTGTGTCCCTGTGTCTGTGTGCGACGCATGCATGGCGCTGCGGTTGGCCTCTGCGTTGTGCGCATGTGTGGCGGCGTCATCGGCACTTTGGGGCCGTGACGGTGTGGTTGGTTCCTAGTCCCAGGTGGTGTGTACACATGTGTTCTGCGATGTTACGATTTGGCCTGTGTGTCATATGTGGATGCGATGGTGGATGTGTTGTGTACACGCGCTGGTGGGGGTTGTCCGCTTTTTCCGCCCTTGCACTGTGTGCGCTGTTTGCGTGCACTTGTTGTGTGTGTGCCTACCTGCGTCTCCGCGGTACGTTGCGTCCTTGGTGGTGCATCAGCAGGAGCATGGGGACGGCCTGCAGTGCTGGATTCATGCTCGGGGGAGCCGCTTTTCGTTGTCCGTGCTCGGCGTCCGTGTTACCGCTTCGGTTTGTCGTACGGTATCTCTTGGCCGTGGGAGCCGTTTGTTTGCGGCATCGTAATTTATGCGCCGGGCGGGACGTGTTTCGTCGGACGGTGTGTGTCAGTTGGGCTGCGCCGCTACGTGTACGGGCGCACTTTGATGGCGGACGGTGTTGCTGGCTTGCCGGCGGTGTTTGGCCTGCTTTTCGCATCGTAATTGGGCGGGCGTGTGGACTGCTGCGTGCCGGCGGTAACTGGTGCTTTTTGCATCCGCCAGCACGGCGGTTGTGCTTCCGCCCGCCATCGTAATGGGCCCCTTAGTTTATTAATTGTTTTTTTAGCAGATATATGTAATTATATATATTAATTATTATATATGTGTGTTTAAGTTGTTTAATTCAGTTTATTTGTTATATTTGTTAAAATATATATTAAACCTATTTTATTTTTTCAAATTAATGTTACTATTTAATATATTTAATATTTATTATTTTAATTAATATATATTTAAAAAACGATATGTAATACAATGATATTTATTACAAGGTTATTTTTTTCAATATTTTTGTACTTACCATTATAAGTATAGGATGATGATATTTTGACACCGATATTTTGGTCACGATATTTTGGTAAGGGGATATTTTGGGAGTCGATATTATGTCAGTGAACCTTCATTCGCTTTATTCGGCATCCTTCAATGTTTATGTTGTTTTCAAATATCGATCTCCAGATTTCAAGGTGAGTTTTGCACACTTTCAGCAGCCTCTAATAGGCAGTCTTGTTGCTGAAGAACAAGTAAGGGGCCCATTAGGATGTCGGGCGGAAGCACTACCGCCGTGCTGTCGGAGGCAAAACCCACCAGTTACCGTCCGCCCGCCGCGGCCCACACGCCCGCCCAATTAGGATGTGTAAAATCAGCAAAACACCGCCCGTAAGCACGCGACGTCGCCCGCCATCAAAGTGCGCCCGTACACGTAGCGGCGCCAGCCAATGGAGGCACACCGTCCGAAGAAATCACGTACCGCCCGGCGTACAAATTACGATGCCGCAAACAAACAGCTCCCCCGGCTAAGAGACACCGCACGAGATAACAAGGCGGAAACTCGACCGCACGAGTACGAACACCAAAAAAGCGGCCCACCCCGACATGAATCCTGCACTCCAGGCCATCCCCATGCTCTACCTGATGCAGCACCCAGGAATCAACGCGCCGCGGCGACGCAGGTAGGCAGACACACAACAAGGGCACGCAAACACCGCACACAGAGCAAGGGCGGAAAAAATGTACATGGCCCCCCCAGACACCCCTGTGTGGACAGGACACATCCACCACTGCACCCACAAATGTCACACCGGGCAAAATGAAACAACTCGCAACAACCGGGCACACACTACCCGGGACCAGGAACTGACGTCCCCGTCACGGCAACGCAGCGCAGCGGCGATGACGCAGCTACACATGCGCACAACGCAGAGGCCAACTACAGCGCCATGCATGAGCTGCACACAAATAACACAGGCACACAACTACACACACCACACACCAGCCCCACCCTGAACGCACATGTCACGTGGCATTCCTGCATCAGTCATGTCCCCAACCGGCAACTCACAGGTGCCAACATGACGCCACACAAGTGTACCGAACAGGGCAGTGACGTCACGCCAAAATAGGACACACCCGTGTGTGCATAACATGGCGAAGCACACAGCGGCTGCTACATCACGCCGCAGAATATGTACCTCGTCCGCAAAAGGCACGCCAGTACCATACAAAAATACCAATACCATCCTGCACCCAATACCAATACATGCAATACGTAACATGAAAAAACCCGGGTGCCTGACAACAGGTGTTACCAATTACAACACACACACACAAGGCCCAACGTATAGCGGAAACGCAGCGTGCCGCCCACACACGGGAAAGCAGATAGCACTGAATGGCCTTCCATTCCCACTCTGAAACCACATTTCGACAAAACAAGCCGGAGAATACAGCCATTGTCCCAACAACAAGCCAAACAGAGGCATGCCGAGGAAACCGTCCAATGTGCAGATAGCGCACAACATGAAAGAAAGTTCTGACCACAAAAAAATATAAGACCACTCCTCCATGTGGTTCACATGCAAGTAATCTGGAAGGAGTCAGACACCACTGACCTTGACCATTCATAGAAGCATGTGGGATGAGGACCTGTGTCCTCCGCACAAGCTACTATAACCCAAACCCTGCCTCCGTACGACTATTCCAGATTTCCCAGCATCGTCGGAGGGTGCACTCTGCTGACTGCACAGCCGGCTGGAGCACGCCATCACATCGCCCTGTAGCAAAATGGCAGTCGCAACACACCTACCCAACTACGCCGGACAGATGCAGCTCTACATGGACAGCCTGCTACAGATAGTGGGCTGTGAAAACCTGGCCACGCTGAACGTAAGTTACTGAGTAACTTACCGCATCGCAATGTTCAGCTGCGTCATCCCAGTCTTCTGCTGTCGGAGGTGTCCCTTCCACTGTCCTGTGGATTTATGTCTCTCCAACCCGGCATGTCCAAAGGCGGACCTGGTACAACTGTTCGCCCCCCTGGACGCACACGACAGGATCTGTTCAGTCTATGGGGGCATGGCGTATGTGGCTGCAATCGGACACACACTGCAATGGGACATGTGTGCCTCCACACAACGGATTCTGGATCACAGTTTCATCGAATGTCACCCAACATGTCCCATCAGGCTCCTACAAGGGACAACTTACGATGAACACATTGACAGCCACCATCCATTTCATTGGATGGCATCCATGTATAACACCAATGCCATGGAAGCCCTGCTGGAAGGTGTCGCATACCTGACAACCTGTCAATTCGTCGGGCCCCGACGCAATACCCCCAATTGAACAATGATGTTCAACACCGTACCTATGCTTGGCTTTCGCACGGACTGGGCAGTTACCTGTACAACAACTATACCATACAACCTACAATAAACACCACACTATCAACTCCACTGCCATGACATCGGACATTTTCGGGACATTCTCTCTGTTCCTCACCACATCCAATATCTTTGCATGAACAGGGGGAGGCAGAGGTATGGGACTTGTGTACAGTAACAACATGGACAATACTGCACGAACAACTATGCTATAAAATGTATCCTGCGCACATGAACATATGCACCGGTCAGTGCACACTAATCTGTCAGCTGTATCACGTGAGAACTGTCACCTCACCTTTGTCTGTACTTCCGTGCCAGGACTTTTGCATGGACAACAAATGCATCCTCCAACAACATGACCCCAGTGAATGTGACATGTTCAGTAGCCACCACATTGCAACAACTAGTGACACGCTGCTGCATGCACGTAGGCTCATGCTCTGATGTCACCCCTCACGCACGTGTGTCGTAGTAACTACTGTAGTAAACCTGTACCATGGAACTGAGATGTACTGTACCTATGATGTCAAGCTGTCTCGTAGGCAAAATGATTACTGTCTGTGTCAAACTCGAGAGCTCCTCAGTAACTAACAAATGTACATTAGCATAGCAAGGGCAAGGCAGTTGTAACTCTGAAGCCCTCATTCCACAGTCAACAACTAATCACATCTACCCCTAACCCCTTATGTATGTGTAATCATGCTAAGTAGATCCTCCACATGCATTTCACTGCCAGTAGTGTCCACTATACTGCATCACAGAGGACGTAAGTCCAAATACATGGCTTGAAGCAAAAATGTGACTCCGCTGAATCATTTCACAAACACAAGTACGAATGAGAGAGGATGAGAGTGTGTGAAGTACACGACAGTCGTGAGATGACCATGTAGTCCACTGTCACTGTATGTCAACGCAAATGAGTAGCCGCAACAGTGGCCACAGTGCAATACCACAGCTCCTGGAGCAGGACATGTCAGACTCTGAAGGTGCCCGATAGATCATCACATCAACACTGACGGCCTGGTCAATACAAAGCACAGTCCTACACATGTCTACAATTTCCCACACAGTCTGACCACACACTCAGCAACAAGAAGTAGGAGCCACGCAAAAGCATGCCACAGCAATGCCTGTCAAAACATACACACGACATCAGTTTGGGTGGGCAGCACTGCACAATGAGTAAGAACTGCAGAAAATCTGACATGCACAATTGAACTAGGCACAATCTTGACAGTGACACACCCTGCACACACACAACGTCTGAACCATAACAAGTAGGAGTCATCCTGAACTGCAAGGACACACCCACACACTGCATTCCGTGCAACATACAACACACACATCTCATCATATACACAGACCTCAACACGGTTACAAACATCCACCATGGGCCTGGGAAACATATGTGTGTAGTCGACATGGCCACAACACACACCCACACCAACGCCACCCCAAACTCACACCACCCACACCACCCACCACCACCTCCCAAATGCACACATTGAGAGTAGGCCATGTGCCCAGGCACAATGCACAGCACAAGACCAACATACACCTACACCGCTGGCCACACAGCAAGTAAGCTCACACATGCCCGCATACTCAGCGCATGCTGGCAGTCCACCTGTGGCTAGACTCACACCCTGTGCATTGCATGCACGCAGACATGACACGAATACATTTACCCAGAAATAACACCAAATACATGCAGTCAATCCGTTGCACAGAAAAGCAGATTCATCACACACACAAGTAGCAGAGTCTGAAAGAAGTGAAGTCCCTGCCACGTGTACAACATATTGGAATGTGAGACCAGACATTGTAATTGCTGAGGTCACATACACGGCATGTGCCCCACTTAACCAAGCACACACTACAACAACTGCAATAATCAACTACACAGATACAACCGACTACAGGAACAACAGCATCCAGTCACAGATTACATCGACAGGCGGCATAACTCATCAACCCCAGGGACAGTGCACAGTTCGATGTGCCGAGTAGTGACATGTAGTGCCGCGGATGGAATGTGTGTTAGTGTGCCCTGCCATGGCCAGCCAAAACTGCCATGGCAGTCACAATATCCATCACAGCCACCACTGTGTCAGAAGGAGATGTGTGAGTGTGCCTACCAATCTAACAGGATGCCAGTACGACTCGGTGCTGTGTGTGTGCTACGGGACAGTTGCAGGTCCGGCCCTGAGAGAGTAGCACAACTGTGGAAGACACACATGTGTCATGCGGGAGTTACGCTTGGCCCAGGTGGGTGGGTGTGACGGGTAGGTGCGCACATGCAATGTTGAAACACACTGTGTTGGGAGGATTCGGGAGCACTAGATTACTGCGGTCTTGGGCATTTGTAAAGACCACCTGTCTGGGGACGAATGTGAACACGTGTGTGCACAACAGGCGGCCACACGAAAGATGCTGCATCAGGTGTAGACGTCAGCCCACCCTCTGGGGACATGCTGGATACTGCTGTGCGTCCGCCAGGCCCTTGCCAAGGCACGCACATCCCCTGTCGACCAGGTGTACCCCCAACATCGTCCACCTGCACGGGCTATCCAGGGCACGGGATGGCAGTGGAGCATGGTGGGTGAGAGGTCATGGCGCGCTCCTCCTGGGCACATCACGCAGGCAACACATCCTCATTGTGCAGCATGGCACAAGTCAAATATAAGTAGTGGGGGATGCACACATCGCGCCCGGGAGTGACGTCACGGAAGGTGGCTCGCACCATCGCACTCATTGCCTATTTCCCCACACACGTTACATGCCATTGCAACAGAGAAGCCAGCGCGTGCACAAGCAGCTCCAAGCTCGCCCCAGAGAGGTCAAAGAGTGAATGTGTGGGTCCATTAGCTCCAGTTGGACGCGTCCTGGGCCGCTAGGGCAGCTACAGCCTCTGTGTGTTGCAGGTGGTGTATCCGGACTGCGGAGCCTGTCATGCATTGTCAATGTTGTCCAGGTCTCGAGTCGGGGTACCACGCAGGTGGACGGCGTCCCGCCACTGATTATACCGCGAGACAGACAACTCGTTCAGATGGACCCACACATACACTCTTTGGCCTCTCTGGTGCGAGCTCGGAGCTGCCTGTGCACGCGCTGGCTTCTCAGATGCAAACGCATATTGGGGTGAGCGAGGGAGGCCATAAGTCTGACGGTGCAAGCCACCTTCCAACATGTCACATCCGGTCGGGACGTCAGCGTCCCCCACTCCTCCGATTTAGGACTCGTGCACTGCTGCCGTCAGATGTGCCACTCCCCAGGGGGTGGGGAAAGGGTCAGGAATGTCAGACTGAGATTGGCGCAGTTGAAGGCACACCTTCACTGGGGGTGACAACCATTGGACGGTCTGGTGTAGTCCACCCACGCGTACATGTGGGCCCTCCATCATCCATGTCTCCTGCGGCTAAGTGATGTCATGGGCAATGACGTAAGTGAGGAGAGCTGACTGCCCCACGCACAGATTGCGCATCAGCTCAACAGACCCAGCACTGGGGCAGCAGGGGTCACATGTGCAGGGGCAGCTGTGCCTGGTGTGAAGGACACCCTATCCTTCATCCCTGTGCCGACACGTGTTGCACCAGTGGAAGTGGATGGGAGGGCGGTCATTCGCCTCCGCGTGGCTGAAGAAGACCCAGAGTTCACGTCCCCTGTGTCATACTACATGGATGCATCACCTCAGTCCTCAGATAACGTCGAAATTGCACACTGGGCCTGTGGTTCATCCAGCACACGTCTAGCCCCTCCGAGGCGCAGGTCACAACTGTCTCACTCAGCAGCTGTGCAGCTGCTACATCCGAAGCCACCCCACTGTTGAGCGTCCCCTGTCCCTCAGCACCCAGGGGAGATGCCACATGAGAGAGAGCGAGGTGGTCCCACTCATCTGGCATCAATGACACAGACATGTGCAAGGGAAGCAGCACAGAACATACCCAAATCCACATGTTGCACGATACCTGTGCAATAGTATACAGCCACCACAATCAACACCCAATGGCTGGCGTACAGGAAAGGAATCCGCGAATTAGTGCCACGAATGTAGTGCACATCGCACTACATACGGCCTGTGTCACCCTGCGACCATAGCCCCAACTCGCGTTGTGCACAACCACTATCCTGATGGTGGCAAGGATGTCCACTATTTAATTAGGCCAAACACATACCTGCATGGAGCAGAATGGGAAACTACTCACACAGACTGCAACCTGACAGACCACAATGGCCATGAGCCCATGCCATCCACCTGTCGTTCACACGAGCACAACTGTTGTTGCACGGTGTGCCGGATGTGCAAGTACCAGAGACACTTTTCCGGAGGGTCCTGAACAGGAGACACATGTAACCCACTGGGCAGTCTGTGTTGTCACCTACTGGCATTGTGCAGTCAATGTGCAGCCCAGGCCTGCTGGGACTGAGAAGGGCAGCATGGCCCCAGCCTGCCATACTCACGAGCAACAAGTGCTCTGAGACCTGCATTGCCAATTGGCTGTGTCACTGGATGTCTGACATGAAGTTGCCATGTACCACCACTCAGGAGGGACAGACGTGGCAAAGCGCCCGGGAGCTCACATACCCCTGCCACCTGCAGTAAGCATGGTGAGCAGTGCATGTTGGAACCCCACAGGCTCTGACTCCTGGTGCTGCGGATCAACGACATGTGTGTCCCCACATGCACTCCCACACACACTGTGGTTGTCTCACACACACAACTTTTGCAAGGGATAGCCATGTGCAGTGTGCGTGGAGCTCGGAATCCAGGATCTCCAGCTCCTCGCTGGTGAGTGGACCTGGACATATCTTCAGCGTCATCGACGTTAAGGTGGACAGGTGGCAGCAGCAGGTGTTGTTGAGGGATGCCAGGCTGCAGTCCCTGGTAGCTGTGGTAATGCCGGTCTCACTCCCACAGTCATATAGCCCCCTGGGGCAGTTTCAGTAGGTCCAAGCCGCTGCAATTGGTGTACCGTGTCTGCCTGCTTAATTTGCAGACGATGGCCTCCTTCCAGCTGGCCCGTGACGCTTTCCTCCATTGCGGGACACACAGGGTGCAACCGCGAGGGCCATTGGAGTTGGCCGTAAGGGCCTGGCCCATGGCGGGTACAGTCCGCTGATGCCATGTGCACTACACAGTATGATGTGCGCAATGCATCTGCAGGTGTGGCCATGACTTGTGTGTGGGAGCAGGTCCACACTGGACAGGGCCACAACATGCTGTGCGCATGGGCAGGGACGGCCAGTGCTCAGCCTCCACATGTCTGTTGGCACATCATCATGTACACATTGGCATGGGAGCATGGGACATGCATATGTACACACATGCCATCTTTCACTATGAACATCTCCCACTTGGCACGTGCTACGTTACGTGTCACTTGTGATGTGTATTTGCAATCACACAGCTGTGTTGTCATGGAGCTGTCAATGTGTACACCTGTCAATGTGTTTTGGAGGTGTGATCCGTACAGTGCTGTACATAGGGTGAAGTAGGGACATCAATGACTGTCTCATATCCCCTCGTGCAACAGGACCCACTTGTTTTTGCCGCTCAGCCTGTGTCCATTGCGTTGTTGGTGTGTGCCATACTCACCCAGCCGCGGAAGCTGTGTCAGGCACAGCAGCTAGTTATATTGCCGTGGTGTTGCCGCTTCCCAAATATGCAGTCTGATATCATCGTCATGCCTTACAAGTTGTTAAGGCCTAAATCCCCATGTGCATGCTCATAGCAATGGTTTGTGTCACTGCTCATTGCTATTGGTAAGGGGACCTGTGTAAGTGTATTGTGGCTGTGCTGTCCCTACTTGTCAGCTGTTCTGTGATTCAATTGCTTGGTCAGTCATTTTTGTTTTGTGTTTGTGGAAATGCCATGTGGCGTGTTGCTTTGACATGTGTCCACTTCCATCTTTCCTAGGAGGAGACCAAACATACATCGCCCCTACCAATTGCTGTCGGACATGGAGGACGTGGAGGTAATCCGGAAATTCCGACTGGACCGACCCACCCTGCATCGCCTATGTGCCTTGTTGGAACCCCACCTCCGTCCTCGCAGGGTGTATCCGACTGCATTTACCCCCACGGCTACGGTGATGGCTGCACTACATTTCTTCGCCACTGGGTCATTCCAACACACAGTGGGCAGTGGAAGTGGGATGTCCCAGCCCATGTTCAGCATGGTGCTACGTGATGTACTGTCAGCTATGATGCTGTACAGGAACAGGTACATACGATTCCCCAGGGCTCGTGAATTGGCGGCAGTGAAGGGTGATTTCTATGCCCTTGGACGGATCCCCCACGTTGTTGGTGCAATAGATTGCACCCATATTGGCCTTGTAGCACCACAGGCCCTGGAGCACATATATAGGAATCGGAAGCACTTCCACTCCCTGAATGTGCAAGTGGTGTGCCTTGCGGACATGGTCATTACACACGTGTGTGCGAAGTTTCCAGGATCGGCCCATGACTCGCACATCATGCGCAACAGCATCCTACCACGTCTGATGACCAATCTGCAACCGGACCGTGCTTGGATTGTTGGTGAGTATGTGTACTCGTGTAGCGTGGCTGTTGTGCGATGCTGTCTTGGGGACAGTTGGAATTGCAACTAATCTCGGTATTCCTCACACCCAGGGGACTCTGCTTATCCGAATGGGCCTTGGCTGCTCAGCCCATTACGTAATCCTCGGACACCAGCTGATGTCCGCTACAATGAGGCACATGGCAGGGCCAGACGTGTGGTGGAGCGGACTTTTGGCCTCCTGAAGTCCAGATTCAGATGCCTGGACCGCACCGGGGGTGCACTGGCGTACTCCCCACAGAAGGTGTGCCAGATAGTTGTGGCATGCTGCATGCTGCACAATCTGGCTATTCGCAAGCAGATCCCCCTAATAGTGGATGACGGTGATCAGCCCGGGCCCCGCCTGCAGACCAGGACGGGTCCAGTGAAGAGGACAGTGGAGAGGAGGAAGCTGTGAATGTGCGTCAGCAGCTCATCGCCCGCTACTTCACTTGAAGGTGAGTGACCATGTACGACGGCTGATGTAGCTGTAGTTGTGCAGGTGTATGTGTGCATTGTGACAGAGGCCTTTTGTTCACTGAGTGCTGTGTGGCAATGGTCCATGTCCAGGGTAGTATGCCACTGACAGTGGCTGTGGCATTGTGCCCCGTTGCTCTGTGAGATGTGTGTACATTGCATGTAGTTGGTGACAAGTACTGTGTGTTGGGTGTGTGACACACTAATTGAATGGACTCTTGTTCTGATTTTCACCCCTAGGTCCCTACAACATCTCCTGGCCTATCTACATGCCACACAGCAGAGGCATTCCTGCTCATGTTGGCGGTTGCACATCGTTGATTAAACCCAGGGCACATGAAGCAGATTGTGATCAAGGTGTATTTATTTACAGCGGTGAAATGTGATTGTGTGCAAGGTGATGACAGAAGTGGTGCATGCTGTGACAATGAGTTGACGGACATGGCTGCGTGATGGTCAAGGTGTACCCATGAAGTTCTATGTCCACAGTCCAACAGACACATGCCATTCACATGGCAGTGTGGGGTAGGATCGTAGTCAAAGTCAGTGCAGTAGGTGGTCAGGGTGGCTGGCTGACTCACTGGCGTTTGGAGCGTGCGTAGTCCTCTCTGGACACCTGTTTCCTCTTCGGACGGCCCCTTCCACGTTTGGTAGGGGGGTTGTGTTGGTGGGCTGCTGGTGTGGCTGAGGAATGCTCACTCGCTGTGGACGCAGGGGAACTAGATGTTGCACGACCCTGCGCCACAGCACGTGGTGGCGGCGGTGGTGTGGCTGGCCTTGCTTGGGCCCTCCCCCCCAACACCTGCTGGGCCATGAGGTCCACAAGTTTGTCCATACGGGTCGCGATTTGGCCCATATGGGCGTCCATGGACCTCAACACCACAAGGACCTCCCGCGTGTCGGCAGCCGACCTGGCCCATTGTCCTTGGGCCTCTTCATAGGCCCCAAGGACTCTTGAGATTTGCGGCAGGGCTTGGCTCCCAGGCTCAGATGGCGTTGGCCTGACCCTGCTCCTCCCACCGGTACTGCTGCCACCGACCTGCCCACTCGCCACATTGGTCACCACGGTCCTCTGTCTGGCTCCCAGGGTCGAGCACGACGGGCGTGCCACCCCTTGCGCAGGTGCTGTGGCCAGGGATGGCGTGGTGGTGGTTGTTGCGGCGGTGGTGGTGGCCGCAACGACCGTGGCAACAGGGGTCTGTGACTGGTCAGCAGCCCTGGGTGATGTGTTGGTGGGTAGGAGGGGCCCTGGGGAGCGGTTGGGCCCTGCCACTCCAGACGGGCCTGCTAGGTGGTCCTCGTCCGAAGAGGTGTCCAGGTCTGCTACATCCGTGAGTCCGGGTCGGGGGCTTGCGGACTGGCTGTGCTGGCTGCTGTCTCCCTCTCCAGCATCCAGCTGTTCGGCACCTGTGGGGAGAATGAGATAGGTTATTGTGTTGCACCTTGCAAAGTTTGTATTGGTTATCTGACATTCACAGTTCGTGCACTGTCGTGCACAGGTTTCCCAGTGGCGTGTGTGTGGATGTACGATGTGTGTATGCGTGAGCAAGGCAATGGAACTGTGTGTTGTGTTCATGTGGCATGGGGCGGATTAGCGATGACAATCAGTGTGTGTTGCTGTACTCCTACATTTTGTGGCTTGGGTGTATGCGGGCTCCAGACCCATCGACGCTTTTGAGGTGAAATATGGTTTTGGTGTTCAAATGGAACGCTTAGAAACGCAGATGGCAAAAGGGGGTACAGCCCCCTCAACGCTTTTGAGGTGCAATATGGTTTTGGGGTACCTACTGTGACATATGTGTGCAGAACGGGACATGTGTTTTGGCAACATGACAGTGCAGAGACAAAGGTGAAAGGTGTGTGTATGTCTGACATCCCCAGCATGTCTGCTCACTGTTATCATTTATGGACATTACACTGCAAGCATTGTATCAATCAATCAATCATTTGTATAGCGCGCTACTCACCCGGAGGGTCTCAAGGCGCTTGGGGGAGGGGGTCCGCTACTGTTCGAACAGCCAGGTCTTGAGTTGCTTCCTGAAGGAGAGGTGGTCTTGGGTAAGGCGGAGGTGGATGGGTAGGGAGTTCCACGTCTTGGCAGCCAGGTAGGAGAAGGATCTTCCTCCCGTTGTGGCTCTTCGGATGCGGGGACGGCGGCGAGGGCGTGGTTGGTCGATCGTAGCTGGCGGGTGGGAGTGTAGAAGGTCAGACGGTCGTTGAGGTATCTGGGGCCTTGGTTGTGGAGGGCTTTGTGTGCGTGGGTGAGGAGTCGGAACGTGATTCTCTTGCTGACGGGGAGCCAGTGCAGGTCTCTCAGGTGTCTGGCGATGTGGCTGTGTCGGGGGATGTCCAGGATGAGTCGGGCTGCAGCGTTCTGGATGCGTTGGAGTCTTTTATGAAGTTTGGCTGTGGTTCCGGCGTAGAGGAGTTGCCGTAGTCCAGTCGGCTGGTGACGAGGGCCTGGGTGACCGTCTTCCTGGTTTCGGTGGGGATCCACCGGAAGATCTTGCGCAGCATGCGTAGGATGTTGAAGCAAGACGAGGAGACGGCGTTGACTTGTCGGGTCATTGAGAGGGAGGAGTCCAGGATGAAGCCCAGGTTGCGTGCGTGGTCCGTTGGTTTGGGTGCGTTGCCCAGGGCAGGGGGCCACCAGGAGTCGTCCCAGGCGGAGGGTGATGATCCTAGGATGAGGACTTCCGTCTTATCTGAGTTCAGTTTCAGGCGGCTGTTCCTCATCCACTCGGCTACGTCCTTCATCCCTTCATGTAGGTTGGTTCTGGCGGTTGTGGGGTCGTTGGTGAGGGAGAGGATCAGCTGGGTGTCGTCGGCGTAGGAGATGATGTTGAGGTTGTGTTGGCGTGCGATGGCTGCGAGGGGGCTCATGTAGACGTTGAAGAGGGTGGGGCTGAGTGATGATCCTTGTGGTACGCCGCAGATGACTTCGGTGGCCTCGGAACTGAACGGGGGAGCGGACTCTCTGGGTTCTTCTGGCGAGGAAGGAGATGATCCACTCCAGTGCCTTCTCTTGGATTCCGACGTTGTTCAGGCGTTGCACTAGGGTGCGGTGGCAGACTGTGTCGAACGCTGCGGAGAGGTCCAGGAGGATGAGGGCCGCTGTTTCCCCGTTGTCGAGCAGGGCTCGGATGTCGTCGGTGGCTGCGATGAGGGCGGTCTCGGTGCTGTGGTTGGCCCGGAAGCCGGACTGCGAGTGGTCGAGGGATCCATTCGTCTCGAGGAAGGCGGCCAGTTGTCTGTTGACGGTCTTCTCGATGACTTTGGCAGGAAAAGGAAGGAGCGAGATGGGGCGGTAGTTTTTGAGGTCGGTGGGGTCCGCTGACGGTTTCTTCAGTAGGGCGCTGAGTTCGGCGTGCTTCCAGCTCTCTGGGAAGGTGGCGGTGTCGAAGGAGGTGTTGATGATGTCCCGGAGGTGGGGTGCGATGACGGCGTCGGCCTTGTTGAAGACGTGGTGAGGGCAGGGGTCGGTAGGTGATCCAGAGTGGATGGAGTTCATCGTGCGGATAGTGTCTTCGGTGTTGATCGGGGTCCAGGCTCGGAGGGTGGAGGTGGGGGACGTTGGAACGGTCGTAGGGTACGTTGGCTGTGTGCTGAAACTGTTGTGTATGTCTGCGATCTTGCTGTGGAAGAACGAGGCGAGCGAGTTGCAGAGGTCTTGCGAGGAGTGATGTCGTTGTTTCCGGCGCTGGGGTTCGAGAGCTCTTTGACGATGATGAAGAGTTCCTTGCTGTTGTGGGCGTTGTTGTCCAGTCGTTCCTTGAATGCGGTTTTCTTGGTGGAGTGGATCAGCTGGTGGTGTTTTCGGGTGGCGTGCTTGAGGGTGGTCATGTTGTCTGCAGTCGGGTCTCTGCGCCATGCTTTCTCGAGGGCCCGGCAGTTCTTCTTGGATTTCTTGAGTTCGTCGGTGAACCAGGATGCTTTCTTGTTGCCGTGTCTGACTGGGGGTCTTCAATGGGGCGAGGTCGTCTGCGCAGTTGGTGATCCATCTTGTGAGGTTGCTGGCGGCTTGGTTGGGGTTCGTTGAGCTGGCGGGAGGGTTCTGGCTCAGGGATGTGGTGAGTTGGTCGGTGGTGATCTTGTTCCAGCTTCTGCGCGGAAACTGTTGCGTGTGGTGGTGCGTGGTGGTCCTGCTGAAGCTGAAGTGGACGCAGCTGTGGTCTGTCCAGTGGAGTCCGGTGGTGTGGCTGAAGGAGATGTCCTTACTGGAGGAGAAGACGGGGTCAAGCGTGTGGCCGGCGTGGTGTGTGGGGGTGGTCACCAGTTGCTTGAGTCCGAGGTTGGCGAGGTTGTCCAGCAGGGTGGTGGTGTTGCGATCGTTGTTGTTCTCTAGGTGGAAGTTGAGGTCCCCAAGGAGGATGTAGTCAGCCGAGGGAGGGCGTGCGGGCTGATGAGGTCGGCGATGTCTTCGCTGAATTGTGTGCGTGGTCCTGGGGGTCTGTAGATGAGGTGCCTCTGAGGGTGGTCTTGGGGTCGGTGTGTATCTGGAAGTGCAGGTGTTCGCCGGCTGTGAAGGTGTCGTCGGAGTTGGTCGTGATGCGGATGGTGTTCTTGTGGACGATGGCGATGCCTCCTCCGGTCTGGTTGGCGCGGTCCCTTCGGGTGATCTTGTATCCGTCCGGGATGGCGATGGCGATGTCGGGCGCTGAGGAGCGTTCATCCATGTTTCCGTGAGGAAAGCGACGTCTGGTGATGTGGAGTCGAGCAGGTTCCAGAGTTCCACGGCGTGTCTGTGGATGGAGCGGGTGTTGAGCAGGATGCACTTCAGGTGGTTGCTGCTGGTGCTTGGCTTGGCGGGTGCGGTGCAGGTCCGGAGGCAGGAGAACTTGCAGGATTGGCAGGCGAAGGGTCCGTGGGTGCGACCTGGGGTGGCACGGTGGCAGCCGGGGATACGGCCGGTGTTGAGTGCGTTGAGGGTGGCGGTGTCGTAAGTCCGGTGGGTGGGTTGGCTGCTGCGGGGGCCAGGGGTTTGGCGCTGGGCGCGGTCCAGGCGCGGACGGGCGCAGACGGGCTTGCCTTAGGCGCGCCTTCGGCGCGCCAGCGGCGCGACCGCACAGCGGCCGCCATTTATGGGGAGGTGGGAGGGAGGAGCAGCTGGGAGGCGGGAGGCAGGGGCAGCGAATGGGCAGTCAGGGGGCGGGGCCGCAGGGGACGCAGCGGCGGGAATGGCGAGAGGCAGCGGGGGCACAAAAGGAAAATGGGGAGAGAAAACAGACAAAAATACAGGCACAACGCAAATGGGGCAGCGAGGGGCACAGAAAGGAAAATGGGGGAGAAAACAGACAAAAATACAGGCACAACGCAAATGGGGCAGCGAGGGGCACAGAAAGGAAAATGGGGAGAGAAAACAGACAAAAATACAGGCACAACGCAAATGGGGCAGCGAGGGGCACAGAAAGGAAAATGGGGGAGAAAACAGACAAAAATACAGGCACAACGCAAATGGGGCAGCGAGGGGCACAGAAAGGAAAATGGGGGAGAAAACAGACAAAAATACAGGCACAACGCAAATGGGGCAGCGAGGGGCACAGAAAGGAAAATGGGGAGAGAAAACAGACAAAAATACAGGCACAACGCAAATGGGGCAGCGAGGGGCACAGAAAGGAAAATGGGGGAGAAAACAGACAAAAATACAGGCACAACGCAAATGGGGCAGCGAGGGGCACAGAAAGGAAAATGGGGAGACAAGCAAAGAAATACGGGCACCGAGGCCACAGGCGGAAGGGCGATCTTACCAGCAGCAGCAGCGGGCGGACAACACAGGCGGAGCTGTGTGGTGGGGAGCGACCTACCTGGCAAGGTCAAGGGTCGCTCTCCTCACCGCGCAGCGGCCGCCATTTATGGGGAGGTGGGAGGGAGGAGCAGCTGGGAGGCGGGAGGCAGGGGCAGCGAATGGGCAGTCAGGGGCGGGGCCGCAGGGACGCAGCGGCGGGAATGGCGAGAGGCAGCGGGGGCACAAAAGGAAAATGGGGAGAGAAAACAGACAAAAATACAGGCACAACGCAAATGGGGCAGCGAGGGGCACAGAAAGGAAAATGGGGGAGAAAACAGACAAAAATACAGGCACAACGCAAATGGGGCAGCGAGGGGCACAGAAAGGAAAATGGGGAGAGAAAACAGACAAAAATACAGGCACAACGCAAATGGGGCAGCGAGGGGCACAGAAAGGAAAATGGGGGAGAAAACAGACAAAAATACAGGCACAACGCAAATGGGGCAGCGAGGGGCACAGAAAGGAAAATGGGGGAGAAAACAGACAAAAATACAGGCACAACGCAAATGGGGCAGCGAGGGGCACAGAAAGGAAAATGGGGAGAGAAAGCAGACAAAAATACAGGCACAACGCAAATGGGGCAGCGAGGGGCACAGAAAGGAAAATGGGGGAGAAAACAGACAAAAATACAGGCACAACGCAAATGGGGCAGCGAGGGCACAGAAAGGAAAATGGGGGAGAAAACAGACAAAAATACAGGCACAACGCAAATGGGGCAGCGAGGGGCACAGAAAGGAAAATGGGGAGAGAAAACAGACAAAAATACAGGCACAGCGCAAATGGGGCAGCGAGGGGCACAGAAAGGAAAATGGGGGAGAAAACAGACAAAAATACAGGCACAACGCAAATGGGGCAGCGAGGGGCACAGAAAGGAAAATGGGGGAGAAAACAGACAAAAATACAGGCACAACGCAAATGGGGCAGCGAGGGGCACAGAAAGGAAAATGGGGAGACAAGCAAAGAAATATGGGCACCGAGGCCACAGGCGGAAGGGCGATCTTACCAGCAGCACTTACCATTGTAGTGAGTGAGTGATGGTTGTGTGCCACACGACGTATTGCAGATGGGCCAATTCCTTGGTGTGCGTGCTACCCTCGGCCATGTGCAGCAATGCAGTGCTCTTGGGGTGTTGACTATATTATGTATGTTGTAAATCAGTGTGATGTGCGCTTCAGTCACTGCAGACACATTATTTGTGATGGGCAGGTATCTTTGCAGAACTACTGTGTGAGGGCCAGCTGTTCCGATGACATACCTTTCATGACACTGGGGCTGACAGATGAGATGGATGGTATGTTGGATGTGCATTGTGTGGCTGTGTGTTTCATGGGTCCAGTGGTGTTTATGTGCATTACTGGGGTTCCACACTGTTAGTTCTAGACAGGTTAGACTTACATGGGCGATGTTGTACGTTTTGTGGGGAACAGGCAGTAACGACTACATGGAAAGGACTTCGATGGTGTTGCTGATGTGTGTGATGAGTGGTACAGTGCCCGCCGTGTGGGTCAGTGCTCCAGTGGGACTTGTGCATGCAGACGTGGCTCCATGGGTGTTGCTGTATTTGTGATGGCTCATGTGGGCTATGACTCTGTAATACATGTCCGTGTGCACATTGGTCACATGATTATGACAGGGAGCAGTGCTGCGTGTTCCTCTGCTACGTGACATTTCCCAAATGTTAGTCATAATACTGTCCTCATGCCTACAGACACCCCGCCCTGTACAGTACTCTAACTACTTGTTGGTTTGGAGGGCGCAATGCAATGGATGCCATATGGTACTGGGAGGGAGGGGTGCTCCATCTTGCTGGTCTGTGGGAGTGGGGGCGGTGTTGTGTGTTGTGGTGATGGCTTACCACCCACAGAAACCCCTCCATGTACGGTAAGATTTCTACCTGTCGGCTGAAGGTGTGCACTGCAGTGGCTGACACATGGGTGTGGGCTGTGCTCCACCTTGCTGTGCTGTAGGACTAGGGGCCTGGTGGGTGTTGTACTTCAGCTGTCCCCCTCCGACCCACTGACTTTGTGTTCAGGCTACTTACCTGTTACTTGTCGGTTGGTGCAGCTATGGCTGACACATGAGTGTGGGTGTGGGGAGTGCTCCTTCTGGCGCATCTGGAGTACAAGGGGACCTGGTGGGAGTTGCGGTGCTGGCTGACTGTACACATGCCCCCATGGTTTTGTTAGTTAGTCTGTTGCATGTGTGAGTGATGTCTTGTGTATTGTGTACTTGACATGGGGGTGTTTGTCCCTCGGAGCTATGGCATAGTGGTAGTGCATGTGAGTACATAGCGGTGTGCTGGTATACATTTGTTTGTACTTATCAGCCTCCACTCCCCCTGGTATTCCGGTGAGACTCTCCGGATGTAGGATGCCTCGCACCTTCTCCTCCCACGCCTTGAAGGTCTTAAATAGCGCGGGATTTCCTCCGCCAGTCCCGTCAGCCAGCTGCCGATTCTTGGCCTCCTTCTTTTTGACCACTCTTTTCATGTCGTGCCACCTCTTGGTGATTTCGGCTCTGTTGCGTGGCACGTTCCCGACTGCATTGACCTGGTCTACGATCCTGCTCCACATCCGGTTTCTGGTGGATAGTGGTGTCTGTTGGACCTGGTTCCCATAGATTTGTGGGTGCACCTTGATGATCTCGTTGACCATGACCGTCAGCTCAGTGGAAGTGAACTTGGGCATTCTCTGTGCTGCCATGGTGCGTGGTTTTGTGTTTGTGGTGCTGGTGCGGTGTGTGGTGTGTGATGTGCAGGGGGTTTGTGGGGCCGGTGTTTGGTGGTGGTGGTGGTGGTGGTGGTGGTGGGTGCGTGTCTGTGGTGTGCTCCTGTCCTTTCTGTCTCGCTGTGTTCTGTGCTCTCGTCCTCAGTTTGTAGTGTTGCAAGGGATTGTGGTCTGTGAAGGGGCTGCATTTGTACTTACCTATGTGGGTGTGTCATGATGTGCTGTTGTTTTCAGGTGTGTTGTGGCTGGTGTTCTGGGATTTGTAGTTTATTTGTTTGTCCAGGGGGATGTGTTTTCGGGATGTGTACTGTGTTTGGGTATTTGGGCGTGGCTTGCTGTGTGGACTTGTTGGCCATGTTGTGTGTGTTTCTTTGGTCCGCGGATGGTTTCTGTGCAGGGACGTGGCCGCCAGGGCTTCCGCCGTGTCCATTTTCATCACTGTTGTTTACGATGGCGGGCGGTGTATTTGTGGATTTGCCGCGCTCATGTCGGGAAGATCCTAATTTCACGGCCGGTGTCTCGGTAGTCAGGGCGGGCGGTTTTGGGTTGTCGTGCGGGTTTGCGTCCGTGGCGGACGGATGGACTTCGACTCGGACATGGACGGGCGGTATTTTGTGTGTTTTTTCCGCCGCGGGCGGTGTTCGCTTCGCGACATTGTGATTGCTCGGTCGGTATTCAGAAGGTGTAGGCGGGCGGTTTTTTACCGCTATGGTAGATGGCGGATTTTATTCCGCCCGGTATCGTAATGGACACCTAAGTGTTCCTACAATTAGAGTGGCTAAGGGTGTGGATAGATTGAAAGATCACCACATTCCTCCAACACCCAAAAAATACTTTAGTTGTTGGAGATGTAGATTCCGTGTCCCATGAGGAGTATGAAAGGAGAGTCTAATGCACTGCCCCTCGTGTCCTTCTGATCCTGCCTATGTGTGCCCATATGTTTTAAACTGTACCACATGCACCTCAAGTATTAGGAGCCACCATGACAGTAAGAGGCAACTGACTATGGTCTGCATTGCTATATATTTTCTCTTTATGTACCAGGATGCCAATAGTTTGATGTGTCTATTTGCACCTGTTGTGCATGTATTCATAGATGGGTTTTCATCTTTTACCAGTAAGTGGGTTATTTTAGATTTGGAGAAAAAAAATGATAAGAATGTGCCATTTTTTGTTGGATATTTTATGTTTTTCTGTATGTGCTTTGTGTGTAATCAGTTCATTCAAAGAGTGTTTTAGAAATTGAAGTGGTGTGGAGATTTATGGTGATATCTAAGTGGCGATGGCTGGCGGTGTGTGTATGTGTGTGTAGTGGCGGTTGGCTGGCAGTGTGTGTGAAATGGCGTTTGGCTGACGGTGAATGGGGACTGGCATTTGGCTGGAGGTGTGTGTGGACTGATGGTTGGCTGGCAGTGTGTGGACTGGCGTTTGGCTGGCTGTGTGTGTGTAGTGGTGTGTGGTTGGCAGTGTATGTATGGCAGTTGACTTAGGTGTGTAGGTACTGACGTTTGGCTAGAGGTGTGTGTGGACTGGTGTTTGTCTGGCAGTGTGTGGACTGGTGTTTGGCTGGTGGTGTGTGGACTGGTGTTTGGCTGGTGGTGTGTGAAGACTGGTAGTTGGTTGGTGATGTGTGCAGACTGGTGGTTGGCTGGTGTTGTGTTTGCAGTGGCGGTTGGCTGGCAGAGTATGTGGACTGGTGTTTGGCTGGCAGTGTGTGCCCTGGTGGGTGGCTGGCAGTGTGTGGCCTGGTGTTTGGCTGGCACTGTGTGTAGGGCTGTTGACTGGTGGTGAGTATGTGGTTGCTGTTGACTGGTGGTGAGTGAGTAGTGGCAGTTGACTGGTGGTGTGTGGGTGCATTGGGGGCTGGCTCGTAGTATGTGTGTAGTGACTTTCCGGCGGTATGTTTGTAAGTAGGCCGATGTCTGGTTGATTGGTGGTGTGATTGGTATGTCAGTCCTGTGGGCGTATGAAAGTGAAGGGTCCTTGAATTGTGATATGTTGTATTCTGTTGGGCCCTCAGCTGGCATTGTGAATGGCTTTCTGTGTGTGGCACATGAAAGTTGCGTGAATGGTGCCTTGACGTGGCTTTACACCTCACGAGCTGTGAGGCTTAGGTTCCGTATACTGAAATTACAATGATCTGATTATCGGTAATTTCTGCGTATTCATTTTCATGAAATCATTTGGTAATAAAATTTATATTTTGAACTTTTCACTCATCCTTGTGCCAAATCTAACCAATATGTGTGTTTACTCGATTAGTGGATGGGTGTGCAATAGGATTTGTCATTTCTGACTTTCTCTGCCAGTGTATACACTGTCTCCAGGGAAAACCTACCAACTCCAGATATGTTTGTAAACTAGACACTAGTGGACTCCAGGGTGATGTGCGTTGCGTGGATCCCATGAAGTTTTCTTACCTAGAAGCCCTTTCAAACCTCAAACGTTGGCTAAAAATACACATTTTCATAAATTTCTTTGAGGGAAAGTACTGGGATCTGCGGGGAACCATACTATTCCTACCAACCAGCATTCCCCCTTGACTTCCCTTAAAAAAGGTACTTCACATGTGTGACTGGCCCTAGCACACTCAACACAAAGAGCTACATATTGCAACATGGAGATATCAGCAATGGGTGTAGCGGCGGTATTTGGACACGGGCTCCACGTCTACTCAGGGAAACCTACTAAACTCAGACATTTCTGAAAACTAGAAACCTAGGGGAGTCCAGGGTGGTGTGCCTTGCATGATGACACAACGTTTTCTTACCCACAATGCCCTGTAAACCTCAAACTTTGTGTACAATCATGCATTTTCCCTGCATTTCACGACATAAAGTTCCAGAATTGGCAGGGATCCACAAAATCCCCAACACCCAGCATTCTCCCACTTGTCTGGATGCAAATCCAACACCACTTATGTGGCTGGGCCTAGTGCCTGTGACAGTAACACATCAAACCAGTGCAAAATGGAAGTCCTCTTGTGAGTCAGCGGAAGCCTAGTTTTCAGAAATGTATGGGTTTGGTAGGTTCGACTAGGTGCCGCTTGAAAAATCCACAGCTATCCAAATTCCTAAAAAAGGGTGGCTTTTAGTAGAAAATTTTTAAGTCTCCATGCTGCGTTTTGGGCCCTTCACTATTGCAAGCGCTAAGCCCATCCTCACAAGTGAGGTACCATTTTTATCATGTAGACACAAGGGAATGCTGAGTGGTAGGAAATTTGTGGATTCCCGCAGATTTCAGAACTTCCAGTCACAGAATTGTGAAGAAAATGTTTTGTTCAGCCAAAGTTTGAGTTTTGCAAGGGCTTATGGATAAGAAACCTATGTGAGGACCACACAAATAACACCACCCGGGAGACCCCGAATGTCTTGTTTTCAGAAATGCGTGGGTATTGTAGGTTAACCTGAATGGCGATTGAGCTAGGGCCCGAAATCCACAGCTATCCACATGTTAAAAAAGTGTGGATTCTGCTAGGTGAAATATGATGTCTCCAGGAAGTGTTTTGGGGCGTTTTGTGTCGCAGGCACTAAGCCCAGGCACACAAGTGGAGTACAACTTTTATTGGGAGACATGTGGGAACACAGAATAGTAGAACACTTGTTATTACCAATTAGATTAGACTTCCAAATGTAAGCCACTAGGCAAGAAACAAAAATTTTGCTGATAACCTTTAAATTGCATGATATCATTAGTAACACAAAATTCACAGGTGTACAAATACCCACTGTTCCTAAACTCAGTATCTTGTGTACATTTCGGAATTACAAAGATTCTCTTCATACCCATTTTTAATTTTTTTTATTTCACCATATGAATTGCAGTACAGGCAGTACACAATTGAAAATCATTGTAAGGTGCAGCTCAGTTGTTGGCTCTGAGTATTGCGTGTTTTTGGGGGACCTCCAAACCCTATATATCGCTGTCTCTAGAATGGTCTATAGGACATAATGGTGTATTGCTTTTGTAAATCATCCATTGTGACAAGAAGTTACAGATGAAAATGTAGTCACAAATGGCTATTTTTTCATACCAATGTTCATTATGTTTCAACAGTTAGGGCCCAATTACAATGTCGGGGGGTAAGCCTCCGACCAGCTGTCGGAGGCTTTCCGCCTGACATTGTAGGTTTCAGTCCGACCGCCGTGAAAGCTGCTGGGAGATTCCGATGCACTTCCGATGGGCTTAAGGAGCCCATCGGAGCATCAGAAGCCACCATAATCCCCTAATGACGGCGGAGTCAGGCTCGGCTCCGCCATCGGGATTATGATGGCACTTTCCGACAGCCTTTTCATGTCGGCCTTTCTGACATGGAAAGGCTGCCGGAAAGTGTCTTTGGGGGCCCCTAGCAGGGACCTCTTCCCCACTGGCCCTCTGCTATGGGGCCTGTGCCCCCCTTAAACATCCCTGCACTGTGTGGCAGGCACCGCATGGTGCAGGGATGTTTGAAAACATCCATTTCCCAATGGCAGCTTGTGCTGCGGGCATTGTCCGCCCACCGCACAAGCTGCCATTGGGAAAGGAAAGTTTCCGACATAAGGCGGTCGCATCCAAATCCGGCGGTCGGAACCACCGATCTATGGTCGGTCGGTTCCAAGACTGCAACAGTCCGACCCTTCATTTCTTTGTGAAAACTTGAGGGATCTACACAAATAACCCCTTGCTCAAACCAGAATTTTGTCTATTTTTATAAAATAATTATTTGCCCCTGTTTCCACCACAAACTGCAAGAGGGTCGAAAGCAAAAAAATTAGGAAAAATAGACTGCTACTTAGAAAAATGCAAAAACTGTGGTGAAAAAGTTACTTACCTGCGGTAAAAATCTTTCTGATGGATATCTACCTGCAGACTCCTCACATGTAGAACAACCCCAGGGGTCAGACTCGATCCAGAAACTTCAAAGCTTCGAGGTCGCTGGTAGAGGGCGCAGGACTCGGTTAGTGCCAGAATTGACATTAGATGATACCATCAAGGCCTTATAGTGCCCGCCCTTGCATACCACTCAAAACGCTCAATTTCCTTCTAAGCCTTTGAGGTGAGAAGGCAGAATGACATCAGTGAAACTTTTCGCAGTACCAAAAGAATGCATAATAGGATCTTATTAGGTGGTTTCTAAAAATCATCCATCAAATGGGCTGCTGGGTGGGTCGGTGAGGCATCTTCAGGTAGACAGAGTAACCACCAGAAAGGTCGTTACCACAGGTAAGTAACTTTTTCTTCTGATGGATGCTTCTACCTGCAGATTCCTCACCTGTAGAACAGATTCCATAGCAATATTCTACCCAGGAGGAGGGTTGATGGATGATTATACTAGGAAGTCTTGTAGAACCAATCTAGCGAATTGGTCACTTTTGGGTCAAGACAATAGTGCTTAGCAAATGTGTACAGGGAGGCCCAAGTCGCCGCCTAGAAATTATCTGCAATTAATATGCCCCGCACAAGTTCAGTAGTGATAGATTTGGCTCTGGTGGAATGAGCATGGATACCTTAAGGCGGCTCCTTCTTGGCCAAGGCATTGTAAGTTTGAATGCAGAGGTTAATCCTTCTTGATAGCGTCCTTTTCTAAACCACCTTCTCATTTTTGGCACCACAGTAGCCAATGAAAAGCTGATCATCCAACCTGTGTTCTTTGGTGCGGTCTGGGTAGTAGTTGACAGCTTGCCTAGGATCTAACCAAGGCAACATTTCCTCCTCCTTTGTGGGATGAGGGGGAGGGAAAAAAGTCAGAAGGGGGATGGACTGGGCAAGATGACAGGTAGTGACCACCTGGGGGAGGAAAGCAGCTCTGGTTCGCAACACCAACGTGTCCAGGAAAAGGTAATGAAAGGAGGACGACAGCTAGGGCTTGCAACTCACTGACTCTCCAAGCCGATGTTATTGCAACCAAAAACACAGTATTGATGGTTAACATATGAAAGGTACAACTGTGAAAGGGCTCAAACTAGGTCCTCATCAAAAATGTAAGAACCACATTTAAGTCCCATTGAGGAATCACAAAGGCAGTGGGAGGAAAAAGTTGGTCAGGCCCTTGAGAAAACACATGACAACCAGGGACTTAAATAGGGAAGGCTAATCCGGCAAACCGAGGAAAGCAGACAAGGCTTCTAAATAACCCTTCACAGTGCCAATGGCGCATCCCCTCTGAGCCAGGGAAAGCACAAACTGCAACATGTGGGATAACCTGACCTGCAAGGGATCCACACCATTGTCTGCACACTATGCAACAAAGCTGCCCCAACTGCCTGAATAGTCCGACTTAGTGGAGGGGCGACATGCAGATAAGATGACATCTACCACCTCCTGTGGCAGCTGAAAGGAGCTCAGTTGTCCCTGCTCAATCTCCAAGCCTATAGTTGGAGATCTCAGAGATTGAGGTGCAGAACCATTCCCCCAGACTGGGAGAGTAGATCTGGCCTAAACGTCAGGCAGAGTGGGAGACACACGGAGAAGCGCAGGAGGTCTGCATATCACACCCTTTTCAGCCAATCTGGGGCGATGAGAATTTCTGGAGCCCGGTCTTGGTGAATCCTTCTCAGAACTCGAGGAAATACGGGTACAACGCTCCCCTTAATGGACACTGGAGGGCGCAGAACTGCTGGCATCGAGCATTTTCTGAGCAAGCAAATAAGTCCACCTTAGGAGTGCCCCGCTGGGAGCTACCTACGGTAGAAGATGACACTCATGATCAGCAAGATGATGCCAGCTCAGACTGTCACCTCTGACATTCAGAGACACCGCTAGGTGATTAGCGATGAGCCATATCCCATGGCGGTGTGCCCAAGACCAGTCTTAACCCTTCCAGAAAAAGGAGGTGAAACCCTACTCCCCATTGCTTAATATACCACATCAACGCCCTGTTGTCCATCAAGATCTGGACAGACCGACCGACAATTGAGGGGAGGAAGGCTTGAGTGCCAGCCGAATTGCCTTCAATACTAGCAGGTTGATGTGAGGCACCTGCTCCTCTGGAGACTAAAGGCCTCTGATCTCCAGATGAGTACTTCAACCCAGGTTGGAGGCATCGATCACTACCTTAACCACAGCCCGTGCAAGAGTGAAGGCCGTTCCGTGCGCTATTTTTCCTCATTCCACCCACCAAGTCACTACCGCTGCAGCAATGGGGGGGATCACAATGGAGTCTGCCATATCTCCCCCGTATTCTAGCCACAGCCTGCGGAGACACCACTTCAGGGCCCCCATGTGCCAGCGTGCGTGCATCACTAGGATAAGTCAGGAACCCAGCAGACCTAAGAATCGCAAGACTCTCAGGACTGGAATTCTCAAGCCTGGTTGGAAGAAGTGTATCATTCCCAGGATGTTTCTAACTCTCTGTAAAGGTGGAAAGGCCTGCAGAAGGTTGGTGGCCAGTACCGACCTTATAAACTGGATCAGTTGGAACGGCCACAGGTTAGAATTGGGCTCACTGATTGAAAAGCCCAGTTTGAACAGCAGAGATGCTGTCTACTGCAGATGGCACAACACCAACTCCGGCGATCTGGCTTTGAGGAGCCAGTCATCCCGGTATGGTAAGATAAGGATGCCTGACTGTCTGAGAAGCGCCACTACCACTGCGATCAACTTCGCGAAGACTAGAGGTGCCAATATCAACACAAAGGGCAATTCAGCAAGTTTGTAGTGTACAGAGCCTACCACAAATCACAAATACTTCTGATGTGACTGCAGGATAGGGAGGTGGAAATACGCATTCTACAAGTTTAGGGACACCATTCAGTCTCCAAGCTACAACACCAGCAGGACTTGAGCTAGGGTCAGCATCTTGAACTTTTCTTTTTTGAGGAAGAAGTTCAGGCTCCTGAGATCCAGAATAGGACAGAGACCACCGTCCTTCTTGGGCACCAGGAAGTAACATGCGTAACTGTCATGGCTCTTGATACTCACTTAGCCAGTACTCTCGGGAGCATAATGATGATAGTTTCTCAATTCCCACCTCAGGCTCCACACAAAGACCAAAAGGTACAGGCAGTCGTGTGAACCCCGTCGGGGGAAAGGGGAAGTGGACAGAGAAGAGACTGCCTAGATCCACTCGGTATCTTCACACTAGCCTTCCTCCTACTTCTTCTCAAGGCGCTTCCTCTTCCTGCTGGTCACCTTATCTTAATGGCTATGTGGGGATACTGTAACAGAGAACACACCATTAATATTCCCCTAGCACTCCTCCCAGCCTTACCTTGACTTCCTCACTCTAACTTCCTTACCCAATTGGTTTTAGGCCTTCGCTCCTCTTCTATTTTCTTTTGTGTGAATTGGTTATCTTCCTAAATGTGAACAAACCTTGTAAGTATTCTCTTCGCTTTTCTCTTAATATTCGCAGCTCTCACTCATTCTCCCACTCTCTCTCTCACTCTGTCTTACTTGTATCTTCTGCTGAATTCCTTTATTATTTCTTCCTCAGGTGAACGAGTACGCTGTCGCAGTCGTCGAGCTGATGAAGCTGATGAAGACTCTGGACCTGAAGACTCACGGTAAGTGAATTAACCCTAACTGCCTATTGCGAAGTTATTACTAAATTAACACCTAAATCTATCTAATACCGCCGATACTCGAAACGCTCTAACCTACGCCTTGCCTGGCTGAACCACTAACTCTAACTCTGACTAACTAAGAGCTGTTTCCTGAAAAGGTTCCTAACGCTAGAAATGCGTTGGTGAAGTGCGCGGTTTATAATTCAACCGCGGCACTTCACAGCTGAGCAAGTCCTCGCGCCCGGACCCAGGCGCGAGAGACTAGACCGCCAACTTCTCTTGCCTTCCTCCCTGTTGGGAGAACAGAGCGGAATGTCTTCTTATGTGCGATGATCACCCGCGATTGAAGTCGAGCGGGTGATCTTTTTCCAACTGCCTTCCCCGGGACTGTAGTGATGCTAAGGAGTTTATGAACTCCCTTTCTCTGAGCCCTGACAGTACCCCTCGCAAGGTCAAGCCTCCGGGCTGGGGTTTGTGTGGGTATTGTAAGTGAAACACTTTGGTTAAACGTGGTGCATGAACCTCGGACTGTTCCACCCATGATCTATCCTCAGGGCCATAACCCTTCCAGTCCACAAGATAAAAGATTTTTCCTCGCATTAATTTGGCGTCTAAGATTCTTTTTACTTCAAATTCTTCTATTCCTTCAACTAAAAGGGGTTTTTATGCTTCGACTCCTTTAGGTGGGGTGAAACCTTTTGAGCAGAGAAACATGAAATACTGGATGTATCTTCAACTGTGGGGGAAGTGTCAATTTGAAGGCAACAGGGTTCACTACTTGCTCTACAAGAAATGGGCCAACGAAACGTGGTTGAAACTTCCTATTTCCTTTTAATCTTAGATTTCTTGAATTCAGCCAAACCCTGTCCCCTACATGCAAATCTGGTTCTGGCCTTCTTCTTTTGTCAGCATTCTGCTTATAACGTTCCTTAGCTAATGCTAAATTCCTGGTGGCAGACTGGTGTACTTCACTAAGCTGTTTAACTAGATCTTGTGCTTCAGGCACCAACACTTCTTGGGCAGAAATCACAGAATTTGGGTGTCTGCCGTAGTTCAAGTAAAAAGGTGAATACCCAGTGGAGACATTCCTAACATTGTTATGCGCAAATTCTGCTGTCCAAAGAAGATCGGGCCACTCTCCCTCTTGATCTAGAAGGAACAATCGGAGATACTTCTCAAGCTCCTGATTGGCCCTTTCCGTCTGTCCATCTGTTTGTGGGTGAAAGCTAGTCGAATATCGTGACTATGCCCAACTTCTTAGTATAGGCTTTCCAGAAGTGAGACAAAAACTGAGATCCCCTATCCGTAATTAAAACCTTAGGGATGCCATGGATTTTAATCAAACTCTGGTTTAGCTGGGTAGCTATTTGTTTGGCTGAGGCATTCCCCTTCAGGGCGACAAAATGCGCCATCTTAGAAAAGGAGTCCACCATTACAAGGATGGAATTGAATCCCTGACTGGAGGGTAATTCCACAATCAGATCGAGTGTCACAGTGTGCCAAGGACTGGGAGGTGTGGGCAAAGGTCTCAACAACCCCTGAGGTGCCTGTTTATCAGTCTTTCCCATTGCACAAATCTCACAACCCTCTACATGAACTCAAACGTCTTTGGACAGCCCAGGCCACCAGAACTGTCTTTTTAACAATTCCTCTGTTCGATGGATTCCCGCATGTCCAGCCATTGGACTATTATGACACTCAGTTAGCACTTGATGTTGGAGTTCTTGAGTTGGAATAAACAAGGCCTTAGAATGAAACGGTAGCCCATCACGAATTTCACGAGCTGGATTTTCCTTAGCCCATTCTAGCCCTTCTTCTGCAGTCAAGGCTTCTCTAACTCTGTCTTTTAAGGTTTTCTCGACTGTTGCTCCAACGATCTTTGCCTCCGGAATTATCTTCTGTTCACTGATTTGGTTCTTTTTCCATCTGTGTCTATCCGTGACAAGGCATCTGCCTTCCCGTTGTTCTTCCCAGGCCGATAAGTTATCACAAAATCGTAATCGGCGAAGTACAAAGACCACCGAAGCTGACGTGGCGTGAGAGTCCTGGCTGACTTTAAGAACTGAAGATTCCTATGATCTGTAAACACCGTGACCACGTAGCTGGCCCCAAGAAGATGATGTCGCCATTCTTGGAAGGCGTCTTTGATGGCTAGGAGCTCCTTATCGGAAATGGTATAGTTCACTTCTGCTGATTGCAACTTCCTGGAATGGTACGCTACCGGGTGCAACTGGCCAGTATCTTTGTGCCTCTGTGAGAGCACCCCTCCAATGGCTTGTTCTGAAGCATCGGTTTCCACGTAAAAGGGTTGAGTTGGGTCTGCGTGTAATAAAATGGGTGCAGTCGTGAAACTTTTCTTTAGAAACTGGAAGGCTTCTCCTGCCTCAGCAGTCCATTGAAAAGGAACTCCTTTTCGTAGCAATTTGGTGATGGGAGCCACCTTCAAGGAAAAGTCTCGGATAAACCTTCGATAGAAATTCGCAAATCCAATGAAACTCTGTACTTCTTTCACAGAGGTCGGCGGAGGCCAATTCAGAACCGCTTCAATTTTTTTAACATCCATGGTTAGCCCTTCTGGTGCTATCACAAATCCCAGGAAATCCACTGAAGTGACTCCAAAAGCACACTTTTCCAGTTTCACGTAAAGATCGTTTTCCTTTAAGCAGCGTAAGACCTTTTTCACTTGATTTTGATGTTCTTCTTCAGAGGATGAGTAGATCAAAATATCATCGATATACACAATTACGCATTGATCTATGAACTCCTTCAAAACATCGTTAATGAAGTATTGGAAGGCCGCTGGGGCGTTACTTAAGCCGTAAGGCATGACTTGGTACTCAAACAATCCATACTTCGTTCTGAATGCTGTCTTCCATTCGTCTCCACTTCGCACTCTGATTAAGTGATAAGCCCCCTGCAGATCTAATTTAGTAAACATTTTTGCATCTTTTAATTGATCCAGCAGTACGGAAATTAGGGGCAGCGGATATCGATTTTTGATGGTAATCTTGTTCAAGGCGCGATAGTCTATACACATCCTCAGATTCCCATCCCGTTTCGGGACGAAAAACAGAGGAGATGAGACGGGGGATTGTGACGGTCGGATGAATCCGTTTTCCAAGTATGTTTGAATGTAATCCTTAAGATGACCATTCTCAGGTTCCGTGAGCGCATAAATCCGACTACATGGAAGGTTGGATCCAGGTTCCAAATCGATCTTGCAGTCGTAGGACCGATGCGGAGGCAGCCTTTTCGATTCCGTTTCACTGAACACTCGAGAGAACTCCTGATACTCTTCAGGTAAGGTAACTGTCTGAACTGCACACACCATCCTTTTTTCACATAGTGAGGTTGCTGGGTTCTCTTTTTGCTCATTCCGTTTCTCTTCAAAGCAATGTTTCAAACAATAACTAGAGTCGAACTTCACGGTTCTTTCACTCCAGTTAATTGCTGGATTATGTTCCATCAACCAGGGAAGACCCAATATAATTCCGAACTGCGGGGCATCAATTAAGTTGAATTGAATCTCCTCCCTATGACCTTCACTGGAGATGAGTTCCACAATTTCCGTTTGGCAGGTGATTAGGCCGGAGGACAAGTTGGTTCCATCTACGGCCCTTACTGCTTCAATTCTTTCCTTGGGTAACGATCTCAAGCCGACCTTCGAGGCATACTTAAGGTCGCAGAAGTTCCCTGTAGCTCCTGAATCTAGCATCACCACCACGGATAGTTCACAATCGTGGAATTTCAGAGTCATAGTCAGAATGAGGTGTGGAGCGGAAGATTGTAGGGTGTTTGCTATTAAATGAGGATGCGGAGTTGTATTCTTGCTTGCAACCACCAGCCCAACTCCCTCTACTGGTGGTGCTGAGAGTTTTCCTTCTTGTAGATTTTGGGCCTCTTGGGGCATTCCTTCACGAAATGTCCACTGATTCCGCAATAGAGACATAAATTATTTTGTCTTCTTTTTTCTTTCTCTTCTCTTGAAAGTGGCCCTCTAATGGTACCTATTTGCATAGGTTCGTCACTGTTTTCATTTCCTCCAGGTTTAGCCAATTCAGTCCTTGCTCGGTCAAAGCGCGGAACACTTGGTCGGAATTCGCGTCTTCTTTCCCCCTTCCTCTCGGTTTGTCTATAATCTATCTCCAACATCAAGTCTATCAGGGCGGACACCTCATTGGGTCGGTTTGGAATCTGTGACAAGGTATCTTTTAAATCATCTTTCAACCCTCGATAAAACAGGGCGGCCCTTTTTGACTCTGGCCAGTCCGTTTCTACAACTAACTTGTTGAATTGTGCCAGGTAGGTGACTAGTTCTCGATTTCCTTGCCTCAGTTCCAACAATTCATTATCGGTGGCCTGAGCTACCTTCCGACGATCAAAAATTCGTAGGAACTCCTTCTTGAATTCCTCAAAGTCATATAGAATGGGTGAATCTTGCGAAACCAGAGGCATTGACCATGAGGCCGCATCTCCATTGAGGTAAGATAAAATGAAGGCAATTCTAGACTGTGCATCTGGGAAGACTGTGGGTCGGCACATGAAATGTAATGAGCACTGGGTCAAAAAGACTTGAGCCTTTTGGGGATCCCCACCAAAACGCTCTGGAGGAGCCAAAGGAATAACGGGAGCCAGTGAATGTACCACCTGAGTGGTGGATCCAGCACTGGCAGGTGACCCTTGATTAAACATACTAGTTCTTGAGGGAAGTGAATGAGACTTATCCTCTGACCCATCTCGCCTTAACTGGGCAGCCATTTCTTTAGTCTCACGTCTGGTAGCCTCCATCTCAATTTTATAACCTTATTCTCCTCCCTCACTGCCAATAATTCCTGTTGAATTTCCTTAAGGACATTACCCAAATTTTTTAAGTCCAAGCCTTCCGCCATTCTGCTCAGGTGAGTAAAGTCCGTGGGCACTTCACTCTGTCATGGCTCTTGATACTCACTTAGCCAGTACTCTCGGGAGCAGAATGATGATAGTTTCTCAATTCCCACCTCAGGCTCCACACGAAGACCAAAAGGTACAGGCAGTTGTGTGAACCCCGTCGGGGGAAAGGGGAAGTGGACAGAGAAGAGACTGCCTAGATCCACTCGGTATCTTCACACTAGCCTTCCTCCTACTTCTTCTCAAGGCGCTTCCTCTTCCTGCTGGTCACCTTATCTTAATGGCTATGTGGGGATACTGTAACAGAGAACACACCATTAATATTCCCCTTGCACTCCTCCCAGCCTTTCCTTGACTTCCTCACTCTAACTTCCTTACCCAATTTGTTTTAGGCCTTCGCTCCTCTTCTATTTTCTTTTGTGTGAATTGGTTATCTTCCTAAATGTGAACAAACCTTGTAAGTATTCTCTTCGCTTTTCTCTTAATATTCGCAGCTCTCACTCATTCTCCCACTCTCTCACTCTGTCTTACTTGTATCTTCTGCTGAATTCCTTTATTATTTCTTCCTCAGGTGAACGAGTACGCTGTCGCAGTCGTCGAGCTGATGAAGCTGATGAAGACTCTGGACCTGAAGACTCACGGTAAGTGAATTAACCCTAACTGCCTATTGCGAAGTTATTACTAAATTAACACCTAAATCTATCTAATACCGCCGATACTCGAAACGCTCTAACCTACGCCTTGCCTGGCTGAACCACTAACTCTAACTCTGACTAACTAAGAGCTGTTTCCTGAAAAGGTTCCTAACGCTAGAAATGCGTTGGTGAAGTGCGCGGTTTATAATTCAACTGCGGCACTTCACAGCTGAGCAAGTCCTCGCGCCCAGACCCAGGCACGAGAGACTAGACCGCCAACTTCTCTTGCCTTCCTCCCTGTTGGGAGAACAGAGCGGAATGTCTTCTTATGTGCGATGATCACCCGCGATTGAAGTCGAGCGGGTGATCTTTTTCCAACTGCCTTCCCCGGGACTGTAGTGATGCTAAGGAGTTTATGAACTCCCTTTCTCTGAGCCCTGACAGTAACAACCTTGGCCCTTTTCCTTTTCTAGCATTAACTCCGCCTCCTTTGAGATGGAGAGCTCCCACCTCCTGTTGCAGAATGAACAGGTGGTCGGGTCGAAGGTGGGGGAGGCGAATTGTAGGCAGAACCTGTAGGAAGGGGATGGAGTAACCCTTCCTACAATTTGAATTTCTCATTGGTTTGAAGTGAAACCCTTCCCCACACATGCTCTGCGTGGGATGGGGAACTGAACTATACCTGCTTTCTATGGGACGCTAGGGAGGAAGAGAATTGGGGGTAGGAGGAAGGTTGCAGCCTAGTTCCTCGACCTTCTGCTTTGCACAGGATCTGTAATGCTTGATAAGCAGATTCTGCTGATGTTGCTAATGCAGGCACGAAGGTGGGTACTGGTAGTAACGAAAGTAGAATCCTTTCAAAGCCTCAAAAAAGACGAAAGCTTCTGTAGCCCCTAGCAGGAGGATGCTGCAGGTCTAAGGATCTTGCAGTGGCATTGAAGTCTTTAAACCTCTACAGTGCATAGAGCAGAGTCGACTTTATCTCCAAAGAGTCAAATGCAATTGAAAGGAACATCCATGAGATCGGCTTGGACATCGGAGAAACTGGATGTCGTCGCACTGAGATGGAGGTGCCCATCACTCCGGAAACCGAATCTGCTGTATCCAGCCCAGATTTTTTTAATGTACTGCAAAGCATTTTGACCCTCAGTGTTCCTTCATGTCAGGTATGTCATGGGGGGAGTATCATTTGCGCCAAGTCCCACAACACATGGTGTGAGCGAGTGAGCAGGCAATTAGCACTGATTGATCCGAGGGCCATGCTTCCTGCTGAAAGATCTTCTTTTCCCAAGCCCTCATGCTTTTTGTTTCACTGTCAGAAAGGACTATTGGAAAGGTGAACATCCCTCGCCGCAGCCACATCACCGACCATCTGAGAGACTTCCACTGGCTCCTGGTCAACAAAAGGATCACCAATAAGCTCCTCACGCACGCCTACAAAGCCCCCCACGCCGCCGGACCTGCATACCTCAACCACTGCCTCTTACTCCACACACCCACCAGACATCTCCGCTCCGCCCATCAGGCCCTGGCCACCATTTCACAGATTCACAGGACCACCGCAGGAGGAAGATCCTTCTCCTACCTCACTGAAAGGACCTGGAACTCCCTTCCTCAGGCAATCACTATCTCTGCCTCAATTCATGAAGGACCTCACGACCTGGCTCTTTGACTGAATACCAGACCCCCCACAGCGTCTTGAGACCCTTAAGGGTGAGCAGTCGCGAGCCACAAAACCTTGATTGATTGATTGGTACCACCAGACGGTGTCCCTGAACAGGATGATTATATAAATAGGCTTTCTGGCGATGGATAGGAACTCAGAGGGCCTGATTGCTGGCGCTGATCGGTATTGGCGGGCCATGAGGGTTTCTTCCATGCTGCCGAAGGGCATTGTTGAGCAGGAGAGCTCAGCTGAAGTTACCGAAGGAAGAAGAACCTCAGTAAGGAAATTCTTTTTATTGAGTTTTATATAGCACAAACTCGACCCGAAGGTATCAGATCGCTTTACATGAGCACCAGTTGCGTTACAGACGGACACATTCATTTTGTTAAGCACAGGGAGATTAAGTGATTTGCCCAGAATCACAGAATGCTGAGCATCCCTGCCGAGACCCAAGCCCGGTTCCCCAGCTTCGAGGTCGACCGCTCGAGCCGTTAGGCCACATCCTGTTTTTGTATCAGCAGTAGGTAATTCAAGTCCAACACCTCAGCAGGCTTGAACATCACAATCAGATATTTAATTTCATCCACATTATATGACAGTAATCTACTAAAATCAACTGTTCCTTGTAAAATGTCTCCAAATTCAATTTTTAAGAGCCAAATATTAGTCTTCCTCTCTTTTGGAAGATCAATTGGTTCAGGATAGGCAAGTGCAGCACTAGGCATAGCAGTAGAAGCAGTAGCAAAAGCAGTATATTCAGGCGAGGCACTTGTACTCAACGTTACACTTTCATTTGTTACCTCAGGTACTGACAGTCCCTATGCACTTATACTCGGTTTACTCGATGCACCCATGTCCAATACCAGGGTTGAAACCACCTGTGCCTATGTGAATGGAGCAGGTCTAGAATTCAAAAGATCATTTAAAAAGTTATCCTCCTCATCTGAATCTTGTTCTTTGTTTTGTTTCTCTCTGTCACCCTCATCAGCTTTATTTCTATGGGGCCGATTCCGATGTCGGTCATGAACTGTAACCGACCGACCTACTGTCGTCGGTTACAGACCTGCAAGTAGGATGCGACTGAACCCTGTTCGGTCGCAATCGTATACTTCACAATGGGAGCATGCAGTTCATCTCCAGGGTGCCTGCTACCGGGTGCAGGGATCAACAGGGGAGCACCATAGGTGCCCCCCAGGCCGCCATTCGGCGGCCTCGCACCCATGGGGGCCCTACTGGGGGCCCCCAAAGACAGTTTCTGACTGCCTTTTCGTGCCGCAAAGACCGGCACAGAAAGGCAGTGGGAAACTGCCATCGTACTCCCTCGGTCGGAAAGAGGCGGCCGGGGGAGTACTGAAGGGTTTCCGGATGGCGGACGGGCTCTCTGAGCCCGTCGTAAGCCATCCGGAAAACCGAGTCGGATTCCTTTCCGACCAAGCCTATCGGAATGGCTCAGTCGGAAAGGAATCCGAACGGCACGTTCCGATGCGGGCCGAAGGGCTCCGACCATCGTTCGGAGCCCTTCCGTCCGATATCGGAATCGGCCCCTATATGTTGTTTCATTAACTATTACAGGAAAAACTCTCACACCTTCTACCATATCTTCACTCCAGAATCTCTCCTGATTATCCCACTCGTTTTCTAATCACCACTTAAGAAAACCCTTATACTCCTTCTTCATTCTCTTTCTCTCTTTTGCTGTGGCCATTTGCACCCATTTATGCAATGCAACAAACTATGTAGGTCTAGGTATTGGCTTTCTCTCATTCATTGTCTTTCTCAGGAAATCTAGCTTTCTAATGTTAAAGGCACCCTCTAAGGGATGCTGCAAGTCCTTGTTACCAGAAATATATTAATGCCAATCTTGAATTCAGGTACACGAGTAGAGTCCAATATTTGTTAATATTTCGTATGCAGGCAAGCCCTTTTGGACGAATCTACTGACCCCCCCTAAGCAGGTTTGTCAGGGGCTTTAGGCTTTTTCAACACAGCACCCATTATTCCAGGAGCGTCTCCTCCATTACAGTGGGTGAGCGTCGCCCCACTGAAAACAATTCCCCCCAGAAAAGCCCCAGAGATGAAAAATAAAATGGTAATAAAGTTAATTTATTACCATTTTATTTTTCATCAAACGGCCACGAACCAAGTGTCAGGACGGGGCGTGGCCATTGCTAACCCCGGGCGTAGTGGGCATAGCGGGGCTACGAGGAGGGCCACGGAGTTGAGAACAAACTCCGTGGAGCTCCGCTACGCCACCCGCCTCCCACCCGCCCAATTAACAATTGCTTACAACTTTTAAAAAACGACTTTAAAGTAAATACAAACACCTTACCTTAGCTGCGGCGTCCCCGGGCTGCCCTCCTCCTGCGCAGTTTTTCCAGAGAACGCGATGAAGAGGAGGAGGGCAGCCCAGGGATGCCGCAGCTAAGGTAAGGTGTTTTTATTCACTTTAAAGTCGTTTTTTAAAGTTGTAAGCAATTGTTAATAGGGCGGGTGGGAGGCGGGGACTGGTCAACTCCGCTCCGCTGCGGAGTGTGCAGAGATTTGCCTACTCCGCGTTCTCCGCGGAACGCGGAGTAGGCAAATCTCCGCACACTCCGCGGGCGGAGCGGAGCTCTCCGCCCGTGGTTAGTCATTGCTGCAGCAGGGAGGAGTGGTGGACTGATTGTGCAGTTAGATTTAAAGTGCACGTCTCATTGGCCGGCCGGCCGGCTTGGAACGGCCACCCAGATATGCACATTTTAAACCTCTTTAACCCAGCTGTTTTATACAGTTGGGTTAAAGAAAGCACCGGCCTCCAGTGCTCTTGAGAGAGCTGAGAGAGGCCGCTCCCTCCAATCCTGGCGCTTCGCTCATGCTGGTTGCCAGAATGAGAGCAGAACCAGTATTGGTTAGGGGAATTTGCTGGAAACCACAGAGCATGGAGATGACAGAGCAGAACGCAAACCGGAGTGAGGATGTCGTGCAGCAAGCAAAGTAAGTGACTATTACTTTTTATTTACAGTCAACATTCACCTTGCATGAATGCGCCCACTCACACCCATTTGCCTGTCCCCCCCACTCTTCCTAGTTGCCAGCCGGTGCTGCATCATTCTTGCTAAAAAAAATCCAAAATCCACACAAAACAAGTAAACGAACAACCAATCCCAGCGTGGTTATGCCAAAGGTCAAGCAATCACAGAGCAACTTTGACAGCAACCATCCAATGACAGTGTGACTCTGTGGTGACGTCTCATCAATCCCAGCACGACTCCTCCAGTCAGTCAGTGATTTGCAGAACAGCTTTTTCTGTGAATGGGAAAACAATACACAGTCTTTCTTTCACTAAACTCACACAAATACACAAAATAATCCTTGTCTGCTCAACCTAAAAAGGAGAAAATCAGCAAGTTAGACTAGGAGAATCTCACAATCGATAAAAATAAGACCAGTACTTTCGCAGCAATTGTCAAACACAGTTGACACTATAGAAGACTGCCATCCAGCAGCATTCCACCTCTAATTAGTGTAGTCACTCCCGTGCACCGAAGAACAAATAACACCAATCTAAGGGGCTCATTACGATGGCGGGCGGAGGCACATCCGCGGTGCTGGCGGAAAATGTCATTTTCCGCACTCCAGCAGCGGTCCTCGCACCCGCCATATTACAACGGGCAAACATAGCCCATTTTCCATCCGCTGCAGAGTGACGTGAACCGCCAGAAAATTGCGCCCGGCACCGCGGCGGAGGAAGCCAATAGAGACCCACCGCCGTGCGGAATGACGTCCCGTCCGCCGTACAAATCACGATGCCGCAAAGAGCCCATCACACCGCAGTGGAGAATCCACCCACCCAGAGACGGCGGAAGCACAACAGCGGAGCGCGAAACCAGACTCCCGGTCCTGACCGCAATGGATCCAGCTCTTCAAGCCTTTCCGCTGCTGTACCTCATCCACTACCAGCAAGTAATACACCGTCGCGGACAACGCCGCATGTATGCAAAAACACAACTCCGCACACAACCACAACACACAACTCCTGTGCTGACATACGGTTCCTGTCCACATCAGACACTCTGGTGGGGACAGGAACATATCCCCCAGTGTAACCACACATGTCCCACCTGTCAGAAACTCACCCCTCTGCATCCGGGCCACCCATCAACCGCAAAATCTATGCAATGTCCCGGTCACGTCACCGCAGCGGTGAAGACGCGGGAAAACCTGCACACAATGTAGTAGGCAGGGCCGGCGCCAGGTATGGGCAGTCCGCAAAGATTTACAGGGCTCCACCTTCACCTTTCCCACACTACGCTTCCCACACCCATTTGTCAACATGCTGTGTGCTCCTCCTGTGCCCCCCCTGCACAATTAATCTGCCAGGTGTAGCCAGACCTTGCACCTCACACACCAAAGGACAAGGAAGCCTGACTTGGAAGGTGGGGGTGAAGAGGAACACCCTGCACAGAAGCTCAGGGGCTGGACAACACTCCTCCTCACACCTACCTCCCACTCATGTGAGGCAAACTGAGCATGATTACAAAATGAAGACTCACAGTGCCTATGAGCATCCACTGAACTGTTCACACTGCCTGTCAAGTCACACACAAACACCCAACACTGACACCCAGCCACATACTCATACCATAGGTCAGCAGCAATGGAGGATAAGAAATGGCCCAGACAAAAGGGAAGTGTACAGTGCTGGAAAACCATGGAGCAAGCCACATAGCAGCTGTACATCACATGCAAGAGAAGGAACATATCACACCACCTTCAGGCCATCAAATCAGACATGGGTGGCACAGTGAGTGAAATTAAACCAAAGTGACCTCTGTGCAACAACTCAGGGATACATCAAGGCAAGCCATGCATAGGCACAGGAATGATAGGAAGTGTCTGAAGTCATACAGTGACCAGCCACACATCTGTGTCAACTTACTTGTTATGTTATGGGGTATTTGTAGAGCGCGCGGCTACTCCAGGCAGTGTCCCGGCGCTGTCTTGACCCCAAGACAGAGCATATGAGAGACTTAGCAACGAAACAGCTCCTTTACTGTTGGAAGAGCCAAGGGGCATATTTACAAGGGCTTTATCTCCGCTTTTTTGGCTTAAAAAGCCAAAAAAGCGGAGATAAAACTATCGCCCTATTTACAAGAGGGTGCTAACATGCATAATCGCATGTTAGCACCCTTTTCCCAACGCCTCCCTTTGCATCTCTAATGAGATGCAAAGTGGGCGTACCCCGGATGGACTACCTTGCAAATATCGCTGATGTTCACATCGCGATAATTACAAGGCTGCCCCAGCATTTTAGCACACGTTAGTTTTAGGAGAAAACCGCTGTTTTCGCGGCTGCTACCTGAAAGGAGCGTCCTCCTTTACGTGAACGGCAGAACTTTGGCACAATTGTCAGTTGCTGGGTCGATGACCGCAGGGTTCTGGACGGTTTATAGGGCTGAATTTTATTCCTTATGTACGGGGCCCCTATGTTATTTAGGGCCTTAAAAGTCAGCACCAGGGCTTTGAAATTGACCCTTTTTTTCACTGAAAGCCAGTGCAGGGATTTAAGGTGAAGAGACATGTGTGACCTGGGTCCGACCATAAGCACGGCCCTTGCCGCCGCATTTTGAACTACTTGGAGGCGGCTCAATAAGTAGTCCGGGAGGCTCAGATACAACACATTTTCGTAGTCCAGCCTTGACGTGATCAGTGCTTGGACCACAGTTTTCCTGTGTGAGGTAGGGAGCAGGGGGAGGAAATTCCTCATCATTTTTAGTAGCCCAAAACAGGTGCCAGCTACCGATTGGACCTGGGACTTCATGGACATGTCAGAGTCAAGTTTCATCCTTAAGTTTTTTACGGTGGAAACTGGGCTTACTGGGGGGGATACATTTTGTGGCCACCATTGACGCCATTCGTCACCTGGAGTATGTTCAAAGAAAATGATTTCAGACTTGTCGGAGTTGCAAAGTAATTGATTTTGCCTAAACCAGGCAAACACCTTGGTTAGGCGAGCATTGACATCATTCCCGTTGAGCGCCTCATCCCAGGTAAACAACAACTGAGGGGCCGATTCCGATCTCGGCCGGTAGGGCTCCGAATCGGATTCGGCTTAACCGGATCCGATTCGGAGCCCTCTTTCCCGACCGATTCGGACGTGCGTCCGGGCGAGCGAGTACGATGCGAGCGCTCGCGAAATCGCCGACCGACTCGTTCGTGGGACCCAACCGCACCGACCGACTCGCACGGACACGACTCGCACCGCGCAATGGAGACGTTCCCCGGCCGGGTAAGTACGATGCGCGCCTCGAGCAGTCCGACCGACTCGCGCAGTCTGGCTCCAAAGAGCAGTCGGAGCCGCACTTTGGGGGTCTGTGTCGGACCCCCCGTACGCGTAACCTGTGCTTGTACGGCGCGAGTCACATCGACGCGTACCGGCTGTAGGGGGCGCCCTTGTTTGCCTCGCACCCATTGAGTCAATGGGAGCCCGCGTACGCGTTGTACGACTGGCTCCCATTGACTTCAATGGGAGTCCAACCGAATCGAGTCCGATTGCATGCGAACGCATCGTACTCGTTCGGTCGGACTGCTAGGGTCCGATTCGGTCGGAAATCTCTCCGGGTCCGGCTCGGTCGGGGAGATTTCCGGCCTGAATCGGAATCGGCCCCTGAGTGTCATCGGCGTACGATATAATTTTTGCCCCATACACTTGACATGTGTATGTCATCAGCACAACACACATGGCTCATTGTCACACTCCCTGACTGTCAAACACAAGTAGGACCTTCACACATGCCCCTCACCTATCCATCTCACAACTGCAACACTCCACACCTGTGAGAAACACACATAATGGTGTAAATAAGAACCTGTGAGTTCACTGACAACCAATCACACTCCCTGGGGTGCATCCACAAACATCACACTCACACTCAGGGATGCATGAACCAATGGTGACACAAAAACAACAGTCAAACACAAAGCTCACAAACAACATCCACAGAAGTCCAACAAGCCCAGACATGTGCAGCCAAACAGTGGAAAGGCAATGTGTCCCTAGACAGAACAGAAGTACACAACATTGCCACTCAGGGCCAATGCACAGACACCATACCCCAACACAAACAAGAATTGCATCATCAAAAAACACTCATGAACACCAACTGGGATCAATGGGACAATCAGCTAACACAGACAGAGACACCAAACCAGTCATCAAGTGAACATGGTGTCATAGTGTACCACAAGCATGCACATGCACAATACTGACAAGTGACAGTCCCAAAATAGGAGGACAAACCACTAGTGTGCACTCAAAACAAGCTCATGAACAAGAATCCACCTTGCTGCATGTGACAGACACACAAGTAATGCACACTACACTTGCAACACACATCTGAATGTATCACACAGCAACAACTACTCACACACAATGTCATGCAAATAGAACATCACACACACATAGCATCTGTCAGTAGAAAGAGCCAACACAGGCCAAACACTGCATACATCCACAACAAAAACCCAACAGATGCACAGACCAATGCATCACATTGCAAACCCAGCTGGACATCAGGGGGATGCACACCAGGCAAGTACAAGGCAACATACACTGAGAGCACTGCATGCACACCAAGCAGTGTGTGCACAGCAACCAAACCAGTAGCACACATATCTGAGTGCCACACCATGAACTCCCACAACACAAATCATCACAGCACAAACATAACATCACACTCAGGAAGGGTAGCAGAACCTCAGCAAACACACATACAGCTTACCCATCACCCACAGATGCACAACTCAGGGAAACCCAGATGCAAACAACATGACTAGAGGACTGTGCTGCTCAAACATATGCACTGCACATGAGCAACCATGACAGCAAACCAGTAGACGAAAATGGCACATAACTAATTTGGAAACTGTCCTGAGTGTCACATTGGTCCTGTACACAGTTCAGCCTCACACAGCACAGTGTCACACTATGAAGTGGTGGGGAGGCTCACACACTGGCAAGCCATGGGGTGGAAGATATGAGATTGAAGTGGTGTGTACGTCAGTAGTGGACAGGTGAGGAGTGCACAGAACACAAACACATAGAGGAGTTACTCACAATGTGTAGGCATCAGAAGCACATATAGGGGATGGCATGACTCCACATACTTCTTAAAAAAGAGAGGGACCCTTTGGAACCCAAAGGACTAAGATTCAAGCAGAAAACTAAAAAAGGAACGTCCTCTGGGAGTAATTTAAACCTAACTTCACAACATTCCACCACAAATAAAGTCCTATTTCAACCAGCAAGCATTTATCATTCAACCAGAGGGATCACTGTAAAAACCAAAAGTCCATGTATAGGCACAGAAACCTACAACTTATACATTGATATAATCAATTTATTAAAAATAAAATACAAAATTTAAAAACATTTCATACAGGGAGAAAAAGGAGAATTCCTTTTCCCTCAAAGAACAGAAATATAAATGACAATATCATAAAAGAAAATTTATTTTAAAAACACAACACGAGAGTTAATGAAGACATTAAACTTTGTCATCGGGTACCATAACCAATACCGAAAGCTATACAAAATCACCCTGATGTATCGTAATTCATCAACATTTGGAGTAAATTAAGAGCGGTGAGTTTATGGTAAACAGGCGTCGACGCGTTTCGAAGGTATAGTATGGTTGAACCTTCTTTTTCAAGACTACAGTAAACTGTACTTTCGCTGATTAAAACATCTATAACACAAACACATATATTAAATCAGTAAATGCTAAAACACAATTTTTGTATTAGTTAAAAACATGAGTATAAACAAGACCATTGTTAGTCTAACTCGTAATTTCTAAATAAGAGAAAAAGCAGGAGAAAACATTTGCAGTTTGTGATACCAACACAATACTCCTCTTGATCCCAACAGTGCCCCAATTGCATCTATAACAATTATTCCATCAATTACTCATAAGTACATATATGCATTCATCACCATCCTGTACACACAAGATTTTAATGCCACTGCATAATACAGTGCTTACCTATGGTGCGTTATTCTTTAAAATCAAAACGCTATTTGGCCACTGATACGTAGGTCCAAGTTTCAATATGAAGGAACCCAGAGCTGATTCCACCTAATCAGGGACCACATACAAGAACAAAAGAATATATCTTTTAATTCAGAGGTCTATAGGACCCCCTTTCCTATTAATGCCTCTAATTATAAACCAGCTGTAGTCACATTAATACCGTTGACTTGCTTGCTTATATGCACTTTAATTAGATGGAAAATCTGCTACAGATTTGGCTGTAGGGGTTCATGGACCAGTTGCAATTAGCGCTGGACTGGTCACCACCTGTGTAAATCAAATATTGCACTTATTTAATAATAGACCCAACAGTGGCTCATTGATTCTAGTTGTTATTGCTACTATTCCATATTTCTTTACACCCACCTTAGGCCAACTGGTTTAGTTTGCCTTATGACCGATTTCCCTTCTTGCACGGGGGCGGGATAGCCGTAATTAAAATCTAAACAATTTGGATGAAAACACAAAGATATAATCTAACAGACCATTATTCTCAGTATCACCCTCTTATTGTTGTGGAAAAAATCGGTAACTTACTTCAGTCTTTGCCCGTCTTATCTATGGGCCCTTATTGCGCTATGGCCCTTTTCTTAGCTACAAATATAAAGACCAAATATTATCTTTTTGGTTTTTAACATAAATCCTAGCTTACTACTAAATCCTCACTGTGGAGTAAAAAAGCTTTATAATCAAACCTAATGTGTCCTAGCCACTTTGTGAAACTGACTGTGCTATATTTCACTGTTATCCTGGCGCTTCCCACTGTTTGTCAATTAATTGTAAGCGGGAGCGCTAACAGTAATTCACAGATAGTTAGCCTACAGTCTATATGGCTCACAGAAAGTCACTATCCCCGTCTTGGTTACTACTTATTTTATCCTCCTCCGTATTATCCAAGTCCACGTTCCTGTATCGGTACTCACCGCGTGCAGGGACCCGGCGGTGTTTAAATTCTTTCGTCTCTGTCCTTTGTCCGATAAAACGCAGTTCCAACATAGTCGGCGTCTTAAAAAGCCTCCTGTTTTCTCTTGCGTCACTTACGTGAACGTGAGAGTCATGTGACCTGCATCTCAAGACCACACGAACTGGTAGCTGTTACAGCTCTATTTCAACAAGGAAAACTTTATTGAAAGCTTCCTTATGAGCCCTCATTACGCCCTGCCTTGTCTATAATAATAAGCATTGTGCACGGCAAAATTCAACCATTTCATAATTAAACGTCCTGTCTAGGGGGCAACCTGAACAGCGTAATGTTACAGGACAGTAAATATTTAAAAGATAATATATTCTTTTTTACCACTAAAGTGCCCTTTACAGATCAGATTGCTATACCTCATTTTTAACAGGGATATTAATCCCAATACAGTAAAATAGGAGAAGCGATTCTAGGAGATAATGGACATCCAGTCCTCTCTGGAGTTCAGGCCATTCTGGACAGTGTTCAGTTTGCAAATATACCACTGTTCTCTAAGTTTCCTTTTCTTATCTAAGTCGCCTCCTCTCATATTCCCTGAAATTATTTCCAGTATGAACCACCTCAAATCATTGCAGCTGTGGTTCAGCTTGGAAAAGTGTTCTGTCAATGGTGCGTTCTCTTTGTTTGTCCTTAAAGCTGATTTATGTTCTAACACCCTTACTCGCAGTTCACGGCTAGTTTCTCCTACATAACCTAGCCCGCAAGGGCATATTAGGAGATAAATCAAATTTTTACTGCAGCAATTATTCAGGCTATTGCAACTAATCTCATGACCATTAAAATTAAGACTCTTTGCCACCATGCAATGTTCGCAGATGGAGCACGTTCCACATTTGTAATTACCAATGGCTTTAGTACCCTGCAGTGTGTTTTGGAGACCCTTTTTGCAATCTCTGTATGTATTCACCAGGGAATTTCTGATGTTTCTATTTTTCCTGAACGCAAAGAGTGGTTTATCTAGTTTCACTTCCTGCCCATCATTTAAAATCTTCCAATTTTTGTTCACAATGTTCTTAATCTTATTACTGCTTTCAGAAAATTGGCTCACAAACACTATTCTTTCTTTCTTTGCCTCCTGACTTTTAGTTCTATTCTGATCCAACATATAATCGTGATCATAGTATTTAGCTCGCTTGTATGATTGATTAATCAGTTTTTTGGGGTAACCTCGATCCTTCAGTTTCAGTTTGAGGACATCTGAGTGTCTGTTAAAATCAGACATAGAGGAACAATTTCTGCGTAATCGCAGAAATTGCCCAAAGGGAATATTATCCCTTTGGGCTTTAGGGTGGAAGCTCTCGTAGTGTAAAAGAGTATTTTTATCGGTCGGTTTAGTATAAAGCTCCACCGATAAACTTCCCGCCCCCGTGCAAGAAGGGAAATCGGTCAAAGGCAAACTAAACCAGTTGACCTAAGGTGGGTGTAAAGAAATATGGAATAGTAGCAATAACAACTAGAATCAATGAGCCACTGTTGGGTCTATTATTAAATAAGTGCAATATTTGATTTACACAGGTGGTGACCAGTCCAGCGCTAATTGCAACTGGTCCATGAACCCCTACAGCCAAATCTGTAGCAGATTTTCCATCTAATTAAAGTGCATATAAGCAAGTAAGTCAACGGTATTAATGTGACTACAGCTGGTTTATAATTAGAGGCATTAATAGGAAAGGGGTCCTGTAGACCTCTGAATTAAAATATATATTCTTTTGTTCTTGTATGTGGTCCCTGATTAGGTGGAATCAGCTCTAGGTTCCTTCATATTGAAACTTGGACCTACGTATCAGTGGCCAAATAGCGTTTTGATTTTAAAGAGTAAGGCACCATAGGTAAGCACTGTATTATGCAGTGGCATTAAAATCTTGTGTGTACAGGATGGTGATGAATGCATATATGTACTTGTGAGTAATTGATGGAATAATTGTTATAGGTGCAATTGGGGCACTGTTGGTCTCAAGAGGAGTATTGTGTTGGTATCACAAACTGCAGATGTTTTCTCCTGCTTTTTCTCTTTCTTATTTAGAAATTACGAGTTAGAGTAACAATGGTCTTGTTCATACTCATGTTTTTAACTAATACAAAAATTGTGTTTTAGCATTTACTGATTTAATATATGTGTTTGTGTTATAGATGTTTTAATCAGCGAGAGTACAGTTTACTGTAGTCTTGAAAAAGAAGGTTCAACCATACTACACCTTCGAAACGCGTTGACGCCTGTTTACCATAAACTCACCGCTCTTAATTTACTCCAAATGTTGTTGAATTACGATACATCAGGGTGATTTTGTATAGCTTTCGGTATTGGTTATGGTACCCGATGACAAAGTTTAATGTCTTCATTAACTCTCGTGTTGTGTTTTTAAAATACATTTTCTTTTGTGATATTGTCATTTATATTTCTGTTCTTTGAGGGAAAAGGAATTCTCCTTTTTCTCCCTGTATGAAATGTTTTTAAATTTTGTATTTTATTTTTAGTAAATTGATTATATCAATGTATAAGTTGTAGGTTTCTGTGCCAATACATGGACTTTTGGTTTTTGAGGTGATCCCTCTGGTTGAATGATAAATGCTTGCTGGTTGAAATAGGACTTCATTTGTGGTGGAATGTTGTGAAGTTAGGTTTAAATTACTCTCAGAGGACGTTCCTTTTTGAGTTTTCTGCTTGAATCCCAGTCCTTTGGGTTCCAAAGGGTCCCTCTCTTTTTAAGAAGTCTTCTGTACAACCTGTTGGTTGGAGAGGTTAGTTTTTATTTAATTGAATTGGTCCAGTGTTATTTATGACAGTTAAAATTATTCATACTTTTAAGACCTTTGGTTTTTCAGAGAACCAATTCAACAAATTGATTAATCAAAATCCTCGTATTAATGGAAATGTTAATATTAATCCATTAAGTAGTGATCAGCTATTTAAACTTCTCAATTTAAAGAAGAAACTCATTAGAACAGAGCTTCATGCCGAGTTTTTAGTCGAATATCTTAAAACAGGAGTTATTCCAATTGGACTCCGAGTGCGAAATGAGCCAGGTCTCTTTATTAACAATACCAAATTCTTAGAGACCTGGACGCTCATAGCTAACCGCTTTAGCCGCGATTGGATTATTTTAATTATTGAAACGGCGCAGGAGGTTCTAATCATTGAAAGAAAAGAAATTGAAGAATTAGAATCAAAAACTAAAAGTAGCACAAGTCTAGAAGAGGCAAAAAAGAAGCTTGAAGAATTGGAACATGAATCTAATGGATATAGGGAATATTTGATTAACAAAAAAACTAACAAACTGAAGAAAGACATAGAAAAATTCAATGTTGAATTAGTATACCCATATCTCAACAAAGAATATTATAATTAGAAGAACCCCTGATGGGAAAAACCTCATCTGCAAAGACCGGTTTATTTCAGAGGAAGAAACCAACGGGTTACTTTCTCTGAAACTTCCGGATCGAGTAGTGAAGAGGATGATTATAACAAGGACCATCAGAGTAGAGAAGGGGTTAATCCTGAACATGAGTCTTTTTTAGGACAAAGACAAAGGAGGGGCCAGAGAAATTTTCGGAATATACACAGGGGGGACCAAGGGAGGACGTATCCCCAACAGGATCAAGGCAGGAATTATCCTCAGCAGAATTACTTGAAGATACGCAATCAAAGATATTGGAGGTAGACAAATTCCCAATTATTAATCTTTCTCGGAGAACTTTATCCATTACAGAAAAACAAGTTCTCGAGAAAGGATTTAGCTTTGCTCCAAGTGCGGTACTGAATAGATTTGAGTTTGAAAAAGATCTGAAAGCACTATTTAGGAAAGTGAGATTAAAAACGTTTTTTGAAAATAGAGAATGTCCTGCCTCGGTTAATGTGTCAGGTCTTAAGCCAAAATCTACATTTACACCCTCTTTGAACTTAGTTGATAAGAACATTGATATTTGAGAGAGTAACTGAAATAGAACTTAGGAATATCCTTGACCGTCCTAATAATATGAGAAGTATGAATAATAATCTCTCGAAGTCCCACAGGGAGTCACTGAGATCCTTGCAGAACGATATCAGTATCACTATCAAACCCGCCGAAAAAGGCGGGGGGGTTGTGATATTTGATACAGAGGACTATAGAAAAAGAATGTTGGAACTATTGGAAGTCCCAGAACATTATACTAAAGTCCCTCATAATTGGATAGAAAAGCTCAAGAAGGAGATCGAGATATTATTGAACACAGCTAAAAATCAAGGTTGGATATGCGAGGAGGAGTATAAGTTTCTAAATGATAGCTCTCCAATCACCCCAGCTATATATGGACTTCCTAAGGTCCACAAGGACCTTGTAAATCCACCTATGAGGCCGATTGTAAGCAGCATTGGGTCCCTCCTGGAACCATTGAGCACATTTGCAGATTGCTTCATTAAGCCTTTGGTACAGCAGCAGACATCTTATCTGAAAGACTCCGCACATGCAATTTCAATCTTCGAGGGAAAGAGCTTCAACAGGGTGACCCAGTTTTTGGTCACCCTGGATATCGAAGCCCTATACACTAACATACCCCAGGATGATACCATCAAAGTAGTGGGGTCACTGTTAGAAAGAACAGATCTCTATGGTGGCAGCATGGAATTTATCTTGTGCTGCATTACAATGGTGCTGAAGAACAATTTGTTCTTATTTGAAGAGGACCTATTTCAACAGGTGAAGGGGACCAGCATGGGAGCCACCTGTGCTTCCAGTCTGGCCTGCCTTTACGTTGGGGAATTTGAGGCCAAGCATGTCTTCAATGAGGCGGCACCCTTTTTTGAGAACGTGAGTCAGTGGTGCCCCTTCATTGACGACATAGTCTTCATCTGGGAGGGCAATCAGGAGGAACTGGAGGACTTTATTATGTGGCTAAATTTGGGTGACCCTAATTTGAGGTTTACAGCTCAATTCAGTAAAGATAAAATCAACGTTTTAGACATCTGTATTAAGGATAATGATGGAAGTTTATCGGTGGAGCTTTATACTAAGCCGACCGATAAAAATACTCTTTTACACTACGAGAGCTTCCACCCTAAAGCCCAAAGGGATAATATTCCCTTTGGGCAATTTCTGCGATTACGCAGAAATTGTTCCTCTATGTCTGATTTTAACAGACACTCAGATGTCCTCAAACTGAAACTGAAGGATCGAGGTTACCCCAAAAACTGATTAATCAATCATACAAGCGAGCTAAATACTATGATCGCGATTATATGTTGGATCAGAATAGAACTAAAAGTCAGGAGGCAAAGAAAGAAAGAATAGTGTTTGTGAGCCAATTTTCTGAAAGCAGTAATAAGATTAAGAACATTGTGAACAAAAATTGGAAGATTTTAAATGATGGGCAGGAAGTGAAACTAGATAAACCACTCTTTGCGTTCAGGAAAAATAGAAACATCAGAAATTCCCTGGTGAATACATACAGAGATTGCAAAAAGGGTCTCCAAAACACACTGCAGGGTACTAAAGCCATTGGTAATTACAAATGTGGAACGTGCTCCATCTGCGAACGTGGCATGGTGGCAAAGAGTCTTAATTTTAATGGTCATGAGATTAGTTGCAATAGCCTGAATAATTGCCGCAGTAAAAATTTGATTTATCTCCTAATATGCCCTTGCGGGCTAGGTTATGTAGGAGAAACTAGCCGTGAACTGCGAGTAAGGGTGTTAGAACATAAATCAGCTTTAAGAACAAACAAAGAGAACGCACCATTGACAGAACACTTTTCCAAGCTGAACCACAGCTGCAATGATTTGAGGTGGTTCATACTGGAAAACATTTCTGGGAATATGAGAGGAGGCGACTTAGATAAGAAAAGGAAACTTAGAGAACAGTGGTATATTTGCAAACTGAACACTGTCCAGAATGGCCTGAACTCCAGAGAGGACTGGATGTCCATTATCTCCTAGAATCGCTTCTCCTATTTTACTGTATTGGGATTAATATCCCTGTTAAAAATGAGGTATAGCAATCTGATCTGTAAAGGGCACCTTAGTGGTAAAAAAGAATATATTATCTTTTAAATAATTACTGTCCTGTAACATTACGCTGTTCAGGTTCCCCCCTAGACAGGACGCTTTAATTATGAAATGGTTGAATTTTGCCGTGCACAATGCTTATTATTATAGACAAGGCAGGGCGTAATGAGGGCTCATAAGGAAGCTTTCAATAAAGTTTTCCTTGTTGAAATAGAGCTGTAACAGCTACCAGTTCGTGTGGTCTTGAGATGCAGGTCACATGACTCTCACGTTCACGTAAGTGACGCAAGAGAAAACAGGAGGCTTTTTGAGACGCCGACTATGTTGGAACGGCGTTTTATCGGACGAAGGACAGAGACAAAAGAATTTAAACACCGCCGGTTCCCTGCACGCGGTGAGTACCGATACAGGAACTTGGACTTGGATAATACGGAGGAGGATAAAATAAGTAGCGACCAAGACGGGGATAGTGACTTTCTGTGAGCCATATAGACTGTAGGCTAACTATCTGTGAATTACTGTTAGCGCTCCCGCTTACAATTAATTGACAAACAGTGGGAATCGCCGGGCTAACAGTGAAATATAGCACAGTCAGTTTCACAAAGTGGCTAGGACACATTAGGTTTGATTATAAAGCTTTTTTACTCCACAGTGAGGATTTAGTAGTAAGCTAGGATTTATGTCAAAAACCAAAAAGATAATATTTGGTCTTTATATTTGTAGCTAAGAAAAGGGCCACAGCGCAATAAGGGCCCATAGATAAGACGGGCAAAGACTGAAGTAAGTTACCGATTTTTTCCACAACAATAAGAGGGTGATACTGAGAATAATGGTCTGTTAGATTATATCTTTGTGTTTTCATCCAAATTGTTTAGATTTTAATTACGGCTATCCCGCCCCCGTGCAAGAAGGGAAATTGGTCATAAGGCAAACTAAACCAGTTGACCTAAGGTGGGTGTAAAGAAATATGGAATAGTAGCAATAACAACTAGAATTAATGAGCCACTGTTGGGTCTATTATTAAATAAGTGCAATATTTGATTTACACAGGTGGTGACCAGTCCACCGCTAATTGCAACTGGTCCATGAACCCCTACAGCCAAATCTGTAGCAGATTTTTCATCTAATTAAAGTGCATATAAGCAAGTAAGTCAACGGTATTAATGTGACTACAGCTGGTTTATAATTAGAGGCATTAATAGGAAAGGGGGTCCTGTAGACCTCTGAATTAAAAGATATATTCTTTTGTTCTTGTATGTGGTCCCTGATTAGGTGGAATCGGCTCTGGATTCCTTCATATTGAAACTTGGACCTACGTATCAGTGGCCAAATAGCGTTTTGATTTTAAAGAATAACGCACCATAGGTAAGCACTGTATTATGCAGTGGCATGAAAATCTTGTGTGTACAGGATGGTGATGAATTCATATATGTACTTGTGAGTAATTGATGGAATAATTGTTATAGATGCAATTGGGGCACTGTTGGGATCAAGAGGAGTATTGTGTTGGTATCACAAACTGCAGATGTTTTCTCCTGCTTTTTCTCTTTCTTATTTAGAAATTACGAGTTAGAGTAACAATGGTCTTGTTCATACTCATGTTTTTAACTAATAGAAAAATTGTGTTTTAGCATTTACTGATTTAATATATGTGTTTGTGTTATAGATGTTTTAATCAGCGAGAGTACAGTTTACTGTAGTCTTGAAAAAGAAGGTTCAACCATACTATACCTTCGACATGCGTCGACGCCTGTTTACCATAAACTCACCACTCTTAATTTACTCCAAATGTTGATGAATTACGATACATCAGGGTGATTTTGTATAGCTTTCGGTATTGGTTATGGTACCCGATGACAAAGTTTAATGTCTTCATTAACTCTTGTGTTGTGTTTTTAAAATAAATTTTCTTTTGTGATATTGTCATTTATATTTCTGTTCTTTGAGGGAAAAGGAATTCTCCTTTTTTTCCCTGTATGAAATGTTTTTAAATTTTGTATTTTATTTTTAATAAATTGATTATATCAATGTATAAGTTGTAGGTTTCTGTGCCAATACATGGACATTTGGTTTTTACAGTGATCCCTCTGGTTGAATGATAAATGCTTGCTGGTTGAAATAGGACTTCATTTGTAGTGGAATGTTGTGAAGTTAGGTTTAAATTACTCCCAGAGGACGTTCCTTTTTGAGATGACTCCACATACCACATACCATTCTGGAGCCAAAAACGGGTCAATTGACAGCAATGCATGAGAAAACTCACAAATAATGTCAGTGTGGCTGAGCAGGTCTCCACAGTGAGCACAAACAGTAACAAGACACATGGCTGATCAAAAAAACACAACACAGACTTGTCAGTCACACACTCTGCATACTCACAACTGGCAGCAACAACAAGTAGGTGTCCCCCAGGAGTGCAAGGGCACACCAACACACTGCACAGTGCACAACCTACAACTCCAACATGTGCCCACAATCTGAAGCACATGGCAGACAATTGAAACAAACAGACACTCATTACCTGGATCACACATGTGTGCAGTTGGCATTGCAGGGGCACACACACATCAACACTACTGACAATGACAGCCCATTCACACTGTATGACCACTCAAGTTCACATATCCAAATGTACCCATGTGACTAGGAAGACAGGCCTACACAAGATGACCACACATCAACACTGCTGTACACACCTCAAGAAAGATCACACAGATATGATGGACCCTGGCCAGCCCGCAAGTAATCCTGTGGACAGAATTCACCTCTGTTCTGGTATTGCAGCATAACATGACGTGTACGATTTAGCAAACATAACCATAGAATGATTAGGATAACAGTAGATCATCACAAACGCCCATCATTGCACCCTCAAGCCTCAGAGTCAACAAGAACAAAAGTGCCTGTCACCTCTGGCAAACTCTGAAAAAGTAAAACAAGCAATTGGCAATGTTAAAGTGGCATACAGAGCATGTGTCACATGCAACCATACCCATACAGAACACATTTCATTTAGCAAGGACACTGACAAAGCAAACAACAGGAGTAACCGTCTTTATTACATATTACCCAGATAGGCATCAAAAGTAGAAAACAGCAAGGCCATTGGCCAGTCCATAGTTCAAAGTATGTACATGTGTGCATGAGAACCTGCACAGGGAATGGGCATCCAAAGTGACAAACAGCAAGGCCATTGGCCAGTCCATAGTTCAAAGTATGTACATGTGTGCATGAGAACCTGCACAGGGAATGGGCATCCAAAGTGACAAACAGCAAGGCCATTGGCCAGTCCATAGTTCAAAGTATGTACATGTGTGCATGAGAACCTGCACAGGGAATGGGTAACACCGTACACTGCCATGGGACTCACCACAGCTCGGGGGATACAAATGGGCAGTCCAGGAACCGCTGTGGGAGAGATGGGTTTGGGAGGGGACTTTGCCTCAGACTTGGCTGTCAGTTGAACTGGGAGGTGGCTGATTGTCGGGGCCAGTTTGAGGACTGGACCTCGGAGAGAGAGGACCAGCTGAGGTAGAGGCATCAGTGGCTTTGTGAGCCGGAGGGCTGCTTGGACCGGGTGGCATGGTGGCACGGGGAGGCGGAGACATGCGGCCGTGAGACACAGTGTGTGAGGGAGAATGTGGAGGGCTGCCTTTCCACTTCTTGGGGATTCGATAGGTAATAATTGTCTTGGTAGGAGTGGGAAGTGGGGCGGGCACAACAGCCTCACTCTCCACCAAAGGTGCATCAGGTGCAGGTGGGTCTCCCTGTGGGGATTTGCTGGATCTGGTGTTACGCTTGGGCTGGCCTTGCCTTTTCCCTCCATCTCCTGTTGACCAGGTGAACCCCCACATTGCTCTCCTGTCCCAGCTTCACAGGGGTGTGGGTGGGAGTTGAGGTTGTGGGTGAATCTGCCTTATAGAGCTGTTTGTGCGGACTCTTTGCAGGCACCAGCTTCACAGCAGGCAGGGCAACTGTGTGTTTGTCTTTGGGAGCAGGTTTGGGGATGGGAGTGTCCTTGGATGGGGCTGATTTGGATGCATGTGAGCCTGAGGCCTGCTTCTTGGCCTGATGGCCCTGAGTGTCACGTGAAGGGCTTTTGCGCTCCTGTGTGCCTGTTTTTTGTTTTGGGGATGGTGTCTGTGCTCTGGGCCACTTGGAGTGCTGCTGTTGTGTGCTGCGTGTTGAGTACTTGGAGCCTGAGGGCTGTGGTGTGTGGTCACTCTCGTCAGATGTTGCCACTGGCAGGGTGGTTGCCGAAGGGACTGGAGCTGGACTCTGAGCCTGTGACAGCTGAATGGATGCCGTCCCTGTGGAGGACAAATCCTGGACAGTTCTGTGTAGCCTACCCTCGTCAGAATGAATGCCCTCCATGAAGGCAACTACCTGTGCCAACTTCTTGTCATGATCCTGGAAGGCATTCAGGAGAGTAGTCTGACCCACACACAGCTGATGCAAAAGGTCCACCGCCTCAACACTGAGGAAAGCAGGGGAGACAGGGGCAGGGGCAGCGGTGCCTGGGGGGAAGGACACTCTACCCTTCTTACTGCTGCGGGCACGGGCAGCACTAGTGGTAGTAGCCGGGAGGGTGGGCACTGGACGATGTGTGGTTGAAGAAGAGGCAGATTTCCCACTCCCTGTGCCCGCCAACATCGAGGAGTCATCGCTGGAGTCAGATGATGTTGAGGTGGGTGTCTCTGGGCGTGATTCTTCCAGGGCACTCCTGTCCCCCTCCGAGGCGCTGGTCACATCAGTGTCAGTGTGCTCATGTGTAGCAGTCATGCCAGATGCTTCACCACTGGTGTCCGTCCCCTGTCCTTCTGTGCCCTCGATAGATGCTGCAAAAGACAGAGACGTAGGTTCAGTATCGTGCCATACTCACAAACATCATATGCAAGCAAAGCACAAAACTAGAATATGATACCCCCATGTTGCACACCACCCTGTGCAGTCTGCATGTGCAACCTTAATGCAAAACTCAGAAGATGCATGGAAACATGCATAGTTGGCATTAATGACCCAGGTGACGTTCACACAGCCAAATAGCTGGCCCGTGCCTCCTCGTAACCTGACATACTGATTTCTGTAAGCATACCTACGTGCCTGTAGGTGAGATAGATGTACATCTCAACATGTTGTCACAGTCACATACGGAGTCACTTTAAGGGGAAAACCCAGATACTGACTCCAGAATGTCCTCATACTATGGCCATGAGCTACTGATGTCCACCATGTTGTACTTTGAAGCACAACGACCGTTGCACATTGGTGTCAGATGTGTAGTTCTCACAATTTCCAAGTCAGGCACTGCACACATCGACGAAAGCACACTAAGATGAGGCACACTGCTGTTCACTTCCCGGTGATGTCTATGACACCCATAATGCAGCAGATGTCATAATGCCACATCTCATCTTGCACTGCCGAGGGCCATTATATTAAACACATGAGAAAGTACATGTAGCAAAAATACATGACAGCTTCACTCAACACAGAGGCCACTTACAAGCCATTGCATCACACTAGAAACATCACAGAGCTCCGCACTGGCTCAGGGTTGGGATACATGCAGTCACTCACACCCAAAGTCACCCTTCGCAGAATACTCACCCCCAACTTGCTGCTGATGGGCCCTCAAACGTCCATCCAGCTCTGGCTGTGTCACTGCCAAGATACGGGCCATTAGTGGTGTCATGCTCCTGCGCGCCAACCTTCCAGTCCGAGGGAGCAGCCCCAGCGTCATCTCTGCCACGTTTTTGCTCAGCCGGCAGATGTCATCCCACCTCTTGTGACAGTGTGTGTGCCGTCGGTTGGAGACACACAGAGCCCGCACCTTGCGTGCAATGGCCCTCCATAAGGCCTTACGCTGGCGGACATTTAGCTGCAGGCATGGGAGACAAGAAGCAGAAGTTTCAGTGTCACTGGGATATGTACCACTGTGTCTCAGTACAGGAGCATGCACAAACTTAGCAGAGCTATACAGATATCATAGGCCATACAGCATGACACGTAGTACATCAGCATCAGATAATCGCATAGAAATGCATGCAGGTATGAGGATGGACACAGTACCTGGCCATCTCATACACATGCAGAATGCCAGCACAGAAAGCAATGTGAAGAAGGCCCTCATCTGCGATGCAGTATGTGAGGGAGCAAGACATACATTACATTTAAAATGATGTGTCGGGGCAGACTCACTGTGACCAACACTACATACCCCTCAATGTCCTTGGCCTATGAATGGCTCACTGTGTCATGGAGGTCACATTTAGGGACATGATCTTACATTCTCACACCCTTCTCACAAGGTTAGTCTTGTGCAATCCACAGGCCTAAGATAGAACATTGATGAATAGGGTGGAAGACAACACATATGTCTCACTCTGTCCATTTACTGATGTGTCCCGGTCAAATTGGGCAGTATCTGTGCAGGCCAGGGAGACTCACACTGAGGTAAAATGTGGGCCATCAGAACATTCACATGCATGTACAATATGAGAGGGCAAACAGTGCCTACACATGCGAGTCAGTACACATAATGAAAACAAGGGAAGGAGGATGTTTCAGGAGTACATTAATATGATGTGTCATAGGTGCATTTCCACCAAGAGTGTCACCCTCAGGCATTTCAACTTGTGCATAATGCTTACATATCCATGGTGGCAATATTAAAATTGGACACACATCCGTCAGTACCCTCTGGACGAAACACATTTGTAATGTCACAAATGAACATGTGAAAACCTCATGGACTCTGACATTAATTAGCACAGGCAATGTTTGTTCTGACTTCCACTTTCCAAACCAGCATTGTTACTGTATGGCTGCAAAAACACTGCATGTCCCTCCCATCCTGAAATGCAGCCATGGATCTGTGGAAAATAGGCTACAAAATACATTGACATGAAGTCAGCATGCTAGGCAGTGTATCACACAAACTTGAACTCACAGGCATATACTACAGCAGATCAACTTCATGTGTGCACTCTTTGCACTCTCCAAATTTCACTCTGAAACACTTACCACTGGTGGAGTGTACCATCCGGCTCAGCTTTGGGACAGGGGGGCCTGGTGGGAGTTGTAGTGCTGGCTGCCTGTACACATGGCCCCATGGTAATGTTGCTAGCTACCTTTGGGGTGAATCAGAGGGAGTAAATGTTGGATCTGTGAGACATGTGTTGGGGAGAGTGTGGTGCACATGAATGCATTTGGGCCTAGGAGGTGTCGCTTTGTAGTTGTGCAAGACAGTACATAGCAGTGTAATGGTAGACATTTGTTGGTACTTACCAGCCTCCACTCCCCCGGGTATTCCTGTGAGACTCTCTGGATGCAGTATGGCAAGCACCTTCTCCTCCCATTCGGTGAATGTTCGTAGTGGAATGGGAGGGCCACCGCCAGTCATCTGAGCCAGCTTAATGTTCTAGTTGTTCCTCTCTTTCACCTTGCTCTTGAGGTCATTCCACCGCTTCCTAATCTCCTTCTGGGAGCGCGGGATGGTCCCTACTGCATTGACCTTGCTGACTATCCTTGCCTACATTTGAGTTTTGGTGGCTTGTGGTGACTGTTGGACCAGGCTTCCAAACAAATGTGGTTCTACTCTGATTACCTCATCTACCATCACTGACAACTCATTGTCAGTGAATTTGGGCATTTTCTTCTGTGACATGGTGTGTGATATGCAAATGGGTCAAAGGTGCAGGTGTGGAAGTGGTGGTGGTGATGTGTGAGGTGTGTGTGTGATGTTGTGATGGTGTGATGTGTGCAGATTTGCCTATCCTTTATGCTGTGGGGTTGGTTCCTTCAGTAGTGGAGTAGTGCAAATGATTCTGGTCAGGGAAGGGGCTGGTTTTATACTCAGCTATGTGGGTGTGTCAAAATGGAGTATTGATGTCAGCTGGGTTGTGTGGGTTGACCTGGGATTTGTATTTTTTACTTGCCATGGGGATGTGTCATTGGGGTGTGTTAGGTGTTTTTTGAGGCTGAGCCAGATGGGCACACTTGGTGGCCTTGTTGTGTGTTTTTTTTGTCGACCGCCATTACTGTTCCAGAGCGACTGCGGCGGTTGGCAAGGCAACAGCCCTTCTGCCGGTTCTCCCATTCATCAATGGTTGCGATCGCAGCGGTCGGAAACAGTGGATCGTTCCGCTGTCACAGCAATGGTATCCTAATTTAACGTGCGGTTAATCCGCTGGCCGTGCGGCGGTTTGGGGTCTTTCAGCAGTAAATCCGACCGCCGCGGACGGATTTTCACCTGCTCCGCACGCTACCGGCGGTCTTTCGTGGCATCGGTCCGCCGCGGTCAGATTTTTCTGGCGGTTCATCCTAATCTGACCGCCGGTTTTGCCGCGGTATCTGCGGACGGTTAATTTCCGCTACCACGGCGGTCGGAATGGTTTTCCGACCGCCATCGTAATCAACCCCTAAGTTAGACATGCAAAACCTGAAATGAAAACTTGCTAATTCAGAAAAATCCCAGTCTGTGTGAATGTGCGCCTTGCAAAACACTACCTTTTTAGCAGACAGGTTCAGCAACAATATCTTGAAATCTTGGATTATGGAACATCCAATTACGTTATCAATCAATAACAAAATCAAAAACGTCTCAAATGCAAATCACAACTAAGACATATACATCAAAATAACAGTAAATAGACCACCAATTAAATCAACAATTAGCATCACATAACCAAAAATCTCACATGCAGCATAACAACCCATCACACAACACAAATAGCACTCTTAACTGCAACTTTTCAAAATGCATCACTTGCACACTGAGCACTCTCAATTTCAAGAATCACTCAGCCATACTGATACTTACACCCCGTTTTGCCCAGGAACAGTACCACTGCATCAGGAGCAGCAAATAAGTCACCAGGAAAACCCACAGTGGAAAGTCCACTGTGACATAAACTAGACAAGAAACAGGGCAAAATGCAAACCCTTAAAGCAAATAGGAGGCCTTTATCTCGTAACCATCCTCTGCTACAAAATATTTTGTGGGCATGAAGATTGTAGATTAATCATGGTGGGAGCAAAATAATACAACTATTCGAAAATCAGAGCACAGCGGTATTAATTAAACACTATCCCACTACATGAACATTGAGGCAGTCCTTCTATGCTAATGTCATCTGCAGATGGCAGAACAAACTTGTTACGAAACAATTGTGAGCTTATTGTGAATTAATGCAATATAGCGATCTAGCGGAAGAGACCTTAAGGGGTCGATTCCGATTCGGGCCGGAAAAAGCACCGACCGACTCGGAGCCGGAAATTATACCGACCGACATGTACCTGTGGCGCCCGACACGCCAAGTACGATGCAAGGCGTGCAAAATCCGACCGACACGTACCGAACCCAAGTCGAACGACCGAGCCGCACGGAAAACAGCAATCCGGTCGGAAAAACACGCGAATCCAACCGACCGACACGCACCCGGAACAAATCCGACCGAAATGTACACGCGAACTCCAAACCGCAAAGTACGATGCAAGGCGCGAAAACCACGAGCGAGTCGGACGGAGGACAAGCCGTACGACCGACACGCATACAAAACCGAGCCGAAGCAACACAAAACACCGCGACCGACGCGTACGCAGCATAGAAAACTGCACAAACACAGCGTGAACGAAACGGAGAATACCGTACGAGACAAATGCAGGGTCCGACTCGGTCACAAGAACGTTTCCAACATGCACAGACAGTACAAAGGAAAAATCACACAAAAAAAGGCAAAACAAGCAATTACAAAGCCAATAAATACTGGGGGGGTTGGGGACAGAGAACAAAGACACACCCACAACTCCACCCATATAAAGGACACAAATCACAACCATGATCCTTTGCAAATGCCATTCCACTGCCAGCACCCAAGAGACAGCAACCACACACCCACAGCTCATCCCTCACACAAGCCACACACCATCAGCACACCAACAAATAACTACCTCACATACACCCAGCAAAACACACACTAACACACCCTCACCTGCACACCAACACACACATCACTCACCATCACCACCCATCACCATGCCCCCCAAGAAGAATCACAAGTTCCTAGATTGTGAATTGGAAGTCATGGTAGACGAGATCCTCAGGGTAGAGCCACAGCTGTTTGGCACACTGGTCCAACAGACCCCCATCTCCCAGAAAACCAAGATGTGGGAGAGGATCATCAACAGGGTGAAAGCACAATCACCATGTCTGCGCACAAAGAGCGACATCCAGAACAGGTGGTATGACGTGCGCAGGAGGGTCCGGGACCTGCTCAAGAAAGACTACCTCCTGAGCCAATACACCGGCAGTGGCCCTCCTGCCAAGCCAATATACCTCAGGCCCTGGGAGGAGAAGGTGCGGGCCATCCTTCCGCCAGTGAGCGTATATGGACTAGAGAACATCCCAGAGCCTGGTGAGTACACAACAAATGTACACAATATTCTGCCACAAAACACACACACATCACTGTCAAGGGAGAGTCAAACCATGCACTCATAGCAATTACACAGCAACAAGAACAGAATCATCCCAAAATGTGTATGTCAGTCAGATAAACACAACACATGCCATCAAAAAAGTCACATCCAACTGTGCCATCACATGTACAAACACAACTACAACTACAGCTAGGCAGTGGCACAAATAGAACTAACAAACACATCCAGGCATGTAGCCACCACAACAACACCAACACACAGTGAAGACCACTCAAAGGGAGGAATTCTGTGTATGCTGGCCAAGTCAGTGTAGCCAATAGCATCATGGGAGTCGCAGTCACACATATTGCCCCCCCACAACTGTCCCATCAACACCACCCTGAACCATGCGCACATCACAGGGAGTGGAGAAGGACTCACAAGATGGCTGACACTGGCAACTGCTGTGGGGAGCACAAGGCCCTGCTGGCAACTGTGCACCAACAAACAGCAGGACACCACTGACTGACATCCTGAGAGACAACTTCCACTCCCTGCAATGCAAGCACGTTCCATGGTGGGATATCTGGCTGGCTGGGTGGGAAGGAGGACTTGCAGCACTGACCATAGTCACAAGCACCTCCCCTCACACCCCCCTCAACACAAACTCCACAGAACCCACCTGGTAGAATGCAATGCCTCCCATCCTAACTCAAGATCCCACAAAGAACCACCACCCTGGGTTATGTTGTGTGAAGCACAGGGACACTCTTGGGACTTTTAGCCAAACAACTGCCAGGACAACACTCCCAGCCTTCCTGTCAGCACAGCCAGCCCACCCCACAGGGAAGCAGAGTCAAAAGGAAGGAAGCATGGGCATGCTGGGAAGGGGGTGGAGGCAATAGCATGATGGGAGTGGTAGTCACAGACATTGCTCAGCCTCACAACTGGCCCATCAACACCACCCTGAACCAGGCTCACATCACAGGGAGTGGATAAGGACACACAAGATGGCTGACACTGGCTACTGCTGTGGGGAGCACAAGGCCCTGCTGGCAACTGTGCACCAACAAACAGCAGGACACCACTGACTGACATCCTGAGAGACAACTTCCACTCCCTGCAATGCAAGCACGTTCCATGGTGGGATATCTGGCTGGCTGGGTGGGAAGGAGGACTTGCAGCACTGACCATAGTCACAAGCACCTCCCCTCACACCCCCCTCAACACAAACTCCACAGAACCCACCTGGTAGAATGCAATGCCTCCCATCCTAACTCAAGATCCCACAAAGAACCACCACCCTGGGTCATGTTGTGTGAAGCACAGGGACACTCTTGGGACTTTTAGCCAAACAACTGCCAGGACAACACTCCCAGCCATCCTGTCAGCACAGGCACACTACCCCACAGGGAAGCAGAGTCAAAAGGAAGGAAGCATGGGCATGCTGGGAAGGGGGGTGGAGGCAATAGCATGATGGGAGTCGTAGTCACAGCTCTACATCCCCCACCACATGGCCCAGCAAGCTCACACTTACGCATGCACATCCCACAGAGAGTGGAAAGGCCCATCAAAGATGTCTGACACTGTTGCTGTGTCATGGGGAGCACAAGGGCATGCTGGGAACTGCACACCAACCAACAGCAGGACACCACTGTCAGCCATCTTGCCATTTCTCACACACCCACACATACTGAACTCCCCACAAAAGCAAGTAAGTTTGGGAATGCTGGCAAGTGGGGTGGAGGCAATAGCATGATGGGAGTGGCAGTCACTGATATTGGTCACCCCCACAACTGTCCCATCAACACCACCCTGAACCATGCACACATCACAGGGAGTGGAGAAGGACTCACAAGATGGCTGACACTGGCTACTGCTGTGGGGAGCACAAGGCCCTGCTGGCAACTGTGCACCAACAAACAGCAGGACACCACTGACTGACATCCTGAGAGACAACTTCCACTCCCTGCAATGCAAGCACGTTCCATGGTGGGATATCTGGCTGGCTGGGTGGGAAGGAGGACTTGCAGCACTGACCATAGTCACAAGCACCTCCCCTCACACCCCCTCAACACAAACTCCACAGAACCCACCTGGTAGAATGCAATGCCTCCCATCCTAACTCAAGATCCCACAAAGAACCACCACCCTGGGTCATGTTGTGTGAAGCACAGGGACACTCTTGGGACTTTTAGCCAAACAACTGCCAGGACAACACTCCCAGCCATCCTGTCAGCACAGGCACACTACCCCACAGGGAAGCAGAGTCAAAAGGAAGGAAGCATGGGCATGCTGGGAAGGGGGGTGGAGGCAATAGCATGATGGGAGTCGTAGTCACAGCTCTACATCCCCCACCACATGGCCCAGCAAGCTCACACTCACGCATGCACATCCCACAGAGAGTGGAAAGGCCCATCAAAGATGTCTGACACTGTTGCTGTGTCGTGGGGAGCACAAGGGCATGCTGGGAACTGCACACCAACCAACAGCAGGACACCACTGTCAGCCATCTTGCCATTTCTCACACACCCACACATACTGAACTCCCCACAAAAGCAAGTAAGTTTGGGAATGCTGGCAAGTGGGGTGGAGGCAATAGCATGATGGGAGTGGCAGTCACTGATATTGGTCACCCCCACAACTGTCCCATCAACACCACCCTGAACCATGCTCACATCACAGGGAGTGGAGAAGGACTCACAAGATGGCTGACACTGGCTACTGCTGTGGGGAGCACAAGGCCCTGCTGGCAACTGTGCACCAACAAACAGCAGGACACCACTGACTGACATCCTGAGAGACAACTTCCACTCCCTGCAATGCAAGCACGTTCCATGGTGGGATATCTGGCTGGCTGGGTGGGAAGGAGGACTTGCAGCACTGACCATAGTCACAAGCACCTCCCCTCACACCCCCTCAACACAAACTCCACAGAACCCACCTGGTAGAATGCAATGCCTCCCATCCTAACTCAAGATCCCACAAAGAACCACCACCCTGGGTCATGTTGTGTGAAGCACAGGGACACTCTTGGGACTTTTAGCCAAACAACTGCCAGGACAACACTCCCAGCCATCCTGTCAGCACAGCCAGCCCACCCGACTGGGAAGCAGAGTCAAAAGGAAGGAAGCATGGGCATGCTGGGAAGGGGGTGGAGGCAATAGCATGATGGGAGTGGTAGTCACAGACATTGCTCAGCCTCACAACTGGCCCATCAACACCACCCTGAACCAGGCTCACATCACAGGGAGTGGATAAGGACACACAAGATGGCTGACACTGGCTACTGCTGTGGGGAGCACAAGGCCCTGCTGGCAACTGTGCACCAACAAACAGCAGGACACCACTGACTGACATCCTGAGAGACAACTTCCACTCCCTGCAATGCAAGCACAGTCCATGGTGGGATAACTGACTGGCTGGGTGGGTGGGAAGGAGGGCCGGCTGTCAACCAAACACAACCAATGCAGACCATGTTCACACCCCAAAAAATACATAGAAATGCCCAAATAATGCAGGACAATGTGCCACACCAATATCAACCCCTGACTGTGACGACTTAGGACAATGCAATGTACAGGCCCGCACCCAGAGGCACAGTCACAACTGTCATGTGTGTCAACCATTGATGCCTGCAGAAACATAACATACATTGTGTGTGTCTCCCAAAAACAGGTGATGATGGGGACACAGCAGCAGACGCTGAGGAGTCCCAGTCCCAGGCTCAAGAGGATGCGGAGCTCACTGGCGTCGTACAGCCTCTGCCCTCCTCGGACGAAGAAGACCAACCTGGCACATCCGGTGCAAGTCTACATGCAGCACCAGCAGGACCACCAGCTGCAGCACCAGCAGGACCACCAGCTGCACCCCCTGCACCCACCCCTCCAACGACTGTCACCACAAATACCATCCCTGCCGACATGGACAGAAAAAGGAGCAACACCAGCACAGGGACCCTGGACCAACCTGGGGCCATGGACACCACCACCACCACCAACCCCCAAGGTGGACCAGGGTCATCTGTGCGTGCCACTGCACGCACTGCACATGTCAGCAGGGGTGGTGGGAGGGGTGGGAGACAGAGGTCGCTGCTTGCAGAGGTTGCTGGTGTGCATGATGACCCATAACTGGTACGCATAGCTGATGCGTACCAGTCCAGCACCGGAGACCTCAGCCAGGTAGTGGGGCTCCTCAGAGACATGAAACAGCAGCAGGCTGCCCATCATGCCCGCTTGGACTCTCACATGTCCCACGTGGAGTCACACATGTCCCGCGTGGACTCACACATGTCCCGCGTGGAGTCCAAGTGGGATGCACTGCATGAGATGACGGCGGTGTACAGGGACATTTTACAATGCCTCCGACCAGATGAACAGCAACCAGTCCACACCTCCCTGTGTGCCAACAACATCTGGTGCTGCCCAAACTGCAACTGCCACAGGGAGGGAGGATGACTCTGGCGGAGAGTCCCCTGCACCGCAGCAGCCTGTACTTGAGGGCCCCCCAAGAAGAGGGGTCGTCCGAAGAGGGGCAAGTGAGAGGCCGATGGCCAAGCGCAACTCCCAGGAAGCCTGAACCTGTTCTGGATGTTCACCTTTGTGCCCAGACTGTTCACCCTGTTGACGGCAACACTACTCCCACACATTGCATGGGGAGTACAAGTTGGACCAATGTGTCAGACAACTGTGGCCCGATACTGGGGATTCCCAGGACTTTCAATTCACCTAGGAACTTCTGATTGCAAGATTTATGTACAGCACTACCCATCCTATGCACTATTCACACAAATGTATCACAATAAACACACTAATACACCATACTTGCCTCTGTTGTGATTCCAACGTGGGTGCTGTTATGGGGATGATGAACTGCAAAATTACACTGTGTATGCGAACTGCAACAGCAAGTACAACACAGGCATGTGAGTATAGGCAACGTGACACATATGAGGGAGACACACCACCAGGGCTACACAACACATACACACCTAGGCCATCTGACTCATTGCCTACACTGATGTTGCCAGGGAAGACGGTGCAATGCACAGACACCACAACCATTCCCAGTTGTAGTCAAGTAGCCCACAGGTGCAGTAAGCAAATGGCAGTCAAATGTGTGACCACAGACAACGCACATCACAAAGTGAAGCACAGGTTTATTACACAGTTGCAACATGTTGTAACCACTACAGATGCAAGGTAATCCCACCTGGCAGCGGGCACACAGTCAACAACTGTAGACGGAAGGAAGTCCATGGGTGTGGCGCACATCACCTGTAGGGACACAAAAGCTACCAGCCTGGAAGTGCAATCACGTCGTCGGTGGACACAGTTGACCAAACGAATCTGAAAGTACCCTGTGAAGGACAGAAATGACACACAGTCAAAAGCAATGGAGTACAGGACAGAACAGCAAAACTCATGCACAACACATGTTACAAGATACCCACCCAGAACCAAGTTAGCATGTCAACACTGTTGGGGAGTACAGCCCACCTGTAAGCACACATCGCAACACACATCCAGTCAAGTAGCCCATGGACACACTCCAACAGCACCAGAGCACCACCTACACATATCATGCCAACTCACATCATTGACATGACACCTCAGGATACTCACATTCAGCTAAAGAAGTTGGTGATGAGCTGTGTGCGGACATCACCCTCATCATCATCATCATCGTCACTGGCATCGTGGTCCAGGCCAGGATCCTCCACAGGTGGCGGATGTTGGTCATTGTCATCCTGGATGAGAGGCAACTCCTTCCGCACTGCCAGGTTGTGGAGCATGCAGCAGACGATGATAATCTTGCACACTTTCGCAGGGGCATATGGGAGGGACCCTCCGGTCTTGTCCAGGCAGCGGAAGCGGCTCTTCAGGAGACCAAATGTCCGCTCAATAACTCTCTTGGTCCGACCATGTGCCTCATTGTAGCGCATCTGGGCTGGTGTCACAGGGTTCCTGAGGGGTGTCAGCAACCACGGCATGTTGGGGTATCCTGAGTCACCTACGGACAGACAAGTGCACATTAGCTGACTTGGAAAAGTGGGCGGAATACTACAGATCAGATCACACACAATGGCACAAAGTCAGTACACACCGACAAGCCAGGCACGCTGGTTCTGCATCTGTGCCACCATCCTGGGGATGCAACTACTCCTCATCACAAAGGCATCGTGTGCTGAACCAGGGAAACGGGCACACACATGTGTGATGGTCATGTCTGCAAGACACACCACCAGTGCATTGACCGAGTGGTAGTGCTTGCGGTTCCTGTAGGCCTGCTCCTGGGCCTGTGGTGGTACCAAAGCCACATGTGTCCCATCAATGGAGCCAATGACATGCGGCATCCTCCCCAGGGCATAAAAGTCACTCTTCACGTCAGTGAGTCGTCGCAGTCTAGGGAAATAGATGTACCGGTTCAGGAATAGCAACATTGCCGCCAAAACATCGCGGAGCACACGGCTCAACATGGTCTGTGACATCACACCAGCAGTCGCCACAGTATGTTGGAAGGTACCGGTGGCAAAGAAGTGTAGGGCTGCCATCACCTTCACCTTGGGGGTCAGCACTGTAGGATACGGCCGGCCAGGCTGCAAATGTGGGGACAACTGCACTGCCAAATCCTCAATCAGCTGCCTGGTGAAGCGGTACCGTCGGATGCTGTCCCGTTCCACCATCGTTGCCAGGTCTGGGAATGGTCGATGGACAGCAGGAGCCCTGCAGTGCAGAGGAGAAGTAAGCAAGATTGTCAGTCAGCCCACATATGCGGCATTGAACACACTCAATATCCCAACATACATCATTATGAGGCACAACTACATGAAGTGTGCAGTTCCGTAAGGACATGTATGGTACATACATGGCCAACATCTGTCAACACGGTCCAACAGGTGGCATCAATTAGTCCCAGGTTGGCCCATTGGATATCATGAGGCCGTGTCACAGTTCCCATCTCCTGCTGCCGTGTCACAATCACCCCCCACAGTGACATGTGAGGACAGATGTGCCCCAGGCACCACAGCTCAAAGACAGGTACATTCCCAGGGACCCTGTATTGCCACATGGACACTGACATTACATGGAGTATCATGTATACACCACAGCAAAACAACCATGACCCCCACAGGTAGTGGTCCCACTTGCCACGGCAGGACAGACATGGACGTCTGTGACACACACACGCACAACATCAAAGTCCATGCACACACAACGTGGATGTGGAGACTGTCTCCCATTGTGCACATGAAATCAGAGACATTGTAAACACTACATGCACAAAGACTGTGGAGGACCATCACTATTGTGCCACTGGGACACCCTGGCTCAAACATACCGTCCCACATGGGACTCACGGGGTATGTGACATGACATACACATACACCACCGTGAAATGTGACCATGGCACATGCACAGATATGAACAGTTGCACATCACAGTGGTCATGTACACGTAACACCCAGGATCCTGTCCCCATGAACACGTGCACAGCCTGGGGGTGGCTGCCCACAGGTGACACCCACAGGACAACATGTACACCAACATACACACAATAGGAAATGCAGCCTTACATGCCTTATGATAAAGTTTGGACAGGCTGTCGTGATGTAGGTGTGCCCCTCACTCCCTGGGAGCTATCTGTGGCTGGCATATGTCCATCTGAGACAGGCATGCTGACATATGCCAGTCACATGTACAGTGATGCGTTGAACAGCAATGGACCGATCGGTGCCCCCGGCCGGCCCATTGCATTCAATGTGTGCTGGGTGCAGCGTTGTACCCCTGTACGCGTTGAACTGCAATGGACCGATCGGTGCCCCCGGCCGGCCCATTGCATTCAATGTGTGCGGTGCACGCGTTGTACCCCTGTACGCGTTGTACCCCTGTATGCGTTGTACTGCAATGGACCGATCGGTGCCCCCGGCCGGCCCATTGCATTCAATGTGTGCGGGTACGCGTTGTACCCCTGTACGCGTTGAACTGCAATGGACCGATCGGTGCCCCGGCCGGCCCATTGCATTCAATGTGTGCGGGTGCGCGTTGTACCCCTGTACGCGTTGTACCCCTGTACACGTTGTACTGCAATGGACCGATCGGTGCCCCCGGCCGGCCCATTGCATTCAATGTGTGCGGGTGCAGCGTTATACCGCTGTACGCATTGTACTGCAATGGACCGATCGGTTCCCCGGCCGGCCCATTGCATTCAATGTGTGCGGGTGCAGCGTTGTACCCCTGTGCGCGTTGTACCGCAATGGACCGATCGGTGCCCCGGCCGGCCCATTGCATTCAATGTGTGCGGGTACGCGTTGTACCCCTGTACGCGTTGAACTGCAATGGACCGATCGGTGCCCCGGCCGGCCCATTGCATTCAATGTGTGCGGGTACGCGTTGTACCCCTGTGCGCGTTGAACTGCAATGGACCGATCGGTGCCCCGGCCGGCCCATTGCATTCAATGTGTGCGGGTACGCGTTGTACCCCTGTACGCGTTGTACCGCAATGGACCGATCGGTGCGCACCCATTGACAATGGCCTTGCCTGGCAACGGACGCGTTTTCGAATTTCGAGCGAGTCGGTTGCTGGAAATTCAGTTGGTCACCCACAACAATGTTGCAAAATCATGTATGTCATGAAGTTGAAGATTTGAAGGATGCTGTGGGCGTGTTTTGGTGCTGCTATTCCATGGATTGGCCAGATTCAGAAGATGCAAACGACTTGGACCTATCACTTTGGACACAAGGGACAGTATCTGCCTCTCCAGCACATATATATTGCTGGCTGTTCCCCTGAGAGCTCACTTGCCTGCACTACATGCTCCAGGGCGACATCTGCCACTGCACTGCTGCTGTCTCTGCCCCTCTGGACCCTGCAATGGCACGTACTGTGGAGAGAGCCCCAGCCTTCAGCCTTGAGGAGAACCAGGCCCTGCTGGACAGCCTACTTCCACAGTACAGCAAGCTGTATGGGACACCAGGGGAGCAGGTGAGTGTTCTGTGCACTGCCTTTCTGAATGTGCATATTGTCTGACTAGCAAGGCTGAAAGTCTGCACGCCACTGGCTAGCAGGCTCACTGAGTAGTTGTCACCCCCATAGTGTGTAGTGACATGCACTGGACAGGTATGGTGCAGTGACAGTGCATTTGAACAAGGTTTTACTTCCCATGCAATGATACCATGTAGTGACGTCTGGCAAACTGTCCATGGGCAGCTTTGCACTGCCTGTGTACATCATGTGCCCCTGTGATTGAGACATGTATATACAACTGTGTCATGCACGGATATGTTGCATGTGTAGTAATGGCCTTTTCACTTTGTCATCCTGACAGGTTAATGCCCATCGGAAGCAGGAGATCTGGAAGGACATCGTCCGGGCTGTCCGGTCCGTGGGGGTCTACAAGCGCCGGATCCGCAACTGCCAGAAGAGGTGGCAGGACCTTCGGGGCTGGACCCGGAGGATTGCACGGGTCCAGCTGAAGCTGTCGCCTCCTCGCAGGAGGGGCGGAACACGGACCCTGACCCCCACATGCTCCAGATCCTGGCGGTGGTGTTTCCAGACCTGGATGGGCAGCTGAAGGCCAGACAGCAGCAAGGAGGGGTGAGTCAAAGATTGCACTGTGAACTCTGTATTACATGCTTTGTGCCCTCCTCTGGCCTGGTTCAACTGCCACAGTGCAGCAGTCATGTTGTCCAGGAGCCATGTCCCTCTATTGTGCACTGCCCACTGCTCATCTGATACCCAGGTGTGGCCCTTACATTCAGGGAATTGTGTCACTTGGGACTGTGTCCTTGCAGTTTGCTTCACTAAAGGTGGGGGACAGCATCTGTTTCCCTAACTCTGTTGTGGGCATCATGGGTGGGTCCATTGTTCACACTACGCCTGTGTTCGGACATGTAATCTGCGTGTTGCTTTGATATGCGGTCCACTTGCTGAGCTGAGCCACCACATGTGCCTGGGGTATGTGGCACACGCCCATGCAGCGGGTGGGAACAATGTTTGGGCCCCAGGAGTGTGCAGATTACGTGTGTCACACATACATAGCCAGCTATCCACTGTCCAGGGCTCATCCCTCATTCATGTGGGGCAGGACAGTCATGCCTACTCCAGGCCATGCAATGCACTCTGTACTCCCACTCCCGTGTATCAGCTGACACATTGTGCGCAGTGATTTGACCCCTCAGGTGTCTGCCTCTGTGTCAGTGTGCTGTGGATTAGCTGCCAGGACTGCTGGGGTGTTTCTTGGTAGGGGCTCAGCATGCCCCTGGAGATGTGACCATAGGAGACGATACTTGTGTGTCACATAGGTGTTTGATCAGCTGCCCGTGCAGACTGGGGTATGCGAATGTGAAGTTCAGGCAGCTGTTCCCCATTCACAGCAGATTGTGAGGGGCTCAGGTTCAGAGGGTAGTGTCACAGGTCTCCCATATGTCCAATAGGTATGACCTGGACAGATGAGGGTTAAGATGATGTGTTGTGTGGGGGATGTACATGTGCACTTGTGCAGCTCCAGGACTTGCATTCCCCATGACCTACTATTGTGACACAGTGCATAGTGTTGTTGTCTGGCTGCCAAGTCATACATCACTGAGACAGTGATGTATGACTTAGCAGTCATGCCTCTGCCATGGCATGTGTCTACTTATTGGTGATCCTGCAGGGGAGTGACATGTGCTACATGCACACCATTGTGGCGATGGCTATCAGGACATGGGTGCATCATGGTGTCTGTCGCTGGTATGCATCACATGCATTTCCTATTTGACTCTGGGCATCCCTTTCATCCGGAAACCTGTACTGACTCAGTGGCAAGAGCTGTGATGTGTGCATGTCCACATGCCACACTGTGTCCTCTGCACTGTCCAACTACTGTGTACTTGGTGCATGTGTCCACACTGGGGTGTTGCAATCCAACAGACACCAGACAGATGGGTGCAAGGCCATGTGGGATGTGAGTGCCATGGTTGGCATCAGACTGACAATTGGCTTCTCCTGTTCAGTTAGGGCACTTTTAGCAATGTACAACTAATGATGCCAGGGCTTGCTCTGTAATGTGCTGTGCTCACAGTGGTGTGTGCGTTTGGTGCAGGTGACTGATGTCTGTCTGTTTCCCCATTGTTTGCAGATACCTCCACGGCCACGGAAGGGGACAGCTCCACGGACCAGGAGGAGCCAGAGAGCCAGACTGGTCAGTAGCCGAGGAGTGGTCGGAGGGACCCAGTGGCACGGAGGGCGAGGGAGCCACACCGAGGAGTCCTCAGCACCATCCACCTCAGCTGAGGACCAGAGCAACTCGGAGGATGACTCCCTTATGGAGGCGGGTGTCAGCAGCCACCACACCCCAGCTAGTGTTGCTGTCCCCGCCACCACCAGCACCACCACCGCCCTCCCATCGGCTCCCATTCCCCAGGTCCGTGGAGGCTCCCATGTTCGGGAGCGTGTCTCCTTTGGGCCAGGCACCGCACCCCCTGCCCCTGTGTCCCCTGCTGCCCTGAGTGAGGAGTCTGTGTACCTCCTTCGCCAGCTCCATGTAGGGCAGACAGCCATGCTGAGTGTCCTCCATGCGCACACCGCTCTGTTGACTCAGCTGGTGTCGTTCATGGAGGGCATCTCATCGGGCATGTCTGACCTACAGAGGGGCAATAGGTCCATGGACTCCTCCCTGACGGCAGCAGTGTCCCTCCTCAGACAGTCCCTCACCCCTCCTGCCTCTGCTCCATCCACACTCCCCAGCACCTTACCCGTCCCAAGCACACACACACCGGCACAGGCACACACCAGCACACACACATCCAGCACACAGACACACACGCCACAGACAAAACGCACACGCACGCACAGTCAGGGGACTGAAACCAGACTCACAGGGGATGGGGCCCTGGTACACACACACGCATCCACGGGCACTGCGCAGTCCTCAGTTGCCTCTCCCTCCAAAACACCCTCCCTTGCCTCACCTGCAAACCCAAAGACCCAGCGCCTCTTCCTCAGTGACCTCGGCCTCTTCCCCTCCGATCCAGCTACTCCAGCATCCAGGGGGAAGAGGAAGCCCCCACACGGAGCAGAGTGCCCCTCGCCCCCGGACACCCTCCCCCAGGCGCAGACAGACTGAGGCCCCCACCCGCAAGTCCCCCGGAGTGGTAAGAGCAAGACCCCGCCGCCGCCCTGCAGCTCAGGCACCAGGTCTCCTTCCTCCATCCCTCAGGCCCCCACTCCACAGGTGCCCCCACCACACCCTGCCCCAGGTTCCCCCACCCACAGATATACCATCCCCAAGAGGATCCGGCCTTCTCCCCCTGGCACTTGCTCTCCCGGCACCACACCCCCGCTGCGCTTGTCTGTGCCACTGATGTGGTGAGGGTGTCCTCCCCCTCTGTCCAGCCCACCTTGCCTGTTCCCCATTCTCCTCCCCTGGTGGTAGGCACTGCAGTGGAGTCCACTACCACCCTGTCTGACTTGGGCACTGCAGTGGCGGACCTGTCCACTCCATCTGCAGGGTCCACTGCAGTCGTGCCGGCACCCACAACATCTGAGTCATGCCCCCAGTTGTGCCGGCACACACCATGTCAGACACCTCCACTGCAGTTGTCAGTGGCTCTCCAGCACCCACCACCCCTTCCCTGCTTCCTCCTGGTGAGCCCTGATCCTGTCCCTGCGGTGCCTGGCCTACCCCCGGTTGCCCCTCCTAGTGGATTGTCCCTGGTTTTGTGCAGGCATGCGTAGGGTGACATCTGCCACTGTCACCCTGTTTGGACTTTTACAATGGACTGGCCATTGGCCTTTGTGTTTTTTCTGGACTTTGTTTTCATTCCACACATATGCTGAATAAAGCAACTTTCTGTTCTCTAGTGCTTATGCTTCTGATGTACATGTTGTTGATGATGCTAACCATGCCCTTGCTGCAGTGATGGTGATATTTGGTCTCATGATAATGAAGTGTTACTGTGCAGGAACCCATGTGGTCCAGGGGAATGTGTCCTATCCTGTGGTGTATCCATGTCATCCATAGCAGCATCTGAGGGTGTCATGTGTTCAGTATTTGGCAATGGGATTTCCTACTTAGATTAGCTATTTCACATCTGTGGCTTCCACCCCTGCACATCTGTTGTGCCTGCCATTGTTCAATTCGTCTACTGTCCCTGACCGTGTGGCCATCTCCACTGGACATGCAGGTTTGGGCATCAATGGGGAAGGACTCATCTGTGTTGTCAGTGCAACATTGCTATACAAGTGTGTTGGATCTGTGCTGATGATTCCGTTGGCACTTCCATGACCAGGCTGATGTGACGGGAGCCCTCATTTGGTGCTAATTGTTGATTGTGTGACCAAGAGCTCAGCTGACATGATAGGGCCCTACTGAGGCAACATATGGCACAGCTTTCCTCACACAGGAGTGGAGTCCCCTCATGGCAGTGTGTACTCCTGTGAGATTGCCTGCGCCCAAGGTGTGTGTTGTATGTGCATGTCTGTGTGTTCACTTCCGTTTAGCTGTGCATGCTGTGATCCCTAGTGTTGTACCTGTTTGTGATGCTAGCTGAGTTAACCTATGTTCCCCCAAAGTCTTCTCCCTGGGTTCTCTGTGATGTGGGTGCATGGCACATTACTGGTCATCAGGGTGTCACCCATAGGTGTGTTTGCTGTCAGGGCTGAGTTTGTGTGCAGACGCAGATGGGTCACAGTCAGGTTTCCCCTTGGCACTTGTTGTTTGCCCCTGTCATGTGATTTCCAGTTTGTGTTATCTTTCAGTGATTGTGACACGTTGTGTGTGTGACTGCTGGCACTCCTCAGGGTCCGGGCTGCAATGTTGGTTGTTGTCTATGTGTGTTCTTTGTGGGTGACCTTGGCTTCTTCATTGGTGTGTGACTGTGGCTGGGATCCCATTGGTTGGTGTGGTATTGCCGTCATGTCCATGTACAGCGTAGTGTGCAGTGTGTCAGACATTCAGGAGTCTTGTTGAGTGTCCATGTGTGATGTGTTTCTGCACCTTGGTTCCCACCCACCACCCTGGAATAGTCATGGGTGCATGTGCAATGTCACCAGTGCATGTGTACTTCACTGCTGCACATTGTTGGAGGTCGAGGGTGTGGTGTTGAGTGTGTGCAGATGAGAGTTGTTGCCCGGCTAGGCCCCTGCCTCCATGTTGGCCTTGGCTTACTGGCCATGCTGATTGATTTGTGCTTGTGTAGGTGTGATGGTAGTTAGTTGCTCAGGACACATGACTGTGGTTCACAGTGTGAACCACATTTAGCTTTGTCATCACAGTGGGATTGTAATGCAGCCCAGGGTCACCACATTGTGGGGGCCCTGGGGGTGGTGCTGTGGTGTGTCTGTGTCTTGCTGTGTCAGTTGCTGTCCCTACGTGCCTGTGTGACATGTGTGATTTGTGCTCCCTCTCATCTGACAATGCCTGCTTGCCCACATAGGGGATTTGGATCCATGAGTTACCTTTGTGTGGCACTGTATGCACATCTGTATGATTGGTATTCAGGTCTCCTCATGTGTTGTGTGGTTGCCTGGGGACACTGGCACCCCCCCTCACCTGTTGTGTATGATGTGCAGTGTGGGTCTGCCTGTTTGTGTTTGTGCATCTGCACCACTGCATTGGCATATCTTGGGTGTGCCATTGGCTGTATGTAGTTTGGTGGGTTTCCCCTGCTGTCCCTGGGACTCCTAGGTCATCGGTCAGCACAATGATCATGGTTTGTGTGTCCCATTGCTGCCATGGTATGGTATCTGTTCACCTCACATCTGCAGTCTCCACAGGGTATCTGCATTTGTGTGCCCATTGGTGCAAATATGTGGGTCTGCATTCTGATGGTCACTTATGTCATTGTGTCATTGATGAATGTTGACGGTGTCAGCCCCCATGGGTGTTGTTTGTCTGCACATGGCCAAAGGTATGTCTTATTTGCACTACAGTATTTGGCTCACCCAATATATGTTGCAATGGGACACATACACTACTTTGCCACTGATGTGTTTTTGTTCTGTGACCAGGAATCATCCATGCAGTTTGGCAGTTGCACCTCTTTCTTTGTCAACACTTACCTTTTGGTCACTGTGATGATGGGGGTTTGGACCCCATTGCCACAATGTTCAAAATGTGCTTCAGCTATGGACCCCACACTTACATTTTGGTCACTGTGGTGATGGGGGTTTAGACCCCATTGCCACAATGTTCAAAATGTGCTTCAGCTATGGACCCCACACTTACATTTTGGTCACTGTGATGATGGGGGTTTGGACCCCATTGCCACAATGTTCAAAATGTGCTTCAGCTATGGACCCCACACTTACATTTTGGTCACTGTGGTGATGGGGGTTTAGACCCCATTGCCACAATGTTCAAAATGTGCTTCAGCTATGGACCCCACACTTACATTTTGGTCACTGTGATGATGGGGTTTGGACCCCATTGCCACAATGTTCAAAATGTGCTTCAGCTATGGACCCCACACTTACATTTTGGTCACTGTGGTGATGGGGGTTTAGACCCCATTGCCACAATGTTCAAAATGTGCTTCAGCTATGGACCCCACACTTACATTTTGGTCACTGTGGTGATGGGGGTTTAGACCCCATTGCCACAATGTTCAAAATGTGCTTCAACTATGGACCCCACACTTACATTTTGGTCACTGTGATGATGGGGGTTTGGACCCCATTGCCACAATGGTCATGGCCTGCTTGCATTGTGGGTGCCACACACATATATGTGTGGCACATGTGCTAGGGGGTCACATTGTATGTTCAAAGTCATGTTCGGTGTTGTAGGCATTTGACACAGTCTACACACGCTTGTCATGGTGTTGGGGGATGTCTTTTTCTTGCATTCCCTAGGTTGTGGTGTGCTGGTTGTGTCATGCATTGTCCATCCTATGAGTGGGGGTGGTAGTAGTGGTTGGCATCCAGCCCCCTGGCTCAGGGTGGTAGTAGTGGTAGGCATCCAGCCCCCCTGGCTCAGGGTGGTAGTAGTGGTAGGCATCCAGCCCCCCCTGGGTGTGGGTGGTAGTAGTGGTAGGCATCCAGCCCCCCCTGGCTAAGGGTGGTAGTAGTGGTAGGCATCCAGCCACCCCTGGCTAAGGGTGGTAATAGTGGTAGGCATCCAGCCCCCCCTGGCTAAGGGTGGTAGTAGTGGTAGGCATCCAGCCCCCCCTGGCTAAGGGTGGTAGTAGTGGTAGGCATCCAGCCCCCTCTGGCTAAGGGTGGTGGTAGGCATCCAGCCTTCCCTGGCTCAGGGTGGTAGTAGTGGTAGGCATCCAGCCCCCCTGGGTGAGGGTGGTAGTAGTGGTAGGCATCCAGCCCCCCTGGGTGAGGGTGGTAGTAGTGGTAGGCATCCAGCCCCCCTGGGTGAGGGTGGTAGTAGTGGTAGGCATCCAGCCCCCCCTGGGTGAGGGTGGTAGTAGTGGTAGGCATCCAGCCCCCCCTTGCTACGGGTGGTAGTAGTGGTAGGCATCCAGCTCCCCCTGGGTGAGGGTGGTAGTAGTGGTAGGCATCCAGCCCCCTGGCTAAGGGTGGTAGTAGTGGTAGGCATCCAGCCCCCTGGCTAAGGGTGGTGGTAGGCATCCAGCCCCCCTGGGTGAGGGTGGTAGTAGTGGTAGGCATCCAGCCCCCCTGGGTGAGGGTGGTAGTAGTGGTAGGCATCCAGCCCCCTGGGTGAGGGTGGTAGTAGTGGTAGGCATCCAGCCCCCTGGCTAAGGGTGGTGGTAGTGGTAGGCATCCAGCCCCCCTGGGTGAGGGTGGTAGTAGTGGTAGGCATCCAGCCCCCCTGGCTCAGGGTGGTAGTAGTGGTAGGCATCCAGCCCCCTGGGTGAGGGTGGTAGTAGTGGTAGGCATCCAGCCCCCCTGGGTGAGGGTGGTAGTAGTGGTAGGCATCCAGCCCCCCTGGCTAAGGGTGGTAGTAGTGGTAGGCATCCAGCCCCCTGGCTCAGGGTGGTAGTAGTGGTAGGCATCCAGCCCCCTGGCTAAGGGTGGTGGTAGAGCATCCAGCCCCCCTGGGTGAGGGTGGTAGTAGTGGTAGGCATCCAGCCCCCTTGGTGAGGGTGGTAGTAGTGGTAGGCATCCAGCCCCCTGGGTGAGGGTGGTAGTAGTGGTAGGCATCCAGCCCCCCTGGGTGTGGGTGGTAGTAGTGGTAGGCATCCAGCGCCCCCTGGGTGAGGGTGGTAGTAGTGGTAGGCATCCAGCCCCCCCTGGGTATGGGTGGTAGTAGTGGTAGGCATCCAGCCCCCCCTGGCTCAGGGTGGTAGTAGTGGTGGGCATCCAGCCCCCCCTGGGTGAGGGTGGTAGTAGTGGTAGGCATCCTGCCCCCCCTGGGTAGGTGTGGTGGTGCGCATTCAGGCCCCTGTGTGCATATGTGGCATTGGTGATGGGCATCCCGACCCTATGGTGCTGCTGTTGCTGGTGTAAGTATATTCTGCATCCCTCTGTGTGTGTGTGATGTGTCGTGTGCGTGTTGTATGTGTTTTGTGGTTGGTGTCTGACTTACCTTCTGCGCCGTACGCGTCCGTGCCTGTTCCGGTAGTAAATGTAGAATATTGGTATGATCGGGACGAAGGGATTCATGGTTGGTTCGTGTCGTTCGTCCTTCTCGTTGCTTCGCGTCGTCCTCGTCGCTTCGCGTCGTCCTCGTCGCTGGCGTGTTCGTCTCGTAGCCGTGGATCGTGTTGTGGGGCGAATCGGAGCTTATGTGCGCCTCTCCCGGATGCTTTGACGTGCCGTGCGTAGCGACGGGTTCGGCGCGTACGGGAAGCGCATCGTACTTGTTCGGCCGGACGGAGCTGCATTTTCCCTTCCGTGCGACTCGATTCAGCGTTTCCGGATTCGCCTCGGTCGGGGAACAGGAACTGGTTTGGGTGAGTACGGCTCGGCCGGATTCTGTGCTGTTGTGCGCATCGTACTTACTCGTTCGGTGTGCTGTACGGATCGGTCGGGAAACAGGCTTTCGCATGGCTTTTTTCCCGACCGAATGGTATTGGGTGCGCCTCCGACCGAGATCGGAATCGGCCCCTAAGTAGTTGAAAAATTATTGAGCCCATGTTAGAAAAGTTTTCTATAAGAACAGCAAGAATAACATCATTCAGAAATAACAAACATGGCTTTGCTTGACTGCCTGAAGCAGAAACAATAAACAGTGAACATGAAGGGTGATACATCCATTTTGGAAAAGATGACATTAAGGCTTAACTGAGGTCTAGATGGCATTAACCAAGAAAATGCACTTTAACAGGTCATAGAAAAATCCTTTCAAAGGCAATAGCACCATATAAGTGTATACAAGTAAATTCAAATATAGGTCCATGTTTTGCACATTTTAATAGTGTGCTATTTATAAATGCACAGAAGCTCCAACAAACTTTGAGAGCGCATGTGTTTTCCCGCTGTTTCCTTCTTTTGCTTCTACCCCCTCAACGCGCTTCGTGTTTCTCTCTCTTGCCACGTGAGTCTTCCCCAGTATCCTCCGCATTTCCTCCTCACCCATCTGGTTTCTCGCGTTTAACTCCATGTTGCTGTCTTCCGCCCATTTCACCCCACCACGTGTCCCCAATTTTGCTTCTTTTTCCACCCACATCCCCCTCGTTGATTTTGCCACCCCTCGTCTCCCATGTTGCTTGTTCACCCCCCTTACCATATTACTACCGCCCCAATGTTGCTTCCACCACCATCTTTAAAAACACATCCCACTCCAGCACCCCACGTCGCTGCCCTCTCCTGCTTTAAAAAAAAAAAAGCTTTTGTGTGTTTTTTTCTTTTTAGTTTCCGACCCAACTTGGATCAATAACTAAAAATAAAAAAAATGGCCACATCATTTTGTAGGTGCGGCTAACCACATCAAAATCTTTTTATTATTTCAAAATTCTTTAGCCAAGCGGTACAGCATTGGGGATGCTGTGCTGCATTGCTAAAACCATTGGCAAAGCCAATAGGTCCCAAAGATGACCTTTGCCAATCCTTGTTTGTTAACATAAATGTTGAGTGTAAGCAGGTGGGAAAAATACAAATACAAATCAAGCTCTATGATAATATACCAACATGAAAATATTGAAAACACAAATTTTAAATGGTTCACTGACACAACATCGATGTAAAAAATATCGGTTTTAAAAATATCGAGTAAAAAATATAGACAACAAAAATATCGACTCCTATACTTAAACAGGTAAGTACAAAAATATCGACAAAAAAATATTGATGTAAAAAATATGGATGTATAAAATATCGACTTTTATATAAATATAAACAAAATAAAATACATTTAATTACATTTCAATAAAATATAACAAATAAACTTAATAACAAAATAAACACACAAACATAATCATTTATACATATATATTTACTTTAAAACAATTAATAAACTCTTATTAATTTATGTTAAAAGTTTAAAATAATATAAAAAATTAAAATATATATTAATGATTTAAAATATAAAAAAATAAAAATCTATAATAAATTAAAACATTAAACTATTAGAAAAATATTTGAACTTAAATTTCACAATACAATCAGTGCAACAGTAGGGAAAGTGTTGAATAACAAAGGGGTAAAAATAACTATTCCCACTCCAGTGAGTGCAAAAGTAGGGTAAGTGTTGGATAGCGGAGGAATTAAATTTGCTATTCCAACTCCAGTGAGTGCAACAGTAGGGAAATTGTTGGATAGCAGAGGGGTAAACATTACTATTCCCACTCAGGTGAGAGCAACAGTAGGGAAAGTGTTGGATAGCGGAGGGGAAAAAATTACTATTCCCACTCCAAAATGTGCAACAGTAGGGAAAGTGCTGGATAGCGGACAGGTAAAAATTACTATTCCCACTCCAGTGAGTGCAACATTAGGGAAAGTGTTGGATAGCGAAGAAACAAAAATTACTGTTCACACTTGAACAGTTAAAAAAAAAAGATTGAAAATTAAACAAAATCCTAAAAATAAATAAACAATATCTAAAAAATAAAAAATCAAATATATTAAAAATATGAAAAGAACACATATTATAATATTAATTACGTACAACAAAAACCTACAATTATATCAAATAAAATAATAAATACATTTATAAAAAATAATTCTTTTAAACAAGAAAATATTTACAAACAAAAAAATTAATTAAAACATAAATGTATTTATTTTATTTCCAACCCTATAACACCACACCAATAACAAAACACTTAAACAGTTTTAATTACATTTATTTCCATAGTTAACATAATTAATAATCAATTAAAATATACTATTAATAAAAAACTAATAAACATTGACTACACACACTTTAACACTATAATATCCACAACACACACCTAAATTAAAATATAAAATAATAAAACACAACTAAAACTTATTTTTAAATTAAAAACTATTACTATTAACAGCTAATTAAATAATTAAAATGTATTTAATACCCACCCTTTACCCCTTTAAAAGTAAAAACAACACACCAAAAAATAAACAGCTACCCAAAGTAATTATCAAATAATTAACATTAATTAACAACTAAGGGGCCGATTCCGATGTCGGACGGACTCAGGTCCGTCCGACATCGTCCAGGAGCCGTAACCGACCGACCTGCTGTCGTCGGTTACGGCCCTACAAGTGCGATGCGACTGAACCCTGTTCGGTCGCACTCGTACTACTGCACAATGGGAGCATGCATTCCGAGCGGAATGCATGCTTGCATTGTGAAAGCAGGAGTGCAGTTCATCCCTGCACCCTGTAGCCGGCACCCCAAGGTGCATGCCACCGGGTGCAGGGATCAACAGAGGGGCACCATAGGTGCCCCCAGGCCGCCATTCGGCGGGCCTCGCACCCATGGGGGCCACACTGGGGGCCCCCAAAGACAGTTACCGACTGCCTTTTCGTGCCGGAAAGACCGGCACGAAAGGCAGTGAGCTCTGCCATCGTACTCCCTCGGTCGTGAAGAGGCGGCCGGGGGAGTACTGAAGGATTTCCGGACGGCGGACGGGCTCTCCGAGCCCGTCGGTAGCCATCCGGAAATCCGAGTCGGATTCCTTTCGACCATCGTTCGGTGCCCTTCCGGCCGAAATCGGAATCGGCCCCTATATATTAAATAAATAAACACAAATTACATCCCACCCTTTACGCCTATAAACACCAGAACACACACCTAAAATTAATTACACAATTACCATAGTTAATTACCAATTAATTAATTAAAATTAATTAACAACGAATTATTAATTCATAAATTAAAAATAAATTACTCACACCCTTTACAACTATAAACACCACAACGCACACCTAAAACTTATTACACAACTACCACAATTAATTACCAATTAATTAATTAGAATTAATTAACCAATTATTAATTCATAAATTAAAAATAAATTACTTCCCACCTTTTACACCTATAAACACCACAACACACACCTAAAATTATTTACACAATTACCATAATTAATTAACAATTAATTAATTACAATTAATTGACAACCAATTATTAATTAATTGTTAATAAATTACTTTACACATTTAACACTATAACATCTCAATCAAACAAATATTAATAAATAAAAAATAATCAATACATTTAATATAATTAAATTACTTCCCACCCTATTCCCCTATAAACCCACAACCCGCTACGGAACTAAAAACGCAAAAATCAAATAATTTTTTTCCTTCTAACTACTAAAAATGTAACACATATATTAAAAATACAAATAAATCTTATACAAAAAAACATACATCACATACATATAAAATATATACTAAAATAGATAACATTAATAAAAAAACATATTTTTAACAACTATATTTTTGCAAACGATATTAAACACTTTGATATTTTTAAAATCGATATTACTTACCTTAAGTCTATATTCTTGACCAGGATATTCTTGCTGTCGATATTTCTGAACCACGATATTAATGACTCGATATTTGTGCAACTCGATATTTTTTACTCGATATTCTATCTCTGCACCATTTTAAATTAAGATGATACAACCAGGGTGTAACTACCACTTTGAAAATAAAATAAAACAAGCATTGGTAAATTCATTAGGTTTTGCACGTGTGATTAATAATAAGCTGTTTTTTGTTGTAAGTTGTAGCTTGCTGAGTAGTTGTACAACATAAGTTACAGAAAGTCTGTTAAAGTGTACAAAAAGGCAATATATTGTGCTGTTACTAGTTGTATAGTGCATTTGAGAAATGAAATGAAAAAGGGAAATAATAGAATTAATTGATGGAATAGCAATATTATGTGTTTAACAGAGTTCTACCAACTTTTGGGCCAGGTGTCACGGCACCTGCGTCACCATTCAAATCATGACCCTGGTAAATGCAAGATAACTGCATATGTGTCTGCCTCCTTAGTAGTAAAATATAGCAATATTTGGTGTTTAGAATATGGATGTATAAAATATCGACTTTTATATAAATATAAACAAAATAACATACATAGTTGTGACAACTTCTGGCCCCAGTGCCACTGCACCTGCTGCACCATTCAAATCATGGCCCAATTGCCTGTAAGATGGCTGAATCTGTAACTGCCTGTTTAAAAGTAAAATATTGCAATATTTGGCGTTTAGAAGGGTTTCCAGAGCTTTGGGCCCCGGTGTCACTGCACCTGCTGCACCAATGAAATCATGACTCTAGTGCTTGCAAGGTAACTACACTTGGACTGCTTAGTTAGTAGTTAAATATACAAATATTTGGTGTTTAGAGGAGTTCTGACAACTTTTGGCCCTAGTGCCACTGCACCTGCAGCACCATTGAAATCTTGTCCTAGTGTCTGCTAGACAACTGCACTTGTGACTGCCTGTTTAGTAGTAAAGTTTAGCAATATTCTGCGTTTAGTGGGGTCCCTTGAGCTTTTGGTCCCGGTGCCACTGAACCTGCTGCACCATTCAAATCAAGCCCCCTTTAACTGCAAGATAACTCCAATTGTGTCTGCCTGTATAGTAGTAAAATATAGCAATTTTAGGTGTTTTGAGGAGGTCATGACAAATTTTGGGCCTGGTGCCACTGCACCTGCTGCACCATTCAAATCAAGCCCCTTTTAACTGCAAGATAACTCCAATTGTGTCTGCCTGTATAGTAGTAAAATATAGCAATTTTAGGTGTTTTGAGGAGGTCATGACAAATTTTGGGCCTGGTGCCACTGCACCTGCTGCACCATTCAAATCATGACCCTGTTGTCTGCAAGGTAACTGCCTGTTTAGTAGTAAAACATAGCAATATTAGGTGTTTAGTGGGGCGCTTAGAGCTTTTGGTCCTGGTGCTGCTGCACCAGCTGCACCATTCAAATCATGACCCTATTGCCTGCTAGATAAATGAACTTGTGACTGCCTTGTTTAGTAGTAACATTTTGCAATAATCTGGGTTTAGTGGGGTCTCTATAGCTTTTGGCCCCAGTGCAACTGCACCTGCTGCAACATTCAATCAAGTCCCTTTTAACTGCAAGGTAACTGCAACTGTGACTGCTTGCTTAGTAGTCAAATATAGCAATATTATGTGTTTAGAGGAGTTCTGACAACTTGTGGGCACAGTATTACTGCACCTGCTGCACCATTCAAATCATGACCCTTTTGTCTGCAAGGTAACTGAACTTGTGGTTGCCTATTTAGGAATAAAATATAGCAATATTAGGGGGTCGATTCCGATTCGGGCCGGAAAAAGCACCGACCGACTCGGATCCGGAAATAATACCGACCGACACGTACCTGTGGCGCCCGACACGCCAAGTACGATGCAAGGCGTGAAAAATCCGACCGACACGTACCGAACCCAAGTCGACCGACCGAGCCGCACGGAAAACAGCAATCCGGCCGGAAAAACACGCGAATCCAACCGACCGACACGCACCCGGAACAAATCCGACCCGAAACGTACACGCGAACTCCAAACCGCAAAGTACGATGCAAGGCGCGAAAACCACGAGCGAGTCGGACGGAGGCCAAGCCGTACGACCGACACGCATACAAAACCGAGCCGAAGCAACACAAAACACCGCGACCGACGCGTACGCAGCATAGAAAACTGCACAAACACAGCGTGAGCGAAACGGAGAAGACCGTACGAGACAAATGCAGGGTCCGACTCGGTCACAAGAACGTTTCCAACATACACAGACAGTACAAAGGAAAATTCACCCCAAAAAAGGCCAAACAAGCAATTACCAAGCCAATAAATACTGGGGGGGTGGGGACAGAGAACAAAGACACACCCACAACTCCACCCATATAAAGGACACAAATCACAACCATGAGCCTTTGCAAATGCCATTCCACTGCCAGCACCCAAGAGAAAGCAACCACACATCCACAGCTCATCCCTCACACAAGCCACACACCATCAGCACACCAACAAATACCTACCTCACATACACCCAGCAAAACACACACTCACACACCCTCACCTGCACACCAACACACACATCACTCACCATCACCACCCATCACCATGCCCCCCAAGAAGAATCCCAAGTTCCTAGATTGTGAATTGGAAGTCATGGTAGAGCGAGATCCTCAGGGTAGAGCCACAGCTGTTTGGCACACTGGTCCAACAGACCCCCATCTCCCAGAAAACCAAGATGTGGGAGAGGATCATCAACAGGGTGAATGCACAATCACCATGTCGGCGCACAAAGAGCGACATCCAGAACAGGTGGTATGACGTGCGCAGGAGGGTGCGGGACCTGCTCAAGAAAGACTACATCAACAGCCAATACACCGGCAGTGGCCCTCCTGCCAAGCCAATATACCTCAGGCCCTGGGAGGAGAAGGTGCGGGCCATCCTTCCGCCAGTGAGCGTATATGGACTAGAGGACATCCCAGAGCCTGGTGAGTACACAACAAATGTACACAATATACTGCCACAAAACACACACATCACTGTCAAGGGAGAGTCAAACCATGCACTCATAGCAATTACACAGCAACCAGAACAGAATCATCCCAAAATGTATATGTCAGTCAGATAAACACAACACATGCCATCAAAAAGTCACATCCAACTGTGCCAACACATGTACAAACACAACTACAACTACAGCTAGGCAGTGGCACAAATAGAACTAACAAACACATCCAGACATGTAGCCACCACAACAACACCAACACACAGTGAAGACCACTCAAAGGAAGGAATTCTGTGTATGCTGGCCAAGTCAGTGTAGCCAATAGCATCATGGGAGTCGCAGTCACACATATTGCCCCCCCACAACTGTCCCATCAACACCACGATGAACCATGCGCACATCACAGGGAGTGGAGAAGGACTCACAAGATGGCTGACACTGGCAACTGCTGTGGTGAGCATAAGGCCCTGCTGGCAACTGTGCACCAACAAACAGCAGGACACCACTGACTGACATCCTGAGAGACAACTTCCACTCCCTGCAATGCAAGCACGTTCCATGGTGGGATATCTGGCTAGCTGGGTGGGAAGGAGGACTTGCAGCACTGACCATAGTCACAAGCACCTCCCCTCACACACACCCCAACACAAACTCCACAGAACCCACCTTGTAGAATGCAATGCCCCCATCCTAACACAAGATCCCACAAAGAACCACCACCCTGGGTTATGTTGTGTGAAGCACAGGGCCACTCTTGGGACTTTTAGCCAAACAACTGCCAGGACAACACTCCCAGCCATCCTGTCAGCACAGCCAGCCCACCCCACAGGGAAGCAGAGTCAAAAGGAAGGAAGCATGGGCATGCTGGGAAGGGGGTGGAGGCAATAGCATGATGGGAGTCGTAGTCACAGACATAGCTCACCCCCACAACTGTCCCATCAACACCACCCTGAACCATGCTCACATCACAGGGAGTGGAGAAGGACTCACAAGATGGCTGACACTGGCTACTGCTGTGGGGAGCACAAGGCCCTGCTGGCAACTGTGCACCAACAAACAGCAGGACACCACTGACTGACATCCTGAGAGACAACTTCCACTCCCTGCAATGCAAGCACGTTCCATGGTGGGATATCTGGCTGGCTGGGTGGGTGGGAAGGAGGACTTGCAGCACTGACCATAGTCACAAGCACCTCCCCTCACACACCCCAACACAAACTCCACAGAACCCACCTTGTAGAATGCAATGCCCCCATCCTAACACAAGATCCCACAAAGAACCACCACCCTGGGTTATGTTGTGTGAAGCACAGGGCCACTCTTGGGACTTTTAGCCAAACAACTGCCAGGACAACACTCCCAGCCATCCTGTCAGCACAGCCAGCCCACCCCACAGGGAAGCAGAGTCAAAAGGAAGGAAGCATGGGCATGCTGGGAAGGGGGTGGAGGCAATAGCATGATGGGAGTCGTAGTCACAGCTCTACATCCCCCACCACATGGCCCAGCAAGCTCACACTCACGCATGCACATCCCACAGAGAGTGGAAAGGCCCATCAAAGATGTCTGACACTGTTGCTGTGTCGTGGGGAGCACAAGGGCATGCTGGGTACTGCACACCAACCAACAGCAGGACACCACTGTCAGCCATCTTGCCATTGCTCTCACACCCACACACACTGAACTCCCCACAAAAGCAAGTAAGTATGGGAATGCTGGGAAGTGGGGTGGAGGCAATAGCATGATGGGAGTCGTAGTCACAGACATAGCTCACCCCCACCACTGTCCCATCAACACCACCCTGAACCATGCTCACATCACAGGGAGTGGAGAAGGACTCACAAGATGGCTGACACTGGCTACTGCTGTGGGGAGCACAAGGCCCTGCTGCCAACTGTGCACCAACAAACAGCAGGACACCACTGACTGACATCCTGAGAGACAACTTCCACTCCCTGCAATGCAAGCACGTTCCATGGTGGGATAACTGGCTAGCTGGGTGGGTGGGAAGGAGGACTTGCAGCACTAACCATAGTCACAAGCACCTCCCCTCACACACACCCCAACACAAACTCCACAGAACCCACCTGGTAGAATGCAATGCCCCCATCCTAACACAAGATCCCACAAAGAACCACCACCCTGGGTTATGTTGTGTGAAGCACAGGGCCACTCTTGGGACTTTTAGCCAAACAACTGCCAGGACAACACTCCCAGCCATCCTGTCAGCACAGCCACCCCACCCCACAGGGAAGCAGAGTCAAAAGGAAGGAAGCATGGGCATGCTGGGAAGGGGGTGGAGGCAATAGCATGATGGGAGTCGTAGTCACAGACATAGCTCACCCCCACAACTGTCCCATCAACACCACCCTGAACCATGCTCACATCACAGGGAGTGGAGAAGGACTCACAAGATGGCTGACACTGGCTACTGCTGTGGGGAGCACAAGGCCCTGCTGCCAACTGTGCACCAACAAACAGCAGGACACCACTGACTGACATCCTGAGAGACAACTTCCACTCCCTGCAATGCAAGCACGTTCCATGGTGGGATAACTGGCTAGCTGGGTGGGTGGGAAGGAGGACTTGCAGCACTAACCATAGTCACAAGCACCTCCCCTCACACACACCCCAACACAAACTCCACAGAACCCACCTGGTAGAATGCAATGCCCCCCATCCTAACACAAGATCCCACAAAGAACCACCACCCTGGGTTATGTTGTGTGAAGCACAGGGCCACTCTTGGGACTTTTAGCCAAACAACTGCCAGGACAACACTCCCAGCTATCCTGTCAGCACAGCCACCCCACCCCACAGGGAAGCAGAGTCAAAAGGAAGGAAGCATGGGCATGCTGGGAAGGGGGGTGGAGGCAATAGCATGATGGGAGTCGTAGTCACAGACATAGCTCACCCCCACAACTGTCCCATCAACACCACCCTGAACCATGCTCACATCACAGGGAGTGGAGAAGGACTCACAAGATGGCTGACACTGGCTACTGCTGTGGGGAGCACAAGGCCCTGCTGCCAACTGTGCACCAACAAACAGCAGGACACCACTGACTGACATCCTGAGAGACAACTTCCACTCCCTGCAACGCAAGCACGTTCCATGGTGGGATAACTGACTGGCTGGGTGGGTGGGAAGGAGGGCCGACTGTCAACCAAACACAACCAATGCAGACCATGTTCACACCCCAAAAAATACATAGAAATACCCAAATAATGCAGGACAATGTGCCACACCAATATCAACCCCTGACTGTGACGACTTAGGACAATGCAATGTACAGGCCCGCACCCAGAGGCACAGTCACAACTGTCATGTGTGTCAACCATTGATGCCTGCAGAAACATAACATACATTGTTTGTGTCTCACAAAAACAGGTGATGATGGGGACACAGCAGCAGACGCTGAGGAGTCCCAGTCCCAGGCTCAAGAGGATGCGGAGCTCACTGGCGTCGTACAGCCTCTGTCCTCCTCGGACGATGAAGGCCAACCTGGCACATCCGGGGCAAGTCAACATGCAGCACCAGCAGGACCACCAGCTGCAGCACCAGCAGGACCACCAGCTGCACCCCCTGCACCCACCCCTCCAACGACTGTCACCACAAATACCATCCCTGCCGACATGGACAGAACAAGGAGCAACACCAGCACAGGGACCCTGGACCAACCTGGGGCCATGGACACCACCACCACCACCAACCCCCAAGGTGGACCAGGGTTATCTGTGCGTGCCACTGCACACACTGCACATGTCAGCAGGGGTGGTGGGAGGGGTGGGAGACAGAGGTCGCTGCTTGCAGACGTTGCTGGTGTGCATGATGACCCACAACTGGCGGTGATGTAGGGCAGACAGCCATGCTGAGTGTCCTCCATGCCCGCCACACTGTGCATGCTTGGATTGGGGGGACACATGGGCACCCCCGTGACCGATCAGAGAGCCCCGGGTGAAGGGGATCTTCGCATCATACTTGGTCGTTCGGAACGGGGGACGATTCAGTCAGAAACATAGGCTCCGAATCGGATATGCACGTTCCGGAACCCGTCTGGAGGCCTGCCTAACAACATCGGAATCGGCCCCTAAGTAATAAAAAGCAAGCATTCCAACATACTGTTAGAAGCTATCTGCTTTTTCTGTGAGAAGAGATCTTATCTTGACAGTGAATAGGCCTTAAACAGGGTGAACAGCTTTAGTAGAAGAATCGTAAATGCGTGCAGACAGGGAAGTTAAAAAAAAAAAAATTCCACACAAAAGCGAATGAACACAGTAATTCAGTGATGGGAAATGATAAGAGCCCCCCTTTAAGATATATTAAATACAAGAGATTTCATAAGCACAACAAGCACAGCGCAAGCGCTGTGCATGTGAAACCTAAAAGGTCTGCCCTCGTAGATCTTTCTTAAAATCTACAAAATTATAAATGGGTTCTGTGGGATCTAATAGTCATCAGATACACAACAAAAGCAAAGCTTGAGTTATCTATGATGTCACTCAGAAAGATATGTTATGTTATGGATGGCTCCCTACTCTCATCCTTTGTTCATGAGTGAAACAGTCATGATGGAGCCATATAAAACATGGCTTCACTTTGCACCGTTGTACACTTAGGGCCATATCACCCACCTCCTCAACTTCCATCCCCTTACCAACCCAAAGTTTTCAAAAACATTATCTGCCATTCTGCCACCCTCCCAAACCACTCTTAGGATTAACCCCTTTCCAAAATATTACAAAACATTACTGCCATCATGCCACCCTTCCACACCACCCTCAGTGTTACCAACCCTAAAATATTATAAAGGTTGTGCGCCCAATGCTTATTCTTTCATCTTTTTTTTTTTTTTTTTTTTTAAGGTTTTATATACAGCTGCTTTTAACCTTTTAACCTTTCTAATCAATATCCAGGTCTTAAAAGTTTTTTATTAGTATCTTTTTAGCTATCCTGATAATTCCGTTAAATCATGTATTCATATTAATGTGATATATTGTATATATTTTCATTTTAATGTCTGTCTGTGGTTTTTGTCTGTTGCTTTTATGATTCTAGTAATCAAAATAAAGCATTTGATTGATAAAGTTATATACACCAGGGGGTATATTCACAAGAACGTGTGATAACTACCGCAAGAGTAGCGTAACGCAACTTTCATTATCGCAGCCCATCGCGGGAAAATAACCCTGTGTCAACGTGGAATTCACAACAAGGCGGTACCATGCGATAGTCACCAGATAACGCGTCAAATGCCGGCGTGAAAATCAACACCACGCCTAAAAAATGCGAAACGCGAACACAAGAAATCATACGATGAGGCCAATCATGGTACAGAAATCAGCGAACACCAGCCACAGGCCTGTAAATCCCACGCGTCAGGCGGGAAAAAGCACTATAAAAGAACGGGAAAAAAAAGCCCAAAAACAATTCAAACTGCGTAGCAACATGGATGCACCCGGAACAAGTGCAGAGGACAAGCCGAACACCACTAGCCCTACGGAGGACCATCCAGGAACCCCGCTGCCGGGGAAGGGCAAGGACAAGAGGAAGAGGAAGACCGGGTACAGTCCGCAGGAAGACCGTATCATCGTCACGGGGGTGACCAAACACCATCAACAACTGTTCGGCACCTCCACTGCGGCACTGGCAACCCAAACCGAAATATGGCAGGCCATCGTCACCAACGTCAATGCAGTCGGAGTGTCCAGGAGGTCACTGGAGGAGGTCAAGAGGCGCTGGCATGATCTGAAAAGGCAGACCAAACATAAGCTCGCCGCCAACAGGGAGGCAGCAACGGCGACTGGAGGTGGGAGTCCTGCGATACAGGAGGAGCTGGATGAGCTGGAGCAAATGGTGGCGCAACGAAATTCGTTTTATTTATTTAAATGTTTACTTACCTGTATTCGGCCTTAATCCGTAGTTTACTACCCCCCACCCTGCCCCTCCCCCGCCCCACGTCACCACCCGACCGGCACTGCTACCAACGACCGCGCCTGTCTGCACCCCACTCACAGGAGCAAGCCAGGCCAGCTGCCTCGAGGTGACCCCACCACCTGCACAGACCACACCGCAGGAAACACACACCACCACGGCTGTTTCACAGGACCCCCGACCAATACATGGAATTCCAACGGCGTGTGTTGGGTTGCCAGGTGGAGTTGGCTCATCAGCTGCGGGTGGGTTTCGAGCTTGTGGCAGCCAAACTGGATGCCATACGTGGGTGTCTGAGTCCCATTAGGGACCACGTACAGTCCCTATCGGACACCCCCTGTACGCACCATGCTCCGCCACAGACCTTGGCTAACCTCGCTGGTGCCATGAGTCTAATACAAGCACTGTCTGGTCAGACAGGCACCAGTCATGACAGCACAGAGTTGGCACGGATGCGGAGGGCAATGGACACCATGGAGCAGATGCAGGCCGGAAGTATGTCTCCCACTGCTGGACACCAGCGAGTAGTGTCTGGGAACAGCAATGCCCTGCAGTACTCCAACTTGCCATTGCTGCCACTGAGCCCTTCCCAGATGACTGCAGCGGGAACATCGACACACACAGCTCCGAACCCTGATGTGCCCCTGGCACACCGTGATGCTGCCCCATCACCTACGCAGTCTGATGTGTCAGGGGCACACAGCCATGCAGCCATCACCCCGCCACACACACCGGACACACCGGACACAGAACCCGTATCAGGGGAGTGAGAAGGGGATAGGAACTACTGTGTGAGGAAGGAGGCAGTAGCATCCATCACCGCCATATGGCCCAGGGCCGGCGCTAGGCATGGGCAGTGTGGGCAGCTGCCCAGGGCCTCGCACTCAGCTGAAAGACAGGGGGCCCCGCTTCCGTGTGAAAGGCCACACTTTCACAGTTAGCCCACCTGCTCCTACGAGGCCCCCTGCCCCACACTATCACAATACACATCTTGAGTCGACCTTGCTGGTCAGGGCGCCGTCGTGGCATTCCTGGGGGTGCAGGGGTGGGGGGAGGTACAAACAGAGTGGGGAAGGCACAGCAGCCAGGCCAGCAATTATGGCTCACAGTGTCAGGGGAGGGGCAGCACCTCTGTTAAGTACCGGCCATTCCCTTTCTGCATTTTGTTGCTAGGTGACAGAAGGCCCCTTTGTTTCCAGGACCAGCCAGACACCTGTAAGGCGAGGTGGATGAGGGGAGGAGGGAGTAGCCAGATCAACTGGCTTTTGTTAACTTTTACATCACCCATTTTTTTTTATGGGAATGTGTATTTAAAATGTATGTAGTACTGCCGGTGCTGGGGCAGTGTTTTACAAAATGCCTTGTTACTGCTTCGAAGGCCCAGGGGAGGGGGCTCCCTTTCCCTGGGCCTCTAAGCACTAGAGCAAGCTGCGAGGTCCAGGTGTGGGGGCCCCTTCCTGGGCCTTGTAGCCAGTACTCCCTCTTTTCTTTCCTTTATTTGTTCCCCTGTGAAATAAATCCAAAATATAAAAACGCTTTTGCTGGAAAGGTCGTCTTTTTTCTGACATTTTTCACTTCCAAAGTGCAGCCTTGGGATGGAGAGAAATAAAAGGTTCAAAATGTAAAAAATAACTAAAGCAAGACAGAGTGGGTCGAAAAGGGGCCAGATTGATTTTATTCACACCCAAAACACATTAGTGCCACTTTACAGAGTTTGCCAGTGAAGCGCTACTTTTTTGTTTTCCTCGGGTGGGGAAGTGCACCATTCCTGGATGTACTGCAATACCTGCTTGATGGGCGGATTCGAAAACAAAATGCATACTGCGGCTCTGTATTCACGAATGTGGTCTTTTTAAACCATATTGCTTACGTTTTGTAAGGAGATAAGCAATGGACATTGAAACTGGTCCCTTCCGGCCCTGTAGTCATGGCCTTAACTTTTCATGCAAAAGCACTCATTGATTTCTGAATAATAAGTGCAAAAGCGTTAAGGTAACCATGTTGTTCCTGCTTACATTTCACATGCTTTTACTTAATCTTGCATTCCTTATGAGTGTTTGCTTTTTCCAGGATGTTGTCACTTTTTTTTTTAGGCAGCATATTGCTCTTGTCTAGTGCATAATTTGAATTGAGTCGCCTCCAGGTGTTTATAGCAGGGTGCAATTGGGTTGTAGTTGAAGGCAGTGCGAGTTTCTCTAGGTGGGGCAGTATGATGTTCAGTGGGGGAGAGGATGTGGCACTATGGTCAGAGCTGCCGAATTTGGAACTGGGGAACCAGGTTCAGCCTTCATGACCAGTCCACCAGACCACTCTCCTGAGAGAGCACATTTCCATGCTAGACCTTAGAAGGCCCCGAAAGACCTTAGAAGAGTGGTGTCTGAGCACCAGCAGGTGGACCATAGCGGTTGCAAGTGTGGGTTAACCTTGAAGGCCTGTCCACTACAACCCCTATTGAAGCTCACCTCGAGTCTTTTGGGCAGGCCTACGAAGCAGCACACCCTAGAGCAACAGTGACTCTGTCATTGAGGTCACAGGACCCTTGAGGAGGAAGGCTCTAGGGCGGTGCGACCGATGAGATTGCACTGAGGCGCTGACTTCGGGTGGGGCGTCATGTTTGCAAGTATATTATGTTTCTAAAAGCCCTTGCTGCCTCCTTCCTGGCCTCCAGCAATTATCGGCAACAATAAAAATGTCATGATAACTCCGGTGATTAATGTTCTTCCTAGAGAGAGATGGAGTTTTGTCAAGTGGAAGTTTTGACTTGTGGAAAGGTAGCACAGAGGGTTAATGTGCCTGCTGCAAAGAACATGTACCATGCAGATCACTAAGTCCACATAATGTAAAAAGGCCAGTGGATAACTGCTTTTGTCAGAGAGATCCTATTGTTACTTGCAGTTTATAAGTCAAAATCCTAACATAGAACAATGAGCTATTAACTGTCATCTAAGAGCTGCATGCAAACTGCAAGGTATAAATTACAGCATTATGGTTTTTTCCCCAGCCTTTGATTATCCTAATGTTGCAAAAAGGGTTCATTTGGACAGAAATCAATTCTGGTTATTAAAGTACTGCCTACTAGTATGATTGTCATGTGACTCCTAGTCCTTTGTCTTATGTAACATTACCTCTTTTGATTTACACACGTATGATTGATTGTCTCTGTGTAATGTGTGATATAAAGTTCTCTGACACCCTACGCTGGTATCAGTGGCGCTGTAAATCAAATTAAATGCATCTGAGCGAGAATGTGGTTATGGAGACTTGAGGAGCACTGTTAAAGGGTGGTAGTGAGAGAATCCGTGGCAGAGCGAGTCATTGGGGGGCACCAACATTGTCGCACAGGGCTCCACCAGCGCTAAAGGCGGCCACTTCTACTTCCTACAGTTCTAACAGCAAATCAAAAACGTTGATTTGAAAACCCCTTGAATCTGAAGCATACCTTCAAGTCAATGTATGATTTAGCAGTGGTCTCGGTTGTTCTAAGTCTTTTTTTATTTATGTACAATCTTTATTTGTTTGCAATGGTGTCTTGTAATTTTGTACTATATGTGTTGTGTTTTTGCACTTAACATAATTCTGGCGAGTAAAGAGCCCACACACAAAAAAGAATGTCCTACGTCTATTAGCATGTGCATGTGGGATACTGGTGAGAGGATTTACGTTAAAACAAATTGCAAAGTATTAATGTCATCCTAGGGTAGCACAATAATGGCACAGAAAGATAAGGGAGCCTTTTGAAATTTGCAATTATTTCCATGGTGCGAGAGGTTTTCTCTTGTGTCATTTTATATTTTGAATGATCCCGCCCCTCATTACCTCAACAGGATCTCCCCCCTTTATGAGGCAGAACTGGAAATTGTATCATGCACTCATCTGGAAACCATCAGTTAACGAGGAGTAAATAATATACATCTTTGTGAGACCTGCACCTAGCATTTCCATCCAATGTGACAAATGTAATCCATTTAATACAGTTTTAAAATATATGGACTTATTTCATTTGTATATTTATATTTTTGTCCATCTTACTGATATCCACGTTGGGTCTCTTCAGGGATGCCAAATAAGATCAATAGTCCTGCGATGTCACTTTCTGTGATGTCACTTCTTGTGATGTTACCAAGGGCGGCTCCTCCACTAGGGCGGAGGAGCGTCGCCCCACTGCTTTCTCACAGTGCGAGAAGCAGAAACACAAAATGCTAAACTACCATTTTATGTTTCTGCTTCTCGCACTGTGAGAAAGCAGAAGTGTTTGGTTGGGGGCGGGCGGGTCTGCTTTAGGGCAGGGGAGGAGTGCCTTGCCCACTGCTAAGGGCGCTGACTGTTTGGTCGGTCCTCCGGGGCCGACCAAAGAAGTCATGCGCACTCTGGCCTTTCTCCATGTAGGCTGCAATGTTGCCTACATGGAGAAATGGCCTCCCCATAGGCGCCTGGCTGGTCGGCGTCCCGACCAATCACAATGCTGCCATTGCAGCGTTGTGATTGGCTTAGGAGAGGGAGGGAGGCTGCCTGCTTCCTGTTTCTGCCAGAGGCAGGAAAGCAGGAGAGCATGTCAGGAGCAGAGATGACGCGAGGCCCGGGAAGGTAAGTTTATTTTATTTTTAAATTAACCCCCCCGCGCGCGAACCCCCGCGAGACCCTCCACCCGCGAGTCATGCCGGCCGCGACTGGATGTTACATGCAAATTAGAGGGGCCTCACATCTTCCCTTTCGCCCAGGGCCCCAGAAGTTCTAGGACCGGCCCTGATATGGCCTGTCCCTGCCTGGTCATGACCTATGCATCATGCCCTGGGAAATACCTCCTACTGACCTCCGGAACACCCTGGGACATTCACCCGGACCCCGACTGCCATTGCTTCACCGCTGGCCAATCACACAGCAATCCTGCTGCGGACTGCACTCTCCTTCTTCCCAATCACTGTGCATTCCCCAAAGGACTCTGGTTGGGCCACCACTGGGCTTCCATGTGTTGTGGGCTTGGATGGGCAGCTACAGCCCCAGCTCCGTCAATCACCTGAATGTGAATAAAACATTCTGAATCACACAGATGTGTCATCACTATGTTCACTCACGTATGGAAGTATGGCTCGATGTGGGGACGATGATTGCACATGAAGGTACACCCTGCTAACTGACATCTATGCGCATGTCTATCCCTGAGACACATGGCCAATTGGATGACTGTGAAGGTGGGTACTAGCTGTGACCCCATTGCACATCAACAGCAATGTCACAACACCCCAACTTAGGCACACGTCCATGTGTTGAATAGGGCCGTGTGTAGGAGTGACCAAAACGGTGGCAGGCCAGGAGGTGTATCCCACGCCACGTGTGACAGCAGAACTTCACGTCACATACCGACTTACACACATCTGTGTGGACACATTCTGTTGTGATGTATGACATTGCTCCACATGGGCAGAGGTTGGACACCATACACACATGGCTGGAGTCATGTAAGTGCAAATGTCGTCCAGCACCTATCCCAAAACAATGTCTGGCTCACAGAGGCGGAGCTTGCCAAAGGGACACACCCCCATTGCACATGCGACAGTCAGTTCCTCCCTGTGTTGGGACGAGGCTCATTGTGGCACACGAGTGGACAATCTTAACAACACACCTCACAGTTAGACACCAGTGGAGTGGCATAGGCTTTATTGGGATGTGCGTGTCAGTACGGACGAGGCAACTGCCACAACAGGCAGGGACATGCTTAAGACACTTACACGCAGCATGGGTACATGTCGAGGGGCAGATAATGTTGGGGCTGAAATGGACAAGATTCATCACGGATGGCAACGCTCACAGCCCACCTTGCCTTGCTGGACGAGTCATGTGTTGTTTGGCGTCTGCACAGTGCTCCGTGTGAGGGGGCACGACTCACTGCACGTGAGGTCTGCATGGTGCTCTGCCTCCGGGCTGAGCCGATTGTCTGCTCTGCCGACAGTGATCAGGTGTGAGGGTCCGACAGGTTCACATGTCGTGCTACATCGCCATGTGGGTGCTCTCACCCAGCAGTGTGTCCGAGTCTGGCAACGTTGCCAGACGATGCTGTGTTGCTCGGACCATGGACCTGCGTCGCCTTGCACAGGTGTGTGTGCACACGCGTTATTCCACGCACATGCATCCAGAGCCCGACCGAAGGCAGACCTGTCCTCTGTTTTGGTGGGATATGTGAGCAATCCCCACTGTGCTACAAGTTGTTGGGCCATGTGCTGTGGGTGGCAATAGGATGTGGCTGCAGGAACGTAGTTACTCGTCCATGAATGCCCGTGCAGCTTCATGTGCAATGTGTTCCAATAGTACGTCGTTGTCGTGTTCAAGGAACACCAGGGTGAGCCAATCCATTAGGTGGTCCGGCAGGTGTGCTCAGCCCACGCCGTTTCACCGATTTGCAACACAGCCCAATAGGGGAGCGCCTCGATGTGGTCACTGCACACAAGAAATTGTGCAATCTCCCATGCACAACTACCAATACATACGGCTGTCTCGGTTACACTCCTGTTCATGATCCAACAGGGGGTGCAGACACAAGTCATAGTCCAATTCATCAACAGTTGTGTTGGATAGGCAGACATCCATGGGACACTCGAATGTGCATGTTCGGCAGTGGAACCAGGGCTGGACGCAGGTGACGTGGGCAATGCGGAAGCTGAGCCTGTAACTGATCCGCAGCACTGCCAGTGGCGGTGCGCCCAGTAAATGCAGCATACGTGCACGGTACTGTTCCACGTGACGGGGGTTGTGCATGTGCCCGGTATCGCCTGCCATTGCGTTGGTGCGTCTCGTGAACAGGCACTCTTCTGGACTGCGGCTGTTGTGTGGAGGATATGCCACAGCTCTGAGCAATGATTCGAATGTGTGTGCAACGTTGTGGGGCATGGGTTGCTGTTTCTGTGGGTGTCAAGGGCATCCCATGCGGGGGTACCACAGGCAGGGGCTTCTATGTGTGGGCTGTGGATGAGTCGGATGGTTCATTTGTGGAATACGTGGTGTGGGAGTCGTCCCCATCTGCCATTGCATCTCTATCAGGGTATTCCAGGCGTGTTCGGGACCAAGGTCAGAGTTGCAGGTGTCCTCCCGCCTTCTGCATAGGGACAATGGTGCTTTCATCCCTGATGTTTGTCTGACTACTACTTTCATTTTGGGAATGTGATGTGGCTTTGGCGCTGAGATTGGGACACGGCCTTGGGCTCATGGTGTACGGATGTCGATGCACACACACATGTTGGCATGTGGAGCCAGGTGCCCGTGCGGCCTTGCGCTGCTTGTGCGATCTCACTCCGTCTCTCTCCCTCGCTCTCTCCCTCTCTTTCCTTTGTTGCGCACATGGCACACCTTCTTCTCTTGGATTTGGTCTACCGGGCTGTGTGCTACGGATTGTCCAGTGGGAGCAGCTAAGACTCATCCTAGGGGTTGTTTCTGCTTTTGTTTGTCTGGTGTTTTCTGTTGGTGGTTGCATTGCTGTATGACTGATTCTCCATTTTCTGGCCACGCATGTATGTTTATTTTCCTGCTTGTGCGACATCAGGCAAGATGTTTGTTTTGGGATTCGTAGTGTTGGTGTGCAATTTCTTAGTCCGGGGTTGGGGGTGGCCCGGGGAGGGGGGGGTGTTCCGGGTGTGGGATGGGGTCCTGGGGTGGTGGCAGTGGGTGTTGTGGCCCTCTTGGGTGTCCAGGCCGCATGATGAGTTGCTCCATGGCATCTGTTGCCCTTCGGATGTGGCCCTGGGCTGTGCTCCCTTTTGTGGTGCTGGCTGCCGTCAGACTTTACACCAGGTCAGAGCAGGTGTAGATTTCCTGGTGCTAACGCGTCTTATCGCCTGTTTTGTGTTTTTATCGCAGATGTGGCTGGTCGTTGTGAATGTTGAGGTGTGCTGTTGTCTCAGCTTTTGTCACGGGAACGCCTACTCTGCATCTCATTAGCGATATTTGCGAGGGTCCTCTGTGGCGATGTTTTTTGCGGCTGCTATCGCAGGTAAACTGGTGCTGTGGGCTGTTAACACCGGCTTGTGAATGGGGGGGTAAATTTATCACGACTTTGGCTGCGATAAAGTGACGTTAATTCGGCGATAGCTCCTTGTGAATATGCCTGTCACTTCCCCACTACCCTCAGCAAGTCCCCTTCACTCTCCAACCATAATTTTAAAAAACATATGATGTCCCTACATCCCACCCAATGTTCCCTCTAATTTTTTTCTCTGTGTGCGGCAGTGTGAGGTCTCTGTGCGCTCCAGCCACGGCAATGTGCGCCAAGAACCCACTTTCAACTTCTGACAGGCACCTGAAAGTTTGACTACCTTACCTCAGCCCTTACGTGCCTTAGCAGGCATCATTTGAAAGTCAAAATCAAATCCCAAAGCTCAGCACACAGTATAGTGTATGTCTCACACTCATCAAAGGATCACTGAAGCCAGCCGTCGCTGATTCTGGAAATTGTGTTTTTCAGGCTCGGTGGAAACAGTTCAGAAATCCCTGCATTCCGATCCTTGCACTCGCACTTGACATTCTGAAAACACCTAAATAAATTCCGCCTCTGAATTTCTTTCTAAATAAATGTATTTGCGTTATCTTGCTATTAAGGATCACTGCCTTTCTATCTCCTTGATGAATCCGCTCCTCTGCTTGCTCCCCTGTCCTTGTTTACATTTACTGAGTTTGTTTATGCGTTTTTTTGTTCTCTTTTCTTTTGATACCCATCTCTTCTTTTTCACCATGCAAGTCCAAAAGCACGACGTGTGCTTTACACGTTGTTTTTGTGCTTGCTGCATTAATTTTCTTAATATAGCACGGCTGCGATCTGATTGTGGGCATTTAGGAAAGTATTCTTGTTAATTGCAGCACCATCATGCGCTGCAATTAACATAAATATTTTCACAATGGCCCACATTCAGGCCGCAGCCGTGCTCCATTAAGAAAAGACATGCATCAAGTCCAAAAGAACGACGTGTAAAGCACACGTCGTGCTTTTGGACTTGCTGCATTTCTTCTCTTAAAGGAGCGAGGCTGCGGGCTGATTGTGGGCCATTGTGAAAATATTTATGTTAATTGCAGCTCATGCCGGTGCTGCATTTAACAAATATTTTCACAAAGGCCCACAAACAGCCCCCAGCTGCGCTTCATTAAGAAGGAAATGCAGCAAGTGCAATAGCCTCCACAACCAGGAAATTACCATTTTTCGCGCCGCTCGCATTTTAAAAGCGGCGGTGCGAATTCTCTCCCGGGATGGGCTGTGGGTGCGCGCTCCACACACAGCACTGCGCGCTCGGAGGAACAGACGTGCGCGCGAGCGCAGGCGCGCACCTTACTGGGAACACTGATCCCACCCACACCTCCATCTCTTTATAGAACTCTTCCCATATTTCAATGTCTCCATGCCAGCTCCCCGTCGCTGCTGTCACTTCACTCCAGCTTTGTGTTATGGTTTACATTGTTATTCGTGCTGTTTTAAAAAAAAAAATTCATTGCTGTTTGTTTCCACTGCTGGATGTTATTTTTCTTCTGTTTTCACCACTGCTCTGCCTGCTTGCCTTCCTGCCGTTTTGAATACCCCGCTCCGCTTTTTCCCTCCCGTTTGCCGCTGCTAGCAGAGCCCCACCGACCGCCTAGGAACTATGCATGGAGGACGCAGCACAGCCGTGCCACTGGCGCATCAAAGGCAAGCCTATCTGCGCCTGGACCACGCCCAGTGCCAGGAACCTCAGCCCTTCCACCCCACGGAGCTACACTGTCGCAGACCTCCAAGACCTTAGTCCCAGACGCATCAACAACAACTGCTGCTGCTGCACATCTGAATGCACCACTAGTCGGCCATTTTCCTGCCAGCATTGCCGCTTCACCTGCAGCACTGAGGCAACCAACAACACTGGAGACACAGACTGCGTCCACCACGCTGACCAAAACCTCCATGGCACAACTTCAGTGCATTCTACTCAAAGCACGATTTCTCATGAACATGATCCAGAGACCTGGGACACGGTCTCACACCTCACTTCGGATGTCATCTTCCTCACAGCGACCTGGGTGAACCCTGCCTCCATGCCAGACATCGCCATCGCCACCCCCGAAGGCTTCAAGAGAACACACCTGGACTGAACCAACAAACACAGAGGTGGAATTGCCATCATCTACAAGGACACCATCCGCTGCACAACCTCCCCAGACAGCTCAACTCTGATGATGGATCACCTCAATTTCCAACTCCACACAGACAAAAAAGCACCATCAGAGGCACCCTCGCCTACAGACCACCACGACTACACCCGAGCTTCTGCAACGCCATCTCTGACCTCATAGCCCTGATCGCCATCGACTCTGAGTACTACTTCTTCCTAGGGGATCTCAACTTTCACCTAGACAACCCCAGCATCACCAACACAGCCAACCTCCTGGAAAGCATGAACAACATTGGCCTCAATCAACTTGTCACCAACCCTACCCACATCGCAGGACCTAAACTTAATTAAATTGTCCCATTTTAACGTCCAGCGTCAAATACAACCATGTCATGCAGCTCACCTGGACCGACCACTACATCATCCACTTCACCATCTCAGGATTCACCAACACTGGCACCAGGCCCCCCAACTCCAAGTGCAGAGACTGGAAAAAGATATCAGAAGACCAATGGTACAACGCTCTCAACTCCCACCTCCCAGACACAACATCCGACCACAACAGGCAGCGCAGAATTTCTCCCAGTGAATCACAGAATGTGCCGACACAAAAGCCCCCGCCAAGCCAACCAAGCCCAAAGGACCCATCAAAAGAGTCAGCTGGTTCAACACGGAGCTGAAATCTGCCAAATGCAACTACCCACAACTAGAAAGGAAGTGGCGCACCAGCAAAGAAACAGGAAACCATACCGCCTTCAGGACAGAACTCAACCACTTTACTGAAAGAAACAAAGAGGCACGCACTAGCAGACCGCATAGAAGCCAGCACAAACTACAGCAAGGAGCTCTTCGCCATTGTGAAGGAGCTCTCCAACACTGCAGCCGCTGAGAACGACATCACCCCATCCCAAGAACTATGTGACACCCTGGCGGACTACTTCCACGACAAGATCTCAGTAATCTAAGAAAACTTCGAAACCCAACCACTTGCCACCGACCGCATCAGCCTGCTCACACCCACTAACACAAAACCCAGACACCTGCTCACCCACTGGGACCCTCTCACAACCCAAGCCATGATCGCCATCATGAACTCTCTACACTCGGGAGCACCCACGGACCCCTACCCCCACCACATCTTCAACCTCTGGAGCAAGACAATTGCCGACGAGCTCAAGAAAGTTCTGAACACCTCCATCACTTCGGCCTCCTCCCCGAAAGCTGAAGTGAGCCCCTCCTGAAGAAACCACCCGCTGACCCAGCAGGACCAAAGAACTATGGGCCCATCTCCCTGCTCCCCTTTCCAGCGAAGGTTCTCGAGAAGGCAATCAACCAGCAACTCATCGAACATCTGAAACACAACAAGCTCCTGGACCCCTCTCAATCCAGATTCCGACCCAACCACAGCACAGACACAGCCAATTACAGCCACCAACAACACCAGGGCCCATCAGGGCACTGGCGTAGCAAGGGGGGGGCGGAGGGGGCGGTACGCCCCGGGCGGCACGAGAATTCGGGGCGGCAGGTAAATTTATTGCCAGCACCCCCCCCCCCGCTCTTAGGCGCTCGGCGGCGGCGGCAAAAGGCAGGGACCGCCACGGGCGGCAGAGTGCCTAGCTACGCCACTGCATCAGGGCCGTCCAGGACCGCAGAGAAATAGCAGCCCTCATCCTCCTGGACCTGGCAGTCGGAGCTTGGAACAACCTTCCCCTGCACCTCAGGACCACTTCATCCCTCCAGCAATTCAGGAAAGGACTCAAGACATGGCTGTTCAAATGAACAGATCATCATGCAGCAGCTAGCAACTCCAGTGCCTTGAGACCCTCACAATTGATTTGCTGCGCTTTATAAATGATTGATTGATTGATTGAATAATACCTGGCCTCCTGCCACTTTCTCCTACCACCCTTTGTATCTTCCCTCCCTCAAACTCCCTTATGTCAAAGACGTGCTCTGACCTCTATGGAACAGAGAGCTTCTCAGTGCAGCATTCAATTCCCTGTCAGCATGTGTTAGTAGATCTAGCAACAGTGGAAGAAAAAAAATGTTTTCCACTATTGCTATATCATAGCAGTCTACTTCCACACCCTACACATGCTCTGCAAGACGTTCAGGTGGTTCTCAATCAACACCAGAAAGTCCGGCCGTTACGCAGGCCCTCATCAGCAGCAGGCTGGACTACGGGAACACACGCTACATAGGAATCACCTCACGCCTCTAGAAGAGACGGGAAACAACCGTTACAACGCATGCGTTACAACGCGTGCCATTACCCCGCATGTCGTTACAACGCAAAAGGCTTGCTGCAGGGGGTAGAAGGTGTTGGATTTAACTCCAACACCTTCCCTACTGTTGCACACACTGGAGTTGGAATAGTAAATTATACTATTCTAACTTCCAGCGCACCCCAACAGCAAGTTGGGGTAAAGGTATGCGTTGTAACGGCATGCGGGGTAAAGGCATGCGTTGTAACATCATACAACGGAAGAGACTACACACAATGCAAAACTCAAAGGCAAAACTCACCCTCGATCTCTCCAGATGGACCCACATCACACCCCACCCCAAGAAGCTACACTGGCTCCTGATCCAGAAGAGATGCCAGTTCAAGATGTTGACCCACGCATACAAAGTCCTGCAGAACGTAGGAACAGCATACATCAACAAATGCATGACCTTACACCAACCGACAAGACACCTACGATCCGCCTCTCTCTTCCTCGCAGACACCCCCTAAATCTGCAGAGCCAACAGTGGAGGAGGCTCTTTCTCACACCTGGTGGTCAAAGCTTGGAACAACCTTCCCCTGCACCTCAGGACCACCTCATCCCTCCAGCAATTCAGGAAACAACTCAAGACATGGCTGTTCAAATGAACAGATCACCACACAGCAGCTAGCAACTCCAGCACCTTGAGACCCTCACAATTGATTTGGTGCGCTTTATTAATGATTGATTGATTGATTGAATAATACCTGATCTCATGCCACTTTCTCCTACCACCCTTTGTATCTTCCCTCCCTCAAACTCCCTACTGCCAAAGACGCGCTCTGACCTCTATGGAACAGAGAGCTGCTCAGTGCAGTTTTCAATTCTGTCAGCGTGTTTAAGTAGAGACCCATGGTTGATAAGGGATGTGGTGGTTGAGGGAAAACAGTACAGCCTGCATTCTCTTGCTTCCTTCTGGCCATTGGAGACACGGGGGAGGAGGGTGAGGCCACCACCCACAATTCTGCTGCCTTGCTCAGGTCTCTCGAGACACAATTGATGCAAGTGAACTCAGGGGAAGCAAGTCCTTTCCCATATGATCTAGCAACAGTGGAAGAAAAAAATGCTTTCCACTATTGCTATATCATAGCAGTGAATAGCTGGATTCAGAGTCTGGTATTCACGTTATTAAATCTCTATGAGAGTCATGTATATCTAAAGTACTTCCTTACTGATCAGCGATTTTCTATGTATGGCTGTGTGGATGGGTGAGCAGATGAGTGGATGGGTGTTGTGAATGCGTGCATAGACGAATAAATGAGCGAGCAAGTGCATGGATGTAAACAGGTGCATAAGTGCATGGGTGAATATATGAGAGAGTAATTGAAGGAGTAGCAGTGTTACTATAAATGTATCATGGGTGGAGGGGCTATGCCTGATCCAGCATTAGAAGACACAGCTTCATATAAAATCACAGCATTGCAGGCCGATGCTCAATGATGAAGCATGCCACTCACTGAAGGTGAATGTTTGCGATCCATTTACCGTAAGATGATCATTATGACTAGAACATGTAGGTGTTATTCCAGCCAACAAGTCACAAAGGGCCTATTATGGTTATTACCATATGGGAGGTTTGCAGTATGGTCCTCTTCCAGTAATTTTCTCACCCTCATTTTTGTAACTTTTTATTGGAGCCTCTCAAGCAAAAAAGTGATCGTTTCCACCGGTCGAATGTTTACACTCACAGCTTCTGAGAGGAAATATTGTGATAAGAGACAATAGGGGGCTGTGCAATGTGTAGACCCCCAACTCCTCTACTTCTCAAATCATGGTCTATGGGATGAAGTAGGAGCTAGATACTAGCATTTTACCGGAGACAACTCCTGAGGGCTGGTGGCAACAGGATACGGGACTTCAGTTGTTACCTCCGAGCAGACACAGAAGATGCCATCCTTGTCCCAGTTATTACTTTTGAGGTGGCTCCCACCTCAGACAGGAGCAAGAACAAGAAGTAAAGGTGAACTTTGCCCAGCGTATGTATAAGAGAATAGCCTACCTATATTCATTTCTGTCTTTACTAAGCCAACTAAAGGCCAACAGTCATTGTAATGACTATGATGACAAGTAGGACTGTGGATAATGAAGATTAATTGTATGTAACATGGACATTATCCTTTGTCCCTCATTCCAGTCATTATTTTTGAAGTATACAAAAGCTCGGCTGGCCTTCTACCTTAAGATAGAAAGAACAATAAATAAATAATACATAGACTGAACACCAATCATGCTAGCTAACCTTTAATTAGTATCCCTAAAAAACAGTTATATAGATAGAAATGTGCTGAAAACACAGATTAAAAGTGTCAGTTGATCCCTACACCCTCTATTGGGTAATATCTAATTAAAGTGTGTGAGGAGGCCCCGATAGCTGATCACAAATCTGTTAATGAAAGTCATTGTACTTCTGCCCAACATGCAACTACTCTCACATATTTCCCCTAAGTCCCCTTAGAAATCGGAATATCAAACAAAGAGGACTCCATAGTGATATTTGAGCAAATCTATATATTGCCTATACATTGAGGGAGGTATCATGGGTCTAGAAACTGGAAACTCCTTCAGAAGTCTAAATACTACATTTGTATTCTGGCTGACACCACTCCAAGGTTCCTTAAAAGCTTCAATAGCTGAGCATTGGCCCTTCAGAGTAGCCACAGCTAAATTATTTTCTAAGCCATCATGAAGAAACTGGAGAATGAAAGAGAGATCACGCTCAAAAAGAGACAAAGAATTCAGAGAACACCAGCGTTCAAAATATTCCTAGAGTTCAGAAAAGAGGGTATCCACTCCCCAAGGACATGGGGCAGGAATTCAAGAGCAGAACCTGGTAAGCTGGATGTTCTCAACAGAAGCAAAAAGGTTTAGAAAAGGTACTTCAAATTTCTGACGTGATCGAGAAAACCTTCGGTGACAGGGAGAGGTCTTGAGAAGGCAGAAAAACTCTGCTCAAACTGTCTACTACCACCATTTTCTTTCCGCTGCTGTGTACCAACTTCAAAGAAAACAGATGATGTTCTACCATGTTCCAATCGGTTCACTGATAGAATATCGATGGTAAAAACATCGATGGTAAAAATATCGAAAAAAAATATAGATAGTAAAAATATCGACTCCCTATACTTAAACAGGTAAGTACAAAAATATCGAAGTAAAAAATATAGATGTAAAAATATCGATTTAAAAATATAAATAAAATAAAATAATATATATTATATATATAAAATATGAATATTATCTTTAACAAAATGAATTAAATTTAATATACATTTTAACTAAATATAAAAATTAAACTTAATTTAAAAAAAAATAAACACGCAAACATAATAATTTATACATATACACATATTTACTTTAAAATAATTTATTAACTATTATCTTTATTTAATTTTTTAACTTTTGAATTATATAAAAATAAAATATATACATATATCAATAATTAAACATTTAAAAAAAACATTCTATAATTAATTAAAACATTATACTATTAAAACAAAATTAAAACGTACATTTCGCAATACAATAAATACAACAGTAGGGAAAATTTTGGATAGCAAAATAATTAAATGTATTATTCCAACTGCAATGAGTGCAACAGTAGGGAAAGTGTTGGATAGCGGAGGGGTAAAAATTACAATTCCCACTCCAAAGAGTGCAACAGTAGGGAAAGTGTTGGAAGGCGGAGGGGAAAAATGTACTATTCCCACTCCAGTGAGTGCAACAGTAGGGAACATTTTGGATAGTGGAGGGGTAAAAATTACTATTCCCACTCCAGTGAGTGCAACAGTAGGGAAAGTATTGGATAGCGGAGGGGTAAAATTTACTACTCCCACTCCAGTGAGTGCAACAGTAGGGAAAGTGCTGGATAGTGAAAGGGTAAAAATTACTTTTCCCACTCCAGTGAGTGCAACAGTAGACTGCTGGATAGCGGAGGGGTAAAAATTACTATTCCCACTCCAGTGAGTGCAACAGTAGGGAAAGTGCTGGATAGCGAAAGGGTAAAAATTACTTTTCCCACTCCAGTCAGTGCAACAGTACGGAAAGTGCTGGATAGTGGAGGGGTAAAAATTGCTATTCCCACTCCAGTGAGTGCAACAGTAGGGAAAGTGGTGGATAGCGGAAGGGTAAAAATTACTATTCCTACTCCAATGAGTGCAACAGTAGGGAAACTATTGGATAGCAGAGAAACAAACATTACTATTAACATTTAAACAATTAAAAAAATTAAATAATCTTAAACATAAGTAAACAATATTTTAAAAATATACAATTAAATATATTAAACATATAAAAAGAACACATTATAATGTTTATTACATATAACAAAAAGGTACAAATATTATTTTAAAAAAATTATAAATATATTTATAAACGATATTCATTTAAAAGGAGCAAATATTCACAAACTAATTATTTAAAACATAAATGCATTTATTTTATTTCCTACCCTATAACACCACACCAATAAAAAAAGACATCAATGTCTTTATTTATAATTATTTCCATAATTAAGATAATTAATAATGAATTTAAAATATATTATTAATAAACAAAGATAATAAACATTCATTGAGTACAAATTCTTTAACACTATAATATTCACAACACACACCTAAAATTAATTACATAATTACCATAATTAATTACTAATTAATTAATTTAAATTAACAAATAATTAATAATTCATCAATAAAAATAAATTACTTCCCACCCTTCACACCATTAACACCTATAAACACCACAACACACACCTAAAATTAATTACACAATTACCATAATTAATTAATAATTAATTAATTTAAATTAATTCACAACTAATTATTAAACAATTATTAATAAATTAATTTACACATTTAACACTATAACATCACAATTAAACAAATATTAATAAATAAATATTATTCAATAAATGTTATTTAATTAAATTACTTCCCACCCTATTCCCCTAAAAACCACAATCTGCTACGGAACTAAAAACGCAAATTTCCAATAAAAAAAATTAATAACTACTATAAATAATTAATACATTTTATATAATTAAATTACTTCCCACCCTATTCCCCTATAAACCCACAACCCGCTACGGAACTAAAAACGCAAAATTCAATAAAAAAATTAATGAATAACTACTAAAATTTTAACACATATAATAAAAATACAAACAATTCTTATACAAAAAAACAAACATCACACATATAAAATATATACTAAAATACATAACATTAATAAAAAAATCGATATTTTTAACAACTATGGGGCTCATTATGATGCTGTGACGTTCGCCACCGCCGAGCCTGCGGTGGCGACCGTCACGACATCGTAACGAGTGAAATCCCCCGCCATATTACAATGGCGGGGGGTTTCGCGGCGGACGCAAAGTGTGTCCGCCGCTTTTCCGCTTGCCGGCCGGGCGGAATTGGCCCCTATATTAGGATGGTGTGTTGTGAAGGCCTTTCCATGGTGGCTTCGCCGCCATGGAAAGGCTAGCGGGGATGTTCTCTGGGGGCCCTATGCGGGCCCCCGGGGGGGTGGTGTGGGTGGGGGGTTGGGGAGTGCACTTGGGGGTACCCATGGTACCCCCTCCATTTGCATGCACAAGGTGGCAGGCACCGCGCGGTGCCTGCCACATTGTGCATGCAAATGCACAACATGCCATTTTGGCATTGCGGCGGGTGCATCCTAATTGGCGGTGCGGGACTGCCGCACGTCTGGCGGCCGGTCCCAACACCGCGAGGATGGCGGGCGGACTCAGGTCCGCCCGCCATCCTAATAGGCCCCTATATTTTTACAAACGATATTAAACACTTCGATATTTTTTGCATCGATATTACTTACCTAAAATCAATATTCTTGACCAGGATATTTTGTCTGACGATATTTCTGACCCATGATATTTTTACCTCGATATTTGTGCAAGTCGATATTTTTACATCGATATTCTTACTCTGCACCGTTCCAATCTTTAAAGCTATCAAATTGAGTGATGTCTTATGCTCAATATTGACACAATGCTATCTGTTTGTCCTAAGATATGTTCCTGAAGAGGAAATTACTGGAACTAGCTGAAGGCTCGATGTTTTACCGACAATTCTCTCCATTTCGAGCAATTGTCCCTTTCTTTAGCAGAGCATCTTACATAGATTGGCATGCCCATGAAAGTTGCTCAACTTCCTTTTGTGCTGGCGTCTGTTGTCACTATTCTTGGTGGGCTGGGGTAAGGTGGGAATTCTCCATCTAAAGAAATTAAATTCAGCCATGTAATCCTTTGAAGTGTGTTCATCTTGAAAGAGATTTTTCTGATCCACCTGCAGACCACCTTGAACTTTCCTGAAGCCTTGCGAACCAGGAATTATCCAATATCTGCCTTTGCCCTTTTCTTAATAGAACTTATAGCGATCTTCACCAGAGGGGAGTGCTTTGCTGATAACATTGCCTCATCAACCGAGGTGTACCCTTTATCCAGCGATGCCTTTAAATGCATATCATCATCCAGGGTGTACCCTGTGTCCAGCGATGCCTATAAGTGCATATCATCAACTGAGGTGTACCCTGTGTCCAGCGATGTCTATAAATGCATATCATCAATCGAGGTGTACCCTGTGTCCAGCGATCTCTATAAATGCATATCATCAACCGAGGTGTACCCTTTGTCAAGCAATGCCTATAAATGCATATCATCATCCGGGGTGTACCCTGTGTCCAGCGATGCCTATAAGTGCATATCATCGTTAGCCACACTCAACCGAGGTGTACCCTGTGTCCAGCGATGCTTGTAAGTCTATATCATCAACCAAGGTGTACCCTGTGTTCAGCGATGCCTATAAGTGCATATCATCAACCAAGGTGTACCCTGTGTCCAGCGATGCCTATAAATGCATATCATCAATCGAGGTGTACCCTGTGTCCAGCGATGTCTATCAATACATATCATCAACCGAGGTGTACCCTGTGTCCAGCGATGCCTATAAGTGCATATCATCAACCGGGTGTACCCTATGTCCAGCGATGCCTATTAATGCATATCATCAATCGAGGTGAACCCTGTGTCCAGCGATGTCTATAAATGCATATCATCAACCGAGGTGTACCCTGTGTCCAGCGATGTCTATAAATGCATATCATCAATCGAGGTGTACCCTGTGTCCAGCGATCTCTATAAATGCATATCATCAACCGAGGTGTACCCTTTGTCCAGCAATGCCTATAAATGCATATCATCATCCGGGGTGTACCCTGTGTCCAGCGATGCCTATAAGTGCATATCATCGTTAGACGCACTCAACCGAGGTGTACCCTGTGTCCAGCTGTGCCTGTAAGTGCATATCATCAACCGAGGTGTACCCTGTGTTCAGCGATGCCTATAAGTGCATATCATCAAACGAGGTGTACCCTGTGTCCAGTGATGCCTATAAGTGCATATCATTAACCGGGGTGTACCCTGTATCCAGCGATGCCTATAAGTGCATATCATCAACCGGGGTGTACCCTGTGTCCAGCGATGCCTATAAATGCATGTCATCATTTGCCGCACTCAACCGGGGTGTAGTCTCTCAATCCTCTGCTGTGCGCTGGCTTCACTCCTAATCATTTACATCTGTGGTTTTCAGCCTCTAGTTGTTTCAAAACAAGTTCTTCTCATATCCGAATTTTTATTTTTTTAAACCTTTATTCATAGTCATGAATGCGTTTATATGCATAATTAAGTATTCATTTTATTTTGTGTTTATATCCATAATAAATGTCTCAATGCATTTTGCATATATATTGTCATTCATTAGAGGCGATGTTTGTCCAACATTTTTGCAAATAACGCTAGGTAAATATACTCATTACATTATGGAGACAATCAGAAAAACTAATAAAGAAGGCAGATGAAACCTAATTAAGGCAGAGGAGTTGCGCTGTTAAAGGATGTGAACAGAAATGTGTTAGTAGGATTGGATGGATTAGAAGAGGCTAGTTTTCGCAAAAGATCTGAGAAGGAAATTAACTTTCATAACTGTCATAAATTGTAACTGTTGCGGGTAACCCTGCTATTTGGTGCATTTGTTATAAATAGCACCGTGCTTTCATGGAATTAGCGAAAGATATGTATTTCAACAAATAAAGGTACCCACATTTTTAGGTCTCGCCTAGGCAGCGCATGCGCTGTCTCTCCCAGACATTCAGTAATTAGTATATCTAGTGAAACTCCACCTATTGTGCTTACATTGGTTCGTTCGCTTGGCTGTTAAATTTCTTGTGTGTTGACAGGTTAATATGTCTGTTAGTTCCTCCTTTTTTGGGGGGGGAACGCCTCTACAGTACCGCCTAACTACTGTAAACATGCTATTAGTGGGAATAAGTCTTTGTGCTGGAACTCTTTTGTTTAGTTGCGTGCTTAATTGGTTTGCTCATGGCAGTCGGGTTGGGCGGGGCAATCTTCAGCAGTCTCCCCTGGCTTTTCTAAAAATTCGCAGCGGGCCTCACGGGTGCGATCGTGGCTGCTGCAGGCATGCTGTCTGATCTTATGTCCTGCCGCTGCCACGGCCCCTCCAGTCTCGCAGTCTCCCCTGGCTTTTCTAAAAAGTTGCCGCGGGCCTCACGGGCGCGATCGCGGCTGCTGCAGGCAGGCTGTCTGATTTTATGTCCTGCCGCTGCCACGGCCCCTCCAGTCTTGCAGTCTACCCTGGCTTTTCTAAAAAGTTGTCGCGGGCCTCACGGGCGCGATCGCGGCTGCTGCAGACAGGCTGTCTGATCTTATGTCCTGCTGCTGCCACGGCCTCTCCAGTTTCGTTTACTTAGTTTATGCCATTGCGCTTTTGAAATGGACGCTGCGCCTTGTTTTTTAAAATATGCTCCCTCCCCACTTCACGGCCTGCCGCAGCTCTTTTATCGCAGTGGATAGGATCCACGATAGCGATGTACGTGTGCAGTACCAGCAGCAGCTCTCCCGTGGTCTGCTAAGGGCATATTATACCAGGCTTGTGGCGTATCGACAGCTGCCTTTATGGAGCTTAATGTTTAACAAAAACCTTGCCGGTGCTTTTATCGAGCGGCACTTTAGCAGTATTAAAGAACATGTTTTTTTTGTTAGCCTGCTTAACAGAGAGCCCAAAATAGTGCAAATAGGGAGAGCAAGTGCTTTTATTAGACGATAGCATTAATCAATATAGTTTTTGAGTTATCCTGTTTTATAGAGAGCATGAAAAACGTATAGAATGGGAGGATATGCTGTTTAAAGGCCAAAACTGCTAAGATAAAAGTTTTGGAACTTTGTTTAATTCAACTTTAGTTGTGGCCTACAGTTGGTTTCGTAACTTTAGCATCCTGCTGTTTGTTGCTTTGCATCTCACAGATGGTGCCGACTAAAAGATTACAATCTTCACTACAGGGCTTATTTACGCTTAATTAGGTTGGCCTGGTTTCCTTTCGCGAGTGCTGGAAACATGCTAATGTTTCACACTGCTGCAAACTTTTAGTCTCCCTTTTTTTTTTTTAGCAGGATTGTTAATACATTTAAATATATTAACACACTTCCAGAAACACGGGGAGAGGATGTAGCCTTATGGTTAGAGCGGTCAACCTCGAAGCTGGGGAACTAGGGGGCTCATTACAATGGCGAAACGATCGCCACCGCCGGGCCAGCGGTGGCGATCGTTCCGCTATCACAATGAGATTTACCCACCGCCATATTAGGATGGCGGTGGGTATCGCAGCGGACGCAAAGTATGTCCGCCGCTTTTCCGCCAGTGGCAATCGCAGCGATTGCCTGGCGGCTGGAGCAGGGCCACTAGTATGGTGGCGGTGCGTAGCAGGCACCGCCAGCCACATTAGGATGTGTGTGGCCAGGCGCCTTTCCATGGCGGCGATGCCGCCATGGGAAGGCTGGCGGGGTTTGGGTTTGGGGGCCCGTTGCGGGCCCCCCTTGTTGGGGGGGTGTCGCTGCACTGGGGGTACCCATGGTACCCCCCTGCATTTCCATGCACCAAGTGGCAGGCACCGCATCGTGCCTGCCACGCGGTGCAGGGAAATGCGGGGCAAGCACTTTCAACATTGCGGATGGTGCTGCAGCCAGCAGCACCGCCCGCAATGTTGATACTGGCGGGCGCATCCTAATTGCAGTGGTGGGACTGCCGCATGTCTGGCGGGCGGTCCCAATCACCGCTACGGTGGCGGGCGGACCAAGTCCGCCCGCCATCGTAATCAGCCCCTAGGTTTCAAGTCTGGGCAACGACGCTGAACATCCTGTTATTTTGGGCAAATCACTTAATCTCCCCGTGCCTAACAAAAATGAATGTGTCCATGTTAGACTTGGCATCTTTTGGCGTGTTTCCCCTGACTTTTTGCTTTCTGACCTCCCGGTTTTGACTCTGTTTTTGCTGGTGTAATGATTCTGCGCACTTTCCTCACTGCTGTCCAGTGGGAAAGTGCAAGTGCTCCTGTATAAGATGCGTTATGGATTGGTGTTTCCATGATTGGCCTATTTGGTTTATGTGTCAGTCCCTTGTAAAATGCACTGCGAGTGCCAGGGCCTATAGACCAAATGCTGTTGGTGGGCTGCAGCACTGGATTGTGCCACCCACGCAAACAGCCCGTAAAGTGTAACTCGGGCCTGCCACCGCAGAGCCTGCGCGCAGCCTGGGCCTGTCATGTCGACTTGGCAAGTGCACACACTTGCAAGTCCCTAAACCTTCCCTTTGCTACATGTTAGTCACCCCTAAGGTAGGCCCAAGGTACCCCGGTGGGCAGGGTGCGGTGTATGCGAAAGGTAGGACATGCCCGGGTGTGTGCGGCATGTCCTGATAGTGAATTACAGCCTAGTTCGTTTTTCACTATTGCAAGGCTACCTGTTCCCCCTAGGCCAGAACGGGCAGTTTTGATTATTACAGCTTATAATCCTAACTGACCCCGGGAACATGGTAGAAATTCGAGTTTAGTATGCCTGGACTCAGAATGATAAAATGCAGCTTTTAGTGAAGTTGGTTTTAACATTCTGTGTTTGAAAATACCACTTTTAGAAAGTGGGTATTTTCTTGTCTAACCATCCAAGCCTGCCTCTGCGAGGTTGTGTATTCCTTGTCTGGAATGTGAGTGACAGGGGCTGGGGGATGCCAGGAGACAGGGTGAGTCAGCACAGGGCTGAATAGCAAGATCTACATGTAGATGGGTGGGAGGGGTCGCACCTGGGCCCTGAATAGGACAGTGCCTTCCCTCCACAATGCTGGCTCCACCTCCTGTGGTGCGTATGATGTCCCTGGCCTACTCACTGAAAGAAGGGACGGAGACTTGTCAACAAAGTGCTCCAGAACTGGTTTGGACTAGGCAAAGGCCTCTCTGCCTTCAGAGAACAAAGGAATTTGGGATATAAATATTGGGGCCCTGACCCCATGAATTTAGATCTCGCTGGAATCAAGGAACCTGCCAAGACGAAGAGCTGGAAGAGCTGCCAGGAGGAGTACTGCCCCTTTGCTGTGTTGTTGCTTTGTTGGGTTGGCCTGCAGCTGCTGCTTCTGCCTTGGGCAGTGAAAGGACTGGACTAAACTTTCTACAAACTTGTGCTGAGTATCTCCAAGGGCCTGGAACCGAGCTGGCCTCCTGTTAAGAAGTCTCAGGGACTACAAAGACTTCACAAGCCTCTGGGTACCGCTTCTGGAACGCTGTTCCAGTTGCCACAGAGGAAGGGAACTGCAACCGACTCCGTCAACCGAATCCATCCCTGGCCGGTGACCTGTTTGCACCGCAGACCGCATCGCCCCGCTTCGCATCGCAACCCTGGTCTCACCGTGGGCGACGTCCGACGCCGACAACATCGAGCCGCTGCTTGCACCGTGACCTGTGGGCACCGCAGTTCGCATCGCATCGCTTCACTGAACCAACCGGACCCGACCGACGAGGTCGCTGCAACTGGCTCAAGAGTCGTGACCGCACCGCATTTGGGGCACCGCTCGCACGTCTGCGATGCACCGCTCCGACTCGCACCGCTGTCCGACGCCAGCTCCCACACTCCGGCTTGGTCGCCTGCATCGCAACCTGTCAGCACCGCATCGAGCATCGTCTCACCCTGCATCGCACGCCTTGGATTCACCGACTCCGTCTGCACGACGCTCACCGAGCCGCTGCCTGCACCGCATCGAGGGACACCGCACCTTGCATCGCTCCGTCTTGCACCGCAACCGCGACGAACGCCGACAGGCTCGTACACTCCGTACCAGCCACAACGAGAAAGGTACTGTTACCGAGTCTGTTCATGACTCTGCTGGCCCGTATCGACGCGGTCGGCTGGAACTGTTAGACTCTGTGGTTTTCAGCATCACGGTAGGCTCGGACGGAGCTACCGACTCGTACGAACTTTGCTTTTGTGCTATTCCTGCAAAGAAGAAGTTACCGTATCAAGCATTCGTTTTTAAAGTATAGTATTGTGGATTTTTGTCGTAATTGGTCTTGTCTTGAAGATATAAAATATTGGTTATTTTTCTAAACTGGTGTGGTGTCAGTTTGTAGTGCTTACACTGTATTACTGTTGGTTATGTGCAAATGCTTTACACACTGCCTCTGAATTAAGCCTGACTGCTCGTGCCAAGCTACCACGAGGGTGAGCAGGGGTTACTTCACGAGTGTAACACCCTTACCCTGACTAGGAAGAAGGGTCCCTACTTGGACAAAGGTGCAAGCCCTTGCCAACTAGAGATCCCATTTCTAACATTGGTTGTCAGCGGTGAGGATAGGACTTGTGTTTGCACTTGACTTACAGTGATTGGTGTGCACTACTACCATATCGCAGACCATTACGTACCACATACTGGTTCTTTTTCTTTTGGCCTATTTTTGATCTTGCCAGTTTTCAACTCACTACTTTTGTCATGCCTGACACAGCTGCATCATCCGTTGCATCTCTGGAAATTATCTTTGAGGAGGATAGGTTGGAAACCTACGCCGTAAAGGAACTACGAGCAATTTGTAAAAACCTGAAAGTCCAAATTAAAGGCCTCACAAGGAAGGAGGAGCTACAGAAGGCGCTGAGGGCCTGGGTAGCAGCCAGACATGCCAGTGGGCAGCCTGGTAATCTCAGTGAGGAGGTGGAGGAGCCTATTTCCAGGGTGGATATACTTTGGGTAGGGGGAACCCGCCAGGTCAGGCAGCAGCAGTCTGTCCCCAGAGGAGCTGGAGGACAGGCGGGAGGGAAGGCAGTTTGAGCTGCAGAAGCTCAGGCTGGAGAGTGAGCGGGAGGAGAAGAGATTGGCCATAGAGGAGAGGAAGATGCTCTTAGAGCATGAGAGAGAACTGAAGGAGCTAGAACTTAGGAGTAAGTCAGGCTCAGATGGTGGCAGCAATTCGTCCAGAAAGGCAGACAGGATTGTGCACATTCCCAAGAACGTAGGCAAGGAGTTCAAGAAGGGGGATGACATACAAAGGTGGTTTCAGGGTTATGGAGGCAGCCATACACATGAATGGGGTCCCTGAGGAGAATTGGGGAGCAGGATTGTGGCCACTTTTCCCGGAAGAAGCAAGGGATGCTCTGATAGCTTTGGGTAAGGGGTATCACCTCACCTATGCTGACATGAAGGATGCCCTTCTCACAAAGTATGGTCTTACTCCTGAAAAGTACAGGGATCAGTTCAGGTCCAGTAAGAAGTCTGATGCCAACACTTGGTTGGAATGTGTGGATGTGTTCTGCAGGTCTCTGGATGGTTGGGTGAAGGGCAGTAGTGTAACAGATTTTCAGGGGCTCTACAACTTGATTGCATGGGAGCACTTGTCTAGTCTATGTTTTGCAGATCTGCGCCAGCACCTAGTGGATAGTAAGCTAACTGACCCCAGGAAGCTTGCTATGGAAGCGGACCGCTGGGTGAGTACCAGGGTCCACAAGAAAGCGTTTGGGGGAGACTCAGCCAAAGGTGGGCAGGGTCCCCAGCAGAAAGGTGGGGGGGACAAGGGTAAAGCACAGGAGTTCTCTAAAGGGCCCCAAACTAGTACCCAGGGTAAAGGTTCCCAGCCCCCCGGTGATAAGAAGAAAGGGGTCTCTACAGGGAAGCCTGTTGAGACCGGCCCCCGCAAGTGTTATGCATGTGACCAGGTAGGTCACTTTAAGGGGGACCCCAAGTGCCCAAAGGGGACACAGCCACCCACCGGTGGACAGTCCAAAGTGTTGGCTAGTGTAGCGCTTGGGGAGGAGGAGTGCCCACAGGAGGGTGGGGATCCCGCAGAAATGACCCTTGTCTCACTAGGGGACAGTGAGATGGTCCCAGGAAACCAGGTGCCCCCTAACACAAAGAAATATAGCACCTGGGTGACCATTAATGGGAACAGGGTAGAGGCTCTCAGAGATACTGGAGCCAGTGTGACCTCAGTCCGGTGTCACCTGGTGTCTGAGAAGCAAGTAGTCCCCGGGGCATTCCACCAAGTAGTTGCTGTAGACAACTCAGAGCGCCAATGTATGGTGGCGCAGGTTCCCTTTGAATGGGGGGGGTCTCAGGTCCCTTGAGGGTGGTTGTGAGCCCTACCATGCCTGTAGATTGTCTGCTAGGAAATGACCTGGAGCAGTCCTCATGGAAGGAGGTTGAGCTCAGGTCTCACTTGGAGATGCTTGGGTTGCCAGAGTGGGCATGCGTGTCTACTCGGTCAATGGCAGCCAGAAAGGGTGATCAAGAGGACTTGGAGCCTGAAACAGTGGCCCAAGTCCCTGCCAAGAGAAAGGGCAGGGGCGCGGGAAACCGGCCCCGAAGTTCCCACGGACCGGGAGGAGGCGGACCTCGAGGGGGATGCCCCGGTGCCTACAGGGGAGCAGGTAGCCGAACTGGGAGACATCTCTGAGCTGACCCATTGGCAGCAAGAAGGGGTCCCACCAGGGAGGAGTTCTGCAGGGAGCAGAACGAGTGCCCTACTCTGGAGGGTCTGCGGCGGCAGGCTGCAAACCAGGCAGCTGGTAATCAGTCCGGGTCACATCTGATCTACTGGGAGAGTGGTCTCCTATACAGTGAGCCTAAGGTTGCTGAGCCTGGGTCAGCCCGTGTGCTGGTGGTACCCCAGCGCTTCAGGACCTTCCTACTGGGTCTGGCTCATGACGTGCCTTTGGCAGGACATTTGGGGCAGGACTAGACCTTTGACAGGCTTGACACCCACTTCTTTTGGCCCCAAATGCGAAGGCAGTCAGATGCACACTGTAGGTCTTGCCAAACTTGCCAGGCAAGTGGTAAGAGTGGGAGGAAGGTCAAAGCTCCTCTCCAACCTTTTCCTGTTGTTGGAACACCCTTTGAAAGGGTAGGGATGGATATTGTGGGGCCACTGGATCCCAAGACAGCCATGGGCAACAGGTACATCCTGGTCTTGGTGGACCATGCCACCCGGTACCCGGAGGCAATCCCTCTCAGGACAACGACGGCGCCAGTGGTGGGCCGGGCGTTAATGGGGATCTTTTCCCGTGTGGGATTCCCCAGAGAGGTGGTTTCTGATAGGGGGACCAATTTCATATCGAAGTATATGACATCCCTGTGGAAGGAGTGTGGTGTAACCTACAAGTTCACCACTCCTTACCACCCACAAGGAAACGGTCTGGTGTAGAGATTCAACCAGACCTTGAAAGGCATGATCAAGGGTCTAACAGAACCCATGAGGCGTAAGTGGGACATCCTCTTGCCATGCCTACTCTTTGCATACAGGGAGGTGCCTCAGAAGTCTCTTGGGTACAGCCCCTTTGAGCTCCTGTATGGCCACCCTGTCAGAGGACCTCTGAGTTTGGTAAAGGAAGGCTGGGAGGCGGCTCCCAGAAAAACTCCCCAGGATGTATTTAGCTACATGCGGGCCTTTAGAAACCAAACTGCCCGCTTCAGGAAACTCGCTCAGGCGAACCTAGAAGCCAGCCAGGAAGAAATGAAGAGATGGTATGACCAGAACGCCACTCTGGTCGAAATTCAACCTGGGCAAAAAGTGTGGGTCATGGCCCCAGTGGCACCTTGTGCCTTGCAGGACAAGTGGACTGGGCCATATGAGGTAAAGGAGCGCAAAAGTGACGTCACCTACCTGGTGGATTTGCAAGCTCCAACGAACCCTTTGAGGGTCCTTCACGTGAACTGCCTCAAGCCCCACTTCGAGAGGTCCGAAGTGAGTATGCTCTTGGCGACAGATGATGGGGTGGAAGAGGAGAGTGAGCCTCTCCCTGACCTCCTGTCTACCAAGGAGCATGATGGGTCAGTAGAGGGTGTGATCCTCTCCCCTACTCTGACTCAGGAGCAGCAGGGGGACTGTCGCCAGTTGTTGGGACAGTTCGCCCCACTGTTCTCTCTGACTCCCGGTGTTACTCACTGGTGTACCCATGACGTGGACACTGGTGACAGCCCTCCTGTGAAGCACAAGATTTACAGGTTGACTGACCGGGTCAGAGCCAGCATCAAGGAGGAGGTCTCTAAGATGTTGGCGTTAGGGGTGATTGAGCCCTCCCACAGTCCTTGGGCCAGCCCAGTGGTCTTGGTCCCAAAGGCTGCTGCGCCCGGTGCCACTCCAGAACTCCGGTTTTGTGTGGACTACCGTGGGCTCAATGCCGTCACCAGGACTGACGTGCACCCCATCCCCAGAGCTGATGAGCTCATTGATCGGTTGGGAGCTGCCCGGTTCCTCAGCACGTTTGATTTGACGTCTGGGTACTGGCAGATTGCCTTAACCGATGGGGCCAAGGAGAGATCAGCATTCTCAACCCCAGAAGGTCATTACCAATTCCGGGTGATGCCCTTTGGGTTGAAGAATGCCCCTGCCACCTTTCAGAGGTTGGTCAATCAGGTGTTGGCTGGGCTGGAGGATTTCAGTGCCGCCTACCTGGATGACATTGCTGTGTTCAGTTCCAGCTGGGAAGAACATTTACAGCACCTTGAGAAAGTGTTGAGGGCTCTGCAAGGTGCAGGCCTCACGATCAAGGCCAGTAAGTGCCAGATCGGGCAGGGTTCTGTGGTGTACTTGGGACACCAGGTAGGAAGCGGCCAGGTGGCGCCCTACAACCCAAGATTGACACCATTCTGGCTTGGGAACCCCCAAGACCCAGACAGAGGTGAGAGCCTTCTTAGGTCTCACCGGTTACTATAGGAGATTTGTTAAGGGCTATGGCACCATCGTTGCCCCCTTAACAGAGCTGACCTCTAAAAGGCAGCCCAGGAAAGTGATCTGGACTGAGTCCTGCCAGAAAGCTTTTGATGCCCTGAAGGCAGCCATGTGCACGGCGCCCGTGCTCAAGGCACCTGACTTCTCCAAGGAATTCGCTCGTGCAGACTGACGCTTCAGAGCATGGTGTGGGAGCGGTGCTCTCACAACTGAACGAAGAGGGCCTGGATCAGCCTGTAGTCTTCCTTAGCAGGAGACTACTTCCCAGGGAACAGAGGTGGAGTGCCATAGAAAGGGAAGCTTTTGCTGTGGTCTGGGCACTGAAGAAGTTGAGACCATACCTGTTTGGGACTCACTTCCGGGTTCAGACAGACCACAGGCCCCTCAGATGGTTGATGCAAATGAGGGGTGAGAATCCAAAACTGCTGAGGTGGTCCATCTCCCTACAGGGAATGGACTTTACGGTGGAACACCGTCCTGGTACAGAACACGCCAATGCAGATGGTCTGTCCAGGTTCTTCCGCCTTAGTGAAGAGAACTCCAATGGGGTTGGGTAGTTCTCCCTACTTTCAGCTGGAGGGGACATGTGTTAGACTTGGCATCTTTTGGCGTGTTTCCCCTGACTTTTGCTTTCTGACCTCCCGGTTTTGACTCTGTTTTTGCTGGTGTAATGATTCTGCGCACTTTCCTCACTGCTGTCCAGTGGGAAAGTGCAGAGTGCTCCTGTATAAGATGCGTTATGGATTGGTGTTTCCATGATTGGCCTATTTGGTTTATGTGTCAGTCCCTTGTAAAGTGCACTGCGAGTGCCAGGGCCTATAGACCAAATGCTGTTGGTGGGCTGCAGCACTGGATTGTGCCACCCACGCAAACAGCCCGTAAAGTGTAACTCGGGCCTGCCACCGCAGAGCCTGCGCGCAGCCTGGGCCTGCCATGTCGACTTGGCAAGTGCACACACTTGCAAGTCCCTAAACCTTCCCTTTGCTACATGTTAGTCACCCTAAGGTAGGCCCAAGGTACCCCGGTGGGCAGGGTGCGGTGTATGCGAAAGGTAGGACATGCCCGGGTGTGTGCGGCATGTCCTGATAGTGAATTACAGCCTAGTTCGTTTTTCACTATTGCAAGGCTACCTGTTCCCCCTAGGCCAGAACGGGCAGTTTTGATTATTACAGCTTATAATCCTAACTGACCCGGGAACATGGTAGAAATTCGAGTTTAGTATGCCTGGACTCAGAATGATAAAATGCAGCTTTTAGTGAAGTTGGTTTTAACATTCTGTGTTTGAAAATACCACTTTTAGAAAGTGGGTATTTTCTTGTCTAACCATCCAAGCCTGCCTCTGCGAGGTTGTGTATTCCTTGTCTGGAATGTGAGTGACAGGGGCTGGGGGATGCCAGGAGACAGGGTGAGTCAGCACAGGGCTGAATAGCAAGATCTACATGTAGATGGGTGGGAGGGGTCGCACCTGGGCCCTGAATAGGACAGTGCCTTCCCTCCACAATGCTGGCTCCACCTCCTGTGGTGCGTCTGATGACCCTGGCCTACTCACTGAAAGAAGGGACGGAGACTTGTCAACAAAGTGCTCCAGAACTGGTTTGGACTAGGCAAAGGCCTCTCTGCCTTCAGAGAACAAAGGAATTTGGGATATAAATATTGGGGCCCTGACCCCATGAATTTAGATCTCGCTGGAATCAAGGAACCTGCCAAGACGAAGAGCTGGAAGAGCTGCCAGGAGGAGTACTGCCCCTTTGCTGTGTTGTTGCTTTGTTGGGTTGGCCTGCAGCTGCTGCTTCTGCCTTGGGCAGTGAAAGGACTGGACTGAACTTTCTACAAACTTGTGCTGAGTATCTCCAAGGGCCTGGAACCGAGCTGGCCTCCTGTTAAGAAGTCTCAGGGACTACAAAGACTTCACAAGCCTCTGGGTACCGCTTCTGGAACGCTGTTCCAGTTGCCACAGAGGAAGGGAACTGCAACCGACTCCGTCAACCGAATCCATCCCTGGCCGGTGACCTGTTTGCACCGCAGACCGCATCGCCCCGCTTCGCATCGCAACCCTGGTCTCACCGTGGGCGACGTCCGACGCCGCCAACATCGAGCCGCTGCTTGCACCGTGACCTGTGGGCACCGCAGTTCGCATCGCATCGCTTCACTGAACCAACCGGACCCGACCGACGAGGTCGCTGCAACTGGCTCAAGAGTCGTGACCGCACCGCATTTGGGGCACCGCTCGCACGTCTGCGACGCACCGCTCCGACTCGCACCGCTGTCCGACGCCAGCTCCCACACTCCGGCTTGGTCGCCTGCATCGGAACCTGTCAGCACCGCATCGAGCATCGTCTCACCCTGCATCGCACGCCTTGGACTCACCGACTCCGTCTGCACGACGCTCACCGAGCCGCTGCCTGCACCGCATCGAGGACACCGCACCTTGCATCGCTCCGTCTTGCACCGCAACCGCGACGAACGCCGACCGGCTCGTACACTCCGTACCAGCCACAACGAGAAGGTACTGTTACCGAGTCTGTTCATGGCTCTGCTGGCCCGTATCGACGCGGTCGGCTGGAACTGTTAGACTCTGTGGTTTTCAGCATCACGGTAGGCTCGGACGGAGCTACCGACTCGTACGAACTTTGCTTTTGTGCTATTCCTGCAAAGAAGAAGTTACCGTATCAAGCATTCCTTTTTAGTATAGTATTGTGGATTTTTGTCGTAATTGGTCTTGTCTTGAAGATATAAAATATTGGTTATTTTTCTAAACTGGTGTGGTGTCAGTTTGTAGTGCTTACACTGTATTACTGTTGGTTATGTGCAAATGCTTTACACACTGCCTCTGAATTAAGCCTGACTGCTCGTGCCAAGCTACCACGAGGGTGAGCAGGGGTTACTTCACGAGTGTAACACCCTTACCCTGACTAGGAAGAAGGGTCCCTACTTGGACAAAGGTGCAAGCCCTTGCCAACTAGAGATCCCATTTCTAACAGTCCATCTGTAATAAAAGTGGTGCTTATGGAAAGCGCTCTGATACCTGATATCTTCGGGTCTTTTGACGTAGTGGTTTGCGTTCAATCAATTTCACAGTGCTTAATTTGTAACAAATAAAGTAACGGTGCTTTTATCAGGTGTATGACGTAGCTGCAGCCGCCCTCATGGTGCTTAATTTGTAACCAAAATATTGCCGGTGCTCTTATGGAGCAACACCTCAGCAGCATTAAAGAACATGTTGTTTTTGTTAGGCTGCTTAACAAACAGCAAAAAATACGTGCAAATAGGGAGAGGTAGTTGTTAGAAGTATAAAACTTCTGATAGAGTGGTTTGCGTCCAATGAATTTCACTGTGCCAATTTCCCAGTGCTTAATTTGTAACCAATAAAGTGACGGTATTGTTATCAGACAATTGCATTAATCGATATAATGTTTGGTTATTCTGTTTGACAGAGAGCAGGAAAAACGTATGCAATGGGAGAGGATGTTGTTTAATACAAACTGAATTGTGGCGTAGCTACAGCCCCTTTATGGAGGGCAAGTTGTTTACACTCTAAAACTTCTGACGTAGTGGTTTGCGTTCAATCAATTTCACAGTGCTTAATTTGCTTAAAACAAAGTTTTTATTCCATTTGATTAAAGCGCAAACTTAAAAATGTTATAATAAAGTATATATTGATGTATATATGGTAAAATAAAAAAAATAAAGTTTTAATTGAAACAGAAAAAATACATCTTTTAATAACTTTTGTTAAAGGACTCACTCGCAACGTTCAGTACACACATAGGCAATCGGAGGCTCTCTTCGTACTCAGCAAACATCCATAAATACAATGCAAGCAGATATGCTACTATAGTGGGCATGCCTCTTCTCTCCATATCACCAATATCCAGTACCTGGCTTTCCATTCAACAACACAACATGGTCTACTAGTTGTGATCTTTATTTACTTCCATTTAACAACTTAACCAAACATACCAAATAATCTTACTAAAATTCCGCAAAAGCACTTACAAACCCAGGTTTTCAGGCGTAAGATAAAAACAATAAAGCTGCATTTTCATAGTCATTGTTGGTGCCCTGGCCAGTATGCTCAGTTGGTATTTTTTAGCACATACAACTGTACAAAACACAAAGAAGGTCTCAATAAGTTCATGAAAAAAACATTACAACTGGACGTCAACTGGAATTTTCACCACATAAACAATCTTTTTAAAATAATAGGTCTCACATTTTCGAGAGTTTAAGCTATTGGCATTATAAATGTCAATGCCTTTTATTTATCTGTTTTCAAAATCAACACATAAATAAAAGGAATTAACATTTGCAATACCAATAGCTCAAACTCTAGCAAATGCTTGTTGATGCTGTCAGTATTGTGCCATTAGCAAGCGATAAAAATGCTTCAGAAATTGTTCATAGCAAACGAGAAAAGTGCTGAGAACAAAGCTTAGCATACCTAATACAATGTTTGTGTAACATACAAACAATGTTTAAAATGTGATATCACCAATTTGGCGTCTGAAAAAAGAATTCTGAAGGTCAGAAATAGTCATAAGGTATGTTACGACTCAACAGAAATGAGAAAAGCATCAACCGAACTTAAAAAGAACGAGTCGAAAAACTGCACAGCCTCACGCCTGCAAAGCAAAAAAAAGAAAACCTCTGAGTTTTAAATCTACACCATGGGAGAACCCCAGCCGCACCCCTGGGAGAACCGTCAGCTAGACAGGTACTGGGAGGGCGGTCGTGTTACAGCCGCCATATTGAAATAGTCATTATTCGGCAAGGACCAAGAAAATCCCTAGAAACTTTAACATCGAGAATCTTGCTCAACCGAGAAGAAATACCTACACAAGATCTTTGGAAACCCACTCATAAGAATAATCTACTCCACTATCAGAGTTTTAATCCTCCATCCTCAATAAAACATCTAGCATATTCAAAGTTTTTTTAAATGATCACCTTTTTACATGGTATCCCCCAGATTTGGGTCTTCTGTCACTGAACCCGTTTTTGTTGGCCTTAGGATTCTATGCACTTTACCCCATCTCGCCAGTCGTAAAGTGCTTGTGCTCTCCTGTTTTAAACATAGTAACACTAGCATATACCTGATTAGTACAATTAATTTACATATAAGTCCGTAATATAGAGTACTACCTGTACCCAGAGCCAGTAATTTAAAGGTTACGAGTGGATTGCATCCTTCATTGTGACACCCACTATAGTAGCCCTTTTGCCAGGCCTACACTTTCCTCTTTTAAACTTATAAGTCACCCCTAAAGTAGCCCTTAAATGCCCATAGGGCCGGGTGCGTGGTATTCATAAGTAGTATTTAATGTTTACATGTCTTGGCAGTGAAAAACTTCCCAAAGTTGTTTTAACTATGGCAAGGCTGGCTCTCTCATAGGGTAACATAGGGCAACACTGTTTACATTATTAAATATATTAAGTGCTTAATTCGGTTTGGGAATATCTAGAAAAATATTTCAAGGATTCAATTTCTTAGTAATTTAAAATCCAACTTAATGGTCAAGTTTGATTTTATATTACTATTTTGGAAATTACACTTTTAGAAAGTTGCCATTTTTCTGCCTAAAACCAAAAGACTTTCCTGCCAGTGTCCAGCTGCCACCTGACCTATAGTGGCTCCCCTGTGGGGGGATGTGTATTGCTCCCAGCCAGACACAGTACTCTGGGTGTGGGGTCTCCTCCCTTGACCGGATGCCAGGGGGATGTGCCCGCACTTTCCTGAGCCTCAAAGAATGCCTACCCAGTCACTGGCAGATGAAGGTTTCACCCAGGCTACCTCCCTTTTGTCTCTCTCTCTAGTCAGGCTGGCTAAAGCCCAATGGAAGGGGAGGACTGACCAGAACACGTTTAGAGGGTGGGTAAAGCACTGCCCTACACACTCAGACGGGCACTGGCAAGAAATGTGGATCCCCACAGACCTAGCCTGAGAACACTCATGGACCTGTGAAGTCTCAGAACAAGGACTGCCCTGCTGTCTGAAGAATCGGAAAAAAGACAGGATCGGCTTGTCTTGAACCCAGGGCCCCAGGAATGACTCCAAGGGTCAACTGCTGACCTCCTGCTTGAGCTACAGTGACACAACAAACGTCCAAGGCCTCTCTCCCTGCAACTATTCTGCTCGTCAGTTCCACCTGGACCTGCCCCGGACCCTGCTTCTGTCCTCTCTTGGAATGAGTCCTAACCCCCAAGTGGAGCTGCCCAAGTCCTGAACGCTTTGCTGGTATTAGAGTGTACTTCTCCTGATCCCAAAACTGTAAGAAGTGGGACTTAAAAACATTCTCCCAACTTTCTGCCTGGAGAAGTGATGGAAACCGTGATCACCATCAAAGCAGCAGCCATCGACATCAAATCGCTGGTCAGCCTCAACTTGCCAGTTTGCCTCGATGAAGGAGACCTGACTTCAAGAAAAATTTCAAAGTCCAAAAATAGAGGGCTTCACCGGGACTGATGTCGAGCACCTTCAAATCAATGCTGAACTGGACCGGCTCGGAGCTTTCAAACCTTAGCCGACAGCCACACCAGGACCCCGCTCTTCAGCAGCTCACCACCGTCGAGCCCCACTTCAGATCCCTCTAGCGGCTTGCTATGCCGACGACTCTTAGATGGCCACTTTTTTAAACGTTTCTAAGTCAGCTGGACAAACCTGGTCCCTGTATCAGACGGATGCTCTATCGCGGTCTGCCTTAACATTTGAGTTTGACCCAGTATAGGGCAACCAGATACCTGTGTTTGGCACTATTTTTTAATTCAAATTTTAGAAATTCATATCTCCCATTTAACTTATTGGTTTTATGTCGTTTTGGTGTAATTTTATTTATTAAAATATTTTATATATTTCTAAATTGGTTTACAATTTTTCTTACGTTGTGTTTGCACTTTATTTCTGCTTAAGTGCTGCAAAAATACTTTAAACATTGCTTCTTAGGTTAAACCTGTCTGCTCTGTGCCACGGCTACCATGGGTTTTGGGCACAGCTTTATTTAATGACTTTTAGGTTCACCCTGACAAGGATTGAGACTATTATTTGAAGTGGGTTCTCACCGCCTTTAACTAATACTCCAATTTCTTACACAGTTCACCTGTTTAAAAAGAATAACTTCAAATGATATAACATACAAGGAACATGAACAGGAATTCGGTCAAAGATATAGTGAAAGTGGGTACCCTGAAACTGTCATTAACAAAGCCAGAAGGAAAATTCAAATAAGGAATAGACAATATTTACCTAATCCTAGAACCAAAAATACCAGAACGTGCTTCACATTTGTCTCTAGATTTTCAATTTTAAGTTTTATCAAGATTATTAAAAACAGAAGACTGGAATTAATTGGAAACGAACTTCAAAGGTTAATACATGGACAGGCCCCTTGTCAACAATGAAGCAACATAAACGAAATTGCAACCAAAGAAAAATTGTCCAACAATCCATCCACCAACAAAAAGGTTGAAACATATCCATGTTACAAATGTCCTCACTGGAACAACATTATCAAAGGAGAAAGTGTTACTCACCCCCATATGGAAGAAGATGCAGCTAAAACAATTCACTATAAAACTTCCAATTGCATTTATGATTTGGAATGTTCTTGAAGACTCCTGGACATGGGAAAGACAGAAAGAAAAGTTACAGTAAGACTTGCTAAGCACAAAAGCAACATTCGTAACAACAATCAGAAATCCACCGTTGGCAGATGCTTTATTGAACAACAACATAAAGTAGAACAACATTACAACACATGATAATAAAGAAAAGGACATGAGAAAACTTATCCTACAAAGAAATCTTTTGGATAAAGAAACTGGATTCTCTTCAACCGAATGGGTCAAAGACAGGATTGAAATGGCTTTTTTCTATAAATGGTTTTTAATTTATTTGACACCTGTATACTATTTTGATTTTTCAGTTTAATGTCCTACCAATTCATATACCACATGAAAGAATTTTCACTTACTGAATCATTTCCACTTTTGCACAGATGTTTCATTTATTACTTTTCTTACTACATTCCCCATTTGAATTCATTGGCTTTGTGTAGCCCATTGTAAAGCTTATTGTACTATAGTCTTGGTTTCTAGCCCCTTCCAACATGGCGGACGATTTCCCATGTCTTTAACCCCGTTTCTCATGGTTTGTCATCATAATCCATGAAACCTTTACTCTTTAATATGCCCTCTAACTCATTCTCTTTGAGTAGACAATTATAAGGCTCTTTGCACTTCAGTTTCAGTTTCCAGTCATCTCCAACATCACAGACAGCTTCCCAAATCATTGATTTCCTCTGTTCTTCAAGGCTTGCCTCCAAAACACATAAAGATGTTACTCTTCAATTTTCTCTGTTCCCTTGTTTTTGACTGTAGCATTAGCTATGCATTGTCTTTTATCTTTCTCAAATGGCGGCTGTAACTTGACCGCACCTTTAAAACACGTTTTTACCTTCATTCGACCATTGAAATACTGCAGCCATAGCACGACAGCACTACGGGTACCTCCGCCAGTGTTCTCCCGCAGTGTCGATTTAAATCCCCCCTCGGAAAAAGCCTACTTCTGTATTATGTGTGAGAATTGGGACCAGTGGACCAAGTCTACTAGCAAAGGACCTTCGCCAGGATTTTGATATCACTGCTTAAAAGCGATATGGGTTAATAGGATGCACAATCTAATGGATCCTTGCCTGCTTTAGAGTGATCATGGCTCTGAACTTCCTGACACAGGTGCCTTACCTGGGTTGCTTCTTTGAATGCCTTGCATAGCATCCCTGATAGTTGGTTTTTCTTAATTTTGTAAGCACAGTTTTTACCTGGTGCTATGCCAATGTTAATGCCATCAATAGCTACCGGAATTCCTTTTTCTGTTATGTTATCTTCCAGTATCAGTTTTTGCACCCTCTCAGTTTTGGTAAGGTGAGATTGTGCAGAAACCTTTCTTCGAGGAACAGTTGTACTTTTGTGGGTAAATCATATAGATTGGTATAAAAAGAATCAAATTCCTTCAAAATCTATACATGGTGTACTAGTAGGTGCCCTGGCATAGTGCCCTTACCAGGTATTGCCGATTCAGCCTCTTTCTGCATCAGCAGTAATGCCAACATTTGCTTGCCCGAACTTGTAATATTGACCTTTTCATCTATTACCATATCCCTCTTGTACATGGTTCTTATTCATGCTTCTTAAGCGTTCATCCCATAGAAACCCCCACCTTTTTCAGCTCTTTTACTGAACTGGCGGTATACATTTGCTGAAAAATCAGAGCATGTAAAGTGAATAAAAAGACAGGACTTGCACATTGTGAGCTCCGAATGATGGCAGACTCTGTCTGATGCTGGCACTGTGGTCTGAGGATGGATCAGAGGTCAGAGGGACTGAACCTTGGCAAAGGGGTCTAAAGGTGGATGGGTGAAAATGATTGTGGTCTGTGAAGGGTGTCAGAAAGGGCTTCCGAAACTCAGAGGGATGAAGTTAACAGAAATGGTTAACTGGATAACAAAGAGGGTTAAAGAGCTGTGCCAATCAACAAATGGGAGCTCAGGATCACAAGAAGGCTCTGACAAGCAGAAGAGGGTATTAGGAGAACCGCAGATAAATGGGCTCATATCAGTGGTGGCTCCTCCGCTTAGGCAGAGGAGCGTCACCCCACCGCTTTTCGGCAGTGCAAAAAAGGAAAAATAAAAAGATAATAACACAATGTTATTATCATTTTATTTTCCAGTGCGAGCCAGCTTAGGGTGGGGCGGGGCTGGGCTGTCAGAGCAGGGGGAGATGGAAATATGTGCACTTAAGTGCGTATGACGGTTTGGACGGCCGTCCTGGGCTAGCCAAACAGTCATGCGACTTAGCATGTTCTCCAAATGGCTGCATTGCACAGCCTGGGTGGTGAACATGCACAGGCTACCACTCCATGTATGAATGCCGAACGAGGCCGCTCAGACCAATCACGATGCTGCTGTCATGCTGGTGACAGCAGCGTTGTGATTGGTTTAGGGGAGCCTGTGTGCTTCCTGTTCCGGGAGTCAGGAAGAGAAGTGGAGTCGAGATGACAAAGGAGAGATGGCGGCCGCGCAGAGGTGTTATATATTTTGTTTCACCCCCGTCTTACCACCCCCGTTCTGTACCAGCCGCCACTGGCTCAGATGGCACAGAGGGTCTATGATTGCCAGCTGTGTTAGCAATGACAACTAAGAACAGCAGTGGATGGGTGATCTGCGAAACTCTGGGGGCATGTTGAAGGGTGGTCGAGGTATGCGTGCACCAGTGTTTTGAAGGCAAGCTAAGAGGCTATGATATTTAATAGAGGTAGATTATTCTGTGAAACTCTTGGCTGTCAGAGGAATATGAAAATGGGTGTTGGGGCTTAAGGGATGAAGAACGGGTTGGAAGTGCTCTGAGGTGAGCAGAGATCATGCAGATATTATATAAGGGCTGATAGATGCCTCTTACGGCCAAAAGAAAAAAATTAGAAAGCTAAACAGGGTATTTTGAAGCCAATAGTGAGGTTGTAAGAGCCATAAGGGTTCTGTGATCATTGATGGGCAACAGATCAGCCCAGGAGCCTGTCAGGGCTGGCAAACGGGTGAAGAGACTCTTCAGGGGTAGCAAGGCAGGGGTCATGAGAGACAGTGGAAAGGAGGTAAAACTGAGCGCTTGAGGGCTGAGAAGGCAATGTCAGGCTGACAGAGCGCTGAAGGAAGGTCTGAATGCCAAGATCAGCAGAAGGGATCAAGGTATATATATATAAGGCAATTACAGAGGCCCTTCTCACCTATCTATATGGCCAGATATACACTAGACTTCACACAAAACCGTACCCACCCACCATCCTTGGTGGCATGCTTCATCACTGGGTTGTCGTACTTATTAGAAAATATTATAGTGACAAAAACTATTCCTCCTGCATCTTCTTCAGCCATAGTTTGGCCCCATAAGGGGGCTCCAGCTTCCATCAGGACCTGGATTCCTATGATTGATAATTAATTACTCAGACAGCAGGCTGTATTCACATCAATCATTCATCCTATGCATGCATTTAGATGTGGCATGCAGCATAACAGGAACAGATCAGGGTGATCCCTTTGACGACTGTGTGACTACAAGGGTCCTCTCGGGTGTTCCCTCCATGGGGCTCTAATTTGCGCATTCTCCGGGACTATCCTTATCAAGAACTTGATGGACAACTATGAGCACTCCAGCACACATAGTGAATGATTCAAGGCCTGACCACCCTCTCCATTTGTTCTCATTGTCTCTGAGACCAATAGCAACGTAAGAAGCAGGTAATGAGTGGGTTCCACAAGAGCAGGAACAAATCTAATGTGACAATGAGGATATGTGGGCAGCTTTCTCCTTATCCACGACTACAACTGGTTCCCGGGAGTTGGGCTTATAAAGCAGTATGTGCAGGCTAGCATGTCCATCATTGACTAAGACAACCTGCTGCAGGCAGAGCACCAACTTGTGCAGCACGCACACACGCTAAAAGGTACCTCGCAATTCACCTAGTATCAGAAAACCACTTGCTGAGCTTCCATACATGACAAATACTAGAAACCACCATTTGGGGATCTGGACAGCCAAAGGCCAATCTCCCTACAGCAACACAGATTAAAACTCTTGTGCCCATGCAATATTAATTTACTGCTACTAGGATATGTCACTATAGAGCCTGGGTTCATGGGCCAGCAGCCAGTCTCACTCAAAATTGGTACAAATTGGTTGTCCCCCAGACATCAGAGCCCGTCAAACAAAAAAGCAAGAGGGTAGAGCACTTGCAGAGGACATGCGCAACTGTTCAGTTCACTGGCGGAGGCGGGGCTGGGAAAGCCAGAATAACTGATCTTGAGATTGTAATGAAATAATCAATAAAATACCCACACTACTTTTCTCTCTTAACCTCACATGGGATCATTCTGAGAACATTTCAAATTCCTAATCCAATTTGTTAATACCACAAGTACCAAAACACTGACGTAGAGACAGAAGAATCAGTTCAGCGCCATACTATGTGATGCTGGCCAGAAAGACCGCATGCATCTTATTTCCATGCAGACAATATAAGAGGTGCTGAGACGCAACCGAGCGTACCTCTGTGGCTATACCTGTTGACTCTGTAGTCTGAGTACTGGCGGAATGAAATCAGTGCAACACTATTTGTTAAGACAATCTATAAGTATTTAACAAAATTTTAATTGATACCCAGAAATCTGGAACATCTACTGCGTCAACAGGTCTATAAGGCAATGCAAAGAGGGGATTTCTTTATTTTAATCAGATATTTGGAAATCAGATTATGCAGGATATATTCTTGATTCACTGTTCTGAACAACTAAACTCCAATACCGATGACTGCATTCTGCGCTCGCCATTCCCCATAAAAGAGCATCACAAGCTCATGTTTGCTTCCCTTTAGCGTGGCTCAAAGACTGTACTAATTGGACTAGCAAAGTTAGCTCCTAATTTACGCTGATGCTCCTGTGCTGGACCTCAGGGACCAGCTCTTGACCAACTCTCGAACTCTGCAAAATAATCTGTCATTAGTAACAGTACATGGGGCATCAGGCTGTGGGATCTGACAGCCAGTCCCAAAACAGGCAAACACGTAAACGTACCGACCCAGAGTGCTCGCAAGCATCCTTAACATTGACAGACCAAGTTGTGTAGTAGCTCACAGCCACAAAAGGGGCCATGGCTGTCACCCTGTGCCCCAAAGTAGGCGGATCCGTGGGCAACAGGCAGATCAGTGCTCATCCCACCTCAGCAAATGCCCATCCTCTTTTGGGCAGCTAGCGGTGGTGCAAATCCTTGTATTAGCTCTGAGATCTCTGGAAAAAGTGGAACCCTCAGGCAATTCCTCAAGACTCTTACTCCATTATCCAGAGCATAGCTGAGAGCCTGCTCCAGATAACGCTTTCATGAATGGATAAGCAACAGCGGCAGAGAGGTGAAGGCGAGCTGTCCATTGGTCCTTCATGTCTGCATAATGTGCGCCCGTATCCTGCCCCATCCTCCACCGTCCTACCCACAATCATTGCAGGCCTGACAACTTACTCATTACCTCACCCCCCCCGCACCCACCAAAAAATGCAAAGCTTTTGAGGCTGCCACCAATCCTGCTGGGTTTCACACCCCGTAATGGACATCAGATGCCCAGAGTCTCCAAACAACGAGCTGGAAACCTGCTCTCTGTAGGGGTTTCCAGTTAATAAAAGGCATTGTCATTTACAATACCAATAGGTCAAACTCTTCTAAATGCGAGACCTATTGCATTTTAAAGAAGCGTCCGCCATTGTCCCGGGCTGCTTGGAAAGTGAAAACGCGCATGGCGCGCTGAATGTTGCAGGAAAGCATGCTGTGCCTGCAGTAGGTGTAACTCATTAAAGAAAATAGTACTTACAGACTAAATAAGACCAGTGGCAGCACTCCCACTGCGAGCCGCCATTGAATAAGACATACCGTGTAACAGAAGTAAAAGGGCCAGTCCTCATGGGATGTTACAAATTAAGACAAAGCGGTACTAAGGAGGAACAAACAAACCTATTAATGAATCAGAAGCCAGCATTTACAAAGGATAATGACACAAGTCAAAGAAAACTATGGGCGGAGAGTGGGCGGAGCATCAAGTCCATACTCAAATACAGCATGCCTCGCAGAGCAGCGCATGTGCTGCCTAGGCTCGACCTAAAAAGCGCACATTAAGGAAAGGGAGAGACAAAACATGTTATTTTTTAACTAGGAGAGCGTCCCTCGTTTTTCTTGACACAGGAGGGCCATATTAACAAAACTCGCCGGTAAAAGTTGGAAATTTCTCCAACCAGATTACTCCCTTACTTGTAGCATATTTCTGTATTTGCAGATTTTCTGGAGCAGGCCAATAAGTAAAATCTGAATATGCAAAACTTCCAATGGGTGTAAAATTATACAAGCATAAAATATATTTTTTTCCCAAAGTAAAATTCCAGCCCCCTACACCTCCATGAGCCATGGGGATATTCCATTTCCATACCCACAGTAGAAATACACTTCGAAATACATGCAACCGGATCTAGTGAATTGTTGCTACTTGAAAATGGTAAACGGAATTCCCGTCGGTTTTTATTCCGAGGAATGTAAAAACCTTGGTCGCTTTTTAGGTTGGGCTGTCAATTTGAAATCAAACTGGGGAAGGAAAACAAATTTCCTGTCTGTAAATGGTTTGGATTTTCAAAATAAATCCAGTTTTGCAGTGCTGCAGAAATCAACAAGCACTGCTAAAGGCAATAGGTCTAGCTTTAAAAGATTGTCGTATGGTAATGTGAAGAAATACAACTAAACAGCATGGGAATGAATATGTATTTTTGTGAATCAAAGAACTGCAGAAAAATATTGGCTTAGGTTTAATGGTCAAGTGACAGTTGCACTGTCAAGCCAGACCTAAATATTCATGTAGGTTAATGACTGCCCTCCTCCCATCTGAGCTGCTGCCAGAGAAAAACAACACAAGTTATCTATCTAAGACACTCTAATAGTATTACAATGTCGTGTGTGTGCCCCTGAAAGTTCAAGCTCAAGCAGTTGGATAAATAAACAAAATGATCACAGCTGTGTGGAGGGCAAGCACTTTTTTGTTGAAGAACACCACCGCTGCCCAATCAAAACAAGCACTACTGGCTCCCAACATGTGGGCAGAGCAAAAGCCCCTCTCTAGTAATGTTCACTTAATTGTCTGATGACAGCTGCGCTGTTAACCCAGACTATAATGATGCTTGTCTAGCAATAAAAATATGATATTATACTTTACCAATTTTTTTAAAACTGTGTGAGTCACTGCATAATTTTTCATTTCCTTTCTAAACATACAGTGCCACAGATAGAATAAATACTCTAGCACCGTGGTACTCATAGTACGGCCCGCGGCCGCCAGCGGCCCGGTAGGCCTTCATTGGCGGCCCACGGACCTTGCCTTGCCGTTTCCACGGCCGGCAGTAAACACAGAAGATGACCGCAGGAGCATACGTAGTGAATATGTATTAAATAGGTATTCACTACGTACGCTCCTGCGGCCATCTTCTGTGTTTACTGCCGGCCTCTGTGATGTCAGGGCACCATCGAAAAGCTTCCCAAAAGGCCCTTTAAAAGTCAGCTGTAAGCGCTTTCACAGCTGACTTTTAAAGGGCCTTTTTGGAAGCTTCCTGTTTGGACAGAGACAGATAGAGGCAGAGACAGATAGAGGCAGAGACGGATAGAGGCAGATAGAGACAGATATAGATAGAGATAGAGACAGATAGAGACAGATACAGAGACAGATAGAGACATAGACAGATAGAGACAGAGACAGACAGAGAGAGAGACAGACAGAGACAGACAGACAGAGACAGATAGATAGAGACAGACAGATAGAGACAGACAGATAGAGACAGAAACAGATAGGGACAGAGACAGAGACAGATAGAGACAGAGACAGATAGAGACAGAGACAGATAGAGATAGAGACAGATAGAGATAGAGACAGATGGACAGAGACAGATAGAGACATAGACAGATAAAGACAGAGACAAAGACAGCTAGAGATATAGATAGAGACAGATAGACAGAGACAGATAGAGACAGATACAAAGACAGATAGAGATAGAGACAGACAGAACAGATAGAGACAGAGACAGACAGAGAGAGAGAGAGACAGAGACAGACAGACATACAGAGGCAGACAGAGACAGACAGAGACAGATAGAGACCGACAGATAGAGACAGACAGACAGAGACAGAAACAGATAGAGACAGATAGAGACAGAGATAGAGACAGAGAGAGACAGGGACAGACAGAGACAGATAGAGACAGAGACAGATAGAGACAGAAAGAGACAGAAAGAGACAGAGACAGATAGAGACAGATGGAGATAGAGACAGATGGAGAAAGAGACAGATAGAGACAGAGACAGATGGAGACAGATAGAGACATAGACAGATAGAGACAGAGACAGATAGAGATAGAGACAGACAGATAGAGACAGATACAGATAGAGACAGAGACAGATAGTGACAGATAGACACAGATAGAGATAGACAGAGAGAGATAGAGACAGAGATAGAGAGAGAGATAGAGAGAGAGAGATAGAGAGAGAGAGAGAGAGAGAGAGAGAGAGAGAGAGAGAGAGAGAGAGAGATAGAGAGGGAGATAGATAGAGAGAGATAGAGAGAGAGAGAGATAGAGAGATAGATAGATAGAGGGAGATAGATAGATAGATAGATAGATAGATAGATAGATAGATAGATAGATAGATAGATGTGTGTATGCCGGGTCTAGTGGTTCAGTGGACTAATGTGTCCGCTGCAGGGGCCTGTGTTCAACCTCATGGTCACAGTTTTTTGTTTTTTTGCTCTGGCCCGCCCCCCCCATGACCCCGCCCCCACCGGTGCGGCCCTCGGTCACAAGCCACACTGTAAATTTGGGCCCCGAGAGAAAGTTTGTGAGTACCCATGCTCTAGCACAACACATGAAGCAATAAAGTCCACTTTTCAGTGTCTGTTTCATCGGCTGTTTCTTTGCTTAGCTTCACAGATTTAAAGTAAATAGGGACATATGTCCTACCTGTACATGGTACAATAAACATGGCCCTGAGAAAGGCCTCTTAAAGGCCTCTTAAAAGAAGGTTATGGTCTAATATCAATCAACCTGAACAACCAGCAGACAAATATTCCTTTCGACTGAGGAGCGTTGGTAAATTAGAGTCTTGGGGCCAACATGAACTACGTTTATGTACTGATTCTACCAAAACTACTATAGTGGTAATACTTATTAACATTCCAATTGGGTATTAACATAACATGTATTTGTAAAGCGCACGTTCACCCAGACGGGTATCTTGGCACTGAATTACATAGGTTTGTTATTACCCAACGGCACTCATTTTATCGACCTCAGAAGGATGAAAGGCTGAGTGGACCCGCCAGAATTTGAACTTGTGACAATGAGGTTGAACACAGACCCCTACAGTGAACGCATTGGTCCACTGAGCCACCCAACCCGGTATCCTGTTGGCTTTCATTCCAAAATAAATACTTGTATTTACCATGTTTTTTGGGGAGCAGGTAAAAGAGATATTTGATAAACTCAGGGCTCCAATTTAAAAAGTGTGCCTTTGGAATCTTAAATCTTAAGATATATAACAAGGACCTAACTTCTGAATCAGATATGTTGCTGAAACTCGTTTGTGGGCGACTCTGAATAGTTGTCTACCTCTTCACTTCCTCTTAATAAACAGTTTTTTATGGAAACATTTGGATAATTACAGTCATCACTAAATACAATAAAAACAGCAATTAGTATTTGTAGGAAAGTGGAGTATTATGTGGTAAGGCTGGGTAGGCTCACCATGCAATATTATCTCAATACCCCAAATATGGTCCTTGGATTCACATTAATAAATCATTTGCTCGTCCTGGTAGAGTGGGAGAGAGCAGTCAGGCTTCACTAGAGGAACGTGTTAAGCATTTCAGAGCAACAACATGGACCATAAGTAATTGACATGACTTGAGAGAAATCTGACACCAATTTATAAAAACAGAGTTTATGTTATTCTTAATTTAGATATCAAAATGAAAGGAATAGCATACATATAACCAGAGTTATAGATCTTTGAAGCAATATTAAATCAGTGCAGTTTAATAGATAGACAAATTACCGTTGCAGTCAATAGCAAAATCCACTAGTGACAATCGGTCACTTGCACATCGAGTTACTTGGAACCCTTATACGGATAAGGTTAGGCGAGCCCCAGGACCAGGCCACAACAGTCAGATCAATTTTACCTGGTCCGTGGAGTCCGGGTGCAGAATTGTTCTGGCTGTTCTTGGTGCTGAACGGAAAATGCGGATGGTGCTGTTTTTACCGCTTACACAGTGCTGCAAGAACAAAAATGAAAAAACACAACAGGTCCACAGCTGCTGACATCAGAAGATGGCTGCACTGTGTTCTCTGTAGATGCAGCGTCGAGTGCGGGGGTCGGGGACCAGATTGGCGACCAACAAGCATTGGCCGCGGTAAGCACAGAGAAAGGTTTCTGGAACTTCACAGCATCTGGGGGAGTAAGTAGTAACTTGAAACTTCTGAGCAGGCGAGACTACAACTGCCACAAGGCACTGAACCACCTGGATTTGGGCGATCCCTCGGAGGGCCCGATGGCCAGTGATTCTTTGGATCCGGAGAGTTTGTTTACCTGCAGTTTGCAGGGGACTAGTGCCACTAGTCCAGTGGAGACTGAGGGTGCTTCTGGATTCCAAAAGGGCCCCTCACTTCGGGAGTGTTGAGTTCAAGCCAAGGACGAGGATCGTTCATTCAGTTCCAAGTCTGTTGCCTCAGGGTCAAAGTATCCCTCTTTTGCTTTGGGCAGTGGGCGAAGTCCTGTTGTTGGCGTTACAGGACTCCTCTTGGGCCTTCTTTGAAGTTGTTCAGATCTGAGGTTCTGGTGTCAAGGGGTCCTTTAAATCCTAGATTTGGGGGTGTTAGGGATGTGGGAATTAGTAGCCAATGGGCAGCTAGTCCCTGCAGCTAATCCGCCCCTGAGGTGACCACATCCAGGGGTGTAGGTCACCCTTTCTACCCAGAACCCACTATTTCGGCCCTCCTAAAGATGTCAGAATTCTATTAGGTGTACAGACCAGGCTGCCCACCCAAGAGGTGTGGCCAGCCTTCCTGGGGGTGTGCACCTCCTTCATAGCTAATTTCCCGCCTTGCCAGGATGCAAGAATGCCTGGGGCAAGGGGAGGACTCTGTTCTCCTCAGGGGGACAGCCCAGATGCATATCCGAGTCAGTGCAGCCTTTGAAGGTCACCACTTTGATGTGTCACTTGACTAGCCTGTCTGAGGGGGAAGAGTTGTGACCTCCTTCCTGCCCAGGCCTTTGTTCTTGACTCCTGGGAGTGATCACACTGCATGGCAGAAGGTCAGAATCCTGTCTTGGCGGCAGCAGGCGCGGGAGAGCCCTGGCTGGTCAGCCACAGCACAGTGAAGCTGGAGACAATCAGGTGGGCAACCTCTAAGGTGCCACCTGGGTGCATGCCACATCATCCTAGGTATGAGAATTGTGTCAGGGGTGAGAAGGCATGTTGTTTGATACCAAACATGACATATTTTAGTGGGACTATAATACAGCTGTCAATCTCGAGTGTGCCAGGTTGGCAGCACATGTCATTCTATTGACCCCTAATTCTTATAGGAGTTTCCAATGGGGAATACCACTATAGGATATATAGGCTTGCACTTATATGTCCTCACCTTCAATATACTTACTGCACCCTGCCTCCTGGGCTGAGGAGCCCTACCTTAGGGGTGCCTTACATATATTAAATGCATTGTAGGTGACTGTGCCACACATGGTGAGGGCCCAGTCGAGTATGAGCAGTTTGCACTGCTCCTGCAGTCTGCAATGGCAGGCCTGCTATCAGTAGTTTGCTTGGGTCACCCAGGCTGGCACATAGCCATGCTGCAGCCCTGGGGACCCATTTATCACTAATGCCCTGGGTACCCCTGGTACCATATACTACGGCCCTACAAGGGGGTCATAACCGTACAAAAAGGGGACTTTCCTACATGATTCTCATCCACCACATCATCAAGCAGGGGAAGGCAGTCAAGTGTCCCCACTCAACCCCTACACATGAAAAAGTAGGCTTTGGTGATACAGGTGCAGGACCTGTGAATAGGAAAGTGCCACTTCAACTGAAACGCGTCCCCAAACATAGGGCAACGTGAATTGGAACGCATAGCAAAGAGATCCATGTGGGGCATGCCCCATTAATTGAAGATGCTTCACAACCTCTGGTTGGAGATGCCTCTCATCATCAGCAAGATGATGCCGACTAAGATCATCTGCTCTGGTGTTCAGCGAGTCCACCAGATGATTCACTTCTAACCACATTCCATGCTTGTGCACCAACGACCAGAGCCTCAGAGCTCTCAACAGAGAGACTGGGACCTTACTCCCCTCTTCTTACTGATACACCACATCACAGTTGTTTTGTCTGTCAAAATGTGGACTGACTGGCTGTGAAGGGAAGCAAGGAATGCTTTGAGTTCTAGGAAAATCACCTCAGTTTCAGCCTACTGATGTGGAAACATTCCTCTTCTGGAGACCAAATGCCTCTGATCTCCAGCTCCTACAGGCGAGGCCCCCACCCTAAGGCAGAGTGGGGCCATCCGTTGCTGCCAGGAGACATGCCTGACTGAGAATTTCTGGTTTTTCCTCGGTTGTGCAATCCACTTTGAGGGACCTTCCCTTTAAAGGTGTTTAGCTGTTTGGGGATAAGGTCGACTCAGTCTGCTCTCGATATGCATTGCCAAAGGAAAACATTCCAGGGGCTTTTGGAAATTGAGTGGCTTTGGAAGAGGCCTCAACTTCTGCCAATGCTAGGCAGACGTGGCTCAGCAGCAGTCTCAGAACCTCATTTTGCAAGAATACAGAGGTCGTGGAAAGTGTAGAGGCTGTACAACTCCTCAGGCAGTCACTAATTCCTCCTCCGCCCAGCCACCAAAGGGAACCAGCTCTAATCCTTCTTTGTCCAGCCATTTGAGGCTATGGGAGACCATCATCTCATACCTCTTTTTACTATTCCGATCCCCAAAACAAGCCTTTCTAAACCGTTCCTCTGACTCTTCCCCCTCCACCTCCCTTTAACTCATCCCCCTCTACCTCCCTTTTACTCATCCCAAGCCTCCTCCTACTGCTGTGAGCTCCAAAACAAAAAAAGTAAAACAATTCTAAATCCTTCCTTTCTATACCTCCACTATCCTTTTCAATCCAGATAACAGACTAACATGTCCACCACTCAAATTAATTTCATATTTCACTATACTAATTCACCACTAATCCTTTATGGGTTCCGGAGTAGCGTCCTACTCACTGAAAGAGCACTTCCAACACCTCATCAGGGGTAGCAAACGCAATAGAAATGCAAACCTTTGTACCTCTTCTACCCCTTCGCTATCCTTCTCAATACAAATAACTGATTAACTTATCCACCACTCAAATTACTTTCATATTTCACTATACTAATTCACCACTAACACTGTATGGGTTCCAGAGTAGCGTGTTACTCGCCAAAAAAGCACTTCAACACCCCATCAGGGGTGGCAAGTGCGATATCAATGCAAACCTTTTTCCCTTCTCTATCCCTCCACTATCCTTCTCAATCCAAATAACTGACTAACATTTCCACCACTCGCAAATTACTTTCATATTTTCACTATACTAATTCACCACTAATCCTTTATGCATTCCGAAGTAGTCTGCTACTCGCCGAAAAAGCGCTTCAACACCCCATTAAGGGTAGCAAGCGCTATGTAAATGCAAACCTTTTTTCCCTCTTCTATCCCTCCACTATCCTTCTCAATCCAAATAACTGACTAACATATCCACCACTCAAATTACTTTCATATTTTCACTATACTAATTCACCACAAATCCTTTATGGGTTCCGTAGTAGTATGCTACTCGCCAAAAAAGCGCTTTGACGCCTCGTCAAGGAGTAGTAAGCGCTATATAAATGCAATAACAATACAATACAATACAATACAATGTGTGCCTTTTTCCACAGGCCTGGAAGGCCATAACTTCAGACCACTGAGTCAGAAAGACTGTGGAAAAGTGGTATGCCCTACTTTTCCATCAGTCTTGTCCTTGAATAATCCCCCGACTCCGCTGACCTCTCTGTTCAGACCTTTTGCAGGAACACCTTCTCCTACTGCAGCAAGAGGTGGCAGGGGGTACTGGGGCTGGGGGTGCCAGTGGCATCTAAGTTAAAGCACCTACACAGGGTCGGGCGGTGTTATCCTTAAGAATATGTGAGGTAATGAGCCCATAACTAGTTAGAAATTTTAAGCAAGTCAGGGTGGATAGTCGATGAAATAAGACTTCTTGAGTCAGATGACATTTAGAAACCGTGAAGGTTTATTTAAAAGATCAGAAATCATTACAGAAGATAACATATATATTTAGTCAATCAAATAATCTCACATACAGGGAACTGGCATAAACCTTTTCTGACTAACATGGGTCTGCTCGCTAGGATTCAGGCAACCTACTCTGGCTCACCTCCAAAATGAGCTTTCTTTTATAGCAAAATGTACATTAAAAATCATAGTCAGGACAAGGCGATCCTAAGACAGCCTAACAAAGATTATTGTAGTGCATATCTTCTGTCCCCACCGTTTCAATCAGTACATTTTTAGAGCATTACATGTCACCCGTAAGGGTATCCAGGCGGTTTGTTTGTATGGATCTCAAATACCAAAGCCCTAGAGGTGTTAATGCAGTGCAATAACAATCCATAATTAAAAGACTTTTGCCTTTAACTCATTGTTTTCACAACAACTGGGTCAGGCCTACTAGCGCTGTCATAGCATTTCATAATAAACACATCAAACCTATGTAATCTGGCATAAAATTTCCAAATGAACCTGTCACTGTAACCATCTCATGCAAAAGAAACAATTGATGGACGGAATGCTGGACAATGCAAACATTCACCCCCAGTCACAAGGATCTGGGTTAAATCCATCATTCTTTTGCTCACCACACCACCCCAGTTTGGACCCAGCCATATGCAAATCAGTCTTGACCCTGTTCCTTGTGGGAACAGTCCAGCCCGAACTGCCAAGCCAGGTCCTCCCTGGACCAGAAACAAGCATCCTAGGACCGGTTTCAGGGCATCACCCTTCTTCAGCCAGGCTAGCTTGAATCCAGTGGTGTAGTGAGCACGGGACCCACGTCTGGGCATACCCTTCCCACTTAGGGCGACAAATGCAAAAGAAACAATTGATGCACAGTATTGAGCATAAACTTTTCCGTGAGGCAACCATGAGGTGCACAGTTATAAAATTAGAAAGGTGTAAAAAATTACAGTTAGCTAAGTAAAATACTATTTCTCCTAACAGGACCTCAAAGGGATTTTCTAGGAGCAAACCTTTCATATCCATGGTTTGTCACACAGGGTAATCAACACCAAAACCCTAGCCTACTACTGTAATCTGCCAGATTCCATGATGCAAAATACATATCTGCCGGCCTTAACATGGGGTAAAAACAATTCACACTTAAAAGCAAAGTCTTGTGCCTTTATCACAGCATTTCATAATAAACAGGTAAGACCTATAGCCATGATCATTGTCTTGCCACCATAATCAACTCAGTCCTACTGTATCGAGTATAAGCTTTATTGCAAGCCAAAAAGTGCACCAAAAGCAGTCATTTTAGTGGAAGGACACTCATTCGGGCCAAGCAAATCCCGTACTCTGGGGAACCAACAATGAGGTGGAGCCCAAGCCCCTCTCTCAGTAGACCTACGAAAGCTATATTTTGTTGATCACATAAAGTCAAGCAACAGCTACACTGTCAAGCTAGATTTAAAAATCCATGTAGATTAGTGCAGCCCTGGGCATCCCATACTGTTCTCAGACACACAACTGCACACTGAAGACTAACGTTATTGATGGAAGGGGCCTGTATTGAATACATTCCTCGTGATTACAATCCTCTGATCTGTGCTGCTGCTGAGGAAAGCAAGCACAGGAAATAATCTAGTTTTCTAAGGCACTTCAACAACACTGCATGTCATGTGTGTGCCCCAGAAAATTCAAGCTCAGGCAGCCACACTGCTGCTGTCTAAGGAAGATGGATAAATAAACAAAATAATCAGGTGAATGAAGGGGAAGCACTTTTATCTGAGCAAGCACACACCTTCTGCCCAATTAAAACATGGACCCCTGGCTACAAACATGTGGGTGGAACCAAGTACCTCTCTGTAGTACTTCTGAAAGCTCTTTTTTAGGTTGATCACACTACGTCTGGTGACAACTGCACTGTCAATCTAGACCTGAAAAGGATCAGTCAGTAAGTAAATTAATTGCTTGGTTAATCAAGAGCATTGTAAACAGTAAAGATCTACAAAAACCACATTACAACACAGCATAACATTAAAAAAGCAAGGTGCCCCAGATTATTCAAACAGGTACAATACACAATAGCGTGTGATCGATATTGTACTCGATGTTCAAATTCTTGTCAACTCCCAGGCAGAATAAGTTCATGAGCCGAGTGTGCAAAGACCCAAGCGTAAGTATGCAGGATCATCCAATAGGAAGCCGCCTCGTATGTGGTGCATGCCCCCAGTGCCTGCAAGCCCCTTGTTAGAAATAGGTTTATTGACAAAGATACACAACATTGCCACACAAAGTAGTATCGGTTAAAAAGGCAAGATTCTGCATATTATACTGACAGATAAAATGCATACTGGAACATTTTCAAAGTTAAGTGCTTGCCGACTCCCCGGCCGGGTAGATGCATTAGGCGGTGTTTCCAGGGCACAGGACTGAATGTGCGAGATTGTCAGATAGGAAGCAGCATCATATGTGGAGGAACAAAGTGCAGGGTGGGGCAGGTCCCCAATGCCTGCCAGTCCTCTTACCAGAGGTAAGTTCCATTGAAGAGTGTGCACGTAGATGCATAAAGACGAAGCTAAATCCCAGTCTGTGCTGTTTGCCTGGTGAATGAACAACCTCTGGGATGTTTGAGGACACTTTAAGAGATTGGGTGCAGCCGGCCCCACCCACAGCTGCTGGAGACCAAACGATAGCACTGGGGATCAGGGGCAGTCCGAACTGTTGTTCCCTTTGTGAGTGCCTACCTTGGTCCACCTGCTTGCCCTCAAGGTTGTTTTTAGCTGCCAATTTCATTTCCACCTTATTTAGGTCCTCACAAGGCAGCAGTCTAGCTGTAAGTCTTCCGGGGCACAACATGCCCTGACCGCCTGTCAGCATGATCGAATTCCTCTTTGGTTAAAAGGCGGGGTAGCATCGCTCTTCGCTCACTCGGTAGTTCTTTACAGATGCATAATAAATGCGGCAGGTCTTTTCTCTCTGCTCCGCACAACTGGCAGCTAGTCCTAGCTGGGTGGCGTTTCCAGGGCGGTAGATGGAATAACAAAGGCAATATGCCAAGACAGTAATGCACATACTTCTCTTTGGCTGCTTTAGTGAACCCTCTGGAGAAAGGGTTTTGAAGGTGTCGTGACATAGCTATGCAGTATAAACCAGCCATGGGCTCTATCTGTCAGTGTTGCCTCCTCCTCCATTAATGAGATCTGTCTGATGGTTTTATTTACCAGGTTTTTGAAGCTGCCATGGGTTGGTGGCATTTCCCACAGGCCCTGTAGACCCAGTTGTTTTATTGACTCATTTAGATAGACCCTTGAAGGCAATTGTGTCCATCTGTAACAAAACTGGTGCTCATGTAAAGCGCTCTGATATTTCTCGGGTCTAGTTCGCTCTATATAAAACTCTATTAAAAAAAAAAAATGTCTCTAGCTGTTAGTTCTATCCAGAGGGGAGCATTCAGGGTGTTTGGTTGTGTACTCTTTATGTTATGCCAGCAGTTATTGTATGTGCCCCTTCCGGCAAGTGTTTGCTTCTGCAGGCCATACTCAAGCCGCATCTACGCTGGTGATGTGTACCTAGGGAGGCTGAAGATCATTCTATATGCAACTGCCATCATTCCATCCAGAGTGGGCGCATCTCTGCCCCGCAGCAGCTCACTCCCATAGGTTATTGTTGGTACGAGCTTTGCCTGAATCCCTCGAAGTAGTGGTGTAAAGCTGGAACTGACCACTGACTTCTTCAATGTTTTTAGTGTGAGAGCTAGAGCGCTGCCTCTTCTCCCCAGGGCTTCTTTCTGGGGGATGAATGAACTGTTGCCATCTATTAATACTCCCAGGTACTTATATTCTGCTACTGTCTCCAGAGGTTGATTAGCTAAATACAAGCATGGGGCCTTTTTTCCCTTTGATTTAGTGCCAGAGTTTTACTTTTATCGAAATTGATCTTTAGGCCATTCTCGCCAAGTAAGTTTGAGTCGCATCAAGCAAGCGCTGGAGCCCAACCAGAGTGTGACTTATTAGTAACAAGTCATCGGCGTAAAGGAGAGAGTATCAACCCTACCAGCTTGGGAGCATGGGAGTTGCAGCAATTCCGCCTTGGTGTACGGTCCGCCATAAAGAGGTTAAATAAAGTGGGGGCAAGGACGCATCCCTGCTTCAGGCCTATGGTGGTTGAGATGCGTCTAGAGAGATGTGGACAGCCCAACAGCTTGACTTGTACCCATGTATCTGTATGCAACAGGACCAGTTGTTTCAGAAGGGCAGATGGAATATTCCAGTAGTTCAATTTGCGTCACAATTTGTCACGGTCTACATAGTCAAACGCAGACCAATAATCAATAAAACAGAGACACAGGGTAGCTTGGCCCCCTTCAGGCATGAACTAGTAAGGAATGGGCCAGAATGTTGGTGATAGCACTCATATGCTTGCAGAATCCAGTCTGGTTCAGAGAGATAATTGAGTTACTTTGGCCCAGGATGTTAGCTCTTCTAAGATGACCCTGGCAAAATATTTGGCTTCATTGTCAAGGAGAGCGACCAATCTGTAGTTTTTGTGCACTGGACTGGTCACCATGTTTGTAAATAGGTGAGATAGTGGACCCCCTCCAGGAGGCCGTTTATTTTTCCCTCCGTTAGGATTAGCTTGAACACCGGCAACAAACACTCTGCCCAGTAAGATGGTTCTTGTTTGAACAGGGGGGATGCCGTTTGGACCGGGGCCCCCTCTCATCTTCCTTTTGATCTCTGGCTCATTTTTTGCTTTGTTGAAATTGCAGTTTTTGTTGTGTGGTAGTTCCAGTGTTGTTGCTTGTCAGTTGTCCCTTCGACATTATGTTCACTGCATTTGATGATAATTGACAGAAGCTCCACTGAGGCTTTTGATGAAATTCTCACCTCAGCCAAGTGGTTGAAGTGTTCGAAAAAAAATTGGCCCAGGCCTACTCAGGTGAGAACTGACCCCACAGTGGGTGGGCACTGCAGCATATTGACCGTGTGCCAGAAACATGCACTATCATTACTTTTTACATCAAAGAGCAGTTTGGCCCAGAGGGATTCTTCTTCTTGCCTTTTTAAGGCCTAATTTAGTGTTTTTAGGCCGGCTTTGTGCTGTCTCAGCTCTTTTTGCAAATTACTGTCTGATGGACGCTGCCAAAGCTTTCTTAGTGTTTTATTTATTGCTTTCTTAGAGGCCCTTATTTGCTCTTGCTCTGCCAGGACCCTTTCCTGGGCTTTACCAGAGTAGCATAAGTGCCCCCTAATGCCTTTGTGAGGGCTTCCCATCAAGCCACGGAGTTAGTGCTCATTTTCCGCTGCTGTTGCAGTAAAACCTTGTCCGATTCCAGCAGGTTGTTTAGGGCCACAAGGTTATTTTTGATTCTTTTATTGTTCACAGGGTATATAGAACTAGGTGCTTCCACTGGTTGGCGAAAAGGTTTTATGCTAGATTTGAGTCTAATTTCTTCTGGGAGATGGTCTTAGCTCTTTCTCTCCTAGATGGTATGCAGAGATTTGGTGAAAAAGAGGGAGGGTGACAAACGTGTAATCTAGTGTTGAGCTAGCCGTCGTTGTGTGAAATGTTGCTGCTGGAGGGCAGTCATCGAGGAACCGTCCATTTAAAGTCCGGAAGCTAAGATGCTCAAGCTCCCGCAGGAGCCTCTAAGCGGTTTTATAATGCCTGCCCCTTTTATTGTCATCCTGAAGGGGAATGTCCCATTGCAACGATTGGGCAGATAAAGGTTCATCATCTTCTGTTGATGCCAATAAATGCAGATTAAAATCTCCGATTAGTGTACAGTGTGTTGTTTGCTCCTCTTCTAGGAGCCTTTTCATTTTGCTCACCAGCAGATTTGCCCCCTTGACCCTCTCTCTAGGTCAGAGGTCTTCAATCTGTGGGGCGCCCCCAGGGGGGCCGCGGAGGCCAGGGAAGAGGGTCGCACATTCCCCAGCTTCACTTGTGCCTGCAATCCAAAACGTTTGCTTTCGTTTTGGATAAAGACAGCAGTCCTGGGAAGGCTAATTTAGATCTTTATCAGCTGAAATTCCATCAATTGAGTCTCTTGTGCTGTGAAAAGTTTTGGTGCAGGGTGTGGGCTTGGCTGAGTGAAATGCAAATGTGCCTAAGTTAATCTGCAAGTGTAAAGGGTGCTTGGGGGCTGATTCTCGCTTTATTTGATCAAATCACTCCAAGCTTTGTGTTGACAAAGATTTGTTTTTTTAGTGGTAGTGCAAAGAGTTAATAACTGAGCTGTGAAGTGTGTGCTTTTAATTTTAACTGCATTTACAGAGCCCTTAGTACCTCCAAAGGTGTGTTGAAGGGACAGTTGTGTAAAAAGAAAATTGCATTACATACGCTCTGGTATCACTAAAATTTTGGAAGCACCATTTTACTGAAAAACTATTTGCATGTTTTGCAGCACTCTATCTTACACCGTGATGTCCTACAGTGCCTTTCCCACTGAGTAACAATTTTTTAAATTTATTTTTCATTTACGATGCCCATTATTTTATATGTAGATACCTGATAATGAAAAACGTACAAAATATTTTCAGGCTTATTTATGAGAGGCTTTCATTACCAGAGCATCACTTTTTTATGCTCCGGCAGCGCAAGCATCTCAACCATACCTATGAGGCTGTGCAAAGTCACCCTGCATGGCTTTGCATGGCCTCATAGATATGGAGTAAGACATAGCAGCGCAAGTCACTGCATTGCCTTACTCTGCGTCAAGGAGGTGGTCTATGGGCTTTGCGTGGGGTTCCCACGCAACACTCATGGATTTTGATGCTGCTCCATATTTACAAAAAAACGTAAACCTGGGGCAGCTCCAAAAACAGACGCCTTCCCAGCGGAGGTGTAACGAGGAGAAATGTTTTCATTTCTACTCGTTTTTCCTTATTCCATGTGTGCTGCATTCTGCAGCTCATATCGAAAGAGGAAAACACCTCTCTGGATTGTTTTCTTGAAAGAAGGTGCCCCTTCCTGTACAAAAGCAATCCTGTCTATGTTAGTGCTAGGCAGCAATTTATGCGCCAACGCAAAGGAAAAGGACAGAATGCACCGTATTTCATAAATACTGTGCATTCCTTCCCTTTCACATCGGCATAGGGCAACGCAGCAAGAAGACTTGCGGCGCTGCCCTACTCCAATTCCTCATAAATAAGGCCCTTTGTTTTTAGCTACACCTTTGAATACACCCACGCTCACTGACCTTTGGTTTGCTAAACAGTGTTTAATATTATTTCCTCACCGTAAAAATTATTTGCTGTGGAAATTGGGGGCGTTTATGGTTGTCGATAGTTGTCTATGATGAGGAGTACCAGGTCCTAGAAATTTTCATCAGAAGGGGGTCCTTACGCCTAAAAGCGTTTGACAAGGGGGTCTCGGCATCAAAAAGTTTGAAGACCTCTGCTCTAGGTTGCAGATACACGTTTATCATCACTGCCTTCAGGTCCAGCTTCTCGCATGTGATTGTCGCTCTAATGGCGTTTACTGCTTTTCTTGTGGATGACTTTACGGACAGCTCTTTAACAGTGCCAGTACTTTCTACCCAAGAGTAGATTGAAAGTCCGCCATTGGGACGGCCATATCTGGCTCCTTTACAGGCCGGGAGATAATGATTTGTGTAACCCTGTATATGGAATGGATGCTCAAGCCACATTTCTTGGAAAATAATGATGTCAAATGATTGTAGGTACAGTAAAAACTGCACAACTGTTCTTTTATTCCCCAGGCCATTGATGTTCCAGGAGCATAAGCGAAGGGGTTTCGAGTTAGCTTGCAGGCATTCATTACCGCAGTGTCCGGGGTAGTGCCAGAGGTCACCTCTTTTGATTAATTGATGACCTTGGGTTGTAGCGGCGATGGTCACCCTTCTACCTCATCATTAGAGGAGTAGAGAACCAATCCAGTATCCTTTAAAAAGGTGAACTTTGCATAAATGTTTGACTGGAAGTTTTGCTGCATAACCCCTGAAATGAAACCCCCAACTAAAGGTAGAGCTCCGTCTTGCCGTGCAGCTGGCTCACCCAGAATTGAAACCAGGGAATCTTCGCCACTGTGAGCTTTTTTCTTACTGATGCTAATTTTGTCTTGGCGGTTTCTTTTGCTGACTATAGGGGGTGCCTGTTTGCTTACTCTGCTCGATCTTATTGTGCACGGGCTGTTTGCACCTGTAGTTGTCTCCTTGAGTTAGCCTTGATTTTCCTGTGCCTTGATTTCCTTAGTTAGCTATGTACCAAGAGTGCCGAATAGTACCTCTAAGGAGTCGGGCTGGCAAAGATTGGGCCGCAATCGTTGAGCCTCCATTTGATGAGCGAGAATTACTGCGCCCCCTTCCCCCCAGCACCAGTAGCCCTAATGGCTGCTGTGCCGGGCCAGTCCAATTCGATACGGCAGATCTTGTACCAAACAGGAAAGATCGAGAAAATGGAGAAGAGGGGGTTCCTGACTCCCCTCGTGCTGCCCTCACACGCTCGCGCCGACCCCCACTGCTGACCTCTGCTGAGCCTTGCTGCCCACCTTCCCCAGGCTCCAGCATCAAGGGGACTCTGGCTTCACCTCCTGCAAAGGCTCCTCCCTCGTGTTCTGCGCTCCTGATCCTACGCGGCTCCTACGCGACCCGGGAGGCCTCCTCCTCAACCACTTCCAGACGTGGCCGAAGGGTCCAGCGCCAGCAGCTGCAAAAGGAGGTAGGAAGGTGGACACGCAGGTTCGGTGGATGGGTGGTTCAAGGTGCTGGGTCGGAGTCAGCGCTCGGATGGAGACTCGAGCGGCTAGGCTCCGTACAGCAAGAACGACAGCGTGCATCAGCGTGCATCAACAAACGATCAGGAGTCTTGACGATGTTTGCGGGAGCAGAGGTCCCTGCAAGTGTCACAGGTAGCAACGCCATGACTTTAAACAAGCTTTGGCAAAGCCAATAGCTCTAGCTCCTGCGAGAGCTCTTGGCTTTGGCAATGTGTTTTAACCATGTTGCACACCTGTATGGCTGCTGTTCCGCATGCCTAAAAGTTAGTGGGGTGCAATAAGGTACATTGGAGTGGGGTGGATTGGGGTAGAAAGAAAAGGTGTAGATTGGAGTGGAGTAGATTGGAGTGGCGTAGAGTGGGGTAGATTGGATTTCTGTGGGGTACATTAGAGTGCGGTGGGGTAGATTGGGTTGGGGTGGATAGAGTGGGGGGTAGGGTAGATTGGAGCAGTAAATTGGAGTGGGGTAGATTGGAGATTGGGGTAGACTGGGGTAGATTGGAGTGGCGGGGTAGAATGGAGTGGGGTGGGGGAGATTGGAGTGGACTGGGGAATATTTTATTACAGTAGATTGGGGTGGGGTAGATCGGAGAGGGGTAGACCGGAGTGGAGTCGGGTAGATTAGGGTGGGGTAGATTGGAGTAGAGTGTTGTAGATTGGGGTGGAGTAGGGTAGATTGGGGTGGAGTAGGGTAGATTAGGCGGACTGGAGTGTGGTAGATGGGAATGGAGTAGGGTAGATTTAAGTGGATTAGGTTGGAGTGAAATGGGGTAGATTGCACTGGGGTACATTGGAGTGCCGTAGACGAAGGTGGAGTAGGCTGGAGTGGGGTAGATTGGGATGGAGTGGCATGGGGTAGATTACATTGGGGTGGATGGGGTACATTGGGGTGGAGTGGGTTCAATTGGATTGGAGTGGTGTAGATTTGAGTGGAGTGGGGAAGACTAGGGTAGAGTGAAGTGGAGTGGGGTAGAGTGGGGTGGAGTGGGACAGACTGAGGTAGAGTGGAGTGGGGTAGATTTGAGTGGAGTGGAGAAGATTGGGGGTTACAGTGGGATTGATTGGGGTAAAGTGGAATGGAGGGGGGTAAACTGTAGTGGAGTGGGCTAGATTGTGGTAAATTGGATTGGGGTAGATTGTGGCAGATTGGAATGGAATGAGGTAGAGTGGAGTGGGGTAGACTGGAGTGAGATAGAGTGGAGTGGAGATTGGAGTGGAGTGGGGTAGACTGGAGTGGGGTAAATTGTGGTAGATTCGAGTGGGGTAGATTGTGGTAGATTTGAGTGGCGTTGGGTAGATTGGAGTGGGGTAGCCGGAAGTGGAGTCGGGTAGACTGGCGTGGAGTCAGGTAGACTAGGGTAGAGTGGAATGGAGTGGGGTTGACTGAAGTTGAGTGAGGTAGACTGGAGAGGAGTGGATTTGGGTAGAGTGAGGTAGATTGGGGTAGATTTGAGTGGAGGGGTAGATTGGGGTGGAGTAGATTGGAGTGGGATAGGTTTGGATAGGTTGGAGTGGGGTGGATTGCTGTAGATTGGGGTGGAGTGGGGTAGTCTACCCACTGGTGTTGAATGGGGTAGGTTGGAGTGGGGTAGACTGCAGTGGAGTAGATTAGAGTAGAATGGGGTAGATTGGAGTGGAGTGGGGTAGGTTGTGGGTGGAGTTTAGTGGGGTAGATTTGGGTTGGGAAGATTGGGGTAGATTCGAGTGGAGTAGATTGGAGTGGGGTAGATTTGAGTGGGGTGGGGTAGATTGGAGTCGGATAGGTTGGAGTAGATTTGAGTGGGGTGGATTGGTGTAGATTGGGGTGGAGTGGTGTAGACTGGAGTGGAGTGGGGTAGACTGGAGTGGAGTGGGGCAGATTGGAGTGGTGTGTAGTAGATTGGGGAAGAGTGGATTGGAGTGTGGTAGATTGGAGCTATGTGGAGTGGGATAGATTAGAGTGGGATGTATTAGGGTAGATTGGGGTGGGGTGGAGTGGAGTGGGGTAGATTAAAGTGGAGTGGGGTGTACTGGGGTAGATTGAAGTGTGGTAGATTGGAGTGGGGTAGATTGTGTGAGAAAAGAGTGAAGTGGGGTTGTTGGGGAAGAGTGGAGTGGGGTAGATTGGGTGGATTGCCGTGGAGGAGTAGATTGAAGTGGAGTGAGGTAGAATGGAGTGGAGTGGTCTAGCTTGTGATAGACTGGAGTGGGGTAGATTGTTGTAGATTGGAGTGGTGTAGATTAGGGTGTAGTGGGGTGAGGTAGATTATAATGAAAACTGGAGTGGGGTACATTAGAATGGAATGGGAAAGACTGAAGTAGGGTAGATTGGAGTGGGGTAGATTGAGGTGGAGTGGTGTAGATTGGAGTGGAGTCGGGTAGCCCGGGGCAGATTGGAGTGGGTTAGATTGGGTGGGTTAGATTGGGGTGACTGGGGTGGATGGGGTAGATTGGAAGGAGGTGGTTTGGGGTAGATTGGAGTGCAGTGGGTTAGATTGTATTGGGATGGTGTAGATTGTAATGGAATGGGGAAGATTGGGGTAGATTGAGTGGGGTAGATTGAAGTAGAGTGGGGTAGATTCAGGTAGACTGGAGTGGGGTAGACTGGAGTGGAGTGAGGTAGAATGGAGTAGAGTGGGGTAGATTATAGTGAAGTGGAGTGTGGTAGAGTGGAGTGAAGTACATTGGAGAGAAGTGGAGTGGGGTAGAGTGGAGTGGGGTAAGTGGTGTGGAGTGAAGGGGCGCAGAGTAGAGTGGAGTAGCGTGGCGTGTCGTAGAGTGTCTAGAGTGAAGTGAAATGTCATTAAGTGGTGTGGAGTGTCAGAGAATGGAGTGGCATGTCGTAGAGTGGAGTGGCATGCCACTGAATGGAGTGCAGTGGACTAGATTGGAGGGCCATAGAGTGAAGTTGAGTGGAGTGGCAGGGTGTGGAGTATGCATGGTGTGGTAGCAAACTGCCATATCAATTGAAATTTACATTTCGACAGACATGTGGTTTTACTGCGCACAGAGGTGAAGATGTCATTAACTAGCCATGACCCACATTATAGAGGACGCACTAAAAATCCTTGACCAAAACGAAGCCTGTTTACTAATCTTACTTGACCTTTCATCGGCATTTGACACCGTCAAACACGACAACCTGCTAGAGCTCCTGAAATACAGAATGGGATTATCTGGATCTGTGCTTACTTGGTTCACCTCTCTCCTCCAAAATAGATCACAAAGATTCAAGGTTAATCAATCCTTATCCAAGCCCGTCCCAGTCACTTTAGGAGTACCGCAGGGATCATCCCTCTCACCCACACTTTTCAACCTTTTCATGGAACCACTCACCGAACTTCTCAGCCTCTCCAATGTCCACTATCACAAGTACGCAGATGACACTCAACTCTATATAAAGATCCACTCACTTAAGGACATCAAATCTCTCAACTCAACGCTTCAAAAAACGCAGACCTGGTTGGCCGACAACCATTTGAAACTAAACACCTTCAAAACTGAATTCCTCTTAATCGCCCCTTTCAACCAATCGACCATCATCCTCGATAGGCTGAATCACCTAGCAGCACTCAAAGGTCAACCTCTCATTATCGACTCAGCGAAATCGCTGGGAGTAAAGCTGGACAGAAATCTAAACATGCAGAAACATATCAGCGCCTCTACAAAAGGAGCAAATGTACAGATGAACACCTTCAGAAGACTGAAACCGTTTCTGCCCGCAAATGACTTCAAACAGGCAGTTCAAGCTCTAGTAATCCCAAGAGTGGAATATGGGAGTGTCGCTCTTTGCGGCCTTCCCAGATCGACGACGGCCCCTCTAAGAGCCTCAATCAACACAGCTGCTAGACTCATCACAGGCTCCAAAAGACACTGTCACATCTCCCCAGACCTTAGAGCCCTCCACTGGCTACTTTTCGAGGCTAGAATTCATCTGAAAATCACATGTATGACGCACAAGGCCTTACACCACAATACTCCGAGTTATCTAGCTCAGAAACTGGTACTCTCCTGTGGTAACAGATCCTCCAGGAGCTCCAGGAATCTTCTTCTGAAACCACAACGATTTGCCAAGAAAAAAACTTACAACCGGACCTTCTCAGGAATGGCTCCCAGGATCTGGAATGCTTTGCCCCCAGAAACAAGACAGAACCCTTCTACTGCCTCTTTCAAAAAAGAAGTAAAATCGATTCTCATGGCTAAATTTACTTGAACTACTTACATAACAGTATAATATATTTGCTAGTTTCTATTAGTTATCACTATGTATTAGAATCACCTATATTTGTCTATGTTTGTATCTGTTTCTTACATTTGCACTGTAAAGCGCTCTGATACCCGCAAGGGTCTTGTTCGCGCTATATAAAACCTTCAAAATAAAATAGTGTATTTATATTTTCATCATATTGAAATGTCTGTTTCCACCACACTTAAGAAATACCAAAAAATTAAACTTAATTAGTTCTTTCCTTATTTTGATATATTCTGGAATATCAGGAGAGTTCATTTTTGTTGTGTACTAGAAAAAAAGCTTTTTGTTTCACAGCAATATTGTCACATAAATTCTCTTACTTTGAAGTCAGAGAAAGATAATTAAACACCAAGCTCTCTTGGAAGTCAGAGCCTGACAATTTTACCTCTGTATTTGAATGCACATCAAATTTGACAAGATAAGAACAAGATTTAAAGGACTGTTTACAGAAAACAAGTACTCGGAAGGATAAGTAAATAAGGGCTGTTCCACTGGACGAATAAACTCAAGCTGGACAACCTAAAACAAATAAAACAAGCAAATAGAAAGCAAGCAAATGTGAGTTACAAATCACAAAGCCAATGGTCAGTAGCAGGTGGAATGCATTTCCAGGGAAGCTTTCAGAATGCCCATAAGAAGCTGTTAGCAAACCAGACAGCTGTGCTGTCAGGTCGGCAAAAAGGATGGAAGAGATATCAGAGACATGGGAGGCATGCAGACAGACAGTCCAGGGCCAGTTTTAGTGCTGGTGGTGACCCGTGCCACAATGTTTGTTGGCACCCCCCAATTACCTCCTTCTCCACTGATTCCCTCACCACCACCCTTTAACTGTGCCCCTTAAGTCTCAATAACCACTCTCTCTCATGCATTTCTTTTGTTTCATAGCGCCACTCATACAAGTGTAGGGTGTCAGAGCACTTTACATCACACACACATTACACAGAGACAATGAATCATATGTGTGTAAATCAGTGTATAGGAAATGTTACGTAAGACAGAGGACTCCAAGGTGTAGCAGTCATGTGTCATCCATACTGGTAGACAGTATAGTAAGAGTGCTTGGTCTGGAGAAGCATAAAATCAGAATTTAAAACTTAACATGGTGATTGGGGGGTTGTCTTTACTCATAAGAATTGATTTCTACCCAAATTAACCCATTTTACAACTTTAGGATAATGAAAGACTAGGGAAAAAACGTAACTCTCTAAGCTATACCTTGCAGTTTGCTTGCAGCTCTTTGATGACACTTAATGGCTAACTGTTCTATTTGAGGATTTGAACCGATAAACTATAAATAACAGAAGGATCACTCTGACATAAGCAGTAACCCACTGATCTAGCTACATTATATACACTTTGTGATCTGCATGGTACACATACTATGCTGCAGGCATATTAACTTTCTGCGCTCCCTTATGAGGAGTCAAAACTGCCACTAGACAAAACTCCAATCTCTCGCCAGGAAGATCATTAATCACCAGAGTTTGTCTGCCTCTTTTATTGCTCCCTGAAAATTGCTGGAGGCAAAGAAGCTGCAGCAGGTGCTTTTAAAATCAAAATATACTTGAAAACGCGGCGCCTCCTCAAATCAGCGCCCGGTGCGGTGGCACCAGTCACAGCGCCCTGAGTGGGCCAGCCTTGTTAAGGTATGTGAACAGCGATGAAAAGGAAAGTAGTCAGGAGCAAAGCGGGGAGAGCAGAAGAGCGGGTCAGTGCATGATGTTTAAAGGGGAGGGAACTTACACAGGAAGGAAGTGGAACAGCAAAAAACGGAGAACATGTGCAGCACAGTGAGAGGGACAGGAGGGGAATTAGGATTATATCTCCCTCGTTCCGCCATCTGACAGCTGATTTAGGTAGCTTGTGTGCTTGGACAGTAATCATCGTGTGTCTTTGGTGTATGTAAGCCTAGCTGCAGTGCACTAGAACCTTCAATGCCGCACACACAAGAAACTACATACAGGGAACTTTCATCCAAACCATTTCCCTCTGACGCCTTGAACAGCTGTTTCTCTCGTGGTGGATCTCGCATAGATTTGCATGCTTTTTAAATCTAGTCTGACACCAGTCTAGAAACTACTCCAGGCACCGCGGGATTTAAAAAATATGCAAACCTGAAGCATAGCAATGGTCACAAAGGAGAACTACAGGCAAATAACTTTCTTCTCCAGCACATGATCGTTCAAGGCTTCACAGGGTTGGAAAATGCTCCAGCATGCGAGGTACTGGAATGGTTCTGCATCTTTAAAAGAGGCCGCTGCTGGAGGATTGGTTTTTGCAGACTAATACAATTTTCTTCATGCTATATGTGAGGCCTGACTTTGGTGGTATTAGTGTTCACTGGAGATGCATTTGATTTACTACTGGTGTCCTGGGTGCAGTTAGCTACTGAAGCAGCTCACGTAGGGTGCTTTACCTTCGGGGAGCTGCTAATCTGAGCACTGAAGGCTCACTACAGGAAGTGGTTGTCAGTTATACATTTACTCATTCCTCTCCTCATTAGAAAGAAAGCATCAATTTTCCAAGCAGGTGGACGAAGAGTCAATGTCTGCTCTTGAGAAAAACACACAATATCTTGATCAATGGCTTAGAATTTGTCCTGCTTTGGGGGTCTCTGGTAGAATCCAAAGTAAGCCAGAGTACAAGCTTTCTTTAAAAGTTGGTGAAGTCTTCCTACTAGCAGAAAAGGGCAAACGGTGAGTTGCAGTACAGTGTGGCAGGTGAGTGGAGGCGGAACTGTGTTACCAGAGAAGGGATCTTAATTCTCCCTCAGCTCACCAGACTGCTAGAATTTATGAGCAGAAACCCCAGAGCAAAGAACATACAGATGGTCACACATCCACACAGGATGTAGTCAGACCCATGTGACATGTCTTTTACACTTTATAGTGCATAAGGCCTGCTTCACCCATACATATCAAAGATACCAGAACACACTGCCCGTGCGCATGCACACACACCACGCACTGTGCGTTGGGGTGCACTCTACGTATGGAGTTTTTACTACTCTACTCTGCTCGCTAGTGTAGGGTTCCTGTTATATGATTATATGATTTTCCACTGATTGGTGTCTCCATTTTTTATGTCACTTCCAGCCTGAAGAAGTGTTTAGTCGTGTAGGCTGTCTACTTTTTCTTATGTAAAATTATCTTCAAGATTCAAGTGGAGGATATTTGGAACATCTCTACTGATAAATTCATTTGAAAAATATTAATACTCGTTGATTTTGGAAAGAATATTACTTTTTAAAATCATAATATAGAGGCTTGTTGCATCCACACGGACTTTGTGAAAAAATCATTTTGTGATTAAAATTCTCAATGGGAACTATGTTTGTGTTTGCTACATAAAGTATCGCAGCTGGAAGAAAGAGCGTTGCCAAAGGTAAGTAGCTTGTTCTTCTGATATAGACTTCTAGCTGCAGATTCCTCACCTTTTGAACAGATATCAAAGCATTACCTGCTAGGAGGTGGGTCTGAGGCTAGACTCAAACCAGAAAGTCCAGCAAGACTGAGCAGGCGAAATGCCCCTCTCGGGGCCCTGACTATTCAGACAATTGTGCTTTGTGAACCTATGAAGGGACGCACACCTAGGCACCTGGTAAATGTCCAGGATAGGGTCTCCATGAGCCACTGCAGAGGTAGCAGCTTTGGCACTGGTAGAATGAGCATGCAGCCCATCCAGAGGCTGCTTTTCAGTCACTGTGCAGCAGATTTAATGCAGAACATGATCCAGTGAGAGATGGTTCTCTAATTCCTGCTCATTCCCTACGTTCAAGTATATTGCTCGAGCCTTTGTGTACATTCTGGTATCAAGGTGAGTGGTCAATTGATTGCTGTGCACCGAAACGTGTGACGACAGACATATGAAGTGGCCACAAAGAAGTGTAACAATCAACTGGAAAAATAACCTATGATAATGGAATGAGTATCTAGATATGTGCTTGGTTAAATCAGAATCATGATTACATGCTTCAGATCAAACACCCCGAGGTTTTGAGTTGTTTAAGTAAGAGTGTGGTTCGATTGTGTTTACAAGTGGATGAATGATGGAATTTTAATATTTTATATTTCTTTCTGTGGTGTGGGATTGTGTGTGTGTTTTTTAAAAATAAATATTGTCTTAAACATGAAATGACTAAGCATTTTGTACATTGCAAGAGAAATATCAGCAATAAGTAGCATATTTCTTGACAAAAGTATTGAAGTAATAAAATGCATTAATGTAAGGTGATATGAATTTCTTGATGTTGTGCTTTGCACTATCTCTTTGATTATTGAATATCTGGAACTGCGTCCCAGTACAACATAAATTTAAGGTAGGCAGGTTATTCTCCTACTTTATTTTGTACCCCCGGTCCTGGAACAGTATTCTTTTTTTTAGGGACCCCTTTGTTTTTTTTATTTAACACAGCTTAGGATATCATTTGTTACTATCAATTTAATTTATCTCCATTATTGACCTCCAGATGTAAGCCTATGTACAAGAAAGAACACAATTGCAAAACACCCTCTGAATCCTGATAGTACGAGTAACCCCAAATTCATAGCAAATAAATACTATTCCAATAAAGCCTTTCCGCCAGCCTTTTCACATCGAAAGAACCAATGTGAAATGTCTGGCGGAAAGGTGAATCGTAATCCCCACAGCAGTGCCTGTGAAGGTACCGCCTCCATTGTGGGGAATGCGATCCAACCGACCGCCCGACGGGCTCCTTGAGCCTGTCAGAAGCTGTCGGTGGGTCCCTGGCGTAATGAGATCCACACCGACTGCATCGTAATGCGTGGGTCTGACCACGGATAGAGATGTCGGTGGGACCGACACCGACTGCACGTCGATGTCGGTCTCACCGACATCGTAATCGCCTATGTCTATTTTGCTATTTTATTTTAGATTTTCATTTCAATTACTAAGTATTTTGGGAAAATGATGAGTGAGCGAAAGCGATTCCTCTTGCTGAATTCAGATTTTGAGATCGTTTTCAGAAATTTAGAGCTTTCCAAGCTTACTCATGGGTTTTACATTTGTTTCCAATGGCCGCCACTTGGATGTAGACCCTGCTATCTAGTCAATCAAGCAGGTAAGCCCTCCTTAATCCGGTAGACAGCCTTTCAGCAGTTATGCGGCCATTCCTTAGATTAGCCGGCGTCAATATCTTATGTTTATTTTTTCACAGACTTCTTACATTTTGACCAGGGCCGTACCCTTCTGGCCCCTAGAGCGCACGTACTACCTCTAGCACATTATTTTCGGCAGTCCCTAGCGGCTGCGTCTCACCAGGATGCATTGGTAAGACTTTGCTTGTGCTTTTTCCTGCGCACTAGCTAGCATTATTTTAAGTAACACCTTGCAATTCATAGTTTATTTCTTGGTTACAGATCCTAATGGTCCTACTCTTTCCCTGCGATCCCTAGGATTCTATATACCTTCCTGCTGATCACTGTTCATTATAGGTAAGTGCTATTTTCTATCAGGGGTAACCATATGTATATTACCGATACTATATAGATCCTTATTATAGTCCATGCTCTTTTTCTCTTTAGATTTTTTTCAACATTCATGGGACTGTGGCTTCTTAAATCATCGGGACCTACAGGTTAGGTCCATCCATACCGGGGCTGCATTTAAGTATGTAGCCTGATTAGGGACCGCTATATTTCAGGTGTAGGTTCGCCTTGTGCATTAGTCTCATTTCCATCTTTTTTGCTTTTAGATTCTATTCTGTAATAGGGACCTGCCACAGTATTGTGCCTAAAATTTACCCCGAAGTACATCTACTTCGTGCTTGTTTTCCATTAATATTGGAGTACGTGACCAATTAGTAGGTGACACTTATCATATTCTCCTGTTTTTCAATTAAATTTTGAGGGATCTACTCACGCTATATTCAATGCACTTGGGTCCTTTTTAGGTCTCGCCTAGCGTTGCTGCGCACATGCGCAGCACGCTCGGCGAGATTTATTGCTGATAAGGAGTTTCAGTAGAGGGCTTGAAGGCCCGCCCCTCATTCCCATTGGCCGGCGTCACCGTTTATGCTAAACGGTGGCCTGCCATTGGGAATGAGGGTTTTTGGTTGCCGCCCTTTGGCTTGCGATCCGGACTGGGTCGCCTGCTTCACGGCTGTCGTGAAGCACTTTCTTATCTTTATGGGGCCATGTGTTTAGACTTTCGGGACCGCGCTTGTTAAAATTACTTCCTCCCCACCCCTTCTTTGGTCAGCACTGTGCCTGCTTAGACCTTAGGAAGGGCTGCATTAGAGGCGCGATCCGTGCACCTATTTGGCTAGCTGAAATCGTCATTCTTATGTTTCAGCTGGGGAATAAATTGGAGCTCTCGACGCTTTGTGGTAATATATGTATCAGGAGCAAGCGGTTCATATTCCTGACTAACTTGGGACCGCACTGTGTGATGTTTGGCAAATCACCATGTGCCTCAGAGTCAGTAACTACAGCGGTTAGCTTCCCCCCCACACACATTCCAGCCACTGCCTGACAACTCGGAGGCGCATTCTTTTTCCGTGACCATGCAATGCCTGGCCTCTCTGCTGAGAGTGCCAGTGAGAGGCCTGGGGTCGTTGCTGATGATGCGTAGCTGGTCATATTGAAGTGAGATCAGACGTCTGGCACGCTGTTTGTTGTCATGGATTTCATGATGCAGAGTACATAACAGTGGGTGCGCAGCAGCCGTAAGAACACTTGAAGGCCCATAGTATCACCTCCGGTGATTGCTGCACTCTCTTTGCTACCTTGTCCTGGAGGTTACATAGTTTAATCAATAGTTTCATGGCCAGATGCTCAGATAAGTACGCGTTTGCTGCTTGGATGAGTGTACCATCTGTGGACTACGGGTTTAAACTCCGGTAGGGCCTACTCAGCCTTTCATCCTCCCAAGGTTAATAAAATGTGTACCATCGAGTATAAGTTTACCGTTTAGAAACGAAAATGTATGGTTTTTCAGCACCACATATAATGCTGCTATTATGACCATTTTCTGGTTACATATAATTGTCAAGTCATCTTTATTTTTCCCCAGCCTCACAGGTGGAGCAACTGTGACTAATAAATGTTTTTATTGTCGGCGACAATGGGGGGCAGCGCTCCCTAATGTTCGACTGTTTCGTGTCCATACATGACTCTGAAGGGGGCTCTCCAAGTACGGTGGTAGGGCTCCGCCCCCCCTCAACCAGTGGCCTCGGTGTGAATGTGAGGAAAGCACCCCTTTCTTCTCAGAGCTCTTGGCGGGTGAAAGACCTTGGAAGCCAGCGGAAGGGCTCGCCGCCTCAACCAGGGGCAGATTCAGGTACAGTCCACAGGCCGATGCTAAGCAGGCTGTCTGACTCCACAGGTTCACACTCTGGTCACTCTTAGAGCGCCTGCTGGGCCTCACACCTACCTAGGCTCTGCCTGAGGGGTCTCTGCTGATCCTCACATATGAGAATGCTCGCTCCCTCAGCTTTTGCCTGTATTTTATTGCCTGCCCGCCCCATCCCTGTCGCTGTCCGGGGCTACACTGTTGGGGACACGGACAGTCCACCCCACAGTGACCACGTGCACACATGGAGGATTCACAGGATGATGACTGTTTAACTCTTCATAAACCTGAGCAAAGGTTACGATCAGTAAATATAGGAGCAGTGCCCAGTTGGGAGTGAACTGCAAGGTAAATACTTGTGTTTATTGTGCCATTTAAAAACAATTAACGCGGCATTTGCCTGTTATCAGTTATTTTTAGTGTCTGGGATTAGATGCGCTTTTCTCCTGGGTTAGTAAAGCAAGCGAGGCCTGTCTCACACCGACCTGTGGAATGTTATGAATCTTTATGGCAGGCCCATATCAATGTGCAATGCTTAAATCAGCCACAAATTCACGAATTAGGGAATTGACTCCCCATCCACCTCCATTTAATGCCCTTGCAAAGAAAGGCTAGGGAAGAGGAGCGTGACGTGCTCAGCCATGGGCGTGGGCAGAGAGCAGTACACGCTGTACCTCCCTCCTTGCTCAGGATTACGAAAGAGGTACTCCTAGAGGGTACCCCTGAGTTAGCTGCGCGAAAGTATTTTTCAGTGTAACTTGCTTATGCAAAGAAGAGTATGCTTTGTCTGCAGAATTACGTTTCCATATTTAGTAATAACTTTTAATAGCAAATCGGCATTATTTACCCCAAGACGGAAAATGTACACCTATTTGACTGTTTACAATGTTCCGGCTAAGCTTTGTTTTTCTGAGTTCTGAGAGGAGTGATAAAAAACATTATATCAATTTAAAATATATGACCATCAACCACTAGACATAGCACTTAAATAGTTGCAAATAAAAGCTAAAATGGAAAACAATACCACAAGTTTGAAGTCTGATGAATATTTGCTAAAAAAACGAATGTGCCTTATACAAAATTATTTGGATGAGGTGTTGTATTTAATGTATAGAAGTTTGTGTGAGGCCTGGTGCAGTGTCATTCCTGTTGGCAGTGACAACATTTCATGGTCCCAGGTTAAAGGCTTTTCTGCAGTAACCGGCCTCCGCTATAGGTTCAGCCTTGGTGGCTTGAAAACAGCTGACAAAGAGGGCACTACACTATTAAGGACACAGACAGTCCACCCTACACTGAACACGTGCACTCACAGGGGATTCAGAGGATGTTGAGCCGATGCTGAGACTCCAACCTGGTTCACCACTTCTAAAGTTGGTAACTCTGGCCCTAGCGCACTCAAAGTCAACAGCAATCTAAGGGCCGCAGAGATCAATTGACAATATAGCCAGCTGGTGCAGACAACGCTCGCACTCAGCTGGTTTATAAAGACAGCAAGCATTCAATTCCATATAATTCAACACAACGCCACACAATTAAGTGCCACACAATTGCACACCACATAATTCCACTACACAACACATTTCAAAATTCATAATTCCACACCGCACAATTCAAATTCCCATCATTCCACTACATGCCACAAAATAATAATCCAACAAATTCAACTCCACAAATTTCCACTCCATACCACACAATTCCACTTCGCATAATACCACTGTATGCAACATAATTTCATTACACTCCATGCAAAACAATTCAACTCCAGATAATTCCACTGCACATAATTACACTCCAAACTACATAATTACACTTCAAGCCCCATATTTACACTCCACATAGTTCCACACAATGCCACACAATTCACCACCACACTATTCCATACCACACAACCTAATTACACTCCACTCCATAAATCTACTCCATGCCACATAGTAACACTCCACATGAATACACTCCACACCATGGCACACTATTCCCCTTAACATAATAGGCACACACAACACAATTCAACTCCACAAAATTCCATTCCATCTCACAAAATTCACCCCTACTACACTTAATTCCACTACACTCCACAAACATCCAATCCACACCATACAATTCCACATCATGCTATTTAGTTCAGTACCACACCACATAATTCCACTCAATACATGCCACTCCATGACACACAATACCACTACATAAGTCCACTACACATAATACCACACGATTACTATGCACATAATTCCACTGATCCAGCATTTCTTTTATTGGTTCACTTCAGGTCTTTCAGCACAGTTTCTTTGCCATAACTTTTCAAAAAATCCAAACCGCAAACACACACTCTCCTCCTCTTCCTTTGGGGTCTAATATGAACACAAGCGCAGCCTCCTTATGCGTCTAAAACCTTCTCTCCCCTTCATTCTCTTTCTGACACACTCTTTCTACTACTCGAGTTCATTCACCACTTCATACACAAACTACCTATCCCTCTCAATCTTACTTTCTATCTATTTTATACAGCTCTCACCATACCACATATTTCCAAAACACAAATACACTACACACCACATAATTCCACAACTAACAATTCCAACTCAAACAACATAATTCCACTACAAACAACATACATCCACTCCACTCCACTACAAACAAAAAAATAAGTAAAAAACAATATCATTTACATCGCCAATAGCTCTAACTTTCAAAAATGCGAGACCGATTGCATTGCAAATGCTTGTTTCTTCTTGGTGTCGTAGCATTGGTTGCCAGAGCTACTGGGTGCATGCGGATCGTTGCTATATACAAATTCTTGAAGTGGTACAGTATGACTATCAGCATTCAAATTTTTTCTTTTTCTCTTTCTCTCTTGATCTACACATCAAGTTGGTGAATCTTTGGTAAACTTATGTGTTCTGGTTTTCTGGCTCCTTTTTTCTTTTCATTAGTAATCTGCGGCGTCCCGTTCTCTGGACTGTTGCCCTGGAGCCTGTGTCGGTCTCCCTTCGACCTGGGAGAATGGATCGGACACTGTTGCCCCCGCTGCCTGGGTCCTGTGCACATGGACGGCACGGCTGTCCTTTGGAGACCGCCCGCCCCCCCTCCTTTTGACTGTCTGGCTCCTTTCCCCTTCTTGTTCCTCCTCCGTTGGGTCGGCTCCCTGGTTTTCTTCGGACTTGGCCCTCCTAACTTTTGGACTGGGACTCGTGTGCGCCCCGCCATTTTGGGGCCGTCTCCTGTTGTCACTCTTGTCCTTGGTCCGCCATCTTGCGAACGTGGTCTGTTCCTCCGTCCCCGCTGGTCTTCAGCTGGGCGACCTATCGATCGTCCTTCTTCTCCACGGATCTGCTCCCTGTTTGTGACTATTGTTTATTGTTCTGGTCCCATCTCCGTTTTGTCTCCCTCTCTCTTTCCTGTCCCTATCTGTTTTTCTTACTTGTTTCTCACTGATACTCTTGTAAATACCATGCTCTGTAAATTTGTAATATATAATTGTCCAACCCTAATCGCTTTTTAAATGTAATCTTGAGTGTTTTGCAACTTGTATATATGTAATTCTAACCACTAGTATCTGTAGTAGACGTATTTACTTATTACCGTTCTTATGTAATTTTAGAATTTTTTTCTGTTTGTTTCTTCTCCTTGAGTGAATCTTCAACTTGTATATATGCAACTCTAACCTCTAGTATCTGTAGTAGGCGTATGTACTGACTACTGTTCTTTTGCGATTTTAGAGTTGTTCTGTCTGTATCTTTTATGTAACTCATGTACTCCGAAGTCCTTATGTAATGTATCTGGTCCTTTTGTAAAGCGCTCTGACACCTTTGGGTAAAGTTTGTGCTATATAAAATCGCAATAAATAAATAAAAATAAATTAAAAAAGTAATCGATATATTTCAATTTTATTCTTTTGTGTTCCTTAGACCTTTGGCTGAACTTGAGATTGAGCACCCTGCACAGTATTACAACGTGTGAGAGCATATTCTATGCAGATGGTCTCTTACCACTGAATATGAAGCATTCATACAACGCCCTGATGAAGGAAATACTTATCCACTAGCTATTTCCGAAACATGCGTCGGTGCACTTCTGTTGATATATGCATCAATGAATTCTTGATTAATTTGAATATAAAATATTGAATTGAGAATTGCTGTTTGTATTTTTTGTGAATGTCTCTTTTTACTATGTATGTTTATTGTTTACTTGCTTTGATATTGTGTTAGTTTTCAGATGTGTTGTTAGTTGTCTCATGTATTTCTTGTTTTACTCCATGTTATGTATGTCAGTGCTCTTCTATAGTGTTGTTGGTGGTGCTCCCAATTGTATCATATCAAAATGTTTCTACAAATGTCTTGGTCGCACAGTCTTTACGTACAAATGAATATATCTATATAAAAAGAAAAAAAGATTTACTAAAATATATTTTTATACTTTTGGCTAATAAACTTTAAAAACCACTGATCTGTATTGGAACAGTTTATGTATCATGGACGGATTGCTATGTACTAATTAATATTGTTTGTGGAGAAGTGTAAATTATTGTTCTCCCTGTTTTCTTCTCCACTGTTATTTAGTAATATCAGGGACCCTCTTGTGTTTTTGTGTTTTCCTTTACATTTGTTTCCACCACAACCACCTGCAAGTAGGATGAAACCACAAAATTTAGGAAAAATGGATTACTTCTTAGAAAAATGCAAAAACTGTGGTAAAATCTTTTTTTTTTCCAACTCTGCATGTTTCTGAAAGCTGGTGATCTTACAACTGCAAAACTTTGGTTGATGGTATTTTTAGGGAAAAAAGCAATATGCTTTCTTCTCCAGCACTTTTCCCCAATGTTGCTGTTGGAAAGTGGATTATTACTAGTGATAAGTTGTTACTTACCACTAGTAATAAGGCCACAAACACAATAAAAGGGTCAGTCAAGGCCTCAATAAATTATTCCCTTGGTCAAACCTTGGTTGCTGGCAACGAGCAGGCAGGCGTAACTTAGGAGACAGGTGTGTAAAGCATTTAAAAACACCAATACATTAAATAAGTAAGACACAACACATAATAAAAATCCAACTCCAATTTATAAAAATAGATTATATTTTTATGAACAAATAGACACCAAATTGACAAAAATCCAATGTAAGGAACCGGAGATATGAGTTATTAAAGAATAAACAGTTTCTAGTTCTTAAAAACATTGAGCGTCACTTTGGGACATCTGATTGCGCTTGACCGGGCTAACTCAAAGTTTGAGGCCAACTGCAAAGGAGCCCTGGTCGGATACACTAAGCGGGAGGCCTCGGTCATAATTTTACCTTCACACTTAGGGGCCGATTACGATGTCGTCCGGAAACTCTTCCGACCGAATCGGTTTTGGAATCGTTTCTGACCGAATCGGGTTCTGCGAGTCCGTCCGACCGATTACGATGCTTCCGAACATCGTTCAGCCGGACTCCCATTGATTTCAATGGGAGCCTGTGTTCCGAACAAGAACACAGGCTCCCATTGAAATAAGGGGTGGTTAGGGAAAACCTTGCACCCTGTGGTGGGCACCCCATGGTGTCTGCTACACTGTGCATGGTTGGAAAGAGGGGTCCCATGGGTACCCCCACGGGCCACAACCAGAGGCCTATGGGTGAAGGGGGTCCTGCTACGGGCCCCTAAAGTCAGACTTCGACAGCCGTTTCGTGCCGGACAAACCGATTCGGAACGGCTGTCAGAATCGGACATCGTAATTGCTCGGTCAGAAACAGTGTCCACAGAGCTGTACGATTCGGCTCGGAACGACTCGGTCTGTCCGAATGCCGTTCGGAACTGATTCGGACAGCCCGGATGGTTTCCATACATAGTAATCGGTCGTTCGAAAAGGAATCCGATTCGGTCGGAAACATAGGTTCAAAATCGGATTTGCCGAATCCAAATTCCATTCGGAGCCTTTCCGGACAACATCGTAATCCCCCCTTAGTCGTTTTTTTAGAGCTTTGTCCCTCGACGTCGAGCAAGGCACTTCTTCAGGCTGGATTCAGTGCGGGTTTGCCGGCTTGAATTTCTGCAAGGCCCTGGTCAAATCCTGGAAGTCTGGAGCTTTCAGCAAACCCAGGCCAGGTCGCGGTTGAAGGTAGCCGGCTTCACTCTCGACGTCGGGTCTGTCACTTTATGGAGCTTTTTCCAAAAGTTGCTCCAAACTTCTCCAAAATTCTGGAACTTCTTCCTGAAGTTCCTCTTGAGGGTTCAACCTGTCCAAAACACAAATCCAAGGGTCTGGAAGCTCCTAGATGGTCATTGGGATGTCTGGACTACAATTCCCACAGTGCACTTGGCCAAATCCTTAAAAGTCCACTGGACGCACTCCAGGATGGGGACTCTTGGTGGAGATGATGCAGGTGGGCTCTGTTAACCTGTAGCTTGCAAGGAGTCCAGTCCTTAGACTTTCAGAGTGAGGCAAAGTCCTTCTGGTGCTGAGTCCCACAGTGTGCAGCAAGTGCAGTCCTGGTGAGTGCAGTCCTCTTGGTGCTGGCCAGGTAGTCGGCAGGGCAGTCCTTCTTCTTCTTGTCTCTTCAGGCAGCAGATCTGAGGAGCTATGTAGCTCGCCCATAATTATCCAAGGTTTCTGGGCATCAAGTGGGGGAGGTACCCCTGACCAATGGGATGCAGGGTGCCACCCAGGTGTATGACCACTTCCTCCAAAGTGTGGCATATTCCTATCCCAGAAAGCATCATTCTTTCAAAATCCAGCATGGAGGAATTATTTCCAGAGGAGCTGGATCAGGCTAACCCAACCTACTAGTGTGGCTAATTTTCCTAAACTCTCCCTTTCCAACCCTCTCCCTAATCTAATTATAGAGGCTTCTGTGTGGCTGAAAAAGCAGGATGTGGAGGTGGGCCTGTGCTGTCCTAAAATGACATTCTCCATTTGAAGACCAGCTTGGCTACCCCTCACCCCCCTTTCTGCTGTCTGCTTTGCAGCTTGTACTTCTCCACCCACAGGAAACCTATTGTATCCTCTGACAGAACACTTCACACCTCATCAGGCAGCACTAGCACAGTCTGGGAGCAGGCTTGCCAATCATGAGACAGGAGCTGGAATCTGGACTTTGGTTTGGCTCACAGAAAAGAAAGTGTATTAACTTCTTTCCTGTAACAGTTATTACAAATCCAACAGAGGTATGTTGTTGGATTTATCTCAACTATTAATTTGATATCTTGAAGTATATTTTACATGGCTCCAAACCATATTTATAGTTAAATAAAATATTATAATGTGGAACCATTCAATACAATGGGGAAAATGGAATTGGTAGTTTTTCCCTCACCAGGCCTTATAAAACATCTTTCATAATGTCCCTGCTTATAGTTTCATGGCACCCTAAACCTGGGGCACCGAGGGGAGACCTTAGGAGTGACTTATATGTAAAAATAAGGTAGATTAATAAATTGGAAGTGCCTTTAAATCCAAAGTCAAATGTACATATAATTTCAATTTAAAAGCAGCCTGCAAGGCCAGGCTGGCTTTCAAAATGACAGCAGGCACCACAGTGGCGCACACTCCAGTGCAGGAAATGTAACAGGCCTCTAAAACTCCCGGCTCTATTGTATACTAGGAACTTATAGGTAGTTTGAATCCCCCTTGCCTTATTATCTACAAGGGACTTACAGGGTCTGTCATTCACAATTGTAATTATACCAAATTACCATGTACTTTTAACGCAGAGCTCAGGCCCTGGATCTGGTTAACAGAGCCCAGGGCACAGAGTCAGAGTCAGAAAACCAGCATTCAGTGGTCAAAATGGGGCAAAAAGTGGGGAACACTTCCAAAAGGTCCTGATTTCTCAAATTTCCTTACATTTTTTTAATTTTTTTTTAAAACAATTAATATTTGGCTTTTTTCTTGGTTCCTTCATTGGAAATCTACAAACCCTGGGTACCTTTAGAATCCCCGAGATGAGGGAAAGAAGGAAATACATTTGGTGTGGATGCCTTCTGTGAAATAAACATTTGAAGGCTTAACTGCAAAGTGCCCCTAACATCAAAGAAGGACTTAGCACTTGGGAGGAAAAGCCCCAGCAGCTAAGGGGTTAAAGCCAAGTTCCATGTAAGGAGCTGTGCAGAGCACATTCTTTTCTTTTCATGTGACCATGTCTTTATTTACTCTGCCCTAAAGAGTGTTTATTGTGCCAGCATGCAGTTTTGCACTTAACATTGTTCAGCTTATGTATATAATATTCAGTTTGTAAGAAGCCCCATAGCCACTCTGGGATGATGAACCGAAAACTGTGTTCACCTAAAACGAGACACTGAGGGGCATATTATCAAGGATTAGCGATATTTATCGCTAACCGCGCTTAGCGCGTTTTTTGTTAACGCCGCCTATTGCTGGAAATTATCGCTGAGATAACACCCTATTAGTAAGGTTTATCTCCATAGCGATAATATTTCCAGCGATAGCGGTAAATGCGAAGAATATCGCTGGAAAACCAGCGATATTCTCGCATTAACGCTAAGGTGGATTCAGCATTAGAATCCACCTCCTATACTTTAAACAGGTAAGTCGTCCTCACTAGCAGGTGTTAAAATCTAGCGATAAACGCGCTTAGCGCGAATTATTTTATCGCTTCGCCTGCCTTGCTAATAGGGGGTAGTGGTGTTAGCGACTGTTTTCAGTCGCTTTTAGTAGGGAACGCCTTCCTTGCATGTCATTAGCGATAATTATCGCTGACATGCAAGACGATGTAACTCCCGGCCGCTAACGCCTGAAAGCTGTCGCTAACGCCTGTTAGCAACAGCTTGCTAATAGGGCGATAAAAATATCGCCGCTTTAGCAGCAAAAAGTGCCGCAAAAGCAGCGATAAAGCCCTTGATAATATGCCCCTGAGACTTTTTAACTGGAGAATTTAGCTGCTTGGAGGGTTCTTCTCTTTCATCATAGTGCAGAGGAGTTCGTTGTGGTTGAAGCTCTTAGAAGATAAGATCACATTAGGCACTAAGGAAAAACATTCCCTAGAGCGCTCAGTCCTTCTCCTGGTTTTCAGGATGCTGTTTCTTTTGTTCGTTTGCTATGTTCTGCCGGATAATATTTTTAACCCCACCCTTGGTAGGAGTGAAGGTCCGCGCCCCAGGATGCTGTGGATATGATGCAGAGAACAGCAGAGTCTTTTATCCTTTCGGGCTCGCCAGTCCCCACTGATGCGTGACGTTCAAGAACATTTTCCACATAGAGTGAACTGTGACGGCTCGTAGGATGCACCCTGCACTCACTAATGAACTCTTCCCACAATTGAAGCGGACGCTGATATATCTCTTTATTTGATATATAACTTGCTGCCACTTCGTGTCGCTTTGCAAGAAAAGCATGTTGATCTGATGTCGTTTCGTTCCTGGTGATGGCTGACAAACCTCTGGTACCTCCCTGGAGTAAGAAATGTTTCCTGGGTGTGGAGACAAGGCAGGGGTCCTGGTGTGGAGTCATCAGAGCACGTATCAATTTGCTAGGACTCGAAGGCTTGGCATATAGGGGCATATTATCAAGAAACGGCGTTAAAATTATTGCCGCTTTAGCGTCAGAAAACTGCCGCTAAAGCGGCGATAATGGGCTTGATAATATGCCCTGGAGAATTCCAATAGAAGCCCATGTTGACACCAGAACATGGGCTTCTATTGGAATTCTCAAGGGCATATTATCAAGCCCATTATCGCCGCTTTAGCGGCAGTTTCCAGCCGCTAAAGCGGCGATAATTTTAACGCCGTTTCTTGATAATATGCCCCATAGTTCTGTCCCATTAGGAACATGAAATGTGCCCACTGATGCATCTTACATTGCTAAGGTTTTCTGAAAATGCCAGGTTTCGGATTCCACCTGAAAATTGAGCGCCTCGTTTGACCTGTCCTATTGCTTCTAGCATCCAGGGCAGCAACATGGGTTGGTGTTACGCGTACATGAAAATACACACAAAGTGAACACACGCCGTAAAAAGCAGAAAAGGGCAGTTCAGGTAAAAAACATACATGAATTTCACGATGCAATCTGTTTTTCTATGATCCCATACCACATACACACCCACATATTGTACGCCAAAAACCATCTGGCTTCCAAGATTGATAAAATGCGTAATCTCCCAGCTGAGCATCCTGGGTGCACCCGAGAGCGGGGGGTTAACTCTCCTTCGCAGGAGTTGACATTCGTAAGGTTTGCATAACATATGGGGGCATATTAACAAGAGGGGGAGATAAAATTATCGCCGCTTTAGCGTCCGTTTTCGGCCGAAAAGCGGCGATAATTTTATCGCAAGATTAGCAAGGACACGCTAGCGCGTGATTCCGTGAGTTAGCACCCGCTTTGCATCTCAACGTTAATGAGATGCAAAGTAGGCGTGCCTCAATATGCTACATGGGTAAATATCGAGAAGGCAGCTTCGCGATATTTACAACAATGCCCCGGCCGGCGTAGCAATAAACAAAATCGCGCTAACCGGCCATTAACGCTGGATTTTAACGTCTGCTAAAATCCAGTGTTAGGCATACTTTGCATGGGAGGTGGATTATGCTGATATGACCACAGGGTTATATCAGCAAGGTTATCGCCGTTTTCCATGGAACATCGCTGGAAAACCAGCGATGTTCCATGGAAAACACCGCTATCGCTGGAATAATTATCGCCATTGCGCTATGCGTTGTTAATACAGCGCTAGCATGGCGATAATTTCCAGCGATAGCCGGCGATAAGAAATCTCACGCTAAGCGCGGCAGCGATAATTATCGCTGCCGCTTGATAATATGCCCCGTACAGTCATAATACATTGCCCTGCAGTTGCCGGGACCTACTGGCTTTGCCAACGCTTGTTGGCAAAAGGTCACTTCGAGTTGTGTAAACACCTGTCAAAAGGGCAGAAGACGGAGGTAGTACGTGCAGGATTATGGCACAAGAGTGCGGGAGGTCTAGTGCTGCGTGATCAGTACAGTGTAGTAAAAGCATTCTTGGGTTCACTTCCTCGTGACTCCGCTTTGCACCCCGCGCGCGCTGTTTACCACGGAATGTCTCCTTACTTATCTGGCACAGAGTCTGCTCCCCGCTCGTAGACGCTGGTCCTGGGCTGGTGGTTTCCATGGCAGCCCCTGGTGAGGGCGAATGCTCCTTCGGGTGCAGGCTGAGTGGGGGCCCAGAGAATCGCTGGCACGGGAGGAGTCTCTAACTAACCCCACTGTTCGCATCATCATTATTACAAGCCTCACACGTACATGTTTACATTTCAATGTAGTTTTGGGAACGCTGCCCACCGCACGTGCCCTCTCTGGAGTGGCAATGCTGCCAAGGGATTACAGAGGGATTTCTGGCGGCATAAACCTGTAGTGTGGTTGGGGGGCAGTCACTGAAGGTGCCCGCCACCAGGCGCCTCAGACGGCAGCGCTTTCACCACGGCCGAAGCTGTTCCCAGGCTGACAAAGGCAACTCTCCGTATGCGTCACATGTGTGGCTCTAAATCAGAGTCAGACCCTGAGGGGCAGATTTACAAGAAACTGACGCATCTGTACAGATGCGTCAGTTTCCCTGCGCCTGCATGAAAAACCCTTGCGCCACCATAAATGCGCCGGGGCAGATTTACAAGCCCCTTGCGACATCTTTACAACACCGCTGCTTCACTTATAAGACGCAGCGGCGTCGTAAACAATGCGCCACTACGCGACAGATTTACAACGTGACGCATCTAGTGAGATACGTCACGTTATAAAGCCCTGCGCTGCATTATACCTGCGTCAGGTATAATGTATGCAGGGTGGGTGTTCCGTCGCAAGGAAGCCCCGTAAAAGTGATGCAGTGAAAGCTACAAGATTTCACTGAGTCACTTTTACATCCCCGCTGCGTCAAAACCTTACGCCTGCTGCAGGCGTAAGGAGTGACGCAGCATTGCAAGTATAGGATGCCCCTGAGCATGCTGGAGTTGCGTCACGCTTGCGACACGACTCCAGCACTGCGTCACCTATACGCTGACAGATGCGTCACGCATCTGTCTCTCCTTGCGCCACGGTGCAACGTCACGCAAAATAAGTGGTGCATCCCTGCTGATCTGCAGGGATGCGCCAGTTATTGTAAATCTGCCCCACCGTATTTACAATACGGCGCACTATGGCGCAAGGATTGACAGATGCGTCAGAAATTCTGACGCATCTGTTGGCGGAAAAGTCACGCATTGCTGGAGTCGTGTCGCATGCACGACGCAACTCCAGCAATGCGTTTTGCAGCCTATTCCCAATACACTGCGTCACTCCTTACGCCTGCTTCAAGCAGGCGTAAGGTTTTGACGCAGTGGCGCCCTAAAAGTCACGCAGTGAAATCTTGTAGATTTCACTGCATCACTTTTACGAGGCTTTCCTGCGTGGGAACGCCTACCCTGCATGCATTATACCTGACGCAGGTATAATGTCACGCAGGGCTTTACAACGTGACGCATCTCCCTAGATGCGTCACGTTGTAAATTTGCCGCATTTATTACGCCTCCGTTGCGTCACAAAAGTGGCGCAACGGCAGCGCAAAAGTGTTGCAAGGGCCTTGTAAATCTGCCCCTAAGTCTATCTGCCACCCAGAGCAGAATGGCGCGGAAGACCCTGCGTCTACACAGATGTGTTCGTGGGCGTTCGCAGCAACGCTCTGCTGACGTCAAGCACTCATCCGGGATTCTCGTGTTCTTCGTCTACCAGAAAGGTTGATGTTTGGACTCATCTGGTTTGTGTTTGGGCTCATCTGGATGATAGAAATAGGCCGCACCTGTCCCACATTTCTGAGGGCATGAGCAGGACCAACACCATAACGGTCTTAAAAGAGCCCTAAATAGATCGGAACGGTCTAAACAAGCACTGGCAATGCTAACAGTTTATTTATTTATTTAATGCAGTTTTATATAGCCAAACTTTACCCAAAGGTATCAGATCGCTTTACAAAAGAACCAGGTGAGTTACATAAGGTACACAAGATAGACGAAACACGCTAACAAGTTACATATATGCAGTTCCAACGCTAACATGCTGCATATTTATATTGTAAAAAATAAAACAGGAGTAAAATACATATTTACAAAGTTCCGGCTTTAATGAGCTGTACCATGCACTCTCACAGGCAAACCGCACTGCACCCTGCACTCACTTGTCTCGTGCTGGGAATAAGAGCAAGAACCAAGAAAACCCACCAACCAGCGCTGCTGCAACGGAACTTGGGCACAACCAAGATTGCATAAGAGGAATGAAGCAACTGAGAGAGCACGCAGGGCTGAAACCGAGAGCTGAGCTACTCGCGACAAGTGCCAGCAAGTGCCTGGTGCACCACGCAAAGTGCCTTAAACAAGATGAGTTTATTCACTGGTAACCTGTCAAGGGGGTACAACTGGGATTTAACAGATGTGGGCTGAGATGAACGAAATAACAAATGTGCCCGCTGCAGTTTGGACAAAGGTAATTTTATCACTGAAGCTGGTGAATAAGACTTTTAGATAAGTCAGCAAGCCTGCATTTCTCTGATCCAAACGGGTGACATAACTACCTGGTTTGCCAATCTCCCCCATTCAAGGCAGAGGAAAGAAAGGATTTTTTAAATATCTGCTAAAGAGCGTAGCATGTACCAGAAATCTCGTAGACGAGGGCAAAAGGTAAGATTAGCGTTAATAGTAACACCAAGATGTTTGGCCACAGTATCAGGGGGTTGGGGTAGGTCAGCTGTCAGTGATTACCAAACGGAGGACCAGGTGTAAGGTAGACTCCCACTACAGCATCTCCGTTTCGTCTGCATTCAACTTCAAAAGGTTATTAGTCATCAAACATGCGACTAAAACAAGACTTCCCGAAAGTTTATGGTCAAAGTCCGAGGTATTACCACTTTGTTGTTTCAGGAATGGGGTATTAAGAGCATAGTTAAAAAAGTTAAACCAGGGGAGGGCGGAGCCGGAACGGCCAAGATGGCAGTCGCTCTATTTTAAGCTCCCGCTCGGTTCTTGGCCCGCACTTACAAACAATGGTGCTGACAGGCAATGCGGCCCTACAGGACTGCTCCGGGAGGCCCTAAGACCGGGAGACCCAGACGAGCCCAGCCGGCCGGTGCAACCACCTGTTTATCGACACAGCGGGCCTGGTTTGTAGGTGCGTGGTTACGGGAGTCCGAAGAGGGTCGGTCCTTTGCCCGGCAGTGTCCCTAGCTTGCGTGCCTGGCGGGGGCATCGGAGGCCGATAATTGACCCCCAGGGTGCCGAGAGGGCCACCCCTGCATTGGCAGCTGTGAGGGAAATGGCAGTGCGGAGCCGGGGTGTGCCGCACGGGGCACTTCATTCATGCTCAGATCTAGCCACGGTGCATAGGGTGACCAACTGGCATGGGTGCAAATTCAGGACGGCAAGTGTAAAAATTCAGGACAAAGGGTCAAAATTCAGGACAAAAATTCAGGTCATAAGGTCAAAATTCAGGACAAAACTTCGGGACAAAAGGTAAGTTTTCAGACACATCAGAGGAAGTTGCGCGATAGTATAAAAGTAAGTAAATAGACAACCACTTAAGTACAAGTCAAAATAGGCAGCTTTGAGCAACTGTGCAGGTTTTTTGTGGTATTTCATAGGATAATAATCTATTTATATGGTTACTGCACTGGGTTGTCCAGTCCGATATTTTGTTTACAACTCATGGTCCTGAGCAGGCATGTTTGGTGAGAGAAGTGGTCAAGAAGATCTGCTCGGATAGTCTTTGTTACTATCATCTCATATCTGAGTGCCATTGTGAGATGTAAAGCGGCACGCATAGGCGAACTAAAGGGAGGATTGCTGTGATGAACCCACAACAGGGAACGCATTATGGGTGTTTCAGCAAGTGGAACTTAAAATATGGAATCTGACTTTGCTTATGGGGGCTTCGCAGAGAGTTGCACTAGCTGACGGAAGTCACAATGATGCTTTTCCCTGCAGCTTTCTTAAAAAAGGCACTGTCAGTACACTATTACATAGTTTATTTTTGACGCCTTGTCTTTTGCTACAAACACAATATACATCTCAAGCACAGCTCATGGCACTATGAGGCTCTCCCTAAAACCTTACACCTAACACAAAACATGAAAACATTTACAATTATTAGTGTAACATTCAAGTAGCAGTTGGGTGTCACTCAAAATGTCATATGCATGATGTATAGATCCCACACATAAGCACACAGCAAATACAGAATAGCAACACATAGGCAAGGGAGTAGACAGAAAATGTAAATACCTCCCACTTTGAACTAAAGCTCCTATGGCACCAAGAAAGCAAAGTAAGTCATCACAACCCTCCCCAGAAGAGCTCTCTTGTCCAAGGATCTAGCCATCCATCCTTCCATCAAACTCCTGATATCCACCATTTCAAATTTAAATTCTGTCATCTATTAATTCTTTCATCCATCATTCAGTCTTTCACCATTCATTCTGTCCTTCCATCTGTGTGCACATCCATATCCAAACCTTTTCAACCATTTGCAAACCTATCCATCATCTATCCATCATTTCACTCATCCATCCCTCCATCCACCCTTCCACTCATCCATCCATCATCAATCCACCCTTTCACCCAATCCATCCTTTCACTCATCCATCCACTCTTCCATCCATCCACTCACTCATCCATCCATTTACCCTTTCACCCATCCAGCCATCCTTTCACTTACTCATCCATCCACCCAGTCACTCATCCGTCCACCCATTCAACTTTTCACTCATCCATCCATCCATCCTTTCTTCCAGCTCTCCCCCTCCCTTTCACTTATGTCTGCTCTACATTCCAATGTTCTAATGTTATTTATTTCTTCTGCAATAATAAGCAATGTGGACAAAATAGCAAACATATTAAAAATTCAAATAAAGGTGTTGCCCAGCAGCCCAGGCACTGAAGGGCACCCCTTTTTGGGCTGCTGTGCACATGTGATTTGGCAAAACATGGTCACTTGCCATGAAGAGAGCCAATGTGGGTTCACTCACTATGTATAAATTCATGTTTATTATAAAAACTTTTGAGAAAGCATGAGTAGGGCCAGACCTAAAACTAACACATCACTAAGAGCCATTGATAGAATCATTATAAAGCATTTGTGTATTAACACAGGTGAGCACGGGGTCAACGGTTCACGGACCGAAAGTGCAGAACAGTTTGGAGGGGCAGGAAGTATGAATTAATATCTCTTAGAAAATAACCGTCCGGCCACAGATCACGTCAGGCTTAAGGAGGACTGAGCTGATTATAAAGTTACTAAAGCTAAATACATGAGCGCATATTCTTCAAAGGAAAGGACTGCCGATTTCAGATCGAGGCGGCGTGCTGGAAGGCAGATCTGGAGGTGGGTGACGCGTGAATCTGCAGCAGGCACCAATTGTGCGGGAGAAGGGTTTGTCAAGTCATTTGATCAGCGCTGCCCCAGTCTCCTTGTGTGAAACACTGAGCATTAAACGGATTGCTCCAGGGCGAACTTCCCAGCATGTGCATCATAAGCGGAATCATGACACTCACAGGAAGGCGGCCAGGGCAGGCCAATTGGGGCAAAAGGACAGCTAAACAGAGAGCAGGGTGTAACAGCTCAAACTGGCCCATTGTCATTCTGTATGTGACATGCAGCCGCAGACAGAATGACAATGGGCGGGTGGGGCCGCACTTGTGCTCGAGGAGGAGTGCAGGCGGCCCCATCAGGGAGCGGACGCCTCTCGCAGGGGAACAGCTCTGCTCCCTGCAAGGCCCATAATTACGCAGAAAAGGCGTCCGTAAAAGGGATCCTCACGGACAACGGACGTGAGGTTCAAATTACGGACGGTCCGTGAAATTTACGGACGGTTGGTCACCCTAATTGCAGCAACCGCAATCACCAACCACCAAGCGGTGCTCTCAGGTGGCAAGCCCCAGCAGGCACATTGGGGGACGAACACCGCCCCTAGGGTAGCGACATGGACTCACCCCTCCATCGATAGCCGTGAGGGGAACGGCGGTGTGGAGCCCAAGACGCGCCGCACAAGGCGACTCCTCCTTGGTTGGGCTGTGGTGCAGCGGCCGCTACCCACAGGACTTGGTGAGAGGTGAGGCCCCTCCCTCCCCCAAACAGCCCCATAAATTACCTTGGGAGCCACAAAGGGCGTGAGGGACCTGGGCCCTGTGCCGTTGATGGTGTTTGGGGAGGTGTGAAGTGCCCACAGGAAGCCCCCACGAGATGAGGGAGTTTTGGAACGAGGACGAGGGAAAGTAGGCCCCTATGCAAGGTGTCCCATACCTGTGGTTTTGGGCTGCTTGTGCCACCTGTACCCAGCTGGGCCAGGGCAGGCGGGCTAGGGTCCACAAGGCCTACATACTGCTGACCTACGAGGGCCGCTGAGGGACCTACCGGCGACAAGAGAACCCTTGGAGATACCATGGGCAGCGACAGACACCTGGTGACCCGGTTCAATCAAAGAGCGACAAATTTAAGGCCCCCATAGGGGATCACTGACAGAATATCGATCACAACAATATCGTGATACAGAAATATTGTGTCCAAAATATTGATTACAAACATTTTGCTTCCCTGTACTTACAATGGTGAGTACATAAATATAAACAAAGAAAATCTAGCTCCACACTAATATCATTGAAAAGAATACAAACAAATTGGCTTTCATTATATATAGTATAAAATAGCAAATCTTAAATATTTTAACATAGAACATTAATATAAAGTAAATTAAATAAATATAATTAATATTTAAAAATATATATAAATATATACTCACACACATACATATTTTTATATACATATATATAATGTAACACTATTAATAAATAAATATATTTAAACTTATATAATTTTTTTAAATTATTTATTTTAATTTACTAAAAAGCATAAATATGTATATATTTATATGTTTGACTGAAACAACAAATATTGAAACATAAGTACAAAATATTAAAATAAATTACCTAATTAATTAAATATACAAAAACTATAAATTAAAAAAATATCTAATACAAATATTGCACTATTTTATCCTTCTCTAGATTTAGGGGCTGGGAGCCCTGGGAAGGTGATTTGGTGGTGAGTTTCCGCACTGCTCACAATTGTAATGGGGATAATTTTTGGATGAAAGATGCTTCTATTGGGGGGGGGAGTGTAGGGGAGGGGGATGTGGTTTTGTTGACTTGTTTCTTAAGAGGGGCATGGTCCTAATATTCCTCCGTAGGTATGGCCCCCAGGTTGTAATGCTACAGGAAACACAACTTATGGGAACTAATTGCCCGCTTCTGGTGAGGTATGAGTACTCCACAGTGTATCATGCAGGCTTATACCACGGCTCTAGGGGAGAGGCAATTCTCCTCTACAACTCTATGCAGATGGTTATGCCCGGGAGGTTTGCGCGGGGGGAGGGCTTGATAGAGGGCTCCCTGTACAATCTTCCACAGAATACCTCCTCTACACTGTTAACACTTAGGGACATGGTCCTATCTCTCCCAGCTGGCAGGATAATGCTGGGGGGGGGCGGGGGCGGCAACTTCAATGATATCCTGGATCCCTTAGATTCTCTCAGGAGCCGCGGCTAGAACCTAAGGAGGGTAGGGGTCTGGCGTGCTGGGCCTTGGGACTGGGGCTCTGTGATGCTTGGTAGGTCTGGAATCCTACAGCACGAGAATACACTCATATCTCGGTAGCCCACAGCTCCCTCTCCCATATAGACCTTTTCCTGCTGCCATCCACTAATCTCCTCTGCATGCGAGTATCCCGCATCCTCGTAAGGAGAATATCAGACCATGCACCAGTCACCCTTCGGGAGGGAGATGCCAGGGGGCAGGGGAAAAGAACAATGTGGCGCCTCAATGCCTGGTTCCTGACCGACTCATGGCTCGTTCAAACCCTGGAGACGGACCTGGAGGTGTTCCTTGATATTAACTACGGATCAGTTGATTCACCAGGGATTCTCTGGGAGGTCAGCAAGGCTACTAAGAGAGGTAATGCCGGTTCCTGCATTAGAGATCAGGCCTACATGAAACAAACACGGATAGCATAGTGGAAGTTTTTGATATTAAAGTTTGAGACCCACAGAGGTGGCACCCTATCAGAACTTCTGAGCTGCCACTTGGCAGTGGAGAGAGCTGACCTGTGACAATTGTGTCTGAACGAGGCCCGTGGATGCTGGGAAGCCTCTGCAGGAAGAGTGTATGAATGGGGGGACAAGTCGGACAGGCTTCTGCATTGGCTGGCCTCTAGGGAACTAGGCTGCCCACTAGGGAACTAGCATAAAGGGTGGTCGCCCACAACACTGGGCCAGACAGCACACAGGCCACTACAGGTCCAGCCATGGCAGATGCATTTGTAAACTATTATCAAACCCTGTATGCTTTGGGGCCGCGCCCCTCTCATGAGATAAAGAGTCCCTTTATATCCCCCTGCCCCTTCTGACCCCCACAGACAGAGAGGCCCTTGAACAGCTTCTGACAATAGCAGAGTTAAACGACGCCCTATTGGAACTCAGTCCGGGCAGAACCCCAGGCTTAGACGGGTTCCACACGTAATAATACAGCAAATTGCACACACTCATTCAGCTCCCTCTCCTGAATATGCTCCTAGACGCTACTAACCGCGGCCACTTATTGCCTGAACTGGATCCTGGCCACTATCGTGGCCCTGCTGAAACCTGGCAAGCACCCCAACCAATGAGCTTCTTACCAGCCTATTTCCCTCATTAACACCGAGGTTAAACTTTACGCTAAATTACTAGCGAGGCCCCTGATCTAAATGTTTGACCGCCTAGTCCACCTAGATCAATGCGGCTTCATCCCTCGCCAAGCACTTGACACTGCATTTGCAGGGTTGATCTCGCCCCAGCCAGATTCCGGGAGCTACATTGTGGCACGGCATTGATGTTGCTCGATTTTGAAAAGGTCTTTGATTCCTTGGACTGGGTTTTCTTCATGAAGCGTTGGTCAAAATGGGATTGGGATCCCGATTCTGGGCCTATGCCGGTATTATATACGCCGGGCCACAGATGAAGGTGCGTGTGAACGGTGTGGTTTCCTCCAGATTCCCAACTGGACGGGGTACCAGACAGGGATGCTCTCTGTCTCCCATTCTTTTTGCCCTGTCCATAGAACCCCTGTCTCAGTGGATACGTTGTGATGCCCGAGTTTGGGGGTTTGACTGGGGGATGGAACTAGAATACAGGATAGCCCTCTATGCTGACAATGTCCTTTTACTTATGGCTCACCTAGCGGAGACTGGACCAAGCCTCATTTCCATTCTTGATGCATTCGTGGGGGCATCGGGTCTGACAGTGTGTTGGTCAAAATTCCTACTGATCTCTCTCGGAGAAGACAGGGATGACGAGTCCTGGCACCCTGCCCTGCCAATCCGACATCTTAGCCTCTGCTGCATAGGAATCCAGATGACGTGGGAGCAGGACCTAGCTTGGAGTCTCAATCTTCGCTCCCTTACTCACTCGATCCACTCTGATCTAGACAGGTGGACTAAATTGCCCCTTAATGTGTTGGGCAGGGTGACCCTGTACAAAATGATGATCCTCCTACCACTCCTTTACGTACTTCAGAATTGCCCTTCTCTATTCCCAGTCGATGGTTCACTGCCATAACCTCCCAACGTGGAATTCCTCTGGGCCGATAATCCTCCCCTGACTTCCTTTAACAAGTGTGTTCGATCTACTTACAACACGGGCCTTGCAATGGCCGATATACAGCTTTACTATTGGGCGGCACAGACTGCAGTTGTAAATGACTGGCTGTGCAGGGAGTGGGCAGACCCTGCCTTTAGGTCAGACACCTCACTGATCGGCTATGATAATCTTATGGGCATGTCGATCCCTCACATGCTCCTTGAGATCACCAAGGTTGTCTTCCTGGCATGGCGAGCTGCCCTAAAGTGGACAGGTTGGGATAGGCAGAAAACGCGTGAGACGCCCCTCTGGGTGGGTGGATGGCTAGACCAAGTGGCACAACTCGACAGGTTAAGGGATGGGACAATATCGGCATTTCTCAGCTGGGCGATATCTGGGTGGGCGACCACATAAAATCCTTTTTGGACTTCCAAACCGAGTTTTCCTTTCATAAATCGCAATTCTTCCGATACCTCCAACTCCGTCACATGCTCTCTGGTTACAAGGAGGCGCACCTCCAGAATATAACCCCCTGGAGGCCTAGCCACTTATGGGCTCATTGCCCCAAGGGGGCCATCTCCCAGATCTATAGAGCCCTGACAAATCATTCCCCATGTACACTGACGCAACTAAGGGAGTGATGGGAGGGGTGGCTGTGCCTGCTGGAGACGGAGTAGAGGGAGGCACCATGGTACCACGGACCTTAGCCATTTCAGCTTGGCTGCGTCTTGTCCAATTAAATTACCTCCACTGCATGTATTACACACCCCAGCGTTTGTGGAGAGCCTACAAACTCCCCGATCCCACCTGTACTAGATGTGGGGGTGAAATATGCGACTCTTATCACATGGTTTGGCCGTGTCCCATCATCCAGAGGTATACTGGCTGACTATATCCACCATCTTGGAAAAAGAAAAAGAAAAACGGGGGAAGCCCTAATCACCCTACTTCTCAAGGGCTATTCATACACTGGAAAAAAGGACTGAGAAGCAGGAAAAGATACAACTATTACTAAATCTGATGATTACATCAATTAATCATAGATACAACTCGAAAAGTACGAGATCATTCTTTTATTAGATCCCTCCAAGTATTCACATTTTATCCATGTTGGAACAGAATTGCTGTAAATTGTGGTACATAAAACATTCAAATCCTTCTATATACAAAAATTAGACAAAATAGTACAAAACATTACACGGCGAATCAGTGGCGTGAGCATCGAGAAGGCGCGAAGGTGACACGCTGCCCCTCGCCCGTTGGTTTGGACTTGTGTGCCGCCGGCGCTGCTAAACAGAGTACGAGTACGATTGTCCTGGAGGCAGCGGAGCCTCCTGCTGGAGCCCGCGCGCCCGCGCTCTACTCTTGATGGTCCTCCCTGTAATCCGGTCCACTGGTACCCAGTGTGGTCTTTGAGATACTTCTCAGCTCCCCTAGAGGTTGTGGATTCCTCATTTTTGATTGGCCTGACTCGAGTCTGAGACACTCCTGTGCTCCGTGTTTCATTATGTCCTGAAGAGGCCTATAAGCCAAAGGCCGAACCGCGTTGACACCTCATTTATGAAGTCTCTGGAAGGCTTGGATTACATAATGTATTAAATACACTGTATGTTGCTTTAAGATCTATGATTTTTGCTTTGCATATACATAAGGACCCCAGAGACTATCGTTTAGAGTGATTGTGCAGGAAGTTTATGCACAGCTTCCTACAAGTATATGTGTGGAAGATAGGAGTATTTTTATAGGGATCTAATTTGGCTTTGTACGATTTTTGTAATGTTTTGTACTATTTTGTCTAATTTTTGTATACAGAAGGATTTGAATGTTTTATGTACCACAATTTACAGCAATTCTGTTCCAACATGGATAAAATGTGAATACTTGGAGGGATACAATAAAAGAATGATCTCGTACTTTTCGAGTTGTATCTATGATTAATTGATATAATCATCAAATTTAGTAATAGTTGTATCTTTTCCTGCTTCTCAGTCCTTTTTCCAATATATCCACCATCTTGTCATCGGTCCTGGGACCTTGAGGCATCATCAAGTGTTGCGCTGTTGGCGCTGGTGGACGATCTGGGAGGCCCGAGAGGGGACTGAATCCTGGTGGGGTTGGGGACTTTGTTAGCAAAGAGAGATGTGGGTAAACACTGAGGTCCCCAGAGGCCCAGACGATGAAGTAGAGGAGGAAGGGCAAGGGCCATTCTGCGAAATTGAAGGAACCTATTTATTTAGTGCGAGGCTGCCCAATAAAATACCGGAAGGTATAAGGGTAATGGTGGGCGTACTATGGACTAGACACTACGCCTATGTGTAACTCAAGGGGCAAAGGTGGTTGAACGGGGGCACCCTCCAGTCATGCACATGAGAACATCTGCAAAGGTTTGTAATGTGTGCGACTACTATGTGCCTATAAAATAAGTAAAGTGTTATTATTAAAGAAAAGTAAAACCAGAATAACAAATTAAAGAAACTAAAAAGGTTAAATAAACCTTGAAGAACTTCACAAAGCGCATAATACTTCTTTATAAAGGAATGTCCAGTATATTTACTTTTCATCAATAGCTGTGCTTTAATTCACACAAAACTAAATAATAGTTAACATAAATTTATTAATGTATTTAATGAAAAAAAAACTCTCTAGCGCCACCTGAAATAGAGATCCACATAAGTACGGCTTTTAGTGATAAACAATGCATAGATTCTCCACATGGTGTTTGCCAAGAAGTTCACAACAGAGAGTTCTTCCCATTGTAGTTGCCACTGATCTCAATGTAACACCCTGTCCTCTTGCTCTTGTCAGAGAGTTCACAAGGAAAAACATGTTCCAAGTCCATTTGTGAAAATGCTCACAATATAAAAACTGATTCTCATTGTACTGAAGGAGTGCAGTCAAAGGCTGATTCTAGAAGGTGTTGTGGGCTACAAACTCACAACCGAGCAACACACAAAAATTCACACTGTTGGAAATTGGGTCACAATTTCTGTCAGGATGAAACACAAGCAAACCTCAAATTAACCTGTGCTTAGCCCTCTGGTAGCTTGGGACAATGCAGTCAGGCTGAACTTAAAGGCAATGTGCAAAATATTCATGCACCACTTCGAACAGTAACAAAGGTGGAAATACAACACAAGAAAAAAATCCCACACAAATTTAGAAAAATAGAGTATAATGGCAAAACTCCAATCGATTTTTAGTAATATTAGTGCCTGGAAGCACAAAGCACCAACTGTGGTTATCTGGTCACACCGGACCGGGACAAAGTCGCAAGTTCAGGTTGACCGCAATAAAGTGCAGGCTGGATATAGGGACCAAGTTAGACCCTCTGAACAAAATACCTTAAATCCTGGTTTACGGAGCATTGCAATGTCCCGTGTCAGCTGTGGACTGTGAAGAAGCTGCAAGGCTGCGAAGTGGGGTCCTGCGTCGTCGTCGAGGATGTCGCCGATGAGGAGCTTGCGATGCAAAGGCCTGCATAGGGGATGCGTTGCGCACCAGCGGCTCCCAGGAAACTGCAGGCTGTGATGCAAGGTCCTGCGTCGGGGCTGTGTCGCGCAGCGGTAGTCCCGAAGTGGCTGCAAGGAGATGCGTTGTGCTGCATCTGTTCTGTCCACAGGACGATAGCTGGGCTGGCAGAGCAACATTCAGATCCACTTCCAATGGTCCAGGGCAGAGGTGGCACCACTTGGGGGGTAGAGACACAAAAGACTGAGTCCAGGTGCTGGGTAGAAGGTGGTTGGGGGCTTTTCTGTTCCTGAATCTCTGATCAGGACGCCAGCCAACAAGCCCTTGAAGTCACTCTGGTGGTCCTGGGTTAAAGATACAGGTCCAGTCCTTTCAGTCGGGCAGCGGGCATCAGGGCAGCAGAGCTTTAGTCCTTCTTGCAGTAGAGCAGCACAGCAGTCCTTCTGAGTCTTCCACAGGTCCAGTGGTGTACAGAAGAGTTGGGTCTGAGGGTCCATTATTTTTTCTTGGTACCCATTTTAAAGTAGGGGAAGGTTCTGGAGGTTTTCACTCCCAGAAGTGTTTGGACTTTCCTGCCTCCCTGCCCTGGACAAAGCTTGTCTGAGGTCAGAATAGATCAGTGTCAAACCCTTTGTGAGTGTGATCAGGGAGAGCCTTTATTGTATGCAAGTGTGAAGGAGACACGCTTTGCAGTACCTCCGTGTACTGATATTTTAACAGTCAGTGTTTTAATCGGGGCACGTTCTGGTTGTTTTTATTTGCACCAATCTTGTTCTGAGGGACGCTTTTTAATCTGTAAAATCCTTACCCGAGTCTTGCATTATTTGTCCGCTCCTCTCCGGTCCACCGCAATCGGGCTCCGATTGATTGAGTGGAGAGAGGCTGCGTTTATTGCTGCCGTGAGCACTTTCGGGCGCCATATTCAGCGGTCAGCGCTCTAGTGGTTGCTCCCGGGGACATAAATTCTTCCGCATTCGCGGCCGCGCAGCAGAGAAGGAGACACGCTTTGCAGTACCTCCGTGTACTGATATTTTAACAGTCAGTGTTTTAATCGGGGCACGTTCTGGTTGTTTTTATTTACACCAATCTTGTTCTGAGGGACGCTTTTTAATCTGTAAAAACCTTACCCGAGTCTTGCACTATTTGTCCGCTCCTCTCCGGTCCACCACAATCGGGCTCCGATTTATTGAGTGAAAAGAGGCTGCGTTTAGGGCCGCTGTGAGCACTTCCGGGCGCCATATTCAGCGGTCAGCGCTCTAGTGGTTGCTCCCGGGGACATAAATTCTTTCGCATTCGCGGCCGCGCCGCTGGCGCGCAGAAGGCAAGCCCGTCTGCGCTCGTCCGCGCCTGGACGCTGCCGGCTGCCAGGCGATGCTGCCCGTCTTGTTACCGCTGCTTTCACCGCCAAGGGTTAGATACTCCAGAGACATGTTGATGCAATTAGAGCATGGGATTATGTGCAAGGGGCCGAAGTATCACCCAGGATACAGGAGCGTCTATCCGCTGGAGGAATGTCCCCATTGTGGTTGGACTATAGATGAGCTAAGGCCATCCGCCTGTAGCCCTTGCCCTTTCCCCGGAAATAAGCAACTGTTGAAGGAATTGCCCGGGGGGGGGGTTGGAAATCAGGCCAAGGAGGGGCAAGCAGTCCCTTTTCAGGGACTCTATCTCAATGCCAGATCCATTTCGAAGCACGGTGCCGAGATCTGGGATCTGTTAGATAGCATAAAACCAGATATCTGTCTCTTTACGGAGACTTGGCTACACCATGACGCTACACCGGTCTTGGCCATGGCATTCCCCGCAGACTACTCCGTTGTCCGCCTGGACCGTTCCAGGAAGAGAGGTGGAGGGCTAGCCATTGCTACACATTCCCCTTATTACGTTAAGACCTTAGACTCTGTCTCTTCCACCAATTTAGAGTTACTTATTTTCAGGGTAGAACAAGCACAGACACCTCTTTGTACCGGGGCACTAGTCTACCACCCCCCAGGAGGAAACAAAAAAGAGTTCAGAACATCATTATTAGAAAGGTTGGCCCCGTATACACTGTTAACAGACAGGTTCATATTAGTAGGAGATTTTAATCATCACCTGAAGGCCTCTTCCAAGGCAGAGTCAGCCTACTTATTGGCAGCCATGGAATCCCTAGACCTCTGCTCAAGAATCTCTAGCCCTACTCATGTGGCGGGCCATGTGCTGGACTCTGTCTTTACTAACATCATGGACCTAATAGTAGAACCTCCCTTGACTCTGGGGTGTACTGACCACTCAGCACTCAGATTCTCCTGGCTGCCTATGAAACGGGCCGGCCAACCACCTGTGCGCAGTGAGCTGCGCAGATTGTGGAGAAAGGTGACACCTGTAGCATTCAGTCAGGTTTACTTAGCCCCCTCGCTGAAACATTGCGAAGACAGTGACGCAGCCTTAGTAAAGTTTGAGGCCTCCATAATAGAAGCTCTGGATACCCTTGCCCCGCTCAAGAGGGTGAAAATACAGGCCAGGGCAGCCCCGGCCCCATGGTATTCGGACTCGCTCAAAACAGAAAAGGCCCTCTGTAGGAGCAAGGAAAGAAAATGGAGTAGATCCAAGTCAACACTAGATGAATCACTCTATCGTATGGCCCATAGAGCCTACTTAAATAGCTGCAATGTAGCCAGAAGAACTCACCTAGGCCACCGCATTGCGGAGGCAAAAAACTCCTCTAAGGAACTCTTTAAGATTCTTAAAGAATTCACTAACCCGAAGGCTAATAACCCGCTTCCTCCACCGACCCAGGAGTTATGCGATAACTTAGCCAACCACTTTATTCACAAGACAGACATAATCTATCGTGCCTTCGGGACGGAGGAGGTAGAGTGTGAGGGTGTTTCTTCTCCAGCCACCCGTTGCTCGTTGAGCTTAGAATCTTTTCCAGCCATCACGAGCGATCAAGTGGGCCCATTATTAGCGCACGTGAAATCGGGTTCCCCCTTAGACCCGATGCCCCGAGTGTGATGTAAGCACTTGCTCCGGTCTTAGCGGACGTGCTTGCAGAGGTTTGCAACATCTCGCTTGACACAGCCATTTTCCCTCGCAAGTGGAAAGAAGCTCGCATCAAACCATTGTTGAAAAAGGCCTTAGCGGATCCATCCGATCTTCTAAATTATAGGCCCATCTCTCTCCTCCCTTGTTGTTCAAAGATTATGGAGACCCTAATAAATAGCTATCTGGTTGGCTTCCTGGAACAGAATGTCCTTCTAGATCCTTCCCAGTCAGGGTTCTGAGCAGGCTATAGTACAAAGGCCGCACTGCTCAAAGTCACCGACACGATAAGGATGTCACTGGACACAGGAATTCCTTCTATGTTAGTCCTGCTCGATTTGTCGGCTGCCTTCAACACCATCTCTCATCGTATCCTGTTGGATAGGTTGCGAGGGATTGGTGTCGAGGGCAGGGCCCTTAAATGGATCCGGAGCTACTTGTCCAACAGAAAGCAATGTGTCCAGCTGGAGACTCTGGTGTCCCAGACAATCCCGGTTGACAAAGGAGTCCCGCAGGGGTCTATCTTGAGCCCTACTTTGTTTAATGTATATGTGGCCCCTTTGGCCCAAGTCATCAGAAGCTCCGGGTTCGAGACCATCTCGTATGCGGATGACACACAGGTGGTAGTCCCCATAGAGGCAGATTCCACCGCGACTAAAGTTAAGTTCAAAGCCTGTATGTCCAACATTGCTATCTGGATGAGGAAGAACTTCCTCCAGCTTAATTCCACTAAGACAGAGATTCCGCTGTTTGGTAAGGCTGAGGAGTTATGGTCCTCTGACTGGTGGCCACCTGAACTAGGAGATCCACCTTCTCCCAAAAGTTGTGTTAAGAACCTAGGGATTAAGATTGACTACAAACTGACCATGGAGGAGCAAGTGAGGACGCTGTTAGGCACCTGCTTCGGTACCATGCGGCTGCTTGGGAAAATTTTCCCCTGGATCCCTCTTGCAGCCAGAAAGACCCTCATTCAGTCCCTCCTGGTGAGTCGACTGGATTACGGCAACTGTCTGCTGGTGGGTGCAAGGAAGGATCTCTTGTCTAAGTTGCAGGTGGTACAAAACACCGCAGCCCGCCTCGCCTTAAGTAAACCGGCCCGTACTCCCTCGCTACCCCTCTTGCGTCAACTCCACTGGCTTCCCATCAGGAAACGAGCCGTGTTTAAGTTACTCTGCACGGCCTTTAAGGCCCTCCATGGGACGGGCCCAGAGTACCTTAAGAAGAAACTTGAATGGTACACACCCGGGCGGCGGTTGAGATCCAGTAATTGCCATCTACTGCGCCCTCGGAGAATTAGGAAGGCCACAGTGGGTGGTAGGGCCTTCTCCCATCTTGCCCCCAGCCTATGGAATAAGCTCCCGGAGGAGATTCGTGCCTGCCCCAGTCTGTCCCGATTTAGGAAACTACTCAAGACATGGTTGTTTTAGACTCTACTGCTTCGTCAGAGTCACTCTCTCTGGCGCGAGAGATCCCCTTGGGGATGATTCGTCGCGCTTTACAAATGACTAAATAAAAATAATAAAAATAGGTGACAGCCTCTACCCCTCATCAACTCAGAGATGGCCCATTCTGTCAACACCTGTGCTCCTTTGTCTCACTGTTTGGGAGCAATATAAAAGACCAACTGCCACCTACAGCTAGTCATGTGACCCAGGAAACAGGCTACATACACCAAATGGTTGGGGCAAGAAAATGCCATCTTTCTAAAAGTGGAATTTTCAGAATTGTGACTTAAAATCCAACTTTACCTGTTAAAGAGGCTTTTAAAATCCAATTCTTTAAACACCAAACTCAACATTCCTACTTGCTCCCAATTGAAAGTTAGCACTTATTAAATGTAATAACGCAACCCATTGTTATCCTATGGGAGAGGTAGGCCTTGCAGTAGTGAATGACAACCATGTATCATCCAGCCTTTTAAATATCAAACTGCAAAACTATAATCTTTGCTTACGTTGAATTATATGGATTGTGAACCTTTTGTGTTTATGAGCAAAGCCGACGTTGGCACTCGTGGAACTTTTTAAAGCCTGAACACATGAAAGTTTGCAAAAAGTTTGGATTACCGTTGAAATAAAAATGGAATAAAACTGGACAAAATTAAAGAACATCATTTGATCTAATTGGATGATTAAAGTTTTCTGTGCTGTGCACCCTGGGTTGTGGGACCTGACGAGGCCCCATCTGTTTTCACAAAAGGTTTATTTTGCCAGGTCGAAATGGCAGTTTAAACTGCACTCACAGGCTGCAATGGTAGGCCTGAGACACGCTTAAAGAACTATGCTACTTAAATGGGTGGCACAATCAGTGTTGCAGGCCTACTAGTAGCATTTAATTTACAGGCCTTGGGTACATGCATTATCACTTTACTAGGGTCTTACAGGTAAATTAAATGTGCCAATTTGGTGTAGGACAACATAGCATGTTTAAAGGAGACAGCACACGCACTTTAGCACTGGTTAGCAGTGGTAAAGTACACAGAGGCCTAAGGCCAACAAAAACAAGATCAGCAAAAATAGAGGAGTAAGGCAAAAAGTTTGGGTGATGTCTACCCTGAGGCTATCAGGTCTAACACATACACAACAAATTAATGTCAAAACAATGAATTTTCTGTAAAAAAAGACAACACACTTTATTGTTCCCACAACTAAATACTGTAATTAAAATGACAAATATTTACCAAATTGTCAGGTGGAAATTATATTGAAATTCCTCCTATAGGGGCTTTGCAGAATAACCACACTGCACATCTCATACTAAATAAATATCACATACAAAAACAAAACTATGTAAATGTAGCATGTTCATATTCACTTTGAGGCACCATGTGACAATTTTCACACCAGCAGGCCGTAATCCAAACAAATAAAACACGTATATGGCCTAGTGAAAAATATGAGGCTTTTCACAATCAAAAAGTCTACAAGCTTTGTCAAGTAGTTCACTATGTAAAATGACAAGACTTGTTTGTCATCACACTTAATAATCAATAGAGCAAGCCTGTTGGTTTTAACTTAAACATTAACATGACCATATTGTCTCTGCTTAAAGAGACCCATTAAACAATTTAGGCAGATCCATAGTATACAGTGACATGATCAATAATGCTCCTTCAGCAAACAACAAGCATCTACAAAGGCCTGACTTTTGCCAAATACTTAACAAAGTGAAATCAATTCATATTGTGTTTGTAGCATAGTTCAAAAGGTAAAGTCTTTTCCTATGGTGTGTGTCATGTAGTTCGCAATGTTAAATCCTTTGCCGCTACATTTGCAAAGGGTTAATAATGTTAAACCCATTTATAGTTTTCGCAAAGGCTTCACAGTGTAAAACCCCTTCCTACTCTATTTGTCAGCGTTCACAATGTAAAACGCCTTCCTATTGTGTTTGATAAACCAAGTTGAGGAGGTCCAATGGCAGTCACATGTTACCAGCCCCAATTGTGTCCAGGGAGGTCTTTCCCTCTGGTGTCATTGATGCATCTGCACCCTAGACACCTAAAATGGGGACTAAGTGCCCCTTTTAGCACATGTCTATAAGGGTAACTAAGCAGTGCTGAATCAGGGCAGTGCTGTGGGCTAGAAACTCAGAACACAGTACCACACCACATGAACAATCATCAAATTAATGTCCAGCAAGCGCTTTTCTCTAAAGGTTCTTTAATGCACACACGACTAAATACTACAATCAAAATGGCAAATGTTTACAATTTTCTAGGTAGAATTACAAACTGTAACTCCTCCCATAGGGGCTTTGCAGATTAACAAGGGTGCAAATCACGTACCCTAAAAAAATATTGCATGGGCAACTAACCTGTAAATATAGTCTGCTCCTGTTATCTTTAAACTAGGAGGTGATAATTTTTACACCAGCAGGCTGTAATTGTAAAATAAACAGCAGTAGTCTCAGTAGTCCTATATATGCCTATTGGAAAACATGAAACTTTCACAAACAAAAAGGTTAGTCTACAGGCCCTATCAAGTTGTTTACTAAGTAAAACGAGAGGCCTACTCAACTCTGCTACCAAATTTAATAATCAATAAAGCAAGCCGATTGACTTTACTTTGAACATAAACATGTCATCTCTGCCTAGAAAGAGCCATCAAACAATTTAGTTAGACACAAAGTACATTGACTTAAAAATGAACTGTCTTTCTATGACATCAAGGATTGAATGGGGATGGTCCTGAAAAGGGTCATGTATACTAAAATCCATGCTATTGCATTTGGCTGAAAGTTGACAGTGTAAATTGTATTTGTAAAAAAGTTCAAAATGTATGGCTACTTCCTATTGTGTTTGTCAGAGTTCAAAATGTAAAACCTCTTTGGAATTGCAATTCAGAACCAGGCACCCATCAACATATGTTCTTTGAATGTACGCCATTAGACTCCTTTTGGGGTCCTATACAGAAATACTTGTCGCTAATCTTTAATACACCTATAACTCTTTCTCTGCCTATGATTATGCTAGGTCCATGGGCTGTAGTTACCCCTTTACCTATTGACAATACAGATTTGGAGCTATTAGATTCCCTCTTATCCATCGCAGTCAAAATTATACTCACAGAATGGAAATCTTTTCATCTTTTATCTTACCATACCTGGTGGGCGTGGGTGTCATATCTTTGCGGAGCTCATACTCTTATTGAAAGAAAACAATATTCGCCTCCAATTGCTGGGAATGTATGGCATTCATTGGATAATTATATGGATTTGTCTACTCTGGGTTTGGTAGCTCAACATCCTTTTGGGTCCTTCTCTTGATTTAGTCATTATATGTGTGGCAGATGTCCCATTGCAACCTCCTCCCTCCTAATATCCTTTCCTCCTCCTCTCCTATTCTTTCTCTTTCCCGTCTCATTTCTTTCCCTCTTGCTGATGTTTTTTTTTACCAAGCGATACACATTCTGTCATACATGACTTTACTGCGCCATATGATGATCTTTCATCTCTCCCAATCTTCCTTGGGATTATAATTACTACTCAATGAATTTGAAATACCTGTTATCTGTTGTAGTGTAGTTCCTATTTCCCTAATAGGCTCTGCGCATTGGAATAATATAACCTATAGGTTTGACATAGGACTGAGGTCGGTATGTCCCTATCGATTATATTAAACTTAGTTACCTGTGCCAGCTAGCTCAGAGGCCACTAGAAACTCCTTGAGAACAAGAAGGGAGTAGTTTCTGGCACCCGAAAAACATGACAACTTTGTTTCCCTTTAGAAGCGGAACGTGTCTCAGAATCGTGGAAACAATAGATAACAGTTTCACTCATTCAATCGTGCATGCTTAGTTTCTACAGAGTTACACAGAAAGGAAAGACGGGCGTTTCAATAAAAAGGGTTTTATTGAACAGTCTTGTTTCTCGTGTAAGAGATATGTGCTGTTATGATCACAAGACAGTATGCAAGATAAATAATGTACAGCGTAAGCAGTAGAAATAAATAATACTGCGCTAGCATTATCTTTTAGCATATATTCATGTACATAAATAACATGAGCTAAAAATGCGAGTACTCATTGAATGCGTCTCTAAGCTAGTTCTACCCCAATGTGCCTAACCTAGTCTAGGTGTAGGGAAAGATATAAGTAGGTGGAGTATTCTCTAGTATGGTAGACTAAGAGTGTGTTAAGTCTAATATGCCAAGAGTCCCTCTAGGTTCTAGTCAGCTCCATACCTTGAGAATGAGAGCGGTGGGAATCTCCTGCCGGGTCTGAAACTCTAACACCCCGCGAAGGGAGTTAGAACACTGGAAGCTGGATTCGTCTGCGTGCAGGAATGACAGCGTCTTCTCAGTGCGTCAGGCCGGGATACGGGCTCCTCTGAAGTCGAGGTCTCCTCTAACTTGCTCTGGCAAGGGAAGGTATATTTATACCTGGTAGGTGTTGTGGAATGTTAGCATTGACGTGAAGTCGGACAGAGGAAGACCTCAGGAATGAACCCTTAAGGTATAACGGTTCATACATAATAGATGAGTTCTTGGAGAAATCAATAGTCCTGTGCTAGGGGAACTCCCGAAGCTTGAGGGTCTGGTTTCTAAGAACTCGTTGTGACGTTAGGGTGGACGGATGTCGGTGACCATGCCTGTATTTGGAGTGCACGGTTAATGCCTAAATAAGGACAGGGATTTCTATGCCTCTATAAGGGCAATGCGAATTGTGCCTATATAAGGACATGATTCAGGAAAACCTATATACGGACCCCTAAAGCGGAATACAACACCCACTCCATCTTCGATTGAACGATAATACTAAATGCTAAACATTTAAATGTTAAACATAAAATTGAGTACCACATATTGCTAAAAACATTTGTAAAAGCATTTTAAAAGAAGCTCAAAACTGTTGACATGCAATAGGTACTGTACATTTTTAAGCAACAGTTTCATTCTAAGCATAAAACGGAAGTAAACATGCAACGTGAATGAAACGGAAATATATACATATGACGAAATGGTCGATGAGTTCTAAAAATCAAAGCCATTGCATATCATGGAATTAAATAAAACGTTAGACAACTGAGGTGACAATGTGTCCCTGGAAGTATTCAAAGAAGTCCGTTTTATAAGACTAGGTCTACTGTAAGCAGATTGTTCATTTGCCATGTCATTTCAAAAAATTTAAAAAAAGAAAAAGTTCAATTCTGGGAAATGTTCCAAGTTTGAAAAATATGAAGGCCAAATTTCATTGTTGCCCTGGTACACTGTGAGCCGAATCAAAGTCAGTGTAGGGGTCTGGCGTAAACATTAGATCATCTATGTCCGTAGCCAAAATATTGTCCACCGAAGTTGGAGACATTTGGAACACCTCGTTCAGAAGGTTAATTGCACAAAGATGAGAAACATCGCCTTCAGCAGAAGAAGCAATGTTCACGTCTGTTGTTACCTGTGTGCCCGTTGATCCATCTCGTACCTCAGCAGCAGCCGGAAGCGACTGTGAGATCTCAATGAATGCCGCCATCAGGATTGGAAGCCTTTGGGGACAACACACAGCATGGGCCGTTATCGGGTCCAGCAGAGTATCGATATCCGTTGGCATGACTGATGGGAGTGTTAGACAGATGTCTAGCACGCATTCTTCACCGCAAAACAGGCAGCGTAGAACAGGTAAGATGCAATCTTGCCAGATTGGTCTGAATGACAGGAACCACGTTGTATTAAGTTCCCGTAGACGAGGCATGCCCAAAAGCTGTACTATTCGCTCACGGCATTTCCGTTCAAGGAGGGCTCTCTCCACATCGCTCGGAGTGATGTTGGCGAAGAGGCTTGCCATAGCGTAGTAGGAGGAATAGAAACAGAATTCCTGCAACAAGTGCTAGAAGTAATGGCACACCACCAAACACTGAATGTACGAAGTTTGGGATGATTCCGAGGACAGCCTGGAAAGGTGCTAATAATCCGGAACAGATGGTCTTAAATACATGTACAATTCCGCTTGTATCTGACATGTTAAAGATACGTCCTATCATTTCTACGAAATGTATAGGGCAGTTTGTACGAATTAAATTCTGTATCTCAGCCGAAATCCTTGCAACTTGTAGATCATAGGTTTCTTTGGCCGAGATCAAAGGTACTGATTGTTGTATAAGCATGGCTTTCATTCTGCTTAAAGTATCAAATCGTATAAAAGAGACATTCAACGAAGGCCATAAAGGCGACTCCCTGACTGTGTCTATTGGGGCAAACAATACTTGCATACAGCAAGTGACCCTGGAGTTGACCGTTACTAGATATGGGATGCCTGGCAACATGCCACAGCAACTCTGATCATTCAACATGAGGTAACTCCCATTAGAAAGTTGGCCAAACGTTGGATTAATCACAGCAGCTGGTGTACCTTGCTGGTGGCAGGACAAATTTGCCACAGAACCATTACAAGCCCCGTGTAAAGATATGTGCTGACAAATCAGTGAACCGCTCAGTGCATTTTCACAGTGTGTACCGCTTAGAAACACTTCACGATCCCCACTCCAACATCTATACGTGTATGGTAAATTCCAGGATGTCTTAATGTATTCTTTACCCAACCTTTCATATTTGCCTGCTTGCATCTGTTTGAGGCAATACTGAAACTGGAAAGTAGTCACAGGTAGTGTGATTTTGCCATGAATAAGCCATTCTGTAGCTGATTTTTCTGCCACTGTAAATGGTAATTTTTCAAGTTTTTCAATGCTCAGTACTGTATACTTTGCTCCCCTTTGTGCCAGTTCGATCTGTTTATCAGTTAGATTGTATTCTGCAAACAGAGCCGTCGTGTTGATAAAACGCCAAGGCACATAGCCCGCACGCAAGGATTGCAGCGTCCAGCTTAATAACATAATAGAACGTAACTGTGTTTGGCCTTGTTGTAACCAGGCTAAATCTTGTTCCAGTATGTCGATAGCAGAGGATACAATACTGTCCAATAAATAAATACTGGAGGACAAAGTTGTTAACCCATTGTCGACCACAGAGAGAGTTTTCTCTAAGTTAATACGATCAAGTTCACGTATTCGTTCTGCGGCCTCCATCTGTGATACCTTCCATGCTTCATTATAAGCAGCATAGATGCCGGCATATATGAAACATTTTTGGCGCGGTTTTCTTGGTCCAAGCAAGAATTCCCTAAGGTCTGCGTCTTCTTTAAGTAAAGATAAGTGTTGTTTCACATCCTTAAGTGTAGATTTCTGCAGCCAATCGAGGCATAATTTTCCTACACTGTATGTTGTTACTACCCCCGGATGCTGTCTTTGGACGTATCGTGGGTCTGGCCTATGAATAGTAAACTCCTGTGTTTTATTCAGGAATCTGTCTTGACAGTTGTTTGTGTCTGTGGGCCAGATCAACCATTTCCTCCAATCAGTATTTGTTCTGTTGAGTTGTAGTATGGTGTCAACTGTAACCGCTGCCTGTGTATTGTTATCACTTGCAGGTGTTGGTACAGAAGGATTTTTCATGTCTTTAATCTTGGCTAAACCAAGGCAAGACGTTTGTTGGACAGTGTCATTCAAAAATATTATTTGCTGAGGGACGATACAGGCTCTAAATAAAGCTTCTATCCCCTGCACTTGCCAATCTTTAGTACCCCAGACAGATTTTGTGTCTATTGTCTCTTTCCATAAGTCGAAACCATGTCTAGACAGTTGGGTAATAAATGCTGCAGAGTAAATCTGTTTTGTATTTGTTAACATAATTTTCAGTCCTGTTTTGTTTACATTTCTATAGTAAAATGTTTCTGGATCAGATGTATTGTATCCTGAAAAATATGGAAACTTCTTAGCAAATGTTTTTGAACTACCTTTTGGTGGTGTAGGACAATGCTCCCATTGGTTAAACATAAACACATTTCTAGGTTTTGCAGATTTATGCAAAAAATGATGACCATAGTGGTTATAGCAATACAGCTGTTCATAGTCTGATGAACCCTCTAAATATTCATTATTAGAAAATGCAGCAGATTGTTCTAGGTCAAACATCATATCATTTACAGTATCAAAGTCCCAATCATCAGAAAAGGTACTGGATGAAACGAAATCACTCAGTGAAATCTTAAATAAATGTGGAATGTTCAAATGTTCCATCGGGCCGAAGATATCAAAATCTGTTTTGTCCCACACTATACCATCCTGTATAGGAACGGCTGTGATGTTCACTGCAGACAAGTCTCTTGTTTCACAATGGGATGATTTGTGAGGTTTCAAAAGTAAGTTCACTTCTTTCCTTTCAATGTCCAAATGGAAGTATCTCCCATTTATAAGCACGGTCATAGTCATAACCAAAGCTAGCCAAAGCAGGAAGAAAAATATTCCAGAAATAACCCAAAGTTCAATCCATGGTGAAAATAGATAAGTCTTTTTCATAAAATGTAAAAAGTCTTGTACTTGCTGTTTGAAAGTTTTTGATGCTGGCGACATCTCGGGTTCACTCGGATCCTCAGAAAACGTATCAAAGTCAATGAAGTAGCCAGAAGCAGTTCCGTCAATTGTTGGAATCGCATCAGGATTTGTAGAAATCGCTGGTACCAGTCGATCACTTGTTACATTGGTGTGGACAGGTGTATTTGGACGAACTGTTACTTGAGTTTCAAGATGGATGAGTTCCATAGCATTGTTGCTCAGTCCTTCATCTATTACTGCTGAATTCTCGATAGTTATCAGTCTTTCAGTCTGAACCTCTTGGATAGTAGCAAGAGGAGTGTGTCTGCTACTAGGTTGGAGTCCACGAGGCCTACTATTTAGTATTGGCCACATACTGTGGTTTGATGAGGTCGATGGACACAAATCTTTTCTCCTTTTTTCCAGCAAGGGGCGGCAGAAGTACTGTTCTTGTTCCTTGAACGGCTAGGACAGGTACTGGTTGTCTGTAAGAAGGTCCAAATTCCTTCTTGTCCGCAATCTTCTCTCTGACTAGATCCCCAACTTTTGGAATCCAGACAGGCCTTGCTGGGACCGCCAGTTTTTCCCCAGTGGTGGTTGGCTGCAGGAATACGTTGCTTTGTTTCGTTCTTAGTTCATTTAAGTCTTGTAAAACAGCCAAACGATCTTTGATATCAAAGGGTTTATTTTCCACCACTGTGCCACTGCATTCCAGATCTGGCACCCACATTCTTGTCCCAAATAGGACCTCATATGGAGTGACCCCCCTAGAGAACTTCTTGGCAAATTGTTTAATGAGCGTTGGACCCCATATAGATGTTTGACCCACCCATCACCCGAACCTAATACCCTAGCTGTTATAGACTGCTTTATGTCCCGGTTTTTCCTTTCCACAACAGAATTTCCCTCAGGATGAAACGGAGAGGAGTACCGCAATGCAACGCCCACACTGACCATGGCGTCTTTGTAAGCCCGAGAGCTAAACGCAGGGCCCTGTTCAGAATGTAGCGTGCCTATTGCGTATGTGCCGATAAAGACTCGCAAATCTTTTATAACAGTTCGAGCGTGAGCCGAGCGCTGAGGCCATATCCATAGGAACCTAGAGCAAGAATCCACTGCGACCATGATATATTTATAGTTACCTTCCCTTTGCAAGGGACCGCAGTGGTCCAGGTAAACACAAGCTAATGGTTTGTCTGAAATTAACAGGGGTGTCTGCGCAGGACGTTTCACTGTGGAGACTTTCATCTGTTGGCAAATTTCACATTCCAGAACATAGTTCTTGGTCTGCTTCCTAATGCCAGGCCACAAATATCTCTGTGTTAATAAAGATACCGTTGCAGAAATGCCTGCATGGGCAGAAGCTATCCCTTCGTGTTCTGCTAGGATTAGTCCTAATCTGCGTTCCTTGTTTGGAATTACCCTAACCCCCACCCCAGGGATTCGAGCAAAAGGAACGTTGTTCGCATCAATTACATAAGAGTACTTGAGTGGAAACTTTTTTGTTAATGCTGCACCACTGCCTTTGCTCGTAGCATTGACAGCCAACATTATCTCACTGTCTATTTTCGTTTTTGAACGAGTGATCGCAGCTACGGAAGCCGTCTGAACAGCCCCCTTTGCGGCTTCGTCAGCCAATGAATTCCCTGCAACGTGAACGCCATCACGTTGATGACTCAGTGTATGGATCGCGTGAGCCTTTGGTAGTTCGCTTTTTAACTGAACTACTTGTTCCCAAAGTGTTTTATGCTTTATTGTGCCACCTTTTGCATCTTTGAACCCGTTTTCAAGCCAAGTTTGTATATATTCATTATACGACTGCACACAGTAGAAAGAATCGCACACTATTAGTGTGGGGAATTCTCGATCTGTACTTTCAAGTGCCAGTTTGAATGCTTGTAGTTCAGCTCGCTGAGCTGTGCAATCTCCTAGAGATTGGTTTTGTGTGACCATAGGTCTGAATTTGCCATCGCGCATGCGACCTTTAACGATTGCGCATGCTGCACTGTAAGCTTGCTTACTCCCTGTTGCGGGTTGTGCGGATCCGTCAGTGTAAATTATGAATTCGTACTGATCGAGAGGCAGAATCTCAGTGGGCAGAGGACATTCATGTTCATATTGCAGGAACGCTTGTGTTTTTAGATCGGGATCAAAAACATATTCAACATCTGTTGCAGCAAGAGAATTAACCCATTGTATCCATCTCGGATGTAATGCTTTCGCATTTGGAATGCTTGCTTTAGTTACCGCCTCTAAGGCCGGAACTGGGGTTACGACAATAATGCCTTTCCCTTGGGCTAGAGCTCTTTCTTTTGCCTCTGCAGTTTGAACTGCTGTCAGTATTTTTTCTGTTGAAGTGAAGCGCATTTCTGCTTGTGTATACAAATGTGATTTGTATGCAATTGGTATTTTCTCACCCTCATTAAATGTTAAGTAGGTGAATTCGCATTGACCCGAAATTATTTGGATCACTAAATTGCGTTGACTTACGCGTGTTTGTAAGTGATTTGTTGCTAACATGTTAGCTTGGAGTGAACGCAAGATTTCTGTGTGTTCATGTGTCCAATTTTTGATTGAAAAATCAGGTTTGATTAATGCGTAGAGAGGTTTAACCCTTTCTGCGTAATTTAGAATGTAAGTTCTTCCAAAGTTTAGGAAACCCAGGATGGATTGTAAGTTTTTCAGCGTCTTAGGAGGTTGGAGCAGCGCACACCTTTCTAAAAAGTTGGCTGCCAAGCTCTTGCCTTCACTTGAAAGCTCGTATCCTAGGAACAGGACATTGAGATGGGCAATTCTGGACTTTTTGAAGTTGAATTTGTAGCCCTCAGAGGCGAAGCCCAGTATAATGGTGCTCACCCTGTTCAAGTGTTTGTCCAGGTCATCGTCTGTCAGATAGATGTCATCGACATAGGACAATGCCTCATTGTCATAAATTTGTAGTAACTCCGTTACTCTCACCGAGAATAACTCTGGGCTATTCTTGAACCCTTGTGGGAGTCTACAAAATTGACGCTGGGTCCCCATTATTGAGAAATCTGTTAAGTACCTGCTTCCAGGTGCTATGTTTTGACAAAAGAAACCATTTGAGATATCCAATGTGGTTTTGTATTTTTTACGCACAATGTTATTCATTAATGCTGTACTATGTGCATTTTGCACTGCAAATGTTTTAGAACAAGTGTTTAATTGTCTGTAATCCAAAACTAGACGATAGGTGTTGTCTGGTTTGGAGACAGGAAACAAAGGATTGTTCATTGAAGAGGTGCATGTTTCAATCACCCCTTGGTATTCAAGTTGATCTAGGATTTCCCTGACCTGTTTTTTAGCTTCTTGCTTTATTGGTTACTGCCTTTGTGCAGTAGGTTCATTTTTTAAATGTATTTTATGGTGAGGTGAATCCTCATCCCATCCTACATGATTTTTGTATAATGCTGGGGTCTGGGCAACAGCCCATTTCCTGGCATAAGTATATTTTAGGTGAATTGGAATATGGTTAGAGAAGGCAGGCATTATAATGTCCTCGCCATGTGGGCACTCCCAGACAAATTGTGGTGGCCAGTCTTTTTCTGCTAGAAGTATGTCATAGCCCCTTGAAAGTTTTTCCCAAAAAAGTGCTTTCACCTGTCTGGGTATGTCTCCCTCCATCCGGAGTGTTATTTCATATAACTTTTGTGGAGTACTAACCCTGGTGTCTACAGTCTCAACTGTAATGTACTCATTCAAGTCCACTATCTCCAGAAGTTCCTTCAGGTTCTGGTGAGCTATGGTGACTTCTGCAGCACTGTCCAGCATTGTCTGAGCCCATTCTCCGTTCTTGAGTTGTGTTCTCAGTATCCTCGGCATGTCTGACCTTCAGACCTGCTACCTTCTTCTTTGAGAATTGAGGTTTTGTTTTGTTTTTTGGAACGTGTTTGTCGTCTTTCGATTTCACACGTTCTTCTCTATGTTCTGACCGTCCTCTTCTTTCCGATGTCTGTGACGAGATCTGAAAGGTACGAGAGGAACGTGTATCAGTATCTTGATACCTGTCAGGCTTTTTCAAATTATCCCTATTCCTGAGGTTATACCTCCTTTCAGAGGACTCCTTTTGAGGAGACCTACCTCGGGATTGAGAACGTTTCTCGTTTGAGTTTTGTTTATTAGTTTCCCACTTCTTTTTAGAAGATGTAGGAGTTTGTTTATTAGAGTCCTTCTCAGGACTTTCAGATAGTTTTGGCTTCACTGGTCTTCCACTCAAACTATCTCTGCCTAATTCTGCATAAGATTGTTCTATTATTCTGGGTAGTTCTGTTTGATGTTCTGTAACATCGAATTCCCTTAATCGTTGGTGGATCGCCACTGCTGCTGCCTCCCCTTTAATATTAGATAATATTATTGTTGAGACCTGGTCGACATTTTTCAGTAATTTCATACCTAAATTTAGTGCAGGCTCTGCCCCGTATTCGTTTTGAATTTGTTTCAGGACATCAGGTATTACTGAAATTGATGGAATACCATGTATTTTAGTATAGATGGCAGCAAAGACTGAGCCCCAAGTGGTGCAGTCTTCCAGTTGTGGTGCGATCCCCATTGGTAAACTGATAGTTAGTATTCTGTGTTTCTCATATGGGCTAGTATTTGGAAATACTGCTTCGATTTGAGTAATTTTTTGAGCTATCCAGAATGGAATTTGCTCACGTTTTGTGGGCATTTTTACCATGACTGCGTATAGAGTCTGTGGTGTAATTGTTAGTGTATTCCCCTGTTGAGGAGTTTGATTTGGAAGTGTCAATGGTGGTTGGACTGTGAAAGTCTGCATGACATATTGGACTAATTGTCTGTAGATTTTGATTAACTGTGTAAGTTGAGTAAGTAATTCCTCGTCTGACATTATATCGAGGTCAGGATGAGGAGTGTAGCCGGCTAGAATCTGCCATGTTGCTCCTGGTCTACCTAGTGGACCGAGCCTGGTAATGTTTCTGTGATGTTTTAGGGTGCCTTTAAACCAGAGCTGATGCTCCTGGTATGTTAGTGGAATTTCAATATCCTCGAAAGGAATATATTCCTCTGGTGGATCATCTTCTTTGTAGAAGTGAAACAGTTTTGTTACTGAATTTGATTCAGGAAATATGACCCATGAATAGAATACCTCTGTCTGAAACGATTCGTGTGCCTCTATCACGAAAACTGCTCTACCTCCTCTCGGTGGTAGGCCGTGTTTTATAAGTTTTAGAGTGATGGCTCTTCTTAAGTTTGGATGGATGTCTATAACACCCTCCTCGGTTTCATTTAAACCTGTAAAGTTAAAAGCTGTTACGACTGGTTCAGCCGCAGCTACACCGTTCCCGGTGTTATTGTCCCCGTGTATGGACATTTGTTTTTTGAAAAATGTAGAACAAGTTTCAAGGAAACAAAAAGATAAGGTGCACAATATTTTGGAACACTGTATCCTTCAACGTTGAACAAACCAAACAACTAATATATAGGGTGCTTCCCTATGTAGTTATGGCGGATATTTAACCCTACCCACTCCGGACGTCTTATGGAGTATGTGAGTAGGGGTCTCTGAGAAAAGCACGAATGAGTTACTCAGTATCTAGCGTTAAATTACTGCCTTACCAAACCGTTGGGCGCCATGTAGTGTAGTTCCTATTTCCCTAATAGGCTCTGCGCATTGGAATAATATAACCTATAGGTTTGACATAGGACTGAGGTCGGTATGTCCCTATCGATTATATTAAACTTAATTACCTGTGCCAGCTAGCTCAGAGGCCACTAGAAACTCCTTCAGAACAAGAAGGGAGTAGTTTCTGGCAACCGAAAAACATGACAACTTTGTTTCCCTTTAGAAGCAGAACGTGTCTCAGAATCGTGGAAACAATAGATAACAGTTTCACTCATTCAATCGTGCATGCTTAGTTTCTACAGAGTTACACAGAAAGGAAAGACGGGCGTTTCAATAAAAAGGGTTTTATTGAACAGTCTTGTTTCTCGTGTAAGAGATATGTGCTGTTATGATCACAAGACAGTATGCAAGATAAATAATGTACAGCGTAAGCAGTAGAAATAAATAATACTGTACTAGCATTATCTTTTAGCATATATTCACGTACATAAATAACATGAGCTAAAAATGCGAGTACTCATTGAATGCGTCTCTAAGCTAGTTCTACCCCAATGTGCCTAACCTAGTCTAGGTGTAGGGAAAGATATAAGTAGGTGGAGTATTCTCTAGTATGGTAGACTAAGAGTGTGTTAAGTCTAATATGCCAAGAGTCCCTCTAGGTTCTAGTCAGCTCCATACCTTGAGAATGAGAGCGGTGGGAATCTCCTGCCGGGTCTGAAACTCTAACACCCCGCGAAGGGAGTTAGAACACTGGAAGCTGAATTCGTCTGCGTGCAGGAATGACAGCGTCTTCTCAGTGCGTCAGGCCGGGATACGGGCTCCTCTGAAGTCGAGGTCTCCTCTAACTTGCTTGGGCAAGGGAAGGTATATTTATACCTCGTAGGTGTCGTGGAATGTTAGCATTGACGTGAAGTCGGACAGAGGAAGACGTGCTGAACCTAATGTGTTATGTTTTAAGGGAATCTTTTCTCTATTTAGGAGTGTAAAGGGAGTGCTCCTAGGTTCTTTGCACTCAGCAATAATAGGAATTAATTGCTACATTTTCATAAAAAACTTTGTTGTCAGGTGCGGTATGTTATAGCCTCTTCCCCTTGTCTGGTTTGTGTAGACTAAGAGTGTGTTAAGTCTAATATGCCAAGAGTCCCTGAGGTTCTAGTCAGCTCCATACCTTGAGAATGCGAGAGGTGGGAATCTCCTGCCGGGTCTGAAACTCTAACACCCCGCGAAGGGAGTTAGAACACTGGAAGCTGGATTCGTCTGCGTGCAGGAATGACAGCGTCTTCTCAGTGCGTCAGGCCGGGATACGGGCTCCTCTGAAGTCGAGGTCTCCTCTAACTTGCTTGGGCAAGGGAAGGTATATTTATACCTGGTAGGTGTCGTGGAATGTTAGCATTGACGTGAAGTCGGACAGAGGAAGACGTCAGGAATGAACCCTTAAGGTATAACGGTTCATACATAATTGATGAGTTCTTGGAGAAATCAATAGTCCTGTGCTAGGGAACTCCCGAAGCTTGAGGGTCTGGTTTCTAAGAACTCGTTGTGACGTTAGGGTGGACGGATGTCGGTGACCATGCCTGTATTTGGAGTGCATGGTTAATGCCTAAATAAGGACAGGGATTTCTATGCCTATATAAGGGCAATGCGAATTGTGCCTATATAAGGACATGATTCAGGAAAACCTATATACGGACCCCTAAAGCGGAATACAACACTGTCATGATATTTATCTGATCATTTTTATATGATATCGTTCTATCATTTTCATCCCAGTCCAGATATTGCTTTTCATGTAACCCTTTTTAACTTTTTAATTTTTTTCTTGTATACATCAATTTCTGATTTTTATGTATCGCTGTTGCTTTGAAACCGTATTTCTTTTTATCCAAACACAATAAAATATTTGAACACAAAAAAAATTTAAAACCTCTTTCTACTGGACTTGACAGAGAGTTCAAGATATAAAACTAAAACCACTTCCTATTGCATATGTCAGATGGTTCACAAAATATTAAGGCCTCTGCCAATGGTATTTAGTACGCAGGTCACAATCTAAAGCCTCTTCCTTCTAAATTTGACCTGAAGACTGCGTTAACAATATCCCTATCAGTTAGGAGCAGCGGAACTACTTCTTAAGCGGACTAACACAACTTAAAATACGAATCTACAGGCTTTAACACAATGTTATAATATTAAAGGCCTACCGGCCGTAACATATGCTTTTCATAATATAGCCAGCTGCTGAAGGCAATACCGGTTGTTAAAGGCCCTGAACATGGGTTATAGGCCCGAGCCACAGGCGACGGCCTATAAAGAGGGAGAGGGCCTTTTAAACAATAGGTATAGTCCGAGGCAAAAGCGCTATAAGGTTATTAGAACATTCCATCCACTCAGGGCAGAATGTTCTAAATTAAAAGGGATGACAGAAATATAACACTAGAATGATGATGCAGAAACAGCCATTATTTGCCCTGAGCCACTTCGGTGTCTTCAATGGAGCTCCCAACATTCCAATGTTCTATTAAATAATTCAGCCTACTAACTTGGACATAACTTTTCATAATAAACAGATCAGATATATGTCATTTGACCTAATTTTTCCCAATTAACCAATCAGGCCTACAACATTGATCAGGGGCTTGTTACCATAATCGTTTCAGGCCATCAGATTGAGCATACAAGCACCATTTTTCAGCGCAAGCGCACAACATCTGCCCAATTAAATCCAGTAGAAAGAAGATCAACAAGAGGGTGGAGCCAAAATCCTTCTTTCAGTGGTGCTTCTTGCATGTCTTTTTTGTTGATCAAATGTGGTCTGGCCACTGCTATGCTGTCAAGTCAGGCTTGCAAACTGCCTTTGTTGCTTAGCGTGTGTGGGAGGTGTGGAGTGAATCACCAAAAATGCAAAATATAATTTTGCATTGTGCTCTGAAAATCCTTTACACCCTGTGCTGGGCGGGGGTGAGGTTTTTTGCATATTGTTGATAAAAAGATGATGCACTCAAAAAACTATACTTCAAAAATCCTAGGATCATAAGAGGATCATGAGAGTGTAGATAAAGTCCACATACAGTACAACCAAAGCTACCTGCACCCATTGTCATCTATATGAGGCCACAGCATATGGGTGCCTGGGAAGCTACCAGAATTCTGGAATCTTTAGTTAGATCTATAAATAAACAAGCTAGATTATTTTTAAATATTTTATGGGATCCTGTTATTATTCTGGGAGATAGAAAGGTATGGACTCCTACAAAGTAATCAATCTAATCCATAAAGAAAAACAGGTCTCAACAAGGAAACCTGGCATCCTGCTGGTAGCTAAGGCTCAAAGCAACAGGCATAGTATTTAATCAGTTTAAAACTAGGGTCTGCGAAATTAGCGTAATTAGATTTTGCATAATTATCTGAAGTTTTGCCAAATATTAAGCAAAATTATATGTAATTACACAAAATCATTTCATGCTATATTGTAGCGCGAAATGTGTCTTCGTTTCATTTTTGGTGTGAAGACGCTCTGTTGTTAAAGTGCATTCACAGCAAATTTTTGGCGTACATTTTTAATACGAAATGGCGTGTAATTACACAAAGTGGCGCAAAGGAGTAATTTCACGAATTTCGTGTAACAAGTGTAATGCAAAATTCTCAAAATTATGGCAATTATGCCAGCGTAATGTGATTTTCGCTCAGGCATACTCAAAACAATATTAAAGTTGGAAATCAAACAGTAAAATTCCCAAACCAATGTAATAAAAGAATAAATACACAAATAAAACAATCCTTAACAATAAAATATTGGATACGTCATTCAGAATTTTCAATTTTTTCAACAAAATGTCCAACAAGCACCCATAGGAAACCATGGGAAGGTCAAAATCAATGTTAGCCCAAGAAGTGTGCAGGTCAGGTAAAACCTAGCAGATCGCCAAGGCCAATAAATGTACCTTTTTCTCTCAGATGGAAGTCAACATTCTCCAGCAGAGCAATGCATGGAGGCTGGTAAGGCCTCCATGAGGCCATGAAGGCTAAGTTCAGGGTCCCACTGATTGAAAAGCTCCTAGTCCAATCAGCTTGAAATATGTAACTACGGAAGTAGGGTTTGGAGAGTGTCCTACCGTCCCTCCAGAGTGGCAAAGGCACCATCAGTAGAGCCTCTATCACAGCAGTTCCTCTGAGGGTAATCTTGCTTTGTTGAGCAGCCACCATGATTCATGTCGCTGCTCAGCAGAGATTTGTTTCTGAAAATCAACTAATGGCCCTGATACCCTGTGGGCTTTCTCCCGGGCTGTGGGGGTCATTTTTATTTTTCTCTACTTAGGACCACCAGGAAAAACCTGGTGGTCTCGAATATGGAAAAAAGTAAATCAGACATCCCAATATCTTTGATGCCAACAGTCTAAGGGCCACATGCATCATTCAAAATACCGGTCGCAAAGGGGCAGATTCGCATCATCCCAAATGTAAAAATCGCAATTTAAGTAATCGCTAAATTTGCGATTACTTAAATTGCGATTGCATTTAAGGAATCGCAAATTGCGATTCTCTAAATGCAATGCATTAACCCAAAAAATATTGCAATTTCGCAATTAAGAAACGCAAATTACCATCAATTCAAAGTTGATGGTAATTTGCGAGAACTTTGAAAAAGTTCCATGTTGCACACATGCATGCCCTTGGGGGGGGCATGTGTGTGTGCAACATGTGGTAACATGGCAATTTCAGGGGTGCATCAAGGTGTCCTTTTGGCACCCTTGCGCCCTTGAAATTGCATGCGCAATTTGCGAGTACCTATTTGGTACTCGCAAATTGCACATGCAATTCCCATTCATTCCTATGGGCCTGTAGGCCCATAGGAATGAATGGGAAGCAATTCCTTAATTGCGATTCGCAATTTGCGAGTCGCAATTAAGGAATGTGTAGGAATCGCAATTTCTTTTGCGATTCCTACATGCAATAAGCAGTTGCGATTCCTAAATTGCGATTTCTTAAAAATCCCAATTTAGGATCGCAATTACAAAGTTTGATGCATGTGGCCCTAAGATTTCTACTGACAAAACCATGGGGGAGGGCTCCACCACTATTTCGCCGGACTCTAAAAAGAGCAAACCAACAGTTCAGCGGATAGGATACTCCACATTCGTAGCAGTGTACCCCGTGCCCCCCAAGCTCTAAATAAGGTCATAAGTATTGGAACTGTGATGAGCATGGGAGACCGGTGCTGGTGGGTGGTGAGGACAAGATGTCTGGGGAGGGCAGGAGACCAGAGATGAGGGAGGAGCTGCTTCATTTTAGTTCACTTGCTGCACCATGTGCTTCATGAAATCTGGCATCAACCTAAAGACAGGAAGCAAAATATTGCTCCATATGAAATAAGTACATCCGCCCCGGGTATATTATGAATGTATGAATGAAGACATTTTTTTAAAGCGCAACAGCTGCTCTAACCATAGCCTCCCAGCGCTGGTTGCAGTAAACAGAAGCAGGAGAATAAAAACCCTTTCAAGAACAGTAGTGTATTGGAACAGAAACAAATAGAAGCATGGACGTGAATCGTTAAGTATGCTGAAAGCTGCTCCATGTCAACTGATACATTTACAAACAGGCGCTGATAGATGTACGGGATTGTTCGCTTAAACATTGCCGCATGGCCAGTACCCGCTGGCAGTGCATGCTGGGTATCCCCCTCAAGTTTGGCTGCAGCTGCATAACCTGCTTTTTAGATGAAGATGGAAGGAGACTGGTGAGTTCTATGCTATGTTGTCCTGCATCTGTGCACTGGCTAACTCCTCACCCAATAGTACTGGGTGACAGTGTTCAATTTCTAGTCAATCAGTAGTCAAGACTGAAATTCCCTGAGATACAGTCACTATTCGCTTACAAGAGCTTTGACATGTCTTTGAGTTTCACTCAATCCCTTGAAGAAGGTTAATAAACAGTACTGAATTTAATGCTATGTGTCATGGAATTAGGGTTCAAAGAGGACTGTTGCCCAGTTATGGCCGAGACAGTAACTTTGTGCTATAACTTGGAGTGTACTTTAGGGGCGAAGCTAAACTGAGATGCTGGGAGGTGGCTTCTTAGCTGGGCTACGGCATAGCTCCCTCTCTGATGATAGATGCAACAGAGGAAGGCCTGGGAGAGCTCTGAGGAGCTTTCCTGCTCGGGCCTCGAAGGAAAAACTTGCTGCGCAATGTAATGCAGCTCAATGTAATGCAGCTCCAAATGCAGTGCAAAAGTTAAATGTTGCCCCTTCATCAGCCGACTGCTGTAACATATCGGCTGGAGGACATGCTTCTGGCTGAGGCACCAGAAGCCGGAGACAAAACTCCTACTGACTTAACTATAATTAAACAAGCATTGGCAGAGCCAATAGGTCTCTCATACGCAAGAGCTATTGGCTTTGCTAATGTGTTTTAGCCATGTTCTACAACAGCATGACTACTGTTCAGCATGGCTAAAGGTTAGTGGCGTAGAGGAGAGTCGTGTGGAGTGTCGTACAGTGGAATGGCAAAAATTGGAGTAGACAAAAAATACACCAAAAACATAAACAGCAATTAAATCTATGATTTTTACATATATATATATATATCGTATATATATATCATATATATATATTTTTAATATATATTACACACACACATATATAGATATGTACGTTTATATATCTATATATTTATATATATTTTTTTTACCCAGTAGCAGTTTCCACTGGTATAGTTAGGATCATGTTTCCGTAGGAAATGCCTTTCTTTTTTGTGTTGCTAATAACTTTGGCACTGTTTGAAGAATCTTCAAAAAACATTTGAAAAAGTGCTACTTTTTGCCTTGTTTGTGCTTGGAAAGCTTCGTGGGGATTGCTTAAGATGGGGCAAGAAAAAAGGTGGGGGGGTGCACAACACATTTCCAATTCATATTTCCATAGGAACTTTAAGTAGGAAGCAGGGGCAGAGGAAGCAAACCAACCCCACCGGGCAGAATGGAGGGGTAGTGGCAGCATGATGAACCATGCAGGGCAGGCAGGAGGGGCAGCAGCAGAACAATGGACCATTGGGAACAAGGGAGAGGGGGCAGGGGCAGCAAGCCAACCATGCAGGACAGGCAAGAGAGGCTGTAACAGCACAATATACCATGGAAGGCAGAAGGGAGGGGCAGTGGATGCACAACAGACCATGGAGGGCAGGAGGGAAGGGGTAGAGCAGTACCTCAGAAAATGGAGGACAGGAGGTAGGTGGCAGGGGCCACAAGCTGACCATACAGGGAAGGCAGCAGGGGTAGTGGTAGCACAATAGACCACACAAGCAGGAGGGAGGGCAGTGGCAGCACAGCGAACTATGGATGGCAAGAGGGAGGTGGCAGGGGCACAGACAACGCAGCAGAGGGGGCTGTGGCAGCAAAGAATTGGATGTTGCTGGTAGGGCAGAGTCAATGTGGATCAGTGGAAGACATACAGGGCTGGAGCCAGGATGACCCTTCTGTTTTTAGAAGGAGATGTAGATTGAAGAGTTGGGTCCAACGGGCTGTTATCAACGTATGAAGAAGGGCAAAACTTATGGGCTACTAAGAGACAAGAATGAGACTGAGAGATTGTCTTTTGAGGGGGGCTGGAAGTAAGTATGTGCTTGTTTGAATAATCAGAGATGTACTGAGCGAACAGTGTGCTTTGTGCATAGTTGTGTAAGTACATGTTCATGGATACAAGCATGATAAATGGGGGCTTGACATGTTTAGTCAGTATGGCATTTGAGGTCATCAAAGAACAATATGATGGTGTCTGGGAATTTAAAACACTGACCGTCAGCAAGGGTTAACCTGGAATTTTACATCAGAATTCCTACACCTATAGATACCAATATCTGTAATTACCTGTATCCCTGAGGAGCTTTGTGCTAGTTAAATTAGTCAAATACGTTCTGAGATCTATGTAAGAAAGTGCAGATCATTCCTAACACACTGCTTCCTTGCTGCTCCAATTGATTTCTGGCGCCTAAACCTAACTCACATTCTTTGAATTTCATGTGAGACTGATCTTGTATAAATTGGGCATTTATCAGTTTGAGTATAGTTTATTCGACTACCACTCCCTTACACTGAGGCATTAGAGGGATGCAGTCAGTGTAGGAGACAATCAATAAGTATCCGGTGCCTATCAATGCAGTAAGATGCACAGTCACTCTGCTTTTATGAGTATGTTATGTTATTGGGTATCCATTTACCAATGCTCGTAAATTACTTCGACTCTTAGCACTTTGTGCAGACATTCATCTGTATTTGGGGTTTAGGAACTTGGAATCCTCACAGAGGTGTTCAGTAAGAGACGGATCTTGCGTCATTCCAAAATACCTCATGTGAATGCCAACTATGATGGCAGCCGTTATTAGTGCCCACTGACTATGGGTCTCAGGCCCAGGTTAGCCGGCATCCAATCAGATGCTCTTGTTGGGCTTCTGCTGTTGTGGATGAGCTGAACAAAGGATGGAGGTGATTGGCTGGTGAAATACTGCCTTTGGGAATGTGATTTGCAGGTGGCCATGCCACTGGCCACTGTCCTTTGTTCATGAGTTCTTTCTATCAGGCGGCAGGCTGACCTGCTGGATCTGGCATGATCCAGGGATGGTGAACAGAACATTCTTACTTCATTGAAGGGAATGAGATTTCAAACATGCAAAACATGGCTGCTGCGGATGCTGCTGCAAGGAAGAACAAAGAGAGAGCAACAAAGGAATCATGCAGAATTGAGGATACGGTATGGCATATATTTTACAATCTTCGCTATAAACAACTATATCAAGACTGTTAAATTGACGAAAATCTCTGGTGTACAACGTAAAGTTCTAGAAACATCTCTGAATATGGAAAAGCTGGTCAATGCTGTCAAGGACTTTCTCTGTGGAAAAGCCATTGGACCAGATCTGATACCGGTAGAATTCTATAAAACCTTTCTTAACTGCCTGGGCTCCTTAATGTTAACTTTGTTCAGTGCAATCGGCAAAGGCAGGGCCAATACACCACCCTCTTGGAAAGAAACTAATATTGCTGTGTTTCTCAAAAAGGACACAAATTCGCTCTACTGAGGTTCATATCGGCCTGTATCATTTAATCCTGATTCCAAGACCTTTGCAAAGATTCTAGCAGCCAGATCTCCCTTTGGATTGAGAAATGGGTTAATCCCATGCAGCAAAGAGACCTAACTCATCATACTAATATTGGTGTTTTTATCCTTGAAGTCACCACTTTTCAGGAGGCTGACACTATACTTCTTGACGCCGAGAAGGCGTTTGACTGAGTCTCCTGGTCATTTCTCTGGCAGATTCTGAATCATTATGAATTTGGCACGCTTACACTCAACAGGATTAAATTCCTCTTTAAGAATCTCATGGCAAAAATCATGATCTCGGAAACCAAGTCGGAGAGCTTTGTAATTCAGAGAGGTACCCATCAAGTGTGCCTTCTTTCCCCCTTGCTCTTCGCATTATATCTTGAACCCTATCTGAGCCACCTGAATCACGCGCTAGATATTCCTCCACTGGTTATGTTATTTTAATTTATTACGCGCTCGAATCACCCCCGAAGGAATATCTCGGCGCTGGACCAGGACAATACGGAGAGGCTGAAAGTGAACCTAAAACAGGTGGGTCTTAAAGTCCCTCCTGAAAAGGGAATGATTTTCACAGAAGCGTAATTTCATAGGCAAATTATTCCAGAGATGAGGGGCAAGGAAAGAGAAAGATCTACAGCCTGCTCTGGCCTTCTTAAACTTTGAGCAAGGCCTTATCGCATGATCTAAGAAGTCTCGAAGGAGTGTAGAGCAAAAGCTTGGAGGCTAAGTAAGAGGGCCCTTGACCATGGAGAGTACGGTGGGTTAGACAACATAGTTGCCAATGTAGGGACTGACGAAGTGGGACTGTTGCTGAGCCCGGGGGGAGGTTGCATACGAGACGAGCGGCAGTGTTATGGACAACCTGAAGTTTAGAGAGGGAATTCTCATTTATGGAGGCCAAGAGTGAGTTGCCGTAGTCAAGGCGACTGATTACCAGGGCTTGGACAAGGGTTTTCCTTGAGGAGAGTGGTAATAGAGGGAACACTCTTCTCAACAGACGCAGCATACGAAAACAAGAACCGGTGGTGGCCGAGGTGTGTTCTATCATAGAGAGGGATTGGTCCAGGCAGACTCCCAGGTTTTTTACCACCGGCTTGGGTACAGGGCCAGGGCCCAGCTCTGCTGGCCACCAGTCAGGAGCCCAAAGAAGTTGGGCTTGTCCAAATAACATGATTTCTGTTTTAGAAGGGTTGAGCTGCAGTCTGTTTTCCAACATCCAGGTTGCTATGGCTTTCATTCCGGAGGAGAATGAAGCTTTGGATTTGGATAGATTATTTCCAAAGGAGAAAAGCAGCTGCGTATCATCAGCGTATGAGATCATCTCAAACCCAAAAACTCTGACTAGCTTAGCAAGGGGGCCATAGATATTAAAAAGCGTAGGGCTAAGACAGGAGCCCTGGGGACTCCATAGTCAAGGGACATGGTTCTAGACTTCTAGGGTCCTAGAATGACCATTTGGGATCTCAGGGACTGGAAGTCCGCTAACCATTTGAGGGCCATTCCATGGATCCCTATCTCCTGTAGTCTGTCAAGAAGTCGAGGATAAAACACTGTATCAAATGCTGCTGACACATCTAGCAAAACCAGCATTGTAGGGACATTGGCATCAAGAGAGCATTTGATATGGTCAGTGACCGCAAGCAAGGCTGTCTCAGTACTGTGTAGAGGTCTAAAGCCAGACTGAGAGCTGTCTAATAGACTGTTAGCCTCAAGATAGGTTGTCAGTTGCTGATTGATGTATTTTTTTAGTAACTTAGCCAACAGAGGGAGGAGTGAAATAGGACAGTAGTTAACAAGATCAGTAGAGGCTAAATTTGATTTTTTTAAAAGGGCCTGATCAAGGCCGACTTCCATTCTAAGGGGACTTTCCCAGAAGTTATTGATAAATTGAACAAGGAGCAGATTTGCGGGGTCAATTCACAGGCAAGATTCGACAGAACTCTGGAGGACAGACATCTGAAGGAGAGTCGGATTTTGCAGAATTTAAAAGATTAAAGGTGATTTCTGGGGAGATTTCTTTGAAATTACCTAAGTTGATGGTTGAGTCAGTGAGAAGAGTAGGGACTGCAAGCCTGTCATGGGGCTCGGCAGTGATGGTAGGGAAATTTAGGTAGATCTCCTTAATTTTGCCATCAAAATGATCTGCCAGGTTATCGCAAAGAGATTGCGACGGAGTTGGGTCTGAGGAGCAGGCCGCTGGATTGATGAAGGAGTTGAGTATTTTAAAAAGTGTTTTAGAGGAGTTCCCTGCCTCATCAATTTTTGTCGCAATATGGGTTTTGCGGGCTGACTTGATGTTGCGATGGTATGCAGTTAGGGCCAATTTATAGATATTTTTGTCAGCGTGGAGATTAGTCAAACGCCATCTCCTTTCCAGTCTTTTGCAGGAAGCTTTCTCAGTCCTTGGGTCAGGCGTCTACCAAGGAGCATGAGGTCTATGAGTGCACTTTTTGCCGAGGCTGTGAGGGGCGATTTTGTCCAAAGCCGAATTCAATAGAATATTGAAGTTGGAGAACGCTAGATCCACATCAGCGACGTCAGAGGGCAAAGGGGGCACTTGTTCCTTGGCCCATGCAAGCGGGTAACTTTTTGCCACTGTCTGAATGGCTTGTTATGGCACGTAGGTACTTGACTTTTTATCTTGAGGGCGGGGAGATGAAAACAGATATGTGAATGATCAGACCAAAGCAGGGGTTAAGGAGGGTCAATGCTAGCTAGTGGTGTCATCGAGAAAATTAACTGCTGGGTAGAAAGTAAGTGGGGGGCTATAAATTCTAAAAGACGATGGCTGAAATACTTTTTTGGGCCAGGTGGACGATAGACCAGGGCTCCTTTCCAAGAGTGGTTGGGGGGAAAGGTCAAGTTTGAAGACACATGATTCTAACCAGTCTTCTGAGATGGGGTCAATAATTGTTGCCTTAACATTTTTATCAAAAACAATAGCGATACCCCCACCAGCCTTACTAACCCTGTCTAGTCTGAGTTTTTTTAAATTGGCCAGAAGAGCGAATGAGATAGAAGGGGTAGAAGTGGGACTTAGCCAAGTGTCAGTGAGGAATCCTATTGCGTAGGAGGAGAGAGAAAGAAAGTCCTACAGTTCCACAGCATGTCTCGGCAGGGATCTCATATTGATAAAAAAGCAGTTTAAGCTATTGCCAGGGGTAACACCTTCAGGGTGTAGAGGCTTAGGAGGGCCACAAGAAACTACTATATCAACTATAAGTCTTGAAAACTAGCTGCTTATGCGGATGATATATCGATTTTTATGCCGCATCACCCCACCACACTAATCACAATAGAGGAGGTGGGCACTAAATTTGGAGATGTCTCTGGCTACTTTCTTAATTTGAAAAAGACTCACATCTTGTTTAACAACAATCAGCATGGTCCGAGTGACTCCTGGTACGTGGCGAAGCCTACCTACCAGGATGTCAAAATCTCTATAAACTATGTAGATACTGTTCATCTAAATTTTGACTCGCTTAGACAAAAAATGTTTAGTAGTTTGGCTAAGTAGAACAGACTTCCTTTAAGTATTCAGGGGCGATATAATATTATTAAAATGACAATCCTCCCTAAATGTTCATTATTGCTTTGGGCACTACCTGTTTTAATACCTAACTCATTTTTCCAGAAGATCGAATCATTCTGGTCACGTTTCACCTGGAGTGATAAAACAGCATGCCATGCATTGACTCAGTTACAGTTGCCTATCTTAAAGGGAGGATGGGCTTTACCATCTTTAAAATTCTATTACTGGGCATCTTTTTCAGCACGCTTGTCCCAAACTGTGGGAATCTGTAATAACCCCTGCCCTCTTCGACTCTTCTGCCTTGACTTACATGCCAAAACAGGATTCTTGATCCTTCCTATTTCAAGAAGACATGATATAAAAATTGTCGAAGAAATGTATAATCCCTAAATTCACTATTCACACTGTATTTTGGCATAACCTGTCTACCTAATTTTTCACGTGATCTGCATGTGAAATATTAGTCTAGTACTCATCTGCAGAGCATCGGTCAACTACTTGATGGTAGCACACTTAGATCACTCTCCACTATCTGAGCCCAGTTTTCTATACCTATGTAAGTAAGGGGTCTATTACGATGGCGGTCGGATGTCCACCGCCGGGCCGGCGGTGGCGCCCGCCGGACCGGCGGTAGACATTCGCCCGCGATCGCAACCAAGAAAACCGCCGGTCAAATTAGGATGGCGGTGGTGACCGCGGCGGTGGGAAATTCCGACCGCCGCTTTTCCGCCGGTTGCCATCCGCACTCCTGCCTGGCGGATGGAGCAGGACCGGGATAATGGTGGCGGTGCAGAGCAGGGTCCGCCGGCAGGATTATGATGCCGGCGGTAGCCAGCCTTTCCTCAGCGGTCAGACCGCCATGGAAAGGCATGCGGAGATTGTCTTCCGGGGGCCCGTTGCGTGCCCCCAATGTTTTGGGTGGGGTGTGGGTGCACTGGGGGGGGTAGCCATGGTCCCCCCCTACATTTCCCTGTACAAGGTGGCAGGCACTGTGCAGTGCCTGCCACGCAGTGCAGGGAAATGCAGGACATGCTCCTTTGGACATCGCGGCGGTGCTGCGGGCAGCAGCAACCGCCGCAATGTTAAGGCCCGCGATCCGACCGCCGAGGTCGGATTTCGACTGCGGGTCATCGTAATTCGACCGGCTGTGATGTCGCGGTCCATGCGGGCGGTCTTTTCCCGCTACCATGGCGGTCGGGGAGGTTTTCCGACCGCCATCGTAATAGGCCCCTAAGTAAGTACATCTTTATTTGCAGATTAATAAAAATCATTGCAATATCAAAGTCATACAAAAAAGGATTAAAAGAACTGCTAGGAGCGTAGTGAATTATAACAACTCATTGTTAAAACATCATTCCGTAAAGGAGAGGTGACGTCAAGTTTAAAATTATTTGTCCGTAAGAACGCTCGATAGCTGCAAACACCAAGTGTGTGCAGATGTATTTGTGCGAGCTGCAGTTGGGCAGGCCCGAGAGTTTGCAAGCTGGTCAGAGATGGATTATTCCAGGAAGAGGATTAAAGGTCGAGTGGCCCCTGATGGAATAAGGGCTACCTGTTAGCTTGTTATGGAACTTGACTGCCTATCTGGATGGTGGGTTCTGGTTACTCGGTCAGTGGTATCCGCGCCTGAGGCCAGCGATTTCTTATCTAGCTAAGCTGCTGTTGTGCTGATAATAATGTGTTAATTAGTAATAAGAACGTATCCTCCCTGCAGGAAAGCTGGATAATTGCTGTTCAATAGTGTCATCACTGCACGGCGGCAAGATCTTATCTTGAGTGCCCGGAAGGCGAGGCAAAGTAATTTCCTTCTGAGTTGGTTAACTGTGGGTCAGATGTACAGAGAGTGTAATTGGCTTTCCTCAAAACGGCCACATGAACGGCAAAGGGGATCCGGCCAGCTTTGTTTCCAGGATGGGACCTGATCTTTTGAAGGGAAGCTCCCATGCGGATTAGTAGAAAAAAATTTGGATGGTTTGAGAAATGTGGCATGTGAGGTATGGTTGGGGGCCCCAGTTGGTGTAGGTTTGAAGGACTGTCCAACCGTGCTTTCTTCCGGCCATTTCTGCTTTATCGAGCATCCAGGATTTTAGCTTGGCCGCTTTGTTGGCGATTTTTTTAAACACTGTGAAGCTGATGTTTGGTTCCCAGACTTTGGAAAGGTTGAGGGTTGTTAATGCTTTTTGGAGCAATGTTGGCCAGTCATTTTTATGAGTGGGCTGACTCTCCATTTCGGACCAGCACGAGGCAGCGATTGACTCGGTGGTGCGGCTCACATTTTCCAGCACAATTTGGTTAAAGCAGCCATCCTTACTTAGTTGATGGAAAAGCCCGAATTCCAGGCGCACTTGTGCTGGAGTAATGTGTCGCGGTATGTAAAAGATGCGTTTGAACAGAACAGACTGTAATCGGTTTAGGGTGGTTGCGTCCTTACCCTTTAGGAGTTTAACAATAGGTCAGCGAGGGTAGAAACTTTGCCTCGATGATTTGTAACAAGTATGACTGAGACAAGCTCCTCATCTTTTTTTGGATTAGGTTGAAAGCGAAATACAGCTTGTTGGCAAAAGTCCTTCTTTGTGCTAAGTGCTTTTTAAAGTTTAATCTTGAGTCTATTTCCACCCCTAAGTATTTATAGGTGGTGACCAGATCGAGGCTGTTCCCTGCTGCTTTCCATTTGTACTTTATGTTATACTGGCTGATTTTCGACGAGAAACAGATGACTTTTGTTTTGCTGTAATTTAGCTTCAAGCCTGATGATTCAATGAATTTGAGAAGAGTAGTTATTAGGTGCTGGAGGCCGATTGGGGTCTGGCTGCATAAGACGATGTCGTCTGCGTATTGTAGGCTGCGCACTAGTCTCTTTGCAAGTTTTGGTGGGTTGCTCGATACTTCTGATAGGCGAGCATCCATGTCGGCTGTATATATGTTAAAAAGCCAAGGGGCGAGGACACATCCTTGTTTTAGGCCGATGAGTGTGGGGATCTTTCTAGTTGTTCTATTGCCCCTGCCTATTTTGTCTCGTACCCAGGTATCTGTGTGCAGATTAATTATGGCCTCGAGCAGTTTCGGAAGTGTGCCCCATCTGGCCATTTTTGCCCCAAGAAGGTCCCTTGGGACCGTGTCGAATGCTAACTTGCCTATAATACCTTCTTCAGGGTTTTTGAAATACTTCCAAATACAGGAATGTTTCTCGCAGAAAATCCAAAAAGAAGGCTTGTTTGTTTTATCTATTCCGCTGCTGGATCTATTCTCATCTACAGTTCGGAGGAGCTTTATGCGTCAGGTGTATCAACTTTTAATTAAGGGCCAGGAAGATAACTTGCAGCACATAGCGGGTTAATGGTCTACTGGGCTAGGGCCAAGGTCTCGGCTGATTACGAGGTGTGATCTCACGGTCAGCATTTCAAACTGTCATAGATATCTTAATATTTCTCAAATAAAAGTTCACCATTATACATTTATTCAAAATGTCTACTATACACCAAAGAGGCCACATAAATGGGGTGTCGGCCAGATTTTAAAGGCTTCCGCTGCACTGTTTCTGGAGCAAACATGGTACAAATCGTTATACTTGTGAAGTGATTCAGAACTACTGGAAACAGGTTCTTAGGTATTGAGATTTAGCCAACACCCCAAGCTATTGTAGTCGGGTTTGTTTAGACACCACATCAATATACTTCTGGTTTAGTGATGGTAGCAGTAATTTTACAAGGTTACCAACAGCCTGGGACCGCACCAACGGAGTCGGAGGAGGCATCGCCATCGTCCACAGGAACACCCTCAGAGTCTCAACCAACACCGACGACACCCTCAGCACCACCGAACACATGCACTTCCAGATCCACACCGATCCCAACACCACCCTCAGAGGATCCCTCATCTACAGACCCCCCGGACCCCGACCACAGTTCAGCGATTCCATCGCTGACTTCGTCAGCACACACGCCATCGCCTCCACGGACTACATCCTCCTCGGGGACCTGAACTTCCACCTCGAGAACAACAAGGACACCAACTCCACCACCCTGATCGACAACCTCGCCACCCTCGGACTCAGACAGCTCGTGACTACACCCACCCACGCCGCCGGCCACACGCTAGACTCCATCTTTTCCGCAAGCCCACACGTCTCCTTCAACCACACCTCCGAACCCCACTGGACTGACCACCACTGCATCCACTTCACCTACAGGAAGCCCACCACGCACCACCGCACCGAACAAATGCCTCGCCGCTGCTGGAGCAGAGTCATGGAAGACCAGCTAACCACAACCCTCGCCCTGAGCCCACCCGCCGAACCCTCCGACCCCGACACCGCCGCCCGCAACCTCAGACAGTGGATCGACGACTGCGCCAACACCCTCGCCCCGCTCAAGAATCCGCCCAACAGCCACACCAGCAAGAAAGCCACCTGGTTCACCGAAGACCTCCAGGCCTCCAAACGAACATGCCGAAAACTGGAGAAGATCTGGCTCCACGAACGGACAGCGGACAGCTACGCCGCCCACAAGAGCGCCACCCGCAATCACCATCACCTCATCAGATCCGCCAAAAGGGCCTCACTCAAAGACCGCCTAGACAACAACGCACACAACAGCAAAGAGCTCTTCAACATCGTGAAGGAACTCTCCAACCCCAGCTCCAACACCAACGACATCCAGCCGTCGCAAGACCTGTGCGACTCACTGGCCACCTCCTTCCACCGCAAAATCGCCGACATCCACGACAGCTTCAACACCACGACCGCCCCGGCAACCACCGAGACCACTGCCCCCACAACCACCAACCGCCTGCTCTCCTGGACCAACATCAACGACGAGGACAACAGCGAGATCATGAACACCATCCACTCCGGTTCACCGCTAGACCCGTGCCCTCACCACATCTTCAACAAAGCCAGTACAGCCATCGCGCCCCATCTCCGGAAAATAATCAACATCTCCTTCGAGACAGCAACCTTCCCGGAAAGCTGGAAGCACGCCGAGATCACCGCCTTACTCAAGAAACCCAAGGCAGACCCCAAGGACCTCAAGAACTTCCGACCCATCTCTCTGCTCCCGTTCCCCGCGAAGGTCACCGAGAAAATCGTCAACAAACAACTGACCCGCTACCTCGAGGAGAACAACATCCTGGACCCTTCCCAGTCCGGCTTCCGCAGCAACCACAGCACCGAAACCGCCCTCATCGCCGCCACCGATGACATCAGGACCCTGCTAGACAACGGAGAAACAGCAGCCCTCATCCTCCTGGACCTATCAGCCGCCTTTGACACGGTCTGCCACCACACACTACGAACACGCCTTCACGACGCCGGGATCCAAGAGAAGGCCCTGGACTGGACCACATCCTTCCTTTCCGGCAGAACACAAAGCGTCCGCCTCGCCCCCTTCCGATCCAAGGCCACCAAGATCATCTGCGGCGTACCCCAAGGCTCCTCCCTCAGCCCAACGCTGTTCAACATCTACATGGCACCCTCGCCCACGTCGCCCGACAGCACAACCTCAACATCATCTCCTACGCCGACGACACCCAGCTGATCCTCTCCCTCACCAAAGACCCTCACACCGCCAAAGCCCACCTCCACAAAGGAATGAAGGCCGTCGCCGAATGGATGAGGACCAGCCGCCTGAAGCTGAACTCGGACAAGACGGAGGTCCTCATCCTTGGTTCCAACCCTTCAGCCTGGGACGACTCCTGGTGGCCAACATCACTGGGAACAGCCCCGCCACCCACCGACCACGTTCGCAACCTAGGGGTCATCCTCGACCCCACCCTCTCCATGACTAAGCAGGTCAACGCCGTTTCCTCATCCTGCTTCAACATCCTCCGAATGCTCCGCAGGATCTTCAAGTGGATCCCCACCGAAACAAGAAAAACAGTCACCCAGGCCCTCGTCACCAGCAGGCTGGACTACGGAAACGCCCTCTACGCAGGAACGACGGCTAAGCTCCTGAGACGGCTGCAACGCATCCAGAACGCCTCTGCACGTCTTATCCTCGACATCCCCCGACGCAGCCACATCACACCCCACCTGAGAGACCTGCACTGGCTCCCTGTCAACAAGAGGATAACCTTCAAGCTCCTCACCCACGCACACAAAGCACTCCACAACTCCGGACCAGCCTACCTCAACAGACGACTCAGCTTCTACACCCCCACCCGCCAGCTCCGCTCGACCAGCCTTGCCCTCGCCACAGTCCCCCGCATCCGAAAACGACCGCCGGCGGCAGATCCTTCTCCCACCTCGCCGCCAAGACCTGGAACACCCTCCCCATCAACCTCCGACAGACCCAAGACCTACTGGCCTTCAGAAGACTCCTCAAGACCTGGCTCTTCGATCAGTAGCAGCACCACCCCCCTCTTCCCCCAGCGCCTTGAGACCCTCGCGGGTTTGTAGTGCGCTTTATAAGTGACATGATTGATTGATTGATTGATTGATTGACTGGAGCTAGCTGGAAAAAAAAACCGGACTGTTAGAGAGTGGTGGAATCAGTTTTGCGATATCACAAGTCTTGAAGTGGTGATTCTGGAGGCTAGCAAGCGACCGGAGGAGGCTGAGGCAAACTTTGGAACCAATGGCGAACCTGAGGCAACCTCTGGGGGTATTCAACTAGTAGAAGTGGTGGCTTAAGATTAGTCGACATGGTTAGCTGATAATTTTAAGACTTTTTTTATGGAAACCTGCATCTTCCATCTAAAAAGCACACTGCAAACCTGACGCAAGATGCAATCATGGAGACCCCTAAACTAGGGCACCCCACCCATCGGCTACCCATACACTACTCAGACATTTCCCTCACACTCAGAGGAATGAGAGGCCAGGATCCTGGTAGCCTACATAGATTTTAGCAGTGACAACCAGCAGGCAATCTTCTCACTTTAGAATGCATTCAAAAGACCTGTACCCGCGACAACAGATTAGCTATCACCAAATGTTAGTCATGCCATGGTCATGTCACAGGGATGGTAATCACCAGTGATGAAATAGGTGGACCATTACTGCCCAGCATCATCTAGAACTCTGTGGGGAAGCAACCTCAAAGTCCCATAAAGCCCCGATCAGCATGTCAGGGGATTGGTGACACAAGTTCTCTAAACAGAAAAAATATAATGGGTCGACTTGTTTGATGAAGTGAGAAGCAGAAGTGCACAAGACGGGAACTTCCATGGATGCTGCACTGCTCCTCTCAGCCATGTTTACTCTATTTTCTGCGTTGCGTCTCTGGAGCATGTTTGCTTCTCTCCAGGGTTTGTTTGCCTTTCTCTGGGTCTGATGAGTGTCTGCTCCTCCCTGTGGCTCTTGGGTCTCTGTCTTCATTTGTGGTCTGGTCTATGGGTTTTCCTCTCACTGTGGTGAGCCAGTTCCTCACCTGGATTCTGGATTGGTTCCAGAACGTGCATGAATTACTAATTTTCTTCCAGGTTCGCGGGTTGCAGTCTATTTTCCTACAAGAGTTCAAATTTGTGTTTCCTCTTTTCTTGTTTGCATCATAATCCTCCTACCACTAATGATAGCCTTTTTGCCTCATGTGAGAACTTGTCTGTGAAGAGGGTGTCCGATGCAATATGGGTACCCTGTGACCTTTGGATGCTCTGCCATCTGAAAATATGAAACGTCTGACAGCGACCAGCTCTTCACGAGATACAGAATGCTTATGTTTGGTACTGTTACATCATCTATGGTGAGTGCTAACCCACTTCCATCACAAGCAGCCGGCACAGCTGTGACCCTGGAGACTTGGAACTGTGTCCAGTGCCCACTAGTCACTGACCACCAGAGCCCTGTTAATTGGACACTGGAATTTTGATTTGGGAGTGGTTCTTTTTTATACCGTAACATGATTAATTTCCTTGAGACTCCCAGTTCACTTTGGTGGCAGTATTTTGCATACATATAATATGTCATGCTTTGCATCATTTTGCCAGATTCTCAGTGGTCTAAGCTCAAGCGAACTGAGTGTATTCAGTTTCACTTAGGGCCCTTAAAAAATCCATAGCAAAAGAACCAAGACCAAAGGCTTCAGAGGAAAGCCAAGAATTCACAAACCTTCCCCACTGGAGAACACTGCACATAATAGCATCTCTTGCTTTATAGCAGTGCTCCGGCCAAACTCTAAATAATCTCCACAGCTGTGACCCGGTGTTGGACTTGGCCCTGCTTGTAGGGTCATCCCGAACTTTTTCGCCTTTTCCTCCTAGCCTTTTTGCTGTATGTGTGTTTTGGAATGCTGCGCAATGATGTGCAGAGGTTTATTTACGCTGTTTAAAAATGTCACTTTTAAAATGTCACCTGTTTGGTGTGCTTTGTGCCTGCCTGTCTGAGGTGGGTTGGCGGTCTAGTTGTCTGTCTCCCAGCACCCCCAGCTTTTGGAGGGAAGCCTGGCAGGCAGAGTGCTCTACACCTCCCCCAAAACCAGTTGGGACCGGATTACCAGAGAGCCTTCTGGTAGGTGGGGTGAGGGGTTTATATAGGGGGGCTGTGCCTCCATGTGACAGACTGAGCGTGGACTTGATTGAGAGGGGACACTCTGCCAGGAGGTACCGCCGCAAGGGCCTGTGGGCACTACTTCCTTGTGTGGGACTCTGGATCCTCGCCAGCTCCCTAGCGCCTGGGAGGCACTATTTTCATGATTGCCAGAGGAGCCTACGCCTGCAGCGCGGTGCTGTCAAAGCGCTATATCTCCATCCCCAAAGAGAGGAGGAGCGTGGATCCTGCAGCTGCTGTCTGGTGAGGGAATCCCCCTGCATGTCCGCCTAGCGCCTCGTGAGCGCTATCATCTGTTTGCCTGCACTCCAAGGAGGTGAGGAGCGTGGGCAATACTCCCTCGGGTGGGACCCTGGGACTGTGAGCCATCTAGCGCCTCGTGAGCGCTGCCTCCAGCCCCTGCCCAGGAGAAGAAGGTGCGTGGGTCCTGCAGCGCTGTGCTGCCAGAGTGCTATATTCGCCTTGACTGTGCTCTGCTTGCTGTCTAGCGCTTCGTGAAGTGCTACAACTGTTTTCCAGCCCCCAGGACTCTTAGTCCTGCATTCCTGGACTTAGCGCTGCAACTTTACTCCCGTGCATGGTGAGAGCCCCGTGGCAGCAGCTGAGGCAAGGAGGAGTCCTGCAGCGGAGGTGGCCCGAGGCACGTTGTCGGTGCCTGCCCCTCCGCGCTGCTGATGAGGAGAAGGCTCCGCTGAGGACGGAGGAGAGATCCCAGCAGTGGGACCTGTCGGGGCACATTGCCGGTGCCCGGAGACTGCAGAGACACCCAGAGAGGCCCCGGACTGCCGGTGAGTGGAGTCCTGTGGTACACTGAGTGAGGGGTGTATCGGGGCACATGGTTGGTGCCCGCCCCCTGTGGTAGTGCTTAGGGCACCGTGAGGGCCCGTGCTAACTCCCCGGCTGCCCCGCCTGACAGGGGGCAGCTGCAACGTGGGCGCAATCTGTTGTGACGAGTCCCAGTGGGGGACTCAGGGAACAGGGGTGCCAGCGCCATGTTCCCAGTAGAGAGTAAGGGCGCAGGAGTGCCAGTGCCCACATTTTTGCCCGCACAGCTGCCCAGCAAGTAGTGGGCAGCTGCTACGTTTAGGCCGGTTTTGCGCACCTTTGTTTTCGCTACCCTTGCAGCCAGCCCTGACTTTGCGGGACATAGGGCATTTGAGCCCCTGAGAGAGGCCAGTTGGCCTGGGGCCAGTCTCAGGAGGTTGCATAATGCATTTGTACCTAGGATGATGCCTAATGCTTTTCCCTCAGGTTGGCATCGCTGATGTTATGCCTAACGTTAATGTGGTGATGCCTTCATGCTCAGATGTTTTACGCCCCATCCTAATGTGGTTATGCTGTTGGTGTTCTGCCTCATGTGTATGCCCCATGCTGATGGTGTTGCATTTATGCCTAGGGAGATGCCTCATGATTTATGCCTAATGACTCTGCACTTATGCTAATGAGGTTTTTATGCCCACTGTCATGCATAATGTGTTTTCCTGTCAATGTGAGGTTGAAGGTTATGCCTAACGCTTTTCTGCACATGTGATATTGCTAACCCCCCTTATTTTATCAGGAGGCATTGGTTGCTTTACAATTATTGCTTGTGCTCTATGATGGTTCTGGCAGTGGCCCGATTGGCCCTGCCCTGTAAATAATCCCCGTGTAAATTGCTACCCGGTGCCAGTTGGCACACTGTTACAACTGTGATTGCCTTAGGACGTGTTCTGCATAATACATATGCTGTTTTTTCACCTAACCTGGTGTGGTCTCTTTTTGTAGTGTGCCCAGTGTGTCGCCTGTGAGTGTGTGCTGCGCAGATGCTTTACACAATGCCTCCGAGTTTGGCCTACCCGCTCCGCACCACGCTACCCCGTTTCTAACATTGGTGTTCAGCGGTGGGATAGGACTTGTGTTTGCGCAGTACCACAGCGACAACTGGTGGCACTACAAATTCTACACGTAGAGTAATCACAGGTTTTGGGGATTATTGTTCCTGATTTTGTTGCGCCCTGAAAGTGGCATTTTGAATTGCGCACTCCTGTAGCAGCCCTTGCACCTAGGTCCCTTGTCTTGCACTGCGTCTTGGTGTCTTGCCAAAATGGAATCTGCCTTTGATTTTGACCATCTGTCCAAGTACAGTGTGTTGGAGTTGAGGGGGTTCTGTGAGGAGAGAGATATAATAGTAAGTGGGTCAGACACCAAGCCAGGCCTTCAGGGATTCCTGATTAAATGGCAAGAGGATGAGTGGGACCGCAAGCACTATGAGCAAGAGAGGGCCCTGGCCGTATGCCAGGAGGGTGGCCCTAAGGATCCTGAACAGGAGGTACAAAATGACAGGGCGGGGACACCAGTAAGTAGGGAGTCCCGTGCTGGGTCCAGTGTCAGGGGTAATGCCCCATCCCTTCCCCTGTCCCCAGAAGAGTGGGTAGATAGGAGGGAAGAAAGGGAGCATCAGCTAGCTTTGGAGAAGCTCCGGTTAGAGCACGCCAAGGAGATAGCACGGCTGAGGGTGCAAGAGAAAAAGCTGGAGACCGAAAAGGTCCTTGCACAGGAAAGGATGGCTGAGGCTGAAAGGGCCTTCGCCAGGGAGAGACTAGCTCAGGAGGGTAGGTTGTCCCCTGAGAATGGCTTCTGTGGTCTGGATTCACCAGTGAGGGTGGGATCCAGTGGTGGCAGCGAGAGTGAATCCAGAGCAGGGAGTCCCACTCCCTAGGCCCGGAAGACGGTGCCTGATTCCCAGGAAGAGGGGGACAGGTTGGAGTTCAAGGGCAGTGGAAAACTGGTTCATCAGTCCTGGGAGGAGTTTGTGGAGGTGTGTTGGGCTGCACTGGAGGATTGGATGGTGTGTAGCGCGGTGAATGATTGGGAAGGACTGTTCCAGGTAATTATCAGGGAGCACATGCTCAGAAATTGCTTCCCAAGGTTGCGCCACCACCTGTTGCAGTGTGGGTTCTCCGACCCCAGGAGCTTGCACGGGAGGCAGACCTCTGGGTGAGCGCCAGAGTGTCTGAGGAGGCACTGGGGAGTGATCCAGAAGGGAGTGGCTCAGGGATCTTCCCACCACGGGAGGGGGGAGGAGTGCAGAGTAGCCCAGCTAGGTCCCAGGGTAGTGAGAGGGTTGTAGGGCCTCACGTCCTATCTACAGGAAGGAGTGAGACGGGGAGGTGTCCCGAGGTGCCCCAACCGCAGTCTCAGGGCCTGGAGAGTTCCATAAGGGAACCCCAGGTTGGGAGCCTAGGCTGTCCCAATAGGCCATCCATTGAAGGGGATCCCCTAGTGTCAGGAGAATCCGGGGCGTCTGTAATCCGAGCTCCAGGGGTTCTGGGGTCTGCTCAGTCGCAGGGTTTAGATCCTGGGCTGGGGTGCCAGGTTCAGGGACTGCCTGACCTGGAGGGTGGGACACCTGTAGTCAGTGTCCCTACCAAGTTAACTTCCAGGGGTACTTCTCCAGGTGGGAGGGTGCGGAACTCTGGAAGGGGGTGCAGAGGGAGGAAGGACTCGCCTCTGGCACTGGCTCAACCACAGGGCTTCGATCCTGGGTTGGGAGGCCCGGTTCAGGTATTGCCTGACCTGGCGGGAAGGACGCCTGTAAGCAGTGTCCCCCCGGAGTCGTCTTCCAGGGGTACTACTCCAGTTGGGAGGGTGCAGAACTCTGGGAGGTGGTGCAGGGGGAGGGAGGACTCGCCTCTAGCACCGGTGCAACCTCAGGGTTTAGACCCTGGGTTGGTGGTTCAGATGCAGGGTCACGGCCCTGGACGAGTGAGAGAGTGGTGTTCTGAGGGTGCCCCGCATAGGAGGAGAGGGCGGAACCCCAGAAGGAGAGGTAGGGGGAGGAGAGCCTCGCCCCGGACTGCTGGTCAGCCTGAGGGTGCGGACCCTAGGTGGGAGGACCAGCGGCAGTTTGGAACTGCCCGGAGGAGACGTAGAGTGGCCAACGGGTACTATGGGCCTGGGACTACTGCCCCCCACTCTGTGAGGCAGCAAGGGCCAGAGATATCTGGATGGCCTAGGGGCCGGTCCTGGCCGCAACCAAGTAGAGAGTGCCAGTGGGGTGGGTTAGTTGGTCCAGGGAGTGTTGACAGAGGGAACCACCGGGTTCCAGAATGGCGGAGAACCTGCGGGTGCCCCTGCAGTTGCGGGCCCGCGTCCATGGTTTCTCGCCCTAAGCAGGGAAGCCCATCAAGGCATTAATTGGTCTACCCTGGCTTTTAGCTGGGAGGGGGTCGTGTTGGACTTGGCCCTGCTTGCAGGGTCATCCCAAACTTTTTCGCCTTTTCCTTTTTGCTGTATGTGTGTTTTGGAATGCTGCGCAATGATGTGCAGAGGTTTATTTACACTGTTTAAAAATGTCACCCTGTTTGGTGTGCTTTGTGCCTGCCTGTCTGAGGTGGGTTGGTGGTCTAGTTGTCTGTCTCCCAGCACCCCCAGCTTTTGAAGGGAAGCCTGGCAGGCAGGGTGCTCTACACCTCCCCAAAACCAGTTGGGACCGGATTACCAGAGAGCCTTCTAGAAGCTTCTGGCCCTTTCTGGTAGGTGGGGTGAGGGGTTTATATAGGGGGGCTGTGCCTCCATGTGACAGACTGAGCGTGGACTTGATTGAGAGGGGACACTCTGCCAGGAGGTACCGCCGCAAGGGCCTGTGTGCTGGCCCCTGAGCTGTACCCCTCTGCTGTCCACAGGGCTAGTGAGAGACTCTGCTGGAGTGGAGACTGCTGCGCTAGCAGGATGGCCATCGTAATGGAGGATGACTGTTCCTAGGAACTGCTGCTTCAGGTCTGGTGAGCTGCCCTACTGCCTGCTGATCTTGCCCTGCATTAACTGTCTCCTGGCCCCTAGCGCCCCGTGAGCGCTACACTTTGAATGCCTGTATTCCAAGGAGGTGAGGAGTGTGGGCACCACTTCCTTGTGTGGGACTCTGGATCCTCGCCAGCTCCCTAGCGCCTGGGAGGCACTATTTTCTTGATTGCCAGAGGAGGAGCTGACGCCTGCAGTGCGGTGCTGTCAAAGCGCTATATCTCCATCCCCAAAGAGAGGAGGAGCGTGGATCCTGCAGCTGACGTCTGGTGAGGGAATCCCCCTGCATGTCCCCCTAGCGCCTCGTGAGCGCTATCATCTGTTTGCCTGCACTCCAAGGAGGTGAGGAGCGTGGGCGCTAATCCCTCGGTGGGACCCTGGGACTGTGAGCCATCTAGCGCCTCGTGAGCGCTGCCTCCAGCCCCTGCCCAGGAGAAGAAGGTGCGTGGGTCCTGCAGCGCTGTGCTGCCAGAGTGCTATATTCGCCTTGACTGTGCTCTGCTTGCTGTCTAGCGCCTCGTGAAATGCTACAACTGTTTTCCAGCCCCCAGGACTCTTAGTCCTGCATTCCTGGACTTAGCGCTGCAACTTTACTCCCGTGCATGGTGAGAGCCCCGTGGCAGCAGCTGAGGCAAGGAGGAGTCCTACGGCGGAGGGGGCCCGAGGCACGTTGTCGGTGCCTGCCCCTCCGCGCTGCTGATGAGGAGAAGGCTCCGCTGAGGACGGAGGAGAGATCCCAGCAGTGGGACCTGTCGGGGCACATTGCCGGTGCCCGGAGACTGCAGAGACACCCAGAGAGGCCCCGGACTGCCGGTGAGTGGGGTCCCGTGGTACACTGAGTGAGGGGTGTATCGGGGCACATGGTCGGTGCCCGCCCCCTGTGGTAGTGCTTAGGGCACCGTGAGGGCCCGTGCTGACTCCCCGGCTACCCCGCCTGACAGGGGGCAGCTGCAACGTGGGCGCAATCTGTTGTGACGAGTCCCAGTGGGGGACTCAGGGAACAGGGGTGCCAGCGCCATGTTCCCAGTAGAGAGTAAGGGCGCAGGAGTGCCAGTGCCCACATTTTTGCCCGCACAGCTGCCCAGCAAGTAGTGGGCAGCTGCTACGTTTAGGCCGGTTTTGCGCACCTTTGTTTTCGCTACCCTTGCAGCCAGCCCTGACTTTGCGGGACATAGGGCATTTGAGCCCCTGAGAGAGGCCAGTTGGCCTGGGGCCAGTCTCAGGGGGTTGTGCCCCCGATTGGGGTGAACTGTGTTTATGCTGGCGAGGCCTATTGCCCCATATGATTTATTGCATAATATGGTTGCATAATGCATTTGTACCTAGGATGATGCCTAATGCTTTTCCCTCAGGTTGGCATCGCTGATGTTATGCCTAACGTTAATGTGGTGATGCCTTCATGCTCAGATGTTTTACGCCCCATCCTAATGTGGTTATGCTGTTGGTGTTCTGCCTCATGTGTATGCCCCATGCTGATGGTGTTGCATTTATGCCTAGGTAGATGCCTCATGATTTATGCCTAATGACTCTGCACTTATGCTAATGAGGTTTTTATGCCCACTGTCATGCATAATGTGTTTTCCTGTCAATGTGAGGTTGAAGGTTATGCCTAACGCTTTTCTGCACATGTGATATTGCTAACCCCCCTTATTTTATCAGGAGGCATTGGTTGCTTTACAATTATTGCTTGTGCTCTATGATGGTTCTGGCAGCGGCCCGATTGGCCCTGCCCTGTAAATAATCCCCGTGTAAATTGCTACCCGGTGCCAGTTGGCACACTGTTACAACTGTGATTGCCTTAGGACGTGTTCTGCATAATACATATGCTGTTTTTTCACCTAACCTGGTGTGGTCTCTTTTTGTAGTGTGCCCAGTGTGTCGCCTGTGAGTGTGTGCTGCGCAGATGCTTTACACAATGCCTCCGAGTTTGGCCTACCCGCTCCGCACCACGCTACCCCGTTTCTAACACCCGGTCTTGAGTTTATATTATTATTATGTGCCATACACTGTCTGAGTTCTAAACCTACTGCGATCTACACGATTAAGGGCCTGATTTAGACCCTGGCGGGCACATCAGAATGGCGGTGGTCATCATCTCCTCCACCACCACTGCTGTACTGCTGCCAGACAAATTAAGAGATCACTGCCAGCCCTTCGGGACTCTCTGTGTCTGCACCAGAGATGCCAGCACGGCATGGATGCACAGACCTCAGGGGTGGATCTAAGAACCCAAAGTCGAAAAGGTCAGTGCCCAGCCTTAAATGCACACAACTTAGTGAAGGGTGGCTCCAAGAACCCAAAGCTCTGGCATGGGTGGTAAAGGACAGGCTCCAGTCCTGGATGCATAGACCTCAGTGTGGGGTGGCTCCAAGAACCCAAAGCTCGGGCATGGGTGGTAAAGGGCAGGCTCCAGTCCTGGATGCATAGACCTCAGTGAGGGGTGGCTCTAAAAACCCAAAGCTCGGGCATGGGTGGTAAAGGGCAGGCTCCAGTCCTGGATGCATAGACCTCAGTGAGGGGTGGCTCCAAGAACCCAAAGCTCGGGCATGGGTGGTAAAGAGCAGGCTCCAGCCTTAAATGCATACAACTTAGTGAAGGGTGGCTCCAAGAACCCAAAGCTCGGGCATGGGTGGTAAAGGGCAGGCTCCAGCCTTGGATGCATAGACCTCAGTGAGGGGTGGCTCCAAAAACCCAAAGCTCGGGCATGGGTGGTAAAGGGCAGGCTCCAGTCTTGGATGCATAGACCTCAGTGAGAGGGAACTCCAAGCACCCAAAGCTTGGGCACGGGTGGTAAAGGGCAGGCTCCAGTCCTGGATGCCTAGACCTCAGTGAGGGGTGGCTCCAAGAACCCAAAGCTCGGGCATGGGTGGTAAAGGGCAGGCTCCAGCCTTGGATGCATAGACCTCAGTGAGGGGTGGCTCCAAGAACCCAAAGCTCGGGCATGGGTGGTAAAGGGCAGGCTCCAGCCCTGGATGCATAGACCTCAGTGAGGGGTGGCTCCAAGAACCCAAAGCTCAGGCATGGGTGGTAAAGGGCAGGCTCCAGCCTTAAATGCATACAACTTAGTGAAGGGTGGCTCCAAGAATCCAAAGCTCGGGCATGGGTGATAAAGGGCAGGCTCCAGTCCTGGATGCATAGACCTCAGTGAGGGGTGGCTCCAAGAACCCAAACCTCGGGCATGGGTGGTAAAGGGTAAGGCTCCAGCCCTGGATGCATAGACCTCAGTGAGGGGTGGCTCCAAGAACACAAAGCTCTAGCATGGGTGGTAAAGGGCAGGCTCCAGCTCTGGACGCATAGACCTCAGTGAGGGGTGGCTCCAAGAACCCAAAGCTCGGGCACCGGTGATAAAGGACAGGCTCCAGTCCTGGATGCATAGACCTCAGTGAGGGGTGGCTCCAAGAACCCAAAGCTTGGGCACGGGTGGTAAAGGGCAGGCTCCAGTCCTGGATGCCTAGACCTCAGTGAGGGGTGGCTCCAAGAAACCAAATCTCGGGCATGGGTGGTAAAGGGCAGGCTCCAGCCTTAGATGCATAGACCTCAGTGAGGGGTGGCTCCAAGAACCCAAAGCTCGGGCATGGGTGGTAAAGGGCAGGCTCCAGCCCTGAATGCATAGACCTCAGTGAGGGGTGGCTCCAAGAACCCAAAGCTCGGGCACCGGTGATAAAGGACAGGCTCCAGTCCTGGATGCATAGACCTCAGTGAGGGGTGGCTCCAAGAACCCAAAGCTCGGGCATGGGTGGTAAAGGGCAGGCTCCAGCCCTGGATGCATAGACCTCAGTGAGGGGTGGCTCCAAGAACCCAAAGTCGGGCATGGGTGGTAAAAGGCAGGCTCCAGCCTTGGGTGCATAGACCTCAGTGAGGGGTGGCTCCAAGAACCCAAAGCTCGGGCATGGGTGGTAAAGGACAGGTTCCATCGCTGGATGCATAGACCTCAGTGAGGGGTGGCTTCAAGAACCCAAAGCTCGGGCATGGGTGGTAAAGGGCAGGCTCCAGCCCTGGATGCGTAGACCTCAGTGAGGGGTGGCTCCAAGAACCCAAAGCTAAGACATGGGTGGTAAAGGGCAGGCTACAGTCCTGGATGCATAGACCTCAGTGAGGGGTGGCTCCAAGAACCCAAAGCTCGGGCATGGGTGGTAAAGGGCAGGCTCCAGTCCTGGATGCGTAGACCTCAGTGAGGGGTGGCTCCAAGAACCCAAAGTTCGGGCATGGGTGGTAAAGGGCAGGCTCCAGCCCTGGATGCATAGACCTCAGTGATGGGTGGCTCCAAGAACCCAAAGCTCGGGCATGGGTGGTAAAGGGCAGGCTCCAGCCTTGGATGCATAGACCTCAGTGAGGGGTGGCTCCAAGAACCCAAAGCTCGGGCATGTGTGGTAAAGGGCAGGCTCCAGCCTTGGATGCATAGACCTCAGTGAGGCGTGGCTCCAAGAACCCAAAGCTCGGGCATGGGTGGTAAAGGGCGGTCCAGCCTTGGATGCATAGACCTCAGTGAGGGGTGGCTCCAAGAACCCAAAGCTCGGGCATGGGTGGTAAAGGGCAGGCTCCAGCCTTGAATGCATAGACCTCAGTGAGGGGTGGCTCCAAGAACCCAAAGCTCGGGCATGGCTGGTAAAGGGCAGGCTCCAGCCTTGGATGCATAGACCTCAGTGAGGGGTGGCTCCAAGAACCCAAAGCTCGGGCATGGGTGGTAAAGGGCAGGCTCCAGCCCTGGATGCATAGACCTCAGTGAGGGGTGGCTCCAAGAACCCAAAGCTTGGGCATGGGTGGTAAAGGGCAGGCTCCAGCCTTGGATGCATAGACTTCAGTGACGGGTGGCTCCAAGGACCCAAAGCTTGGGCATGGGTGGTAAAGGGCAGGCTCCAGCCTTGGATGCATAGACCTCAGTGACGGGTGGCTCCAAGAACCCAAAGCTCGGGCATGGGTGGTAAAGGGCAGGCTCCAGCCTGGATGCATAGACCTCAGTGAGGGGTGGCTCCAAGAACCCAAAGCTCGGGCATGGGTGGTAAAGGGCAGGCTCCAGCCTGGATGCATAGACCTCAGTGAGGGGTGGCTCCAAGAACCCAAAGCTCGGGCATGGGTGGTAAAGGGCAGGCTCCAGCCTTGGATGCATAGACCTCAGTGAGGGGTGGCTCCAAGAACTCAAAGCTCGGGCATGGGTGGTAAAGGGCAGGCTCCAGCCTTGGATGCATAGACCTCAGTGAGGGGTGGCTCCAAGAACCCAAAGCTCGGGCATGGGTGATAAAGGACAGGCTCCAGCCTTGGATGCATAGACCTCAGTGAGGGGTGGCTCCAAGAACCCAAAGCTCGGGCATGGGTGGTAAAGGGCAGGCTCCAGCCTTGGATGCATAGACCTCAGTGAGGGGTGGCTCCAAGAACTCAAAGCTCGGGCACCGGTGATAAAGGACAGGCTCCAGTCCTGGATGCATAGACCTCAGTGAGGGGTGGCTCCAAAAACCCAAAGCTCGGGCATGGGTGGTAAAGGGCAGACTCCAGCCCTGGATGCATAGACCTCAGTGAGGGGTGGCTCCAAGAACCCAAAGCTCGGGCATGGGTGGTAAAGGGCAGGCTACAGCCCTGGATGCATAGACCTCAGTGAGGGGTGTCTCCAAGAACCCAAAGCTCGGGCATGGGTTGTATAGGGCAGGCTCCAGTCTTGGATGCACAGACCTCAGTGAGGGGTGGCTCCAAGCACCCAAAGCTTGGGCATGGGTGGTAAAGGGCAGGCTCCAGCCTTGGATGCATAGACCTCAGTGAGGGGTGGCTCCAAGAGCCCAAAGCTCGGGCATGGGTGGTAAAGGGCAGGCTCCAGCCTGGATGCATAGACCTCAGTGAGGGGTGGCTCCAAGAACCCAAAGCTCAGGCATGGGTGGTAAAGGGCAGGCTCCAGCCTTGGATGCGTAGACCTCAGTGAGGGGTGGCTCCAAGAACCCAAAGCTTGGGCATGGGTGGTAAAGGGCAGGCTCCAGCCTTGGATGCATAGACCTCAGTGAGGGGTGGCTCCAAGAACCCAAAGCTCGGGCATGGGTGGTAAAGGGCAGGCTCCAGCCTGGATGCATAGACTTCAGTGAGGGGTGGCTCCAAGAACCCAAAGCTCGGGCATGGGTGGTAAAGGGCAGGCTCCAGCCTTGGATGCATAGACCTCAGTGAGGGGTGGCTCCAAGAACCCAAAGCTCGGGCACCGGTGATAAAGGCCAGTGCCAATTATACAGGTCCGGACTGGGAACCCAAAGCAGCCCTGGCAATTTTCTCGGACCAGCCCTTGGGGAAGCACTGCCTGGCCCCGGGGAGGCTGGAAACACTTGCTTCCTGCTTCTGTTATGGGGGGACCAGTTTTGCAGCACCGTTGCAAAACCGGTCCCCACCCTTCCAGCCTCCTGGCGAAACGCCCAATGCCCGGTACGGCCAGTCTGACCCTGCTGCTATAGACACATCAGTGAGGGGAGACTCCAAGAAACTTGATGTAGGAAAGTAGTATCTGCTTCTTATGCTTACCACCACTTTTTGCTGATGTCTCACTGTTTTTGGACTAGTCTGACTGGGATCCTGCTATCCAGGACCCCAGTCTATCTGCTTTCTCCCTTAAATTGCTACGTGTGTACTTTAGGTACAGTCCAGATTGGATACTGGGGTACCCTTATCAGTCCCTAGTATATGGTACACCATGTACCCTAGGCATAGGTACCCCAGAGGCCTCCCATGGGCTGAAACATGTATTATGCCACCCATGAGAGGCCATTCAAAATGACACAACAGGTCTGCTACAGCAGCCTGTGTAAGCTGGTGCTTGCACCACTTATTTAGATATAGGTTCACTATATCTATCTAAATCACTACACTTAAAAACCTATCAGTCACCCCCATTGCAGGCCTTATCAATCCTAGAGGCAGGGTGCTGGGTTTTACGTGAGAGGATGCCCCTGCATGAGCAGAGCCCCTCTGCAGCCTTCGGAGACCATTCTCCGGGGTTGTCGGTGATGCAGCCAGACATATAGGTTAAGTTGCATTATAACCTTGCGGTAAATGCTAACTTTAAAACGGCTGCTTAGAAACATGTTGTGCTTGGTGTTAAACACCTTGGAATCATACCTCCACACCAGTAACTGGTGTAGGAGGTATGATTCCACCCTTCTGACACCACTACTGTGGGTCACCAGTCTACCCGGTACCAGCTTTCTCGACCCGGGCAGCACAAAATGGACGCTGTCAGCCACAGACACGATTCTGCTCTCCTGCTGCTGAGCCAAGCTCGAGCAGAGGAAGGCATGACAATAGGCATCCTGTCACAGGGAGGTGTGACCACCTCCCAGACAGGTTTTAGTGTATTGGGGCTGGGTGGGTGAACTCTGAGAGTGCCAGAAAGTCTGCACTGGGGCACATTTGGTGTCCCTGTGCATAGTCCAGCTCAAACCAGTTCTGGGAGCCATTGGCTCCTGCTCTGGCGCGAAACTGGACAAAGGACTTGGGTGTAGCCACCCCTCTGTCCTGCCCCTCCCCTAGGAGGGTCCCCCGAATCTGTCCAACCCTTTCCCGTGGGTATAAAGTGGGTTACCTGGCTACAGGATTTTGGATTTTACCTGGGCAAGATTCTACTAAGAAGAAACCAAGTATTTCGACTGTCTGCACGACGCTGGACAACTGAAGAATCTCCCTTGGAGTAAAGGAGTTACTCCCCTGCACTAGCAGGCACCTAAGCGCATCTGACCGGCTTGCATCTCCCAAGCTCCTGAGGACTCAGAAGATTTCAGCAACACAGGAGGTGGGTTTCCGAAGGTCCCTAAGGTCGGTCTGCCCTCTCAGCGATTCTGAGACCAGATTCCCTCGTGGGGACCGCGTGACCCGAACCCCTGTGTACTGCGTACATTTGCAAGTGCATATGCTTGTAGGCAACCCCTGACCTTGTGCATTGGACTCCGAGTAGTCCTGACCCCGAGCAGTAATTGCACCAAAGAAATCCGGCCTCCTCGCACTGAGTGCTCCGTGGGCTGGTGCTTTGCAGACTTGCTTGAGGTCTCCTCGCGATCCCTGGTCCGTTGGCCTGTGGGTCCTGGCGAGGGTCACCTTGTTTGTTCTTGGGCTTCCCTGGTTGCTCCAGATGTGCCCTGACTCCCCATTGCTTGGAGAGTCCCCTGGACCTTGCTGGTCCACACCGTCACCTGTTTGTCCTTCCTGCATGGGTTGCATTTGCCAAGGCTTGTTGGTGCTCCAGCCGGACATCGACCCCTCAGCACTCGACATCCTTCGTGGGACAGCTCACCTCCAGATCCTTGTCATCCTCGACGTCTCCTGGTCCCCTTGGCTGCAGAGTCAAGCATCCCTTCTACGCACCTGAAGCACCCGACATCGCTTGGATTCCACCGGACACTCTTCGCCTTCCCGGCAGCAGCACTTCTTCGCAACTCACCATTGAAAACGACGAAGGTTTCCGACACCACTTGACCCCTATGCACCCGGCTCCTCTGGGATAGGCAACACGGGTACCTCGGTACTCACTGGTGGGTTGGCTCTAGAACCTCCTATGTTCCAAAGGGTTTGCTTGAAGTCCTTGTGGAAATGTCCTTAAACTATAACTTTGCAACCGCGACTTTCCCATAGAGTTGTACAGAGCACGCGGTCGTGTTTCCTCACTGCACCCGTCCTCCGTGGGCTCCCTGTGTCACTGCCTTGGGTGGTTCCTTGGGGTCCCAGCGATTCTACGTGCTCTAGGCACTGTTTCTAGTCAAGTCGTGATTGTTATACCATTTTTTTAGTATATGGTTCGGTCTCCCCTTGGAGCCCGCTGTGCATTGTGCTACTTACGAATGTTCTATTGAGTCAGTATTGTGTGCTTTGTGTTCTAATCTGGTGTAGAGACTAGTAGAGAGTGTTATATTAATAAATACATATTTTATATAACTACTGTGTGGTTCTCCTTTTATTTAGTCATTCAGGAGGTGATATTCTGGAAAAACAAGCTGCTTTACATTCCTTCAAGACTAAGCCTGAGGGCTGCTCTCCACAGCTACCACTAGGATAGCTTTCTAAAGGTTATCTTTGACCTCATACATCATAAGGGTCGTGTGGACTGGTATAGGGTGCCCACTTTAATTAGTGGACAGCATATACTAGGCCACCTTCTCACACTTGATATCTTTTTTACAGTTACCACAAACTACCCCAGAGCTTGGAGAAAAAGCCATACATACACAAACACACTCCTTGCCTGTGTCGCCGCTCTGAGCTATCTCACTTCCATATCGCAAGAGGAGAAGCAGGCAGTGGCTGGGAAACCAAATATGAAAGATATATACCTCCCTCGAGGTGATGTCTTGCTATCATCGCTGCATCACTGTTATCTAAAACCACAATATATTGCCGTAAATTCAATATTATGTGATTAGCATATTACTAATAAAATCGATCACTCACTGTAGGACAAAACAAACAAAGGGTGTTTCTTGATAGTGGGTGTTAGGATGGCATTATTTCTGCATGCCATGTTCCGCTCTAACGGCTACACGCCCCTGGCGTCAGCAGCAGCCCCTCTTCTGGGCATGCATGGGTCCTGTGCTCACTGTGCCACTGGCATCATGCTGCCCCTGAAGGAAGAGACCCAAATAGGCTGAACTCAGTCATGGGTGGATTGATTTCCCGTTCAGAGAGGACCTGGCTTGGACTATTCCAAACGGAGCAGGACCGTGGCTGAATTGCATATAAACGGATCTAATGTGAGGGGCATGGTGGGCCAAAAAACGATAGGTTGGAATGCTACCCTAAGCAACTGCCTTCACCTCTTGCCTCTAACTTTTGTGTGCTAGCCAGCATTCATCTGCTGGCCAAGTCCAGCTGAAAAATAAGGAAGGCACGGCCCATGACAACTCAAAGATAATAAACCACTGGGCAAAACTGGGTGTGGTCTTAACGTGACACGAGCAACAAAAAGCCTGGGTGAAAGTTACACGACAGCAACACGTGCATCTCCCCTCGTGCCCCAACACCCTCACCCCCCCCCACCCACTCCAGAAACCACCGACTTCTGCAGCTTTACACTGTTTCCACAATGTCTGTGCACCGGAAGAGGAAGCGTCCTGTGGTAGCAAGTTACTGACTTTGAAAGAAGAAAACTTCTGGCCGTATCACAGAAACCATAGCATCGTTTGTACCTTCGAGCTATGTGCGTTATTGAGTATTTGCGCGAAGACAAACATTATACAAACTGAGTTTACACTATTTTGATGTGTGTATATAACGAGTGAAACACATTTTCTTCACTTTTTAAATGTAGACTTTATGGAAGGCAAAATCTTTTCTAACAGTATATTTTTATTGCATAAGTGGAAACAGTGCAAAATCTGCATGCGTAATTTTTAAGGGTTATTGATAAGCAAAGATATATTTATTAAAATTGTTATGAGTCATTTCAGATCATTGATAGCCAATACATGTGTCTTGTAATATCTTCAAAGTATTTCTTTTTTCATTGTTGCCCTGGTGCAGAAATAGTTCTGTAATTTAGACTAGAGCAAAGTATGTTTGCCCTGTTTTATATAACACAATCAGCAAAAACTACAAAAGATTTTTTGCATCAGAGAAAAGTTTCTCTTCATGGACCTTAAGGTCTAATCGTGGCTTCCCAAGGTAACCAGTTCATTATTCTGGGCAACTAACTCCAGACCATTGCACCTCGGTTCCCATATGGGGCAAGACCTTTTCCAATGAAGTGCTACACAACGCACACTTAAAATTCACAAACACACGTGACAGGTTTTTGCACAAAGCCCCTTCTAAAATCTGAGCTACATATACAAGACAAAATTACTACCAAGATTCCCAGGCCCATGTGTGACTTGTTAGTCTAGTCCCATTTTGTTCTTACAATTCTGGGTCTTCTAGTCCTGGTTTAACCCGGGTCCCATGGTGGAAGCCCCCAACCTGGGCTCCATTCTCCTGGAGGCTGTGTTGCAAAGTGCCCAGGACAGGGTTCTGCAGACCCAACGGGGCTCCCCTGTAGGGCGAGTAAAGAAGCTTTGACCAGGCCCCAGGTCAGTGCTCCAGCTGGCCCACGGCTCGAAGCCTCCATTCTTGGGCTCCCTTCCCTGGCCAGCTGTTTCACAAAGTGTCCAGGATTGGGTCCCACTGGCCCGGAATGGCTTCTGCTGCCTGCCAAGGTCCAGTAGGTCTGACTGGGCCCCAGGTCAGAGCTTCAGCTTGCCCGGGGGTGAAGCCTCCAGCTCAATTCTCTAGACTGCTGTGTCCTAAAGTTCCCTGGACGGGGTCCCGCAGGAACTGAAAGGTCTCCTCTACTTGTCCGGGTAGAAAAAGCACTGCCAGGGCCCCAGGTCAGAGCGCCACAGAGCTCTGATGTAGAAGACTCCAGCCACGGGCTCTCTTCCCCGGCCCGCCACGTCACCTGGAGCCTGGGATGGGGTCCCGAAGGCCAAGGATGGGCTCCGCTTCCTGCTCGGGTTCAGAAGCTCTGACCAGTCCCTGAGTCAGAGCGCAAATGGCTCGGGGTGAAAGCCCCCAGGGCTGGGCTCCATTCTTTAGACCGTTGTATCCCAAAGTGCTCGGGTTGGGGTCCCACAGGCCCAGGGATGCCTTGCTACTTGTCCGCGTTAAGAAGCTCTGATTCATGCCCGGGTCAGAGCACCAACGTGCCTGGGATGGAAGCCCTTGGCTCAGGGCTACATTCTCTAGCCCGTCGTTTCACTTGGAGCCCAGCACGTGGTTCTGCAGGCTTGGGCAGGGCTCCTCTGCCTGATCGGATGAAAAAGCTGTGACCGGGCCCTGGGTCAGAGCTCTGTGAGCCCTCCACAGAGCCTCATACCTTTGGCCCAGCCTGGGCTTTGAGAATCCAGCCCAAAGAGCCCCTAACCCCTCTAAGGACAAGCAGATACTGTGACCAGACGGCCATTCTTAGAGCCTGGCCATCTGGTCGCTCTTAGCCCAGCCATCTGGTTGCACATGCCATAGGAATGAATGGCATGCCCAGATGGTGGGGCTGCCCGATGATAGCTCATTTGACTCTTCAAGCCTAGCCAGGGCTCCAGGCGGTCAGATGCATTTTCTCGAATATCCCCCTCTGTCTCTCGGTGTGCATGGATTACAAGAAAGGCAAGTAGCCTTCCTTTGGTTTCCTAGTAACAAAGTACTAGGGTCCCCCTTGTTGTCCATCATTCTCCTTGGGTGCTGCAAGGGCCAAGGCCAGCCTACCCCAGACTCCCTGGGGCAAGTATGGACATGTATGGAAGTGCCAACCGAGTGAACTACATCATTAGTCAAGCAGGCCTAATTTGAATGACGACAAGGCCTATTAAATAAGTCTACAAGTTCTAAATTCTAAGAAAGAAAAAGGACTGGCCAAACTAGTCACACACAGACTTAGGAAAATTAAATTGGCAGCTGTGTAATGGATCTCACAGTCCTGCAGCTGAAAGCTTTCTTAATAGAACAATATGTTTTTGTCAGCCAATGACGTTCGAGGAATAAATGCCACCCTGACTCTTAAAAAGGAATCGGTACATGGGGACTTTTTAATCACATGATAGTTGGCAACCACAAACAATATTACACTCCTCCTGCATCCAACAAACAACATTACACTCCTCCTGCAATCACAAATGACATTACACTCCTTCTGCATCCAACAAACAACATTACACTCCTCCTGCATCCAACAAACAACATTACACTCTCTCTGCATCCAACAAACAACATTACACTCCTCCTGCAATCACAAACGACATTACACTCCTTCTGCATCCAACAAACAACGTTACACTCCTCCTGCATCCAACAAACAACATTACACTCTCTCTGCATCCAACAAACAACATTACACTCCTCCGCAATCACAAACGACATTACACTCCTTCTGCATCCAACAAACAACGTTACACTCCTCCTGCATCCAACAAACAACATTACACTCTCTCTGCATCCAACAAACAACATTACACTCCTCCTGCAATCACAAACGACATTACACTCCTTCTACATCCAACAAACAACGTTACACTTCTTCTGCATCCACAAACAACATTACACTCCTTCTGCATCCAACAAACAACATTAGACTCCTTCTGCATTCAACAAACAACATTATACTCCTCCTGCAATCACAAACGACATTACACTCCTTCTGCATCCAACAAACAACGTTACACTCCTCCTGCATCCAACAAACAACATTACACTCTCTCTGCATCCAACAAACAACATTACACTCCTCCTGCAATCACAAACAACATTACACTTCTTCTGCATCCAACAAACAATGTTACACTCCTCCTGCAATCACAAACGACATTACACTCCTTCTGCATCCAACAAACAACGTTACACTCCTCCTGCATCCAACAAACAACATTACACTCTCTCTGCATCCAACTAGCAACATTACACTCCTCCTGCAATCACAAACGACATTACACTCCTTCTGCATCCAACAAAGTTACACTCCTCCTGCATCCAACAAACAACATTACACTCTGTCTGCATCCAACAAACAACATTACACTCCTCCTGCAATCACAAACGACATTACACTCCTTCTGCATCCAACAAACAACGTTACACTCCTCCTGCATCCAACAAACAACATTACACTCTCTCTGCATCCAACAAACAACATTACACTCCTTCTGCATCCAACAAACAACGTTACACTCCTCCTGCATCCAATAAACAACATTACACTCTCTCTGCATCCAACAAACAACATTACACTCCTCCTGCAATCACAAACGACATTACACTCCTTCTGCATCCACAAACAACGTTACACTCCTCCTGCATCCAACAAACAACATTACACTCTCTCTGCAGCCAACAAACAACATAACACTCTCTCTGCATCCAACAAACAACATTACACTCGTCCTGCATCCACAAACAACATTACACTCCTTCTGCATCCAACAAACAACATTACACTCTCTCTGCATCCAACAAACAACATTACACTCCTCCTGCAATCACAAACGACATTACACTCCTTCTGCATCCAACAAACAACGTTACACTTCTTCTGCATCCACAAACAACATTACACTCCTTCTGCATCCAACAAACAACATTAGACTCCTTCTGCATCCAACAAACAACATTACACTCCTTCTGCATCCAACAACATTACACTCCTCCTGCATCCAACAAACAACATAACACTCCTCCTGCATCCAACAAACAACATTACACTCCTCCTGCATCCAACAAGCAACATTACACTCCTCCTGCATCCACAAACAACATTACACTCCTCCTGCATCCAACAAACAACATTACACTCCTCCTGCATCCACAAACAACATTACACTCCTCCTGCATCCAACAAACAACATAACACTCTCTCTGCATCCAACAAACAACATTACACTCCTCCTGCAATCACAAACGACATTACACTCCTTCTGCATCCAACAAACAACGTTACACTTCTTCTGCATCCACAAACAACATTACACTCCTTCTGCATCCAACAAACAACATTAGACTCCTTCTGCATCCAACAAACAACATTACACTCCTTCTGCATCCAACAACATTACACTCCTCCTGCATCCAACAAACAACATAACACTCCTCCTGCATCCAACAAACAACATTACACTCCTCCTGCATCCAACAAGCAACATTACACTCCTCCTGCATCCACAAACAACATTACACTCCTCCTGCATCCAACAAACAACATTACACTCCTCCTGCATCCACAAACAACATTACACTCCTCCTGCATCCAACAAGCAACATTACACTCCTCCTGCATCCAACAAACAACATTACACTCCTCCTGCATCCACAAACAACATTACACTCCTCCTGCATCCACAAACAACATTACACTCCTCCTGCATCCAACAAACAACATTACACTCCTCCTGCATCCACAAACAACATTACACTCCTCCTGCATCCACAAACATTACACTCCTCCTGCATCCACAAACATTACACTCCTCCTGCATCCACAAACATTACACTCCTCCTGCATCCACAAACATTACACTCCTCCTGCAACCACAAACAACATTACACTCCTCCTGCATCCAACAAACAACATTACACTCCTCCTGCATCCACAAACAACATTACACTACTCCTGCATCGACAAACGTTACACTCCTCCTGCATCCACAAACATTACACTCCTCCTGCATCCACAAACATTACACTCCTCCTGCATCCACAAACAACATTACACTCCTCCTGCATCTTTCACTCTCAAAGCTTAATCAGACCATGCCACGCCCCATGGATGGAAGAATGCACCAACGCTACAGAGTTGGAAAAGCGATGCTGCTGCAGCAGATATCCAAGCTTCACACGTCTCTTCCTCACAAAGCCAACAGATAATGTCAATAAGAAAACAGCATAGCTTGATTTGCACACCACAGCACAAATGTCTTATACTTGCCACAGTGATGAAACCCTAATTGCATACACCACTTCTCACACAACCATGCCTTGGAGAATCTCCATTACAGGTTAGCTGGAGTTTCTGTAAACCTCACATACACATCATTGCAATAAATGACATGCTACATCGAAAGCACTGCTCTTCAACAATACAACACACACTTATGAACACCTCAGGCAGTCCTTGCCCAACATTCCGACACACAACATGGCATCACAGCCATACATTTGGCAAAGTGATGTTCCCCTAACAGCACTACACTCTCCTCACTCAACCATTATTCACAGAGCCAACATAAGAACAGGGAGGGGTTTCCAACCTTTCCTGCAAAGAGAGCTACTTTTGATCATAGAAAACCATATAGAGCTAAAAAATACTATCAGTGCTACCACATTGATAGCTTCAGATAAGATTACATTAAAGGCCCTACCAATGCAGGATTACACCAGTCACCAATTATGAGTGACAGACAGTTACTAGACGTAATGTCTTAAAAGTCTTTATCTAGACCTAGGACTCATTGTAGCCAAGCGGTTAATTACCAGGCGCTGGAAGTCCCCTGAACCCCCAGCTGCGAAGGCCTGGTTCCAATACCTAATAAGTTGGGCTCAGGCGGAAAGCGTAGCGCTTCGTCGCGAAGATACCACAGGGTTACGTACATTGCCACTGGCAGCAGCGTGGGATGACATACTAGAAGACTTCCGCAGCTCCTGGCAGGAGTATTTGGAAACACAGAACGCTTCCTCAGGGTTGGACGAGGCGCAAGTGCAAACTAATAACATAGTGTAAAGTAGACATCTCTATTGGGGGGCGGTTAACATAGGAACCCTGCAAGGCCCCAAATATTGTGCACCTCATGTATATATCCAAGTCACAACATGGTCACTCAAGCAGTAAGGAATGACGTCATACAACTGTAGTACATAATTAATGCGCAGTTGAGGGGAAGGGGGGGTTTGAGGAATGGCGGCGATACACTATAGCTGACATGTGTTGGTAAATTACCATGTTGAATCAGTGGGGCTTTACACTTGTGTTTTATCCTATAATATTACTATCCTGTTTTATTAGGCATCCCAAATGCTCAGCATAAACAAAATCCTTACTATGCAATGTTAAAATGATACAGACTGCTTTGTGATTGCTTTCATCAATGTAAACATGCATATGATTGCCAATGTTGCCTGTTTAAATAGATGAAAATGTAATAAACAAATTTAAACAAAAAATCAATATGGTTTGCCTCTACATGAGCAATCAAATAACAGCCTTCGACACCAAGGATATGACTTCAGCAATATGTTTTCACAACTCTAGCATTTATCATAATTCTACCTATCAGCTTTAAATATATTTTGTAAATGTGGTAATTTTGTTTCCAAGCAACAGTGTATTAACATTTTAAACATTCACATATTCCAACGTAAAATACACACCTTTCATTTTTAGTAGCACTCAAACTAGTTATTTTCTGGAGAACACTCATGTTTGGCCAAGAAACAACAGTTTGCATTTTCAATTAATACACCTGTGGTCCTAAAACATGAGTTTTCTATTTTCAACAAGTACTCATGTATACAATGGCATACCCGGGATGACTGCCATAATGCATATAAGGCCCACAATATGCCCAGGACGGTCACTATTATTTCAGGGCCCCCTCTGTGCCAGATTGGACAACAACGTGCTAAGGATGCAGCCAATATGCTAAATATGGCCACCACTATGCCAGGACACCATTTTCTGGGGGAAAGACACCATAATGCCAATGGCACCAGCATTTTGTCAAAAATGACTTTCATTATTCCGAGAATGATAATTACTGTGCCACGGGAGCTGTGATTAGCCCCAGGACTGCCCCCAATGTGCCAAAGGCAGCCCCCATTATGCTACAGCTGGACACCATAAGTCCAAGGATACATACAATATGTCCAAGATGAACATCTTTATGCCAAGAGTGAATGTCGATTTCTGGGGAAGGTGTTCCACCATTACTGCAGTATTGGTCATGATTAGGTCACTGATGCTCCAAATATGTCAAAAATGACTACTATTATAATTGGGGCAAGAAGTATCCGGAGTAACCACTACTGTGCAAGAAGTGACCTAGATATACCATGCAAGCCACCATGATGGACATCATTATGCCACGAGTGGTTGTCAATTTCCAAGGAGGCAATCACCATAATTATTGTGGGTATGGCCATTATTAGGTCATGGATGCTGTAAATATGTCAAAAATGACTACTGATAAGCACTGGGTAACATGTATCAAGAATGAGCAATATTGTGCCAGAGATGACCCCGATATACCATGACACCCACCAGGTGCCACTGGTTTTTGCAGATGCCAAGGATGGAAACCAGCAAGAGACACTGTATGACAGGAAATACCCCCACATCAGTGAGGCACAACCATAGAGACACAGAGGTACATGAGTGTGTGAGAATACATACATATACACACACCCACAAACATACACAGATAAATATCACTCAACCATTCTCCAACAGCCAGTGAGACACTTGGACATCTCTGCTCTAGTCCACCATCCTCAAACCCACAACACAATATCAAACAAATGTCACTGGCATTGAGATGCCTCCTCAAAAGCAAACTCAGCACAGTTGAGTAGGATAATGGACAACAGTTCAAACTTGTGGAACCAAATTAACATTAACCTCCTACGGCTTACGTATACACACCATAAAATGCAAATATCCCAAGCTCCTCCCACTGTACCATGGTTGATCCCTGTTTCATAAAGTTGCATCTACAAGCAGCAAACCAAAAGCTTAAGAGCCTCTGGGACAAACCACTGCCTTTCTTTTGGCCGCTGCACCTTTCTTTGTTCTTGTTCGCTGGAGTACCCTCCCAGATCCAAACTGTGCTGTAAGATTTCCTAAGTCTGTGACGCCCATCCTGCAGTGAATGTGCCCTACTGAATGCACCCCCTGGCACGAAAAGCACATCCTCAACGTGGCAGGCTGACCACAACCTGCTGTGTACTGACCCTAAACAACAATTCCCCTTGCCACCCACCACTGAAAGCACGCATTATAGTAACTGTTCACTGGCGAAGGAGGAGGAGGCAAAGGTCTAAAGTGAGCAATCTGTGATGAAAGGCTTCAACACCACCTTAGCCTCCTCTGGTTACTGTAATATCCCCCAACACCTGCCCAAGCCACTCCATGACTGCACCCCGAGCTGCAGACTATTATGAGGAGATCCAGTCAAACCTACTGGAAAAAGATAGGCACCGTCAGCCTAAAGCCCACCTGAGACAGCTTTATCATGTCTCACAATTCAGAATTTGCCAAATTACGAGTGACTCTCACGCAAATCAGAGGAAAGAGGAGAGGAGGGAATGTGTAGTTCCTGTAGTGTGCATTCATGGGGCATTTATGCAACAAATTAGCAAACTGGCAGTCATCTGAATCTCTAGAATAATGCCTTGATTCGAAATCAACAATACTTGTTACTTCAAGTCTTCCACATCGTGGTGCCTACACCTCCCGCCACGCCTCCAGAGATCTGCCAGCCATCAGCCATAAATAAAGGAAACAATGGTCCCTGAAGAGGGAAGTGTGAACCTCAACTGCCGCGGTAAACTAGTGAATAACTATCAGTAGATCGGTTTTACTAGAAAAAATACATTTTTATTCAGTTGTTCAACATTTAGAATCTTAGAAAGAAGAACATCACACCCTCACAGGAACTGTGCGACAACCTCGCCCACTTCTTCCATGACAAGATCGCAACCATATACAGAAACTTCAAACCCCAACCCACACCTATGGATTTCCTCGACAGATACACCACCACCGTAACCGATACAAACCACACACTGACCACCTGGAACATCCTCTCCACCCAGGACACCACCTCGACCATGAAATCCATCCACTCAGGAGCTCCCACAGATCATTCCCTGCACCACATCTTCAACCTCAGAAACCAAAGGATCGGCCAGGAACTCACCATCCTACTCAACACCTCTAGCACCATCGCAACATTTCCCGATGCCTGGAAACACGCCAAAGTCAGACCACTACTCAAAAAACCCTCCGCCGACCCGAGCGAACTCAAAAACTACCAGCCACTCTCCCTGCTCCCATTCCCAGCAAAGGTACTGGAAAAGATCATCAACAATCAACTCATGACACACCTGGAGCAGAACCAGCTACTTAACGCCTCCCAATCTGGCTTTTGCAGCAATTACAGCACCGAAATTGCCCTAATCGGAGCCACCGACGACATCCGAACCCTCCTTGACCAAGGAGAAACAGCAGCTTTGATCCTCCTTGACCTCTTGGCAGCCTTCAACACCATATCCCACCACACACTGATCAAAAGACTCCACCACATTGGCATCCAAGGGGATGCGTTCAGATGGATCATCTCCTCCCTCACTACAAGAACCCAGAGGATCCACCTCCCACCTTTCACCTCTGAACCCAAGGAGATCTCCTGTGTTTTCCCCCAGGACTCATCCCTCAGCCCCACGCTCTTCAACTCATATATGACCCCGCTGGCCAACATTGTCAGATCCCATGGTCTCAACATAATTTCCTACGCAGACGACACCCAACTCATCCTCTCACTCACTGACGACCCTACCAACACCAGAACCAACTTCCACAGATGCATGACAAACGTCGCCCACTGGATGAAGAACAACTGCCTGCAGCTGAACACAGACAAGACGGAAGTACTGATCTTTGGCAACAGCAGCAACACATGGAATGACTCCTGGTGGCCATCAGACCTAGGACCCACACCCACTCACTCCAACCATGCCAGACACCACAGAATCATCATTGACAACAAGCTCACCATGAAATCACAGATCAACGCAGTCTCCTCCGCCTGCTTTCTCACTCTGCGCATGCTATGTAAAATCTTCAAGTGGGTACCCGTACACAAGAGTTGCACTATGACACAGGCCCTCATCACCAGCCGACTGGACTATGGCTATGCCCTCTACGTAGGAATCGACGCCCACCTTCTACAGAGACTTCAGACCTAACAGAATGCTGCAGCCAGACTCATCCTCGGCCTTCCCCGATGAACCCACATCACACCCCACCTCAGGAAACTCCACTGGCTCCCCGTACAGAAGAGATGCCAATTTAAGCTGCTGGCCCATGCACACAAGGGTCTACATAACCAAGGACCGGCCTACATTAACCACCGCTTGAACTTCCACCAACCATCGAGAAGACTACACTCCGCCTCCCTTTCACTTGCCCATACTCCCCGCATCTACCGAACCAGAAGTGGAGGACGCTCCTTTTCCCACATTGCAGCAAAGACCTGGAACAGCCTCCCCAAACACCTCCGGACCATCACCTCACTTCCTGAATTCTGAATGACCCTCAAGACCTGGCTGTTCGAATAAGCCTCCAGGGCCTGCAAGCCCCTGGATACCCTATTGGGTGATTAGCCGTGCTTTATTAACCCTGATTGATTGAAGAACTCATTACAACTCTACTGTTTTATAGATTGAAATGGAAGTGGTGCTCCCAAAACTACGCAATGGCGCAGTGATAGTGAGTTAAGTGAGTAAGAGGTGTGCTAGTGTTTCTAAGATTATAAATGTTGAACAACTGAATAAAATGTATTTTTTCTAGTAAAACCAATCTACTGATGCTTATTCACTAGTTTACCTTGGAAGTTGGGGTTCACACTCCTCCCTTCAGGGGCCACTGTTTCCTTTATTACTGTACTACCCAGGTCCCAGGGTTACTGGGTTGCCCCTTGTTTTACAAGTGTAGCATTCAGTCACAGACATGGAGCACCTAGCTTTCTGCTAAACAGTCAACATTTCTGTCTGCTATTTGAGACTACATATACTGAAAAATGGGACACGGTATGTAACAAGTGGACTTTTAATGCACTGTAACTGAACTCGAAACAACCTTTGTAGCCAAGCAGCTAAATATTAGATTATTCTTTCTTGTGCCTGCTGCTGCCCATGCACCCAAAACTGGACAGCAAAGTACAAAACAATATCACTATATTAGGTAAAATGTAATTCAACATGTTACATTCAGCACTTCGATATGATAGTACATTCTAGAAGTAATGTCCTCCTTAGCTCAAATCACAAGTTTTTGTTTTGACATTTGATTAATTGTAAAATGTAGGAAATTATTAATATTTGGAACAACATTTTTCAGATTAATCCCTCTCATTCATTCCTCTTCATGTCACATACAAGAAGAAAAACTTTAAAATATAGTTAAATAAAACCGTCACAATTTAAAAATCACAATAGTAAATTTTCTGAAAGGATCATAAAAATTTGCCCTCAATAACGTAATACAGTAACTACAGAATAAATCTGTAAGATTAGTATCCAAGAATATAACGTCTAAGAGGTAGCTGAAAAAACCTTAATTAAAACAGATGATATCACATGGACTGGCCTTCACGTCTGGAACAAGCTAAGATACACACACACTTTAAAATGCTAGAATTCATACGAAATCAGTTATAAAATTACTCTAATAACTTTATCCTCTGAAATTAAGGTCAAGATTTGCTCACATCAATGTTGCCTCTTGTTTGATTCCCTACCATCAGGTACTTGGACTCTGCTAATATAGAACCCAGAAAATGGCCACCGTCCATCATCCCCTTTGGTTTCGCTATGTTCGCCCTAAGTTGGCAGGGTATGCCCAGACGTGGGTCCCTTGCTCACTTTGCCACTGGATTCAAGATAGCCTGGCTGATGACGGCTGTAAGCCAGAAACCGGTCCCAGGATGCTTGTTTCCGGTCCAGGGAAGACATGGCTTGGCAGTTCGGGCTGGACTGTTCCCATGAGGCACAGGGTCAGACTGATTTGCATATGGACATGTCTGAACTGGGGTGGTGGAGTGAGCTAAAGAATGATGATGGATTAAACCCAGATCAGTTGACTGGGGGTGAGTGTTTGATTTGCTCTAACGCTCCGTCCATCATCCCCTTTGGTATCGCTTTGTTCGCCCTAAGTTGGCAGGGTATGCCCAGACGTGGGTCCCTTGCTCACTTTGCCACTGGATTCAAGATAGCCTGGCTGATGACGGCTGTAAGCCAGAAACCGGTCCCAGGATGCTTGTTTCCGGTCCAGGGAAGACATGGCTTGGCAGTTCTGGCTGGACTGTTCCCATGAGGCACAGGGTCAGACTGATTTGCATATGGCCATGTCTGAACTGGGGTGGCAGAGTGAGCTAAAGAATGATGATGGATTAAACCCAGATCAGTTGACTGGGGGTGAGTGCTTGCAATGTTCAACACTCCGTCCATCATCCCCTTTGGTATTGCTATGTTCGCCCTAAGTTGGCAGGGTATGCCCAGACGTGGGTCCCTTGCTCACTTTGCCACTGGATTCAAGATAGCCTGGCTGATGACGGCTGTAAACCAGAAACCGGTCCCAGGATGCTTGTTTCCGGTCCAGGAAAGACATGGCTTGGCAGTTCGGGCTGGACTGTTCCCATGAGGCACAGGGTCAGACTGATTTGCATATGGCCATGTCTGAACTTGGGTGGCGGAGTGAGCTAAAGAATGATGATGGATTAAACCCAGATCAGTTGACTGGGGGTGAGTGATTGCAATGTTCAACACTCCGTCCATCATCCCCTTTGGTTTTGCTATGTTCGCCCTACGTTGGCAGGGTATGCCCAGAGGTGGGTCCCTTGCTCACTTTGCCACTGGATTCAAGATAGCCTGGCTGATGACGGCTGTAAGCCAGAAACCGGTCCCAGGATGCTTGTTTCCGGTCCAGGGAAGACATGGCTTGGCAGTTCGGGCTGGACTGTTCCCATGAGGCACAGGGTCAGACTGATTTGCATATGGCCATGTCTGAACTGGGGTGGCGGAGTGAGCTAAAGAATGATGATGGATTAAACCCAGATCAGTTGACTGGGGGTGAGTGCTTGCAATGTTCAACACTCCGTCCATCATCCCCTTTGGTTTTGCTACTGTCTAAACTCGGCCACGCAGTCCCTGATTCATTAGGTCCCTGATGCCACTTTTTGTTTTCTGCTCACAATTAAAATGATTTTACTGCCCAAGACACGAAGGAGCCGAGTACAATCTAATGAGAATGTGCCGAATCTCTGAATAAAGTCAAAAACTAGTGATCTTAAAAATGATCTTCCAGCGCCTCGCTAAACAAATCCAAGAGTCGATACATAACAAGGACAGGCTAATAAGCCCTTCTTTGTCTCCCAAAATTGCTGTCTGCAGAGCCTTTGAGGTTAAGGATCACGTGATGTGACCACAGTTGTGTCATTTGTGCCACTGCTGTGATGCCATGCTGTGAGATGGGGATAAAGTGATGTCACTTCTGCATTTGGCATGTTGGTGAATTTAAGTTATTGTGAGGTGGATGGGAAGAATGGCAGCCCTAGTTAGAACACCTGGAAGAGTTGGTAGGGCTTACACCCACAGCATATGTACTGAAGTTTGTACGTAGGTATATGTGTGTGTGTATATATATATATTCACTGAAAAAACCATAGGTTTCAGACACGTTATAGTTAGAAATTAGCATTTAAAAAACCTTTGAAATTCACTGAAAAAACCATAGGTTTTAGGGACAGTTATAGTTAGTTGGACATTTCACTCGTACAAAACCATAGAAATTCCCCGTTATAGTTAGTTCAGCTAACTATAACTCGCGCCCCGCAATGCACTGCTGATGACGTCACATATTACATCACTCATGACATGGTCAGTGACATCACTGATGACATCACTGATGACATCTCAAATGAAATCACTGATGACATCATCCAGTGACTGTGTGTTTCTGTAAAGTTTAAATATGTTTAATATATATAGGGAAAGGCGTATTGAAGAATGAGTGGGTGTTTAAGTGTCTGAATGGATGATTTAGTACGTGCGTGACTGACTCTACAAGTGAGTGATTAAACGTATCTTACTGAATGCATGGGTTAGTGACTAAACTGTGTGAATGTCTGTATCCGTCTGTTTGTTGGTGTGTAAGTGGATGCATGGATTTGCGAATAGCTACATGAGTGTCTATATGGGTTATTGATTGGTTCTCTGAGTATCTGTATGGCTGCCTGAGTGTTTGTGTGGGTGGGGTGTATGTGACTCTGTACATAGATGTGTGAGTGGGTGATTCACTGGGTGCATGATTTCAAGAGTGCATCTGTGATGGACTGCTTGGGTGGGTGAGTGTGTGTATGGGTGTGTTAGTGAGTGAATGTATATCTCAGTGGTACATGTGCGAGTAACTACATATGTAAAAGGCAGTATATATGTGTGTTAGAGTATTTAAATGGCTATAAGTGAGAGTGTGTGATTGTGAGAGTGGCTGTATGGATGCGTGTGTGCTTGTATCAGTTATTGTATAAGAGCGTAAGAATGTGCTAGTATTTGTATGAGTAAGTGAGCTGGTGTGTGTATAACTGTATAGGTGAGTAAATGGGTGTGTGATTAATTTTTTGCATGACTGACTAGGTGTGTGAGTACCTCTATGGATGAGTGGCGGTGTGTGAGTGTTTATATAGGTGTATGAGTGCATATGATAGTCCTGTACTGAGTGACTGTAAGTATGAGTGACTGTACGGGTGAGTGAGTAGATGTGTGTGTGTAGACCTAAGAATCAGTGAGTGGGTATGTAGTTATTGGTATTGGAGTGTGTATGGTTTTGAGAATGGCAGTCTGTAATTTAGAGTGGGTGTATCAAAAGCTATATTAGGGTGTGAGAAGATGCATGAAATTATCACATGGATGATGTCATCAGTGATGTCATTTGAGATGTCATCAGTGATGTCATCAGTGATGTCACTGACCATGTCATGAGTGATGTAATATGTGACGTCATCAGCAGTGCATTGCGGGGCGCGAGTTATAGTTAGCTGAACTAACTATAACGGGGAATTTCTATGGTTTTGTACGAGTGAAATGTCCAACTAACTATAACTGTCCCTAAAACCTATGGTTTTTTCAGTGAATTTCAAAGGTTTTTTAAATGCTAATTTCTAACTATAACGTGTCTGAAACCTATGGTTTTTTCAGTGAATTTCAAAGGTTTTTTAAATGCTAATTTCTAACTATAACGTGCCTGAAACCTATGATTTTTTAAGTGAATTTCAAAGGTTTTTTAAATGCTAGTTTCTAACTATGCCTACAGAGGTGGGACATGTGAAGAAAGAAGAAAAAACGCGCAGAAAGAAGCAAAAGAAATGCAGAAAGAAGCAACAGAAGTCCACAAAGACGAAGAAAAGTGCAGGAAGAAGCAAAAGATGTGCAGAAAGAACCAACAGAGGAGCAGAAAGAGGCCATGTTGCAAAATCATCCTGTGCCCACAACTTTTTCAGACGGGTACTGGTGGTAACTGACTCTGACTAACCAGAGTCAGTGCTATGCTAAAAGACACTTAGAATACAGTGAAAACACCTACATACACTAGGGAACACTATGCGTTGGGGTACCCCTGTGATTAGCATGACCTCCTCTGTAAGTCCCTAGTACATAATAGGGCAGGGGGATTAAAACTACCTCTTAAAACGCGTGTGCAAACGCGCCCCGTGGCGCGTTTTAAGTTGCGGATTAAGTCCCCTTGAATCCTGAGGGTCCCTGGGGCCCAACTAGCCCCCCAGGTACCTACAGTTAGGACCACAGAGCTGAGTTGCAGAGAGGCGTTCCGAGGCCACACACCTTTTTCACCTCTCTGCAACGCAACTCTGTTGTGCTTACTGAAGGTACCTGGTGGGCTAGTTGGCCCCCAGGGTCCCTCAGGATTCAAGGGGCGTGTTTGCGCACATGTCACCTGAGGCCCCGCCCCCTCCCTTCACCACTGTGCAAACGCGCCCCGTGGCGCGTTTTAAGTTGGGGGATTAGGTCACCTTGAATCCTGAGGGTCCCTGGGGCCCAACTAGCCCACCAAGTACTTCCAGTAAGCACCACAGGCCTGCGTTGCAACGCCTGTAACAAATTGTGTAGTTGTGTTTAGGTAGTGAAGGGGGTCGTGCTGGGGGTAGTGTTTTAGGGTTTAGGGTAGTGCAGTGGTGTTTGTGTAGTGTAGGGGGTCATGCTGGGGGTAGATTTAGGGTTTAGGGTAGTGCAGTGGTGTTTGGATAGTGTAGGGAGTCGTGCTGGGGGAGTGTTTTAGGGTTTAGGGTATTACAGTGGTGTTTGGGTAGTGTAGGGGGTTGTGCTGGGGGTAGTGTTTTAGGGTAGTGCAGTGGTGTTTGGGTAGTGTAGGGGGTCGTGCTGGGGGTAGTGGTTTAGGGTTTAGGGTAGTGCAGTGGTGTTTGGGTAGTGTAGGGGGTACTGCTGGGGGTAGTGTTTTAGGGTTTAGGGTAGTGCAATGGTGTTTGGGTAGTGTAGGGGGTACTGCTGGGGGTAGTGTTTTAGGGTTTAGGGTAGTGCAGTGGTGTTTGGGTAGTGTAGGGGTTCGTGCTGGGGTATTGTTTTAGGGTTTAGGGTAGTGCAGTGGTGTTTGTGTAGTGTAGGGGGTAGTGTTTTAGGGTTTAGGGTAGTGCAGTGGTGTTTGTGTAGTGTAGGGGGTCGTGCTGGGGGTAGTGTTTTAGGGTTTAGGGTAGTGCAGTGGTCTTTGTGTAGTGTAGGAGGTCGTGTTTTAGGGTTTAGGGTAGTGCAGTGGTGTTCGGGCAGTGTAGGGGGTCGTGCTGGGGGTGGTGTTTCAGGGTTTAGGGCAGTGCAGTGGTGTTCGGGCAGTGTAGGGGGTCTTGCTGGGGGGTGTTTCAGGGTTTAGGGCAGTGCAGTGGTGTTTGGGTCGTGCAGGGGGTCATGCTGGGGGCAGTGTTTTAGGGTTTAGGGCAGTGCAGTGGTGTTTGGGTAGTGTAGGGGGTCATGCTGGGGGAGTGTTTTAGGGTTTAGGGCAGTGCAGTGGTGTTCGGGCAGTGTAGGGGGTCGTGCTGGGGGTAGTGTTTTAGGGTTTAGGGCAGTGCAGTGGTGTTCGGGTAGTGTAGGGGGTCGTGCTGGGGGAGTGTTTGAGGGTTTAGGGCAGTGCAGTTGTGTTTGGGTAGTGTAGGGGGTCGTGCTGGGGGAGTATTTTAGGGTTTAGGGTAGTGCAGTGGTGTTCGGGCAGTGTAGGGGGTCTTGCTGGGGCTGATGTTTCAGGGTTTAGGGCAGTGCAGTGGTGTTCGGGCAGTGTAGGGGGTCTTGCTGGGGCTGGTGTTTCAGGGTTTAGGGTAGTGCAGTGGTGTTCGGGCAGTGTAGGGGATCGTGCTGGGGCTGGTGTTTGAGGGTTTAGGGCAGTGCAGTGGTGTTCGGGCAGTGTAGGGGGTCGTGCTGGGGCTGGTGTTTCAGGGTTTAGGGCAGTGCAGTGGTTTTCGGGCAGTGTAGGCGGTCGTGCTGGGGGTGGTGTTTCAGGGTTTAGGGCAGTGCAGTGGTGTTCGGGCAGTGTAGGGGGTCGTGCTGGGGGTGGTGTTTCAGGGTTTAGGGCAGTGCAGTGGTGTTCGGGCAGTGTAGGGGGTCGTGCTGGGGCTGGTGTTTCAGGGTTTTGGGCAGAGCAGTGGTGTTCGGGAAAGTGTAGGGGGTCGTGCTGGGGGTGGTGTTTTAGGGTTTAGGGCACTGCAGTTTTGTTCGGGCAGTGTAGGGGGTCTTGCTGGGGGTGTTGTTTTAGGGTTTAGGGCAGTGGTGTTCGGGCAGTGTAGGGGGTCTTGCTGGGGGTGATGTTTCAGGGTTTAGGGCAGTGCAGTGGTGTTCGGGCAGTGTAGGGGGTCTTGCTAGGGGTAGTGTTTCAGGGTTTAGGGCAGTGCAGTAGTGTTCATGCAGTGTAGGGGGTCATGCTGGGGGCGGTGTTTCAGGGTTTAGGGCAGTGCAGTAGTGTTCGGGCAGTGTAGGGGGTCGTGCAGGGGGTGGTGTTTCAGGGTTTAGGGCAGTGCAATGGTGTTCGGGCAGTGTAGGGGGTCGTGCTGGGGGTGGTGTTTCAGGGTTTAGGGCAGTGCAGTGGTGTTCGGGCAGTGTAGTGGGTCATGCAGGGGGTGGTGTTTCAGGGTTTAGGGCAGTGCAGTGGTGTTCGGGCAATGTAGGGGGTCGTGCTGGGGCTGGTGTTTCAGGGTTTAGGGCAGTGCAGTGGTGTTCGGGCAGTGTAGGGGGTCTTGCTGGGGTTGGTGTTTCAGGGTTTAGGGCAGTTGTGTTCGGGCAGTGTAGGGGGTCTTGCTGTGGGTATTGTTTCAGGGTTTACGGCAGTGCAGTGGTGTTCGGGCAGTGTAGGGGGTCTTGCTGGGGGTAGTGTTTCAGGGTTTAGGGCAGTGCAGGGGTGTTCGTGCAGTGTAGGGGGTCGTGCTGGGGATGGTGTTAAAGGGTTTAGGACAGTGCAGTAGTGTTCGGGCAGAGTAGGGGGTCGTGCAGGGGGAATGGTGTTTCAGGGTTTAGGGCAGTGCAGTGGTGTTCGGGCAGTGTAGTGGGTCATGCAGGGGGTGGTGTTTCAGGGTTTAGGGCAGTGCAGTGGTGTTCGGGCAATGTAGGGGGTCGTGCTGGGGCTGGTGTTTCAGGGTTTAGGGCAGTGCAGTGGTGTTCGGGCAGTATAGGGGGTCTTGCTGGGGGTGGTGTTTCAGGGTTTAGGGCAGTGGTGTTCGGGCAGTGTAGGGGGTCTTGCTGGGGGTGATGTTTCAGGGTTTAAGGCAGTGCAGTGGTGTTCGGGCAGTGTAGGGTGTCGTGCTGGGGGTGGTGTTTCAGGGTTTAGGGCAGTGCAGTGGTGTTCGGGCAGTGTAGGGGGTCGTGCACGGGGTGGTGTTTCAGGGTTTAGGGCAGTGCAGTGGTGTTCGGGCAGTGTAGGGGGTTGTGCTGGGGCTGGTGTTTCAGGGTTTAGGGCAGTGCAATGGTGTTCTGGCAGTGTAGGGGGTCGTGCTGGGGCTCGTGTTTCACGGTTTAGGGCAGTGCAGTGGTGTTCGGGCAGTGTAGGGGGTCATGCTGGGGCTGGTGTTTCAGGGTTTAGGGCAGTGCAGTGGTGTTCGTGCAGTGTAGGTGGTCGTGCTGGGGCTGGTGTTTCAGGGTTTAGGGCAGTGCAGTGGTGTTCGGGCAGTGTAGGTGGTCATGCTGGGGCTGGTGTTTCAGGGTTTAGGGCAGTGCAGTGGTGCTCAGGCAGTGTAGGGGGTCGTGCTGGGGGTGGTGTTTATGGGTTTAGGGTAGTGCAGTGGTGTTCGGGCAGTGTAGGGGGTCGTGCTGGGGTAGGTGTTTCAGGGTTTAGGGCAGTGCAGTGTTGTTCGGGCAGTGTAGGGGGTCGTGCTGGGGCTGGTGTTTTAGGGTTTAGGGCAGTGCAGTGGTGTTCGGGCAGTGTAGGGGGTCTTGCTGGGGGTAGTTTTTCAGCCTTTAGGGCAGTGCAGTGGTGTTCGTGCAGTGTAGGGGGTCGTGCTGGGGATGGTGTTTCATGGTTTAGGGCAGTGCAGTAGTGTTCAGGCAGTGTAGGGGGTCGTGCTGGGGCTGGTGTTTCAGGGTTTAGGGCAGTGCAGGCAGTGGTGCTCGGGCAGTGTAGGGGGTCGTGCTGGGGGTGGTGCTTCTGGGTTTAGGGTAGTGCAGTGGTGTTCGGGCAGTGTAGGGGTTCGTGCTGGGGCTGGTGTTTCAGGGTTTAGGGCAGTGCAGTGGTGTTCGGGCAGTGTAGGGGGTCATGCTGGGGCTGGTGTTTCAGTGTTTTGGGCAGAGCAGTGGTGTTCGGGCAGTGTAGGGGGTGGTGCTGGGGGTGGTGTTTCAGGGTTTAGGGCAGTGCAGTGGTGTTCGAGCAGTGTAGGAGGTCGTGCTGGGGGTGGTGTTTCAGGGTTTAGGGCAGTGGTGTTCGGGCAGTGTAGGGGGTCTTGCTGGGGGTGATGTTTCAGGGTTTAGGGCAGTGCAGTGGTGTTCGGGCAGTGTAGGGGGTCTTGCTGGGGGCAGTGTTTCAGGGTTTAGGGCAGAGCAATGGTGTTCAGGCAGTGTAGGGGGTTGTGTTGGAGGTGGTGTTTCAGGCTTTAGGGCAGTGCAGTGGTATACGGGCAGTGTAGGGGGTCTTGCTGGGGGTGGTGTTTCAGGGTTTAGGGCAGTGGTGTTCAGGCAGTGTAGGGGGTCGTGCTGGGGGTGGTGTTTCAGGGTTTAGGGCAGTGCAGTGGTGTTCGGGCAGTGTAGGGGGTCATGCAGGGGCTGGTGTTTCAGGGTTTAGGGCAGTGCAGTGGTGTTCGGGCAGTGTAGGGGGTCGTGCTGGGGGTGGTGTTTCAGGGTTTAGGGCAGTGCAGTGGTGTTTGGGCAGTGTAGGGGGTCGTGCTGGGGGTGGTGTTTCTGGGTTTAGGGCAGTGTAGTGGTGTTCGGGCAGTGTAGGGGGTCGTGCAGGGGGGTGAGTCAGGGTTTAGGGCAGTGCAGTGGTGTTCGGGCAGTGTAGGGGGTCATGCTGGGGGTAGAGTTTTAGGGTTTAGGGCAGTGCAGTGGTGTTCGGGCAGTGTAGGGGGTCGTGCAGGGGGTGGTGTTTCAGGGTTTAGGGCAGTGCAGTGGTGTTCGGGCAGTGTAGGGGTCGTGCTGGGGTGGTGTTTCAGGGTTTAGGGCAGTGCAGTGGTGTTCGGGCAGTGTAGGGTGTCGTGCTGGGGGTGGTGTTTCAGGGTTTTGGGCAGTGCAGTGGTGTTCGGGCAGTGTAGGTGGTCTTGCTGGGGCTGGTGTTTCCCGGTTTAGTGCAGTGGTGTTCGGGCAGTGTAGGGGGTCTTGCTGGGGGTGGTGTTTCAAGGTTTAGGGCAGTGCAATGGTGTTTGCGCAGTGTAGGGGGTCTTGCTGGGGCTGATGTTTCAGCGTTTAGGGCAGCGCAGTGGTGTTCGGGCAGTGTAGGGGGTCTTGCTGGGGGTGGTGTTTCAGGGTTTAGGGCAGTGCAGTGGTGTTCGGGCAGTGTAGGGGGTCTTGCTGGGGCTGGTGTTTCAGGGTTTAGGGTAGTGCAGTGGTGTTCGGGCAGTGTAGGGGGTCGTGCTGGGGGTGGTGTTTCAGGGTTTAGGGCAGTGCAATGGTGTTCGGGCAGTGTAGGGGGTCGTGCTGGGGGTGGTGTTTCAGGGTTTAGGGCAGTGCAGTGGTGTCGGGCAGTGTAGTGGGTCATGCAGGGGGTGGTGTTTCAGGGTTTAGGGCAGTGCACTGGTGTTCGGGCAATGTAGGGGGTCGTGCTGGGGCTGGTGTTTCAGGGTTTAGGGCAGTGCAGTGGTGTTCGGGCAGTGTATGGGGTCTTTCCGGGGGTGGTGTTTCAGGGTTTAGGGCAGTGGTGTTCGGGCAGTGTAGGGGGTCTTGCTGGGGGTGATGTTTCAGGGTTTAGGGCAGTGCAGTGGTGTTCGGGCAGTGTAGGGGGTCTTGCTGGGGGTAGTGTTTCAGGGTTTAGGGCAGTGCAGGGGTGTTCGTGCAGTGTAGGGGGTCGTGCTGGGGATGGTGTTTCAGGGTTTAGGCCAGTGCAGTAGTGTTCGGGCAGAGTAGGGGGTCGTGCAGGGGAATGGTGTTTCAGGGTTTAGGGCAGTGCAGTGGTGTTCGGGCAGTGTAGTGGGTCATGCAGGGGGTGGTGTTTCAGGGTTTAGGGCAGTGCAGTGGTGTTTGGGCAATGTAGGGGGTCGTGCTGGGGCTGGTGTTTCAGGGTTTAGGGCAGTGCAGTGGTGTTCGGGCAGTGTAGGGGGTCTTGCTGGGGGTGGTGTTTCAGGGTTTAGGGCAGTGGTGTTCGGGCAGTGTAGGGGGTCTTGCTGGGGGTGATGTTTCAGGGTTTAGGGCAGTGCAGTGGTGTTCGGGCAGTGTAGGGTGTCGTGCTGGGGGTGGTGTTTCAGGGTTTAGGGCAGTGCAGTGGTGTTCAGGCAGTGTAGGGGGTCGTGCACGGGGTGGTGTTTCAGGGTTTAGGGCAGTGCAGTGGTGTTCGGGCAGTGTAGGGGGTTGTGCTGGGGCTGGTGTTTCAGGGTTTAGGGCAGTGCAATGGTGTTCTGGCAGTGTAGGGGGTCGTGCTGGGGCTAGTGTTTCACGGTTTAGGGCAGTGCAGTGGTGTTCGGGCAGTGTAGGGGGTCATGCTGGGGCTGGTGTTTCAGGGTTTAGGGCAGTGCAGTGGTGTTCGTGCAGTGTAAGTGGTCGTGCTGGGGCTGGTGTTTCAGGGTTTAGGGCAGTGCAGTGGTGTTCGGGCAGTGTAGGGGGTCATGCTGGGGCAGGTGTTTCAGGGTCTAGGGCAGTGCAGTGGTGCTCAGGCAGTGTAGGGGGTCGTGCTGGGGGTGGTGTTTATGGGTTTAGGGTAGTGCAGTGGTGTTCGGGCAGTGTAGGGGGTCGTGCTGGGGCTGGTGTTTCAGGGTTTAGGGCAGTGCAGTGGAGTTCGGGCAGTGTAGGGGGTCGTGCTGGGGCTTGTGTTTCAGGGTTTTGGGCAGAGCAGTGGTGTTCGGGCAGTGTAGGGGGTCGTGCTGGGGGTGGTGTTTCAGGGTTTAGGGCAGTGCAGTGGTGTTCGGGCAGTGTAGGGGGTCGTGCTGGGGGTGGTGTTTCAGGGTTTAGGGCAGTGGTGTTCGGGCAGTGTAGGGGGTCTTGCTGGGGGTGATGTTTCAGGGTTTAGGGCAGTGGAGTGGTGTTTGGGCAGTGTAGGGGGTCTTGCTGGGGATAGTGTTTCAGGGTTTAGGGCAGTGCAGTGGTGTTTGGGCAGTGTAGGGGGCCGTGCTGGGGGTGGTGTTTCAGGGTTTAGGGCAGTGCAGTGGTGTTCGGGCAGTGTAGGGGGTCGTGAAGGGGGTGGTGTTTCAGGGTTTAGGGCAGTGCAGTGGTGTTCGGCAGTGTAGGGGGTCGTGCTGGGGGTGGTGTTTCAGGGTTTAGGGCAGTGCAGTGGTGTTCGAACAGTGTAGGGGGTCGTGCAGGGGCTGGTGTTTCAAGGTTTAGGGCAGTGCAGTGGTGTTCGGGCAGTGTAGGGGGTCGTTCTGGGGGTAGTGTTTTAGGGTTTAGGGTAGTGCAGTGGTGCTTGTGTAGTGTAGGGGGTCGTGCTGGGGGTAGTGTTGTAGGGTTTAGGGTAGTGTAGTGGTGTTCGGGCAGTGTAGGGGGTCTTGCTGGGGGTGGTGTTTCAGGGTTTAGGGCAGTGGTGTTCGGGCAGTGTAGGGGGTCTTGCTGGGGTTGATGTTTCAGGGTTTAGGGCAGTGCAGTGGTGTTCGGGCAGTGTAGGGGGTCTTGCTGGGGGTAGTGTTTCAGGGTTTAGGGCAGTGCAGGGGTGTTCGTGCAGTGTAGGGGGTCGTGCTGGGGATGGTGTTTCAGGGTTTAGGGCAGTGCAGTAGTGTTCGGGCAGTGTAGGGGGTCGTGCAGGGGGAATGGTGTTTCAGGGTTTAGGGCAGTGCAGTGGTGTTCGGGCAGTGTAGGGTGTCGTGCTGAGGGTGGTGTTTCAGGGTTTAGGGCAGTGCAGTGGTGTTCGGGCAGTGTAGGGGGTCGTGCACGGGGTGGTGTTTCAGGGTTTAGGGCAGTGCAGTAGTGTTCGGGCAGTGTAGGGGGTTGTGCTGGGGCTGGTGTTTCAGGGTTTAGGGCAGTGCAATGGTGTTCTGGCAGTGTAGGGGGTCGTGCTGGGGATGGTGTTTCACGGTTTAGGGCAGTGCAGTGGTGTTCGGGCAGTGTAGGGGGTCATGCTGGGGCTGGTGTTTCAGGGTTTAGGGCAGTGCAGTGGTGTTCGTGCAGTGTAGGTGGTCGTGCTGGGGCTGGTGTTTCAGGGTTTAGGGCAGTGCAGTGGTGTTCGGGCAGTGTAGGGGTCATGCTGGGGCTGGTGTTTCAGGGTTTAGGGCAGTGCAGTGGTGCTCAGGCAGTGTAGGGGGTCGTGCTGGGGGTGGTGTTTCTGGGTTTAGGGTAGTGCAGTGGTGTTCAGGCAGTGTAGGGGGTCGTGCTGGGGCTGGTGTTTCAGGGTTTAGGGCAGTGCAGTGGTGTTCGGGCAGTGTAGGGGGTCGTGCTGGGGCTGGTGTTTCAGGGTTTTGGGCAGAGCAGTGGTGTTCGTGCAGTGTAGGGGGTCGTGCTGGGGGTGGTGTTTCAGGGTTTAGGGCAGTCCAGTGGTGTTCGGGCAGTGTAGGGGGTCGTGCTGGGGGTGGTGTTTCAGGGTTTAGGGCAGTGGTGTTCGGGCAGTGTAGGGGGTCTTGCTGGGGGTGATGTTTCAGGGTTTAGGGCAGTGGAGTGGTGTTTGGGCAGTGTAGGGGGTCTTGCTGGGGATAGTGTTTCAGGGTTTAGGGCAGTGCAGTGGTGTTTGGGCAGTGTAGGGGGCCGTGCTGGGGGTGGTGTTTCAGGGTTTAGGGCAGTGCAGTGGTGTTCGGGCAGTGTAGGGGGTCGTGAAGGGGGTGGTGTTTTAGGGTTTAGGGCAGTGCAGTGGTGTTCGGGCAGTGTAGGGGGTCGTGCAGGGGCTGGTGTTTCAAGGTTTAGGGCAGTGCAGTGGTGTTCGGGCAGTGTAGGGGGTCGTTCTGGGGGTAGTGTTTTAGGGTTTAGGGTAGTGCAGTGGTGCTTGTGTAGTGTAGGGGTCGTGCTGGGGGTAGTGTTTTAGGGTTTAGGGTAGTGCAGTGGTGTTTGTGTAGTGTAGGGGGTCATGTTTTAGGGTAGTACAGTGGTGTTTGAGTAGTGTAGGGGGTCGTGCTGGGGGTATTGTTTTAGGGTAGTGCAGTGGTGTTTGTGTAGTGTAGGAGGTCATGCTGGGGGTAGTGTTTTAGGGTTTAGGATAGTGCAGTGGTGCTTGTGTAGTGTAGGGAGTCGTGCTGGGGTAGTGTTTTAGGGTTTAGAGTAGTGCAGTAGTGTTTTTGTAGTGTAGGGGGTCATGTTTTAAGATGCAACGCTCCAATACCTGACCAGTCTGCACTACATAAAACTGCAAAAAACTAAAAATAAAAAGTGTTTTGCACACTTTTGTCATTGGGCTATATGTGGGCTACATCTGGGTAATATTTGTGCTACATTTGGGCTCTTTTTTCTCTGGTGGCCATCTTGGAAGACTTCTTTGTTATGAAGTTTCCTAATTTCCTCATTTACTGCAGTCTCCTCAGTAGGAAATGCTTTCAGTTTTTACTTTGATTCCATCAAGAAGGCATTCAGATGTGTCTCACATTTGCCATAAATTCAGAATGTTAGCACTCTAGTTGCTCATTAGATCACTGTACTAAAGCTACTGCTCACCAGGGAGTTAACTGGAAGTCTGCTGCTGGTATTGAAAGTGATTGTTTCAGTCTGCATGTCAGAATTTTCTAATGAAATAGAAGAGGATTTGAGATCTCACTTAAAACATGCCCTCATTTTTCTTTCTGCAGCACTAACCATAATTTCTATTTAAAAAAGAACCCCCTCATTTTGTTCCTTTTTAAATTAAATGTTTTAAGTATTAACGGTTTATTCCAATCAAGATGGCTTCAGGTGTGCCATACTTTTGTCATAAGTAAGGCTGTTAGCACTCTAGTTGTTCTTTAGAACACTCTGGGAAGCTGCAGTAGAACACAAAGGCATCAACTGACAGGCTGCTCCTGTTGAAATATAACATGAAGATATTTGAGATCTCACTTGAAACATGTCCTAATTTTTCTTTCTATAGCACTAACCATAATTTCTATGACAAAATGAACCCCATCATTTTGTTCCTTTTTAAATTAAATGTTTTAAGTGTTACCAGTTTATTCCAATCAAGATGGCTTCAGGTGTGCCATACTTTTGTCATAAGTAAGACTGTTAGCGCTCTAGTTGTTCTTTAGAACACTCTGGGAAGCTGCAGTAGAACACAAAGGCATCAACTGACAGGCTGCTCCTGTTGAAATATAACAGGAAGATATTTGAGATCACACTTGAAACATGTCCTAATTTTTCTTTCCAGAGCACTAACCATAATTTCTATGACAAGATGAACCCCATCATTTTGTTCCTTTTTAAATTAAATGTTTTAAGTGTTACCAGTTTATTCCAATCAAGATGGCTTCAGGTGTGCCATACTTTTGTCATAAGTAAGGCTGTTAGCACTCTAGTTGTTCTTTAGAACACTCTGGGAAGCTGCAGTAGAACACAAAGGAATCAACTGACAGTCTCTGCCCTTGTTGGATGTACATGTTTTACTGAGAATGTCAGACTTCATTCTCACATGACTGAGAAAGATAATGTGAATTTACAGAAAATATGCTCTCATTTTAGCTTCTGGAGCACCTTCCAAAACTGTATGGGACAAGCATGTGAAAATAGTTTTCTCTCAAACATGATTCATGATATCCCAGCAGAAGGTTTTTCACAGGGTAAAATCACCTTAGAACACACCACAATTCCTGAAATTAGTATGGTACCATCAACAAATGAATTCTAATGTAACTAAAGTCTGTTATCACCCTTAATAGTTCTCCTTTTGGTAACCCTCAAAATCTTTGATTCACTACAAGGCATTTCAATGGGGTACTATCATGTATATTGGTCTCAAGATGGCTGCCAGCAATTCCAGGATGAAGTGCTGACAGCCAATCAGATCTCATGATGACATGTATGGTTAGGCTCCGCCCAGATATATATGTGTTTTTACTTTTGATTTTCTCAGCAACTACTGAACGGATTTACACCATTTAACAAAAAGGGTTCTTTCTGAACCAAGAACTACCTCTTTGCCAAATTTGGTGTAATTCCGTCCAGCAGTTTGGGCTGTAGCCTTGCATAAAGTTTCCTATGGGAAATTGATTTTTTGACTCTTATTTTTTTAATTTCTCCGCAACTACTGAACGGATTTACACCATTTAACAAAAGGGTTCTTTCTGAACCAAGAACTACCTCTTTGCCAAATTTGGTGTAATTCCGTTCAGCAGTTCGGGCTGTAGCTGTGTCTAAAGTTTCCTATGGAAAAATGAATGGGGAAAACGCGTTTTGGGACCCCCTTTTTCTCGGCCACCGCTTAACGAATCACCCCGAGACTTTCAGGGTAGGAGCGGACCGGAGCGCCCCACAAAGTTTGAAAATTTCGCGAAGATACGTCAACCGGCAAGAGAGTTATTTCAAATAGAATGTCGCGGATTTCCTATGGAAAATAGGTCCTAACTATAACTATCTACTGGCGACCGCCAGTAGATAATTATTATTTATATATATATATTGGTATTTGTAAAGCGCGAACCTAGCTGACGAGCACCGGAGCAGTCGAACGATGGAAAATCCCGGTAAGGAAGCAGGGAGGCCTGGAGGTAGATAGAGCTGGTGGAAGGGGTGAGAAGTCAGCCTATCAGAGTGCTTTAAATGGGCTTGTACTGTTTGGTACCGAGTACCGGCACCTTTTCATTTTTGAGAGGGAGAGTACCGGCACTTCTCAAGAGTGACCTAATACTTTTAATTGTTGAGTACCAGCACTTCTCAGAAACAAGGCGGTACTCTGGTGCAGGGTACGTGCAGTTCCATCTTCCCATTTCAAGCACTGCCTATCACAGGCAGTTTTTAGTTTCTTCATGAATTTTAAGAGGGTGGGTGCTGCTCTGATTTCAGGGGACGGGGGGTGTTCCAGATCCTTGGGACACAAGCTGAGGGGGCTTGTTTCTCTTAAGTTTATTGTTTCTGAGATTGAACCGCCTCAATAGGGAGATGAAACTTCCGCTGCTAAAAATTGACTCTTGGCCGGCGCTGCGTGCTTGTTTTAACATCAGGGGCATCAACAGTAAGAGCCGGCCCAGCTGACCATAACATGGGCCCACAAACTGCCCAAGAAAACAGCAGACACACCGACCTGTGGAACCTATAGGCCAGCCCGACCCCCGGAGAAGCCATTTTGAAAGCTTATTAAACATTAGCAAATGAGATTGTGTGTCGCCATTATTGCAGCAGTCTGAACGCACACAGAAGTGAAAGTAGACATTTACACTCTCCAGATCCGATACAAGGGAGGCGGCCTCGCTCCCCGCTACGCTCAGCGAGGACATTGGTTATTTATAGTACAGAGGAAAGAGATGACGCAGATACGCTGCCAAAAGGAATTCTAGAACCGTCTGTGGCGCTGCACAGACACAAACAACGATCACCCGCTTTAATATCTCTGTCACCCCTACTTTTCAGCCTGGTAGCGCTTAGAAGCTATTTTAATAAACGGTGACGCTACACACTCCGCTCACTCAACCAATAGTGTTCCTAGGTTGTCCCGTGTCATGCGAGACTGCGAGAAACTACCCAGCCCTGTTTTTTTCCCATTTAATCCTCGAGGTTTCTATTTTTCTAGCGTGAATCTGCCTTCAGCGATGCAAAAACAAACAGGACGGGGTGAGCTTAGCGGACAAGAGACAACTCGAGGTTTGTGCCCGTGGGGAGGAGGAGGGGGGATCCGGGGAGCGCGAGCAAGCGGTGGTAAACAAGGGGAGGTGGTGGGCATCCCTGGGCGCCGGGATGGCAGGCAGGCTGCGGGAACCTGTGGTAGGATGGGGGAGCCTGCTGTCACTGGCCGAGGGTGGGGGGAGTCGGAGAGAGGGTGCAGTGAAGAGGAGAGAGAGATGCCAGGGTAGCGAGAGGCTGGCAGGGCGGCACCCTTCCTGCCAGCTGCTATGCGCCTGCACTCTCGCTGATACTCACAGGCTGGGCAGGGACCCTGTCCCCTAGCCGGGCACGCTGACTGCCACTCCTCGGCTGCGCAGCCCCCGGGAGCCCGGCGCCCCCACTGCCGCCCCGTCTGAGCCTCGCCGGCGTATCACGAACTCTGCTGCGTGAGGGCAGGTGCCAATCCGCGGAGAGCTGTTACCGACCACAAGGGGATGGGGCAAGAGCCGCGCTGGCACGGAGCGGTGTGCCACCCTGGCGTCCTGTTGTAATGTTTGTTTTAAGATAGACCGAACTCGACCCCTAGATATTGGAGCGCTTCACAGGGCACCAGGCACATTACACAAGGACACATTTTTTTGGTAGGTAAGGGGACATTGAGGGATTTGTCCACAATCACATGATGTTGGGCCGTTGCTAGGGCGACTAGACATCCAGAATTTCGCGGGACAGTCTCGATTTTCAGAGGACTCTCCCGGGGTCCCGACGGTTTAATACAGCTGCCCCAGTTTTTGGGACAAATGTCGACTCTCCTGCAAAGCAGAAATGAAACATACGCCCCCTCTTCCACCGACGCTTCTAAATATCGAATAAGTACCTGTTTCATCTTCGTTTCAGGGAGCACAGGGGGGGTCAACTCACCCCTCCAGCAGAGGGGAGACCGAGTGAGGAGGAGAGTAGGGGTGCTCAGGATGGAGGTGCTGCCATCAGTGGCGGTTGGTGACATAAAACTACGGTTGGCGCTACATACATTAAAACACACATACATAAAAAATATTACATTAAAATAAATTAAAATAAGCATCTTAGAAAGAAAAAATAAAAGTTACTTACCTCATCCTGCAGCACATCCTTGATACTCTCCAGTCCCTGGCTCCAGACTCCTCAGAGCGCGAGGTGACGTCACACAGCCAACTACCTCATCCAATCCAGACGCTGCTCTCATGCTGTGAAGCAGCATGAGTGAAGCGTCTGGAGCAGGCTGCCTCAGTGCTTCGAAGGGCACCGGAGGCCTCGACCTGCTCTCCAACCCAGCTGTTGCGGAGGTTTGAATTGCGCATGCCAGGCTGGCCGTAGTAAGATAGCCGGCCAAACCTACATGCGCACTTCAAACCGAAGGGCCCACTCCCCATTCCTACCAATTAGCAGCAATGACGCACTGAACTTGCCCCCACACTCCGACAGAGAGTAAAAAATAAAATGGTAATAAAATGATTTATTCATTTTTCACTCTTTCTCCAGCAGTGCGGGGGGGGGGCGACTCTCCTCCACTCCTATGGAGGAACCACAGCTGCCCGCTATAGTTAATTTTATGTTAACGGAGCCTTGTAAATGTGTGAATATATATATATATATATATTATCTACTGGCGGTCGCCAGTAGATAGTTATAGTTAGGAACTATTTTCCATAGGAAATTCGCAACATTCTATTTCCAATACCTTTGGCGCCGGTTGACGAATCTTCGCGAAATTTTCAAAACTTATGGCCCGCTCCGGTCCGCTCCTATCCTGAAAGTTTCGGGGTGATTCGGCAAGCGGGGGCCGAGAAAAATGGGGGGTCCCAAAACGTGTTTTCCCCATGCAATTTTCCATAGGAAACTTTAGACACGGCTACAGCCCAAACTGCTGAACGGAATTACACCAAATTTGGCAAAGAGGTAGTTCTTGGTTCAGAAAGAACCCTTTTTGTTAAATGGTGTAAATCCGTTCAGTAGTTGCTGAGAAAATCAAAAGTAAAAACACATATATATCTGGGCGGAGCCTAACCACACATGTCATTGTGAGATCTGATTGGCTGTCAGCACTTCATCCTGGAATTGCTGGCAGCCATCTTGGGACCAATATACATGATAGCACCCCATTGAAATGCATTGTAGTGAATCAAAGATTTTGAGGGTTACCAAAAGGAGAACTATAAAGGGTGATAACAGACTTTAGTTACATTAGAATTCATTTGTTGAAAGTACCATACTAATTTCAGGAATTGTGGTGTGTTCTAAGGTGATTTTACCCTGTGAAAAACCTTCTGCTGGGATATCATGAATCATGTTTGAGAGAAAACTATTTTCACATGCTTGTCCCATAGAGTTTTGGAAGGTGCTCCAGAAGCTAAAATGAGAGCATATTTTCTGTAAATTCACATTATCTTTCTCAGTCATGTGAGAATGAAGTCTGACATTCTCAGTAAAACATGTACATCCAACAAGGGCACAGACTGTCAGTTGATTCCTTTGTGTTCTACAGCAGCTTCCCAGAGTGTTCTAAAGAACAACTAGAGCGCTAACAGCCTTACTTATGACAAAAGTATGGCACACCTGAAGCCATCTTGATTGGAATACACTGGTAACACTTAAAACATTTAATTTAAAAAGGAACAAAATGAGGGGGTTCATTTTGTCATAGAAATTATGGTTAGTGCTGTAGAAAGAAAAATTAGGACATGTTTCAAGTGTGATCTCAACTATCTTCCTGTTATATTTCAACAGGAGCAGCCTGTCAGTTGATTCCTTTGTGTTCTACTGCAGCTTCCCAGAGTGTTCTAAAGAACAACTAGAGTGCTAACAGCCTTACTTATGACAAAAGTATGGCACACCTGAAGCCATCTAGATTGGAATAAACTGGTAACACTTAAAACATTTAATTTAAAAAGGAACAAAATGATGGGGTTCATTTTGTCATAGAAATTATGGTTAGTGCTGTAGAAAGAAAAATTAGGACATGTTTCAAGTGTGATCTCAAATATCTTCCTGTTATATTTCAACAGGAGCAGCCTGTCAGTTGATGCCTTTGTGTTCTACTGCAGCTTCCCAGAGTGTTCTAAAGAACAACTAGAGAGCTAACAGTCTTACTTATGACACAATTATTTCACACCTGAAGCCATCTTGATTGGAATAAACTGGTAACACTTAAAACATTTAATTTAAAAAGGAACAACATGAGGGGGTTCATTTTGCCATAGAAATTATGGTTAGTGCTGCAGAAAGAAAATTTAGGGCATGTTTTAAGTGAGATCTCAAATCCTCTTCTATTTCATTAGAAAATTCTGACATGCAGACTGAAACAATAACTTTCAATACCAGCAGTATACTTCCAGTTAACTCCCTGGTGAGCAGTAGCTTTAATACAGTGATCTAATGAACAACTAGAGTGCTAACATTCTGAATTTATGGCAAATGTGTGACACATCTGAATGCCTTCTTGATGGAATCAAAGTGAAAAACTGAAAGCATTTCCTACTGAGGAGACTGCAGTAAATGAGGAAATTAGGAAACTTCATAACAAAGAAGTCTTCCAAGATGGCCACCAGAGAAAAAACAGCCCAAATGTAGCACAAATATCACCCAGATGTAGCCCACATATAGCCCAATGACAAAAGTGTGCAAAACACTTTTTATTTTTAGTTTTTTTGCAGTTTTATGTAGTGCAGACTGGTCAGGTATTGGAGCGTTGCATCTTAAAACATGACCCCCTACACTACAAAAACACCACTGCACTATCCTAAACCCTAAAACACTACCCCCAGCACGACCCCCTACACTACACAAGCACCACTGCACTATCCTAAACCCTAAAACACTACCCCCAGCACGACTCCCTACACTACCCAAACACCACTGCACTACACTAAACCCTAAATCTACCCCCAGCATGACCTCCCACACTACACAAACACCACTGCACTACCCTAAAACACTAACCCCAGCATGACCCCCTACACTACCCAAACACCACTGCACTACCCTATACCCTAAAACACGACCCCCTACACTACACAAACACGACTGCACTACCCTAAACCCTAAAACACTACCCACAGCATGACCCCCTACACTACACAAACACCACTGCACTACCCTAAACCCTAAAACACAACCCCCTACACTACACATATACCACTGCACTACCCTAAACCCTAAACACTACCCCCAGCATGATCCCCTACACTACACAAACACCACTGCACTACCCTAAACCCCCTACACTATACAAACACCACTGCATTACTCTAAACCCTAAAACACTACCCCCAGCACGACCCCCTCACAACACAAACACCACTGCACTACCCTAAACCCTAAATCTACCCCCAGCACGACCCCCTACACTACCCAAACACCACTGCCATACCCTAAACCCTAAAACACTACCCCCAGCATGCACCCCTATACTACCCAAACACCACTGCACTACCCTAAACCCTAAAACACTACCCCCAGCACTACACCCTACAGTACACAAACACCACTGCACTACCCTAAACCCTAAAACACTACCCCAGCACTACCCCTACACTACCCAAACACCACTGCACTAACATAAACCCTAAAACACTACCCCCAGCACAACTCCCTACACTACACAAACACCACTGCACTACCCTAAACCCTAAAACACTACCCCCAGCACGACTCCCTACACTACCCAAACACCACTGCACTACCCTAAACCCTAAATCTACCCCCAGCACGACCCCCTACACTACCCAAACACCACTGCACTACCCTAAACCATAAAACACTACCCCCAGCATGACCCCCTACACTACACAAACACCACTGCACTACCCTAAACCCTAAAACACAACCACCAGCATGACCCCCTACACTACTCAAACACCACTGCACGACCCTAAACCCTAAAACACTAACCCAGCACGACCCCCTACACGACCCAAACACCACTGCACTGCCCTAAACCCTGAAACACCACCCCCAGCACGACCCCCTACACTACCCAAACACCACTGCACGACCCTAAACCCTAAAACACGACCCCTACACTACACAACACCACTGCACTACCCTAAACCCTAAAACACTAGAACCCAGCACGACCCCCTACAGTACACCAACACCACTGCACTACCCTAAACCCTAGAAAAAACTACCCCCTACACTACACAAACACCACTGCACTACCCTAAACCCTGAAACACTACCCCCAGCATGACCCCCTACACTACACAAACACCACTGCACTACCGTTAACCCAAAACACTACCCCAGCACTACCCCCTATACTACCCAAACACCACTGCACTACCCTAAACCGTAAAACACTACCCCCAGCACGACCCCCTACACTACACAAACACCACTGCACTACCGTAAACCCAACACACTACCCCAGCACTACCCCTATACTACCCAAACACCACTGCACTACCCTAAACCCTAAAACACTACCCCCAGCATGACCCCCTACACTACACAAACAGCACTGCACTACCCTAAACCCTAAAACACTACCCCCAGCAAGACCCCCTACACTACCCAAACACCACTGCACTACCCTAAACCCTAAAACACTACCCCCAGCACGACTCCCTACACTACACAAACACCACTGGACTACCCTAAACCCTAAAACACTACCCCCAGCATGACTCCCTACACTACCCAAACACCACTGCACTACACTAAACCCTAAATCTACCCCCAGCATGACCTCCCACACTACACAAACACCACTGCACTACCCTAACCCCTAAAACACTACCCCCAGTATGACTCCCTACACTACCCAAACACCACTACACTACCCTAAACCCTAAAACACTAACCCCAGCATGACCCCTTACACTACCCAAACACCATTGCACTACCCTATACCCTAAAACACGACCCCCTACACTACACAAACACAACTGCACTACCCTAAACCCTAAAACACTACCCACAGCATGACCCCCTACACTACACAAACACCACTGCACTACCCTAAACCCTAAAACACTACCCCCTACAGTACACAAACACCACTGCACTACCCTAAACCCTAAAACACTACCCCCAGCACGACCCCCTACACTACCCAAACACCACTGCACTACCCTAAACCCTAAAACACTAACCCCAGCATGACCGACTACACTACCCAAACACCACTGCACTACCCTATACCCTAAAACACGACCCCCTACACTACACAAACACGACTGCACTACCCTAAACCCTAAAACACTACCCACAGCATGACCCCCTACACTACACAAACACCCCTGCACAACCCTAAACCCTAAAACACTACCCCCTACAGTACACAAACACCACTGCACTACCCTAAACCCTAAAACACTACCCCCAGCATGACCCCCTACACTACACAAACACCACTGCACTACCCTAAACCCCCCTACACTATACAAACACCACTGCACTACTCTAAACCCTAAAACACTACCCCCAGCACGACCCCCTCACAACACAAACACCACTGCACTACCCTAAACCCTAAATCTACCCCCAGCACTACCCCCTACACTACCCAAACACCACTGCCATACCCTAAACCCTAAAACACTACCCCCAGCATGAACCCCTACACTTCCCAAACACCACTGCACTACCCTAAAACACTACCCCCAGCACTAACCCCTGCACTACACAAACACCACTGCACTACCCTAAACCCTAAAACACTACCCCAGCACTACCCCCTACACTACCCAAACACCACTGCACTAACATAAACCCTAAAACACTACCCCAGCACAACCCCCTACACTACACAAACACCACTGCACTACCCTAAAACACCACCCCCAGCACGACTCCCTACACTACCCAAACACCACTGCACTACCCTAAACCCTAAATCTACCCCCAGCACGACCCCCTACACTACCCAAACACCACTGCACTACCCTAAACCCTAAAACACTACCACCAGCATGACCCCCTACACTACTCAAACACCACTGCACTACCCTAAACCCTAAAACACTACCCCAGCACGACCCCTACACTACCCATACACTACTGCACTACCCTAAACTCTAAAACACTACCCCCAGCACGACCCCCTACACTACTGCACTACCCTAAACCCTAAAACACTACCCCCAGCACGACCCCCTACTCTACCCAAACACCACTGCACTACCCTAAACCCTAAAACACTACCCCCAGCACGACCCCCTACACCACCCAAACACCACTGCACTACCCTAAACCCTAGAAAAGAAACCCCCACCCCATGCCCAATCCCCCTTACCTCTCACTCCTCGTGGTTCCTCTCTCCTCGTGGTTCCTGCTTCACGTCGTGTCTGAGGGGCGGTGCACGTCGTTGTGAGGAAACGGAACAGCCTCTGTTTCCTTACAACGACGTGGATCATCTACATGTTTTAGAACGCATGGTCATTTACCATACATACCTTTACAACAAAATTCGTTGTAAAGGCATGCGTGGTAAATGACCATGCGTTCTAAAAAATGCGTAGTAATGACTGTCGATGTACAACGCATGCGTGGTAATGCATGCGTTGTAATGGTATCGCGAAGTAAAAAGTCGTTGTAACGGCTGCTTACCGATCGAAGCTGGCCCCTGTTCTTCAGTGAGACGTTTATTTGATTAATTAGGAGGAAGGAATGTGGTTTTTTTACCGAAAAGTGCATTCCCGGCTGTTGTATTGTGAAAGTGTCCGCGTGGCCTGGTTTCACTTCCGGTGAGAGAGTGAAAGAGTCTGTTTGGATCTAAAGGAGTTCTGTTGTTGGACGGGGCCGGCGCAAAACGTCATCAGAAAACATAGCTAATGGAAAGCGTCCTGCCTGAAGTGTGGAGCAGTGCCATGAGAGGTCAACGAGTGTGCGTCCCACCTCAGTATGACCGTACCGCGTGACCCATGTGCCCCCTCCAGGGTACGGGAGGCAGAAGCGGCATCGCAAGTCCTCTTGAAGACCGTTGTAGCACTAATTCTACATTTTGGTACTAGGGCATTTTAACTTCGTTGTTCCTGCCAGATACAAAGAGAAGATCCTGTGTTATTCAGTGCCCTCATTACCTTTTTTGTGGGTTGTGGTGCTTGTCACTTTGCTGCCCCGCCGGTGCACACGACTGGGCACCCCACCTCGTGTGCCATCTGCAGGGCCCCTGCCCTCTGATCACTGGTTTTGGTTTCTGGAGTGGCAACATAAACAGTTGCTCCCAAAGGACTAGCCTGAACACTTAGGTGAATATCCCCTGCACCAGCATTCCACGGAAATTCTTTCCTAGCTCTCCCACGTCAACGAGGACGTCATAATAGCACGGCTCCGCTCACGACACCGTATGACGTCATCGGAGCAATAAGAGGACCTCGTCGGCGTGCTGACGTCAGTTCCACCCATTTTTTCCGTGCCACCGAGGCAAACAGGCGGACCGAGACATTTTCACATGTATACATAGTATAATAAATATATATATATTCACTGAAAAAACCATAGGTTTCAGGCACGTTATAGTTAGAAATTAGCATTTAAAAAACCTCAGAAATTCACTGAAAAAACCATAGGTTTCAGGCACGCTATAGTTAGAAATTAGCATTTAAAAAACCTTAGAAATTCACTGAAAAAACCATAGGTTTCAGGGGCGTTATAGTTAGTTGGACATTTAACTCGTACAAAACCATAGAAATTCCCCCGTTATAGTTAGTTCAGCTAACTATAATTCGCACGCCCGCAATGCACTGCTGATGACGTCGCATATTACATCACTCATGACATGGTCAGTGACATCACTCATGACATCACTGGTGACATCGCAAATGACATCACTGATGACATCATCCAGTGAATGTGTGTTTTTCTGAAAATTAAATATGTTTTATATATGTATATCTCAAGGTCGATGGAAGAATAAATGGGTATATAAGTGTCTAAATGGATGATTTTTTTTGTAAAATTGATTGTATAACTGACTGATTAAGTGTATCTTAGTGAATACATGGGTTAGTGAGTAATGTTTAAATATGAAAATATCTATCAGTCTCTCACTTTGTGTATAATTGGCTGCATGGGTTGGTGAGTAGCTACATGAGTGTCTATATGGGTTATTAGTTGGTTTTTTGAGTATCAGTATGAGTGTCTGAGTGTCTGTATGGTTCGGTGGGGGTATTAGTTAGTGCATAGATGCATGAATGAGTGACTCACTGTTTGTATGTGTTGAAGACAGCATGTGTGCAGGACTGTATAGGTGGATGAGTATGTGTATGGGTGTGTTAGTGAGTGAATGACTGTCTCAATAGTGTCTTTATGAGTAACTACATATGTTTTAAACTAGTATATGTGAATATTGGTGTATATAAGTGAGTATATGTGAGAGTGAGAGATTGGAAGAGTTCCTGTACAAATAAGTAGGTGTTTCTATAAGTGATTGTTTAAGAGAGTAAGTATGTGTAAGTTTCTGTAGAAGTAAGTGTGGTAGTGTGTGTATAACTGTATATGCAAGTAAATGGATGTTTGATACTTTGTTTGCATGTGTGACTGTATGTGAGTAACTCTATGGATGAGTGGCGGTGTGTAACAGGATGTATAGGTGTATGAGTACATATGATGAGTGAGTACATGTATGAGTGACTCTATAGGGACTGTTGGTGAATGAGTGGATGTGTGTGTAGATCTTGGAATTACTGAATAGGTGTGTTGTAACTGGTATTGGTATGTCCATTGTTTTGAAAATGTTAGTTTGTATTTTTGAGTGTGTGTATCAAAGGTTATATTAGGGTGAGAGGAGGTCTGCCACTATCACAAGGATGATGTCATCAGTGATGTCATCAGTGATGTCATTTGAGATGTCATCAGTGATGTCATGAGTGATGTCACTGACCATGTCATGAGTGATGTAATATGTGACGTCATCAGCAGTGCATTGCGGGCGCGTGAGTTATAGTTAGCTGAACTAACTATAACGGGGGAATTTCTATGGTTTTGTACGAGTTAAATGTCCAACTAACTATAACGCTCCTGAAACCTATGGTTTTTTCAGTGAATATATATATATATATATATATATTACCTACTGGCGGTCGCCAGTAGGTAGTTATAGTTAGGACCTAGTTTCCATAGGAAAAGCGTTTTTTGATTTGCCAATATCTTTGGCGCCGTTTGACGATTCTTCGTGAAATTTTCCCAAAAATAGGGTTGGACTGCCCAGTTTGTGTGTTGAAAGTTTCGGGGTGATTCGTCAAGCGGGAGCCGAGAAAAAAGGGGGGTTCCAAAGCGCGTTTTCTCCATGTTATTTTCCATAGCAACTTTATTACAGGCTACAGCCCGACCTGCTGAACGGAATTACACCAAATTTGGCAAAAAGGTAGGTCTTGGTTTAGAGTGCGCCCTTTTTTTTAAATGGTGTAAATCCGTTCAGTAGTTCCTGAGGAATTTAAAAAAGAAAAATATCGATATCTGAGCACCAAGGAGGAGTCGTGAACCCTCCAGAGCACGAGCTCAATTTTGATTTGCTGCCAACACTCCAAACCAGGAAGTGTTGGCAGCCATCTTGTGACTCGGTAACTGAGTCACAAGAAAAAGGGTGAAACAAAGATAAAAAACATGAAAAGGGGGCAGGGTACAAACACCCTGACCCCCTAGGCCTGCTATAAATAATAGTTAGTGTGGGGGGGGGCTCAAACCCCCCCACACTGCCCCGGGGGCCACCACCTCCCCGGGGCACTTAATATTCAAATTCGGGTTCCATTACGGACCCCTGGGCCCTGGGGACCACCACCTCCCCGGGGCTTTAAATACGTTGGGAGGGGGGCCGCCCGGCCCCCCTCCTGGAGCCCTTGATGGCCCTGGGGACCGCCACCCCTCAGGACCGGCTCCTGCAATGTCCCGGGGTGCCCACCCCCGGGACATTGCCGTTTGCTATGGCAGGGCGGGAGCATGGCTCCCGCCCTGCCATAGCAAACACTGCTTTGCTTCATTGAAGCGAGAGCAGGAAAACCTGCTCTCGCTTCAATGAAGCAAAGCAGGATTGCTTTTGCACAAGGGGAGCTGCATGTCAGCAGCTCCCCTTGTGCAAAAGCAATGCCGGCTCCCGCAGGAGGCGGGGAGCCAGCGGGACCGTGGGGGCATTGGGGCTCCCCCCACGGTCCCCAACGGAGAGGCCAGGCCCCGGGGGATGGGGTTCCCGGGGCCAGAAGTGGCCCGGGAGGGGGGCCACGTGGCCCCCCTCCCCAGTGAAATTAAAAAAATATATAAAAATACGGAAAGGCCGGCCCCAGGGGATGGGGTCCCCGGGGCCTTAATTGGCCTGAGGTGGGGGGCCACGCGGCCCCCTCCAAATAAGTAATAAATTAAATTTAAAAAAAGTCTGGCTATGCCCCGGGGGATGGGATCCCCGGGGCTGAAATTGGCCTCGGGAGGGGGGCCATGCGGCCCCCTTCCCGATTTAAAAAAAAAAAAAAATTGATAAAAAGGGGCCAGGCCCTGGGGGTGGGGTCCCCAGGGCCCCACAAATGTAGCAGAAGGGGGGCCAAACAGCCCCGCTTGTAAAAAGAAATATGAAAAAAAAGACGGTATCTAGCCGGAGGCCACACCCCCTTTCTCGACCACTCTGCAAACGCGCCCCCTGGCGCGTTGTAAGTTGGGGAATTAATTCCCCTTGAATACTGAGGGTCCCTGGGGGCCAACTAGCCCACCAGGTACCTCCAGTATGCGCCACAGAGCTGGGTGGCAGAGAGGTGGTCCGAGGCCACGCCCCTTTTTACACCACTCTGCAAACGCACCTCTTGGCGCACTGCTGGTGGGGCGATGAGGTCCTCTTGTGTCCTGAGGACCTCAGGACACAAGTGGACTTCATCCCCCGAGCAGCAGTATGGATTTTTACTCTGCCCAACCATCCGGACACGAGACCAGAAATGCTCGAGGAGTGGGCAAAAAATAGTATGCAATGCTCAAAAAATATGGTACTTATAATCATAAAATACGCCAAACAAGATATAGAGGATCTGCACAAGGAAATAAGGACATTAGAAGCGCAGATTCTAGCCTTGAAACAAGAAGAAGAAAGTAACACACTACGCAAAGAAATGGAAATAAACTTGGACAAATATGAAGAAGAAGTTGAACTACGCAAGCAAAGAAAGTTTAAGCGTGATGAATATGATTATGAGTCGGGATCCATCTTAACATTTGCAAAACGCTTTGATGGACTGAAGAAACAACTGTATGCCGGAAAACTGACATTAACGGAATCAGAAAAAACACTGGCTAGTGAATCTGAATCAGACCTCAGTGAAGAGGAACATACAATGAGAATTGGTGGTCGAACAACTTTTTTAGAGGAAATGAAATTGATCTATATAGATCAAAAGACCCCAAGGGAGAGAGGAAGAGGACGAGGTCGTGGGAGAGGAAGAGGGACGAATCAAACAGCCACCCAAGACGAAGGAGAAAATACGAAGAGGGAAAGGAAAAAATAAGAGGCTACCCTCTCTGCAACAGAACGTCGAGAAAATAGGGGGAGAAAGAATACAACAACAAAAAGAAAATCTAATAATAAATCTTTCTGAACATTCTCTCACACAAGATGAAGAGAGTGTCCTCAACAAGGGCTTGACATTCTGCCCAGAGCAACACTATGATCATGTGGAAACAAGGATTGACCTATACAAATATACAAGGAAATTAAAACAAAAAAAATTATTTGCTAAGACATCTTATATAGGCAACTCAGACCAACCAATTCCACAAGAAAACATCAACCTGACCATTGAAAACGCTACAAGCGTAAAAACAACATATGACTTGCTACTCAATCAAAACGATGAGGATATGACAGAGACACAGATACTAGAAGACCTAGAGATAAGCACGGAGAAACACACAGGATCCGGCTTGAAACCAAAATCAAAATTCTGTCCCTCTTTAAGTCCAGGAAATAGATTTGATCAATTCCATGATCTTGAGATAACTGAACTTGAAAACATGGAGAATATAACCTCGAGGAGGCGTGAAAATTTGACCAAACTTGAGAGAATTGCATTAGAGGATCTTATGAAGAATGAAAATATAACAATCAAACCTGCTGATAAGGGTGGGAACGTTGTCATTTTAAACACCACTGACTACGTAAAGGAAGCCATGAAACAACTTGGAGATAGGAAAAACTATACACAATTGTCCTCCAATCCAATCAATAAGCTAACATTGGAGGTAGAATTAAAGATCAAGACATGGAGAAACGATGGCCTATTAAATGATGAAGAGGCCCAATTTCTTTTCAATGACAGTCCGGTGATGCCCACCATATATTTTCTTCCTAAAGTCCATAAGACACTCATAGACCCCCCAGGAAGACCCATTGTTTCTAGTTGCAACTCCTTATATGAGAACATTTCGATCTATGTGGATCAATATCTTGCACCCATAGTAACCAATTTCAGTGCTTACTTTAAAGACACTGGAGATTTTTTTAGAACGTTAACGAGTATTGGGTGGCAAAAAGGGTTTTATCTGGTAACCATTGACGTGGTATCCTTGTATACTTTCATTGATCATGAAATCTGATTGAATGCATTAGGGTATTTTTTACATCAAAGAAACATCCAGGAACTAAAGCACACAAAGATACTAATGGAAATGGTGGAATTATGCCTAAAGAACAACATCTTTCTCTTCAACCAGAAAGTATACACCCAAAAATGCGGAACTGCTATGGGGATATCATTTTCACCAAGCTATGCCAACCTCACCATGGGTTGGTGGGAAAAATTCATAGCATGGAATGAGGAAAATGAAAGACACACGGCCAAAATAGAATTGTGGTTGAGATATATAGATGATCTCTTTCTCATTTGGAATGGCAGCCCGGGCGAATTTAAAGAATACGTTAACATCTTAAATAACAATGAAGTTGGCATGAAATTCACCTACAACATCAGTTCCAAAACAATTCAATATCTGGATGTCCAAGTGTATATAGAAGAAAATCAGATTCACACGAAAGTATACCGTAAACCCACAGCAACTAACAGTATACTCCACGGCAAAAGCTTTCACCCTGTAAAATTGAAAAAAAGCATCCCATACGGGGAATTTATCAGGATGAGGAGAAACTGTTCTGCAGATGAAATCGCAGAAAGTAATTTTGAAGAAACTGAAAAACGGTTCATGAGAAGAGGATACAAACACAGAGATGTAAAAGAAGGTCTAGAACGGGCAAAAAAAGTTTCGAGAGCGAACACTCTGATCAATAAAGTAAAGACCAAAACGGAGGATACAACAAGATTAATCCTTACTTACAGTAAAGAAAGTTTTAAAATTAAACAAATTTTACAAAAATATTGGAATGTACTGGAAAAAGACCCCGATATCGGAAAAATCATTGGATCAAGACCAAATGTAACATATCGCAAAGTAGCATCTCTGAAAGACAAACTTGTAAATAGCCATTTTTCGATAAACAAACCAACTACATGGTTGACAGAAAAACAAAAAAGATTTGTCCACTGCAACAAATGTAAAGCCTGTAAAATAGGAAAGTCCATGACAAACATCAAAGACTTTAAAGGCAAAATATTCACGATAAACGAAAGGATCACATTTGAGACAACATATGTTGTCTACATGATTGAATGCATTTGTGGACTACGCTACATCGGTAGCACCATCTGTCCACAACGCAAACGGATATTGGAACATCTCAGAGCTATTCACAACAAAGATATGAACTATGCGATATCAAAACATCTCCATACCCAACATAGAACCAACTGGGAAAATATATGATACTTCGGGATAGCAACTGTCCCAATCCACGAAAGAGGAGGAAATCGAACTCTTAAATTAAGAAGATTGGAATCGCGCTTGATCATTAAGTTCAAAACGAAGACTCCGTATGGACTTAACGGAGATGAAGAATTACATATACATCTATGATTAGACAAGAACTGTACATGCACTGTGAATACACAAACGGGTACTATACCCCACAACAAATTGCTAGCGGAGAAAATGCGAGTGGATCTTTACACAAGAGGTACTATACCCGCAATAAATCACCAGCAAGGAACTACAAACAGCAAGTGGAATTCTACTGAAGAGGTACACTTCAATGAAGTCTGTTCACGATGAACTTATCAATAAAGTAAAGTAAAACGAAAGCACTTGCATAAGAAGAAAGAAACACACTACCAAGTGGCAAATAGATCGAATAGGAACTAATCATTAAGTATGGAAGAACAACAGTGCAAGCACACACAAATAGATGTTAAAAGAAACATTAACAACGTGTGATTCCACTACTGAAAAGAATTGTGTGACTAAATGGAAATACAAGTCCCAGAATGCAATATAACTGGGCACACAGTTTGACACTATAAAGGGTGAAAGTAAAGAAGGACTCACGTAACCGTGAAAAAAGACCATCTCTTGCTCGAAACGTTTGGTGGTTGTAATGGTGGTGGAAACTATGCTGCATTAAAGGCTTTTTCTAAAAACGACGACTTCTGGAATGCAGTGAAATAATTGATGGAAAAAAAAAAATATATATATATCCAGCTCCGGTCCACCAAAATGTCGCAATAAGCACTCAGGAGCGGGTGCCGGTCAATGGTCTGTGGCGGTGGTACCACATCAATATTGAAGCTCCGAACCTCACAAGCAGTGAAGAGACCACACTCTGTTAGGGGTGAAACTCGGTACTTTATTCACCGAGAAAAACGAAAAGGACACATTTCGGCTCGCGCCTTTTTCCAACTGTTTACACAGACGGATGCTCCGCCATCTTATATATTTATATCAGCCATGCATTTCCGATTCACCATCTGCATAAAAATCAACAACGGACTGTTATTTCACAGTCCGTGAGCGCCATCTTTGAGTGGTGAAATGTCCCGTGATGACACAATTCATTAATATGAACCATGTTAAGCTATCATGTATCCATAATATAATTCATCAGCGATTCATTCACTAATATACATGCATCGATGCAAGAAGAGTATTCATACTTAATACATGATGCCGAATCGGCGTATTATAGCTCGACATTAGCAGATTACATGGGACATTATAGTTGATCCACACAATTGAGCTCTATATGAGCAAATTTCATTAGATCAAAGATACTCCACCATTATCTAGACGGCACACAATGTAAACAACCTCCAATGGTAATTAAACAGTGGCAACTCATGCCTTCTTTGCATGTTAACACTCATTTACTACAATTGAGCCCTAGATGGTCCAAAGAGATTGGCCCCAGTAAAAACACATTTGGCCGGAGGGGTGCGTCCTCCCTGAACACCATAAAGTTAGATGCCACTTGAAGTTAGGAACACTCAGCCAATCAGAACACAGCATGCACACTACACGCAGTGGCCATTCACTTCCCATCCTGGACATCGGGACACGTGCCTACTGGCCTGCACTGTGCCCACACAAGGTCGAGACGCACCTGCGCTCTGTACCAGGTGGTCAGATTTATGACTCTGTGACTAAGCCCGGATTTCTTTCTCTAAAGGAATATACAAATGGTTTTATGAGATTCCATGAAATGTATATAATGACGGCTAAAACCAATGTACTTTGAGATAGTGATCAGACCCGACTGTCTCTGTTCTCCCGGCCGCAATGTTTAATTAAACCAACTGTTCCTGTTTTGCCAAATGCCTCTTGTCTTTTATTTTTCAAGGTAAATTCACATTTGAGCAACAGATTACCTAAACGGTTTTAAACACTTATTGTTCAGAAATCGATTAGTGGTTTTGCATGAGGAGGTAAGGACATGAACAAAGAGCTTGAATGGGACCAGTTTCAATGTCTGTTTTAAATCACTGCCGGGCCTGAGACCCAGAGGGACCGGCTCACTTGAAGCCCTGGCTCCATGCAATTTATGGACATTGTTCTTTATATTGCCACCGGCCAAATAGTATATAATCTCTGCTATGTCAAGCCCACAGCACAGCTCCCTCCTAACAACCCAAAGAAAATGAATCAACTTAAATCACATAACCCTAACAAGAGTAACAATGACAAATAGTAAAGTTGTGAAACTCAACAGTCTAAGTTAAATGTAGTCATCCATATACTCAGGGTCGACTTTCTTGATGGCTCCACCCCAATGATCTCCTTCTCTCCCTAGCCCCTCTTTCTCGTTTATTTAGACTCTTTTTCAGCATTGTTAATCCCAATGAAGGTAAGACAGCCTTTTACATCACACACACATATTATGCCCGATGCCCCAATGACCTCCTTCTTACCAAGTGGCCAAAGATACTTTCACCAGTACAGGTCCCATCCAGCACGGCAGAATAAGGAGGCAAGTCTGGCTGCAACAGTGCTTGTGGCCCAGGGCCTACTCCTTCGTAGCTCATTCAAGACACTGCTGTCTTGAGCTCACCGCAAGTGTGGGCAGTTTCCTAGCTGGTTTGACTGCTTCCACTGCGTATGTGCACTTGTGGAACAATCTTGGAGAGGTGTAAGATCCTGGATATTGGCCCGTCCTGCTTTAATGAGGATATATTGGTAGTCACTTGGCCTTGGAAATGGGGAGCCCCTCACCCATTCATATCATGAACATGTTCAGTAAGCCAAGGCAAGTTCGGTAAAATTGTAATCAATCGAAGAATTCCATTCAGTGAGTTGTGGCAATCCATTTATTTAATCGAAATCCAATGGTCAGAAGTGATTCTTTTAGAATCTGAATAATTAGTGCCAACATTTTATATGTTCAAAACAGCCAACACGTGTTTCGCCCCCTTCTGGTATGGAAGCCTGGGGCTTTTTCAAGACGTGAAACGCCAAATTGATAGATGTCATGGGGTCAGTTGGAGCATATTCTAAAAGAATCACTTCTGACCATTGGATTTCCATTAAATAAACGGATTACCACAACTCACTGAATGGAATTCTCCAATTGATTAAAATTTTATCGAACTTGCCTTGGCTTACTGAGTACGTGCACTTGTGCAGTGAAAGCAGCCGCAGTGGTAGCAATCAACATATTCCTAGCAGTTTGTAAAAATTCCTTGCTTTTCTGTGGCTGTGTGCTCACATTTGTCCCTCCTTCCTGTGGGTGGTTCTTGCCGCTGGCGACTGACCCTGTTACTTTTATTATTGCTTGTTTGTTTATTTCTCTTTGTTTCCTTGCACTCCTTTTTCTGTCTGCTTTAGGGGCATATTAGCAAGGGCTGGCGATATAATTATCGCTGCTTTAGCGTCCGTTTTTGGGCGAAAAGCGGCGATAATTATATCGCAATATCATCAAGGACACGCTAGCGCGTGTTTCCTTGATGTAGAGCCCGTTTTTTCACAGCCTCGCCTCGCATCGCTAATGAGATGCAAAGAAGGCGTGGCTGTGAAAACAACACATGTTAATATCGTGAAGGCAGCTTCGCGATATTAACAAGGAGGTGCAGCGATAAAATAAATCGCGCTACCTCAGCCTTAACTCAGGAATTTAACGTCTGTTAAATTCCTGACTAAGGCATACTTTTAATGGGAGATGGATTATGCTGATACGACCACAGGGTCGTATCAGCAATGTTATCGCTGTTTTCAATGGAACATTGCTGGAAAACCAGTGATGTTCCATTGAAAACACCGCTATCGCTGAAATATTATCGCCATAGCGCTATGCGTTGTAAATATAGCGTTATCATGGCGATAATATTCAGCGATAGCCAGCGATAATATTTCTATCGCTATGTACGGCCAGCGATAATTATCGCTGGCCGTTGATAATATGCCCCTTGGTTCGTTATTTTGAACAACTGTTTGTGCCCGTTCGTGCGCTTCCCTTTACAGCGCTGCAACTCAATTCAACTTTTTCAACCTTAAATATGGTGACTGCTTCAGGAGGCCCTGCGCCTGCAAGTAACATTATAATTATATTCAGTGCGACGGCCGCCCCAGCCTAATCTAAGTCAGCATGAGATCAAGAGGAATTCCACTTTGCGGGGCAAAGATCAGAAGCCAGGCCTTCCTAGTTTATATCACGAAGTACTGCAGTGAAGGTGTTTTGTTCATTAACCATACTCAAAACCTGAAAGATCTAGGGGCATATTAGCAAGGCCAGCGATAAAATTATCGCCGTTTTAGCGACAGGAAACTGCCGCTAAAACGGCGATAATGGGCTTGCTAATATGCGTTATAGAATTCCAATAGAAGCCCAGGTTAGATGTGCAGGACATCTAACCTGGGCTTCTATTGGAATTCTATAACGCATATTAGCAAGCCCATTTTTGCCGTTTTAGCGGCAGTTTCCTGCCGCTAAAACGGCGATAATTTTATCGCCGGTCTTGCTAATATGCCCCCTAATTTAATAGATTTGATCGGAGATCGGAAGCCGCCATAGATTTGTGCCAGATGTCTGTCCCCTCCTCCACACACAGCCGCTGCCCAGCTCCTGCCAGCGGGCTAAGTTACTTGCTGTTTATTACCATCCTCATAAATGTGCTTTCTGGTAGATAAACAGACGTGAGAGCTGAGACAGACTAACCTTTCCAGCCAGCTCGGTGTTCTGCATACACTCCATGATGGGCATATCAATGTAACCAGATCTCAACAGTACGAATTTGATTTTGTTTTCATAGGCTGTTGTTCAATACTCTTACACTTGCACCACACAGAATGTTATCTCTTTTTGTCTAAGTGTTAAAAAGCCTTGGTTTGTTGCAGCTCTTTCTCTTTGCTCCGCTCCCCCATTATTTTAAGCTGTAAAATTGCGTTGAATTTAAATTAATGATGGCGCTGTTGTGTTTAAGCTGATTTATATGCATGTTTATTTAATTGTTTTGGCTACCAACGTGTTGCACTTAATCCTCTTCAGAGGGTTTAAGACACTGTAAGCAGACAGAATTTCAGAAAAGAAATGTCATAGGCCAGCACAGCACCACCACCGCAGCATGACTCAGCATCACCTCCACATCACTCAGCACTAGTACAGCACCACTTTAGCACCACAGCTTCAGCACAGCACCACCTCAGCATCAGTGCAACACTGTTGTAGCACCACCCCAGCATCAGCACAGCACGACTTCAGCACAAGTCAGCGTCACTCATCACCACTACAGCAGCACCACCGCAGCACCACCTAAGCTTCACTCAGCAGCACCTGAGCACCACCACAACCACAGCACCACCTCAGCATCACAGCCCCAGCTCAGCACCAGCCCAGCACAGCACCACCTCAGTATCACTCAGCACCAGGACAGCACCATCTGAGCACCACCGCAGCACCAGTGCATCAGTTGAGCACTACCTCAGCACCATGTCAGCATCAGCGCAGCAACAGTCAGCGTCACTCAGCACCACTTCAGCAGAACTACCGCAGCGCCACCTGAGGGGCACTCAGCAGCACCTGAGCACTACCACAATACCACCTCAACATTATTCAGCCCCAGTGCGGCACCACCTCAGCACCAGCGCAGCACTACCTCAGCACTAGCACATCACCAGTGCAGCACCAATTGACTACCGACACAGCACTACCTCAGCATCAGTGCAGGACCACCACCTAAGCACCAGCACAGCATTACTCAGCACAATATGAGCACCAGCATCTCCTCAGCATCCCTCAACACCACCACAGCACCACCTGAGCACCATCACAGCATTACCGAAGCACCACCAAAGCATCACTCAGCACCACCTCAGCATCACTGAACAACACGTCAGTACCACTCAGCACCACCTGAGCACCACCTCCACAGAAGCACACCACCACCGTAGCACTACGTCAGTTTAACTCAGCATCAGCACAACACCACCTCAGCACCAGCACAGCACCACCTCAGAAACAGCACAGCACCACCTCACTACCAGTGCACAACCACCTCCGCATCAGCGCAGCACCACCACCTCAGCATCAGTGTAGCACCAGCACAGTATCACCCAGCGCCACCACAGCATCACTCAGCACCAGCGCAGAATCTCCTCAGCATCACTCAATACCACCACAGCACCACCTCCGTATAAGCACAGCGCCAACTCCACTTCAGTGCACCTCCAGCAAAGCCCCAACTCAGCACCAGCGCAGCCCCATCACAGCATCAGCGCAGCACCACCTCAGCACCAATGCAGCACCACTTCAGCATTAGCGCAACACCAGCACAGCACCAACTCCGCATCACTCAGCACCACCTCCGCACAAGAAGCACACCACCACCTCAGCGCCATGTCAGTGTAACTCAGCATCACCTGAGCATCAGCACATCAGCACAGCACCACCTCGGCACCAGGTCAGACAAACTAGAAGACATTGTATATGTTAATTCTTTTTTTTAATAGGGTCGTTCATTTGTACATGTAATGTTTACTTGGTTATATATACGGTAGCAAAAATGCCTATAACACTTTATTATAGCTTTTCAACATGCTGCACAGCAGCCACACTGCTCTACAACATAGCTTAAACACATTGGCAAAGCCAGTAGCTCTGGCAAAACACTTTAAGGTCTCAAAGATGAGACCTATTGGCTATGCCAATGCTTATTAACATGGTAAGCAGTTTTTTAAAGTGGGCTGGGTCCTGCCTCTTCTGGCCCCTTCTTTCTGTCCTCGAGTGTGTTGTCGCATTAAAATCTGAGTGGCACGTTTAGAGGCTGTACATGACTAAAGTCATTGGGAAGGGGACCTGGGGAAGAAAGAGGAGGACTGATAGGAGGAAGAAGATGATCAGTAAGAAGATAAGGACCAAGAGGTAGCCCACCAGGACATTTAGGACAGAGACAAGAACAAGAAGAACCAGGACTAGCAGGATCAAATCCACGAGGACTAGGGGGATCAAGAACAGATGGACGAGGAGGAACAGGACCAGGAAAAACATGACTAGGGTTACTGGGACCAGGATGAGAAGGATCAGAAGGACTGTGAGGATGTGGAAATGGGAATCGGGAACCAGTGGACCAGGGCTCGAAGAAAGAGAAGGAGTAGAAGGGATAGAAGTGTCTAGACCAGAAAGACACGGAGAGCTAGAAGAGTCAGAGACAACCCACCAGCACTAGAGAGATAAGGAAGGCCAGGCCCATACATAGTAGTTCAGGTGAAAAAAAACCAAGAGGACCAGGAGAACGATGGGAAGGGGGACCAGAGACAGGAGAGGCAGAACCACAGAGATGGAACTAGAGTGGGCCAATGTGTTAGAACAAGAAGGAGACCAGGGCTGGGAACACCACACCTAGGAAGGACCAGGGCTAGCAGGACCCAGAGGCCCCAGATCAGCAGGGCCAGAAGGAAAAAAAAGGATCCAAAAAGCCCAGTGGGTCCAGGATCAGAGTGTCCATGAGGGTCAGACTCAGGCAGACCCTAAACCTGGATGACAAGAACTGCATGGACCAGGGGAACCTGTGAAACTGGAACTAGGAGGACCTGAAGTAGGGGGGGCAAGGAAGATCAGACCCCGGAATGCCATTATAAGGAGGACCATTGCGGGAGGGACCAGGGTCAGGTGGACAAGAACAAGGTGCAACAGGCAAACCAGGAGACGAGGATTAGTAGGACTAGGATGTGGCAGAATGACCACAGGACTAGTAGGCTACGGAAACTAAGGCCAGTGGGACAAGCATCAGAGGGCTAGACAAAGTAGTATCTGAACTAAAAAGACCAGTACTATATGGACGGGGGGGCAGGAGCAGCATACTAAGGAACAGGTGAACCATGGGAACTAGATAAACAAGGGGAGCAGGACTAGGAGGCAGAGTGTCCAAAATTAAATTAGGGTGAGGAGGATGAAAAGGAACAGAACCGGGAGCCGGTCAAACATGAGAACTAGGATCCAGAGGACCGCTGGCAGGAGTACATGGCAATGACAACAAGACAGACCAGGACCTGGAAAGCAAAGACTAGGAAGTCCTGGTCTGTTAAAACTAGGAAAGGCTAGGATGATCAATGGTGGGCCGGGATAAATTATTGCAGAAGAATGAGGACAAGGAGCAAGAGGACTAGAAGCAGGAGGATCAGCATCAGATTGAGGAGAACTATAAAGACCAGGACCAGGAGGGCAATGGCCAGTATCCTCAGTAGAGTAGGACAAGCAGGGCAGGGACTAGAGAGCCCAGTGGAGGCAGGAGCAAGGGTGCCAGGAGTACCCAGAACAAGGATAACTTAGTGGTCTAACAGGGTGATGACCAGGGGGTCGCAAACAAGGCTAGGTGGACCATAAAGATAAGAACCTAGAGGAGCAGAGCACTGAGCAGCAAGTGGAACAGATCAATCATCTCAGGCAGCAGAACTAGAATGAGATGTATCAGATGTAAGCGGGCCAACCAGAGTCATGAAGACCAAGGGGACTGGACAGGGGTGGCCAAGAGGACCAGGACGAAAATAGCGAGGCTCAAGAGCATCCAAAAAAGGAGAACCAAGATTAAGACATCTAGTACATGTGGGTGCATAACCAGAAGGACCAAGTGTATAAGGAACAGATCCAGGAGGACAAGGACAACCCAACCCAGGAGGACAAGGACTACGAGGGCCAGGACACGAGAGGCCAGTTAAAGCAAGGGGACCAGCAGGGCCTGGACCTGAGGAATCAGGACTAAGAGGTATATGGTGAGGAGAACCAGAATAAGGTGACCTGGGGCTAGAGGACCAGAAATGAACAGGGCCCGGTAAGGCCAAGACTGATAGAACCTGGAAGAGCCGGAATGGCCAGACAACAATGTTTATGATGACCAGCATGAGAGAAGAAGAACGACCCAGATGACTAGCAACAAGGAAACTGGGACTAGAATGGCTTGAGGACTAGGTTCAGGAGAACCCAAAATATATTGACAAAGACCAAGAGGATCAGACATCTCGTACATATGGGTGCAGAACCAGAAGGACCAAGAGTATAAGGAACATATCCAGGAGGACAAGGACAACCCAACCCAGGAGGACAAGGACTACGAGGGCCAGGACACGAGAGGCCAGTTAAAGCAAGGGGACCAGCAGGGCCTGGACCTGAGGAATCAGGACTAAGAGGTATATGGTGAGGAGAACCAGAATAAGGTGACCTGGGGCTAGAGGACCAGAAATGAACAGGGCCCGGTAAGACCAAGACTGGTAGAACCTGGAAGAGACGGAATGGCCAGACAACAATGTTTATGATGACCAGCATGAGAGAAGAAGAAGAACGACCCACATGATTAACAACAAGGAAACTGGGACTAGAAGGGCTAGGAGGACTAGGTTCAGGAGAACCCAAAATAAATTGACAAAGACCAAGAGGATCAGTTCCAGTGGACACAGAATGCCAAGTAGGAAAAGGACTATGAAAGCCAGAAATAGGTGGACCAGGGACCGGAGCATCCGGCTGTGAGGCCAGGGACAGAAGGATAAATACTAAGAGTACCAAAAAACAGAGAATCATGACAAAGGAGAGCAAGAAAATCAGGAGAAAGAGGACCAGGACCGGGTATACCAGGACTAGGAGGACCATGGTGAGGAGGAAAAGGAGGGTCAGGACAAGGGAGATCAGGACCAGGATGACTACAGCTAGGAAGTACAGGCTGGAGGACTAGAACAGGATGACCAGGAGAATAAGAAAGAGGATGGCCAGACCAAGAAGGATCATGTTCAGTTGGTGGTAAACCATGAGAAAAAGGAGCGAAGACCAGTGCCAGAAGAATCAGGGCCAGATTAAAGAGGACTATGAAGATTAGGAGCATGAGGACTGTGGCCAGTAGGACCACGGGAACAGAATAAGTCAAGAAAACAGGTGGAAGCAGAACCAAGGATACCATGAGCTCCATGACCAGAGCAAGGGGAATAGTAGTAAAGTGATCGATCTGCAAGTCACAAGAACGGAGGTAACAAAAAGTGTGTTTATTTACAGTGTCCTATTTCCTACAATATTTGTAATAAAGTCAATGAATAAAATACCTCTCTCAGTTTCTTTTGTTCTTCCTTCATATTCCAATAACATTCAGTTCAATTAGTTATAGTCCCATTCCTTCACTAGTAAAGAAGGCATTATCTATAAATTGACCATATAGTGGAGATTAGTTGGTACCTGCCTATCCTTCCTCCCTTAACATTCCTCAGGACATTTTTCCCTGTCCTGAAAGAAAGAAAGTATTGGTCATCTCTGATGTGTAGCCTGAATGCTCATACTCTTACCCCCTTTAGAATAACCTCATTTTATTCCATTAACGATTCCTACCTGAGAGAAAGAAAAGGTGGCAGTTGTTTCTTGCATGTAACCTGAATATTCCCCAAGCTGCCATCTCTTTGTCTGTCCTTTATATGTGGTGGAGTTGAAGGAGGATCAGGAAGGGCCCAAAGCTTCTCATTCCCTAATGGTAGAGTTCAGCTAGAGGGAAATGAGATTTTGATTCAGCCGTAAAGGCTGCACCTACCACCACCCCTTTAAAATATGGAGGCTCCCCTTCTGCGTTCCCAGCATCGCTGGTGAAGGGCTCCAGGAAAGGTGGTCTACTTGCACGGCCCACTATGTTGTCCCTTGTGTAACCTGGATTGGAATCAGGGTTGACTTCCTCTCCAACTTCAGACACTGCCAACCCGCTTGTGGGTATCAAACATAACAACCGAGTTCTGGATTGTTTCACCAAAGCTGTTGGCAGTGTCTTCCCTTGATTTCCTAAGCAACACTGCTGTCTGCCTGCTATACCTTGCACTGGTGTTGCCTTTACCAGGCAAGACTCTTGTTGGACAGGACCTGCTTTGACACTTGTCAGAGGGACCCACACCACCCAACTTTGTTCAAGTTCTTCATAACCAAGGAAAGCAGTGCTCTGCTGAGTACTCGAAATGCTTTTGTGTGACACTAGGCTGGTGGCTGCCAGACAGCCAGTCTCCCAGAAATGAGGGAACATCACCTTAAGTCTGCATTTCTCGCTGTAGGAGCTAATGCTCTACATAGAATCTGGAAACCTGGCTGCCTGCCTTCTCAGAAAGGAAAGGAGAGTGCCTGGCTTGCAGGAGGAGAGATTGTAATGGAGAAGAAGGCCAACATGCTCCTGGTGTGAAAAACTAACAGAAGAAGCTGACTGAAAGAGAGACCAAAACCAGGAGCCGGCCAATGTCAGGAATCGCGTGGTTTTCCTTAGCAGTTCTGATATTGAAATGCAACAAGACATTAAACTAAAGAACATTGTGTTATCTGACATCCATGCCATATGCTAAGTAACTTGTGCGTTGTTGGCCAAAAGGTGCAGTTGTCACCAACAGTGCAGAAGCCCTGGCTCGCAACTGCTGAAGTTGAATACCCACTGGAGATCAGGCCTGTGGGTTGCAACAGCTGAGACCAAGCACCTGTCTGAGTCCAGTCTAGAAGGCCACACCTGCCAAAGATAAGTGTCCAACAATGCAGGCCTGCCTCCCATCCCTTCCCACCAGTTCGTGTATTGAGTGAAACTGCCTCCGTTATCCTGCCTCATCAAAGTCTCTGCTGCAGAAATGGGGTGGCAGAATGCACCCAACAACGCTAAAAGAGCAACATCTTCACCAAGCTGGTAAAACAAGGCATAGCCTTGGGTAGACTGAGAGACTGTAAAGGCCTCAAAGCACGTATGGGTCGTCAGCTATAAAACAACCCTGTTTCCTGTGCATGGTTGATGATGTATGGCATATGCGTATGTCCTATGTAAGAAATATTGGGTATCATTAGTTAGGAGGTCAGAAATGTGCTCCAATACTTTCATAGCAAACGTTGCATTTTCAGACACAACATCCTAGTGGTTGTGCTTAGTTGGTAGGTTGTGGGTTTGTAGTCTGCCCTATATGAAAAGGATTAAGCATCAAATTTAAGGTTCAGAGTAATGCTCCATTCATGTGACAACAATCTTGAAGGTGCATGTATGCATGGAGTTGGCAGAAAAGTGTATGATGGATGGAGTCAACCTTGTGGATACGTACCACCATCCTCCATTCTCACTTATGTATGGTCATCTGTGAGGGAACAGAATAGGTAATTACTCCAATAATAATTGGTACTACACCATGCTTTACTTCAGAATCTTTTACAGTACCCATAAAACAGAGAGTCTCCAAAAGCAGAAAATGGTACTATCTGGTCAACAACACCCTCCACATGTCTCTCTCCCCATGAATAGGGCACAATATAGACAGATAATCAATGCCAATGATGGCAGAGTAACCTGGTCCTAAACTAATTACACAGATATTGTATTCATTGACTTTATTACAAATATTGTAGGAAATAAGACACTTTGGGGCCGATTCCGATTCGGGCCGGAAAACGTACCGACCGACTCGGTACGGGAATTTAGTCCGACCGACACGTACCGGCGCTGCCCCCGCGTAGTACGATGCAATGCATGTAAAATACGACCGACTCGTACGGAACACAAGCCGAACGACCGAACCGCACGGAAACCAGCTATCCGGCCGGGTAACCACGCGAATCGAACCGACCGACACACACCAGGAAAGAACCCGACAGAAACGTACCCGCGAACTCCGACCCGCGCAGTACGATGCAATGCGTGCAAAACCAGACCGAGTCTCACGGAGCTCAAGCCGTACGACCGACACGCATACAAAACGGAGCCGAAGCAACCCAATACTCCGCGACCGACGCGTACACCGCACATGAAATCCATCAGAAACACAGCGTGAAAGACTCGGAGAAGCTTGCACGAGCCAACTGCAGCGTCCGACTCCGTCAGAAGAACGTCTCCTACATGCCCAGAAACTACAAAGGAAAAATTACAAAAAAAAGGGCCAAACAAGCAATGACAAAGCCAATAAATACTGGGGGGAAAAACATGGAACAAAGACACTCCCGCAACTCCACCCATATAAAGGCCACAAATCCCTACCATGATTCTTTGCAAATTCAACTGACCTGCCAGCACAGAACACCATCAGACAGCAACCACAGACACACTCACAACTCATCCATCACACAAGCCACACACCATTAGCACCTCACAAATAGCACCCTCACATACACCCAGCAAAACCTACACTCACCCACCCTCACTTGCACACTCACACACACATCAATCCCCACCACCACCCATCACCATGCCGCCAAAGAAGAATCCAAAGTTCCTAGACAGTGAATTGGAAGTCCTGGTGATGAGATCCTCAGGGTAGAGCCACAGTTGTTTGGTACATTGGTCCAACAGACCCCCATGTCGCAGAAAACCAAGATGTGGGAGAGGATCGTCGACAGGGTGAACGCACAATCACCATGTTTGCGCACAAAGGAAGACATCCAGAACAGGTGGCATGATGTGCGCAGGAGGGTCAAGGCCATTCTCAAGAAGGATTACACCTTGAGCCATCGCACCGGCAGTGGCCCTCCTGCCAAACCAGTATACCTCAGGCCCTGGGAGGAGAAGGTGCGGGCCATCCTACCACCAGAGAGCGTACATGGACTATCAAACATCCCAGAGCCTGGTGAGTACACAACCAAAATACCCAATATCGTGTGACAATACACACACATCACTGTCAAGGGGATAGTCAAACCATGCACCGTTAGCAAAGCCACAGTAACCAAAACATAATCATCCCAAGATGTGTATGTTAGTCAGACAAACACAATACCTCCCATCCCATAGTGATATGTAACTGTGTCATGACATGTACAAACCCAACAACAAATAGAGCAAGGCAGTGGCACTAATCTAACCAACAAACACTGTCAGACATTTTGCCACCACTAGAACACCACCTCACAGGGAAGCTCACTGAAAGGAAGGAATTCTGTGTATGCTGGTGAAGTCAGTGTAGCCAATAGCATGATGGGAGTTGTAGTCACAGATATTGGTCACCCTCACAATTGGCCCATCAACACCACTCTGAACCATGCTCACATCACAGGGAGTGGAAAACAACTGACAAGATGGCTGACACTGGGTACTGCTGTGGGGAGCACAAGGCCCTGCTGGGAACTCTGCAACAACCAACAGCAGGACACCACTGACTGACATCCTGAAAGCCAACTTGCACTCCCTGCAATGGAAGCACGTTCCATGGTGGGATATCTGGCTGGGTGGGAAGGAGGACTGACAGCTCTGACCATAGTTACCAGCAGCTTTTCTCACACACCCCCTTAACACAAACTCCACACAACTCACATGGGAGAATGCATTGCCTCACACTCTAATTAAATATCCCATAAAGAACTACCACACTGGGTTATGCTGTGTGAAGCATAGGGACTCTTTTCAGACTTGTAGCCAAACAAACGCCAGGACAACACTGTCAACCATCCTGTCAGCACAGGGACACTACCCCACAGGGAAGCAGAGTCAAAAGGAAGGAAGTATGGGCATGCTGGAAAGGGGGGTGTAGGCAATAGCATGATGGGAGTGGTAGTCACAGCTCAACATCCCCCACCCACATGGCCCAGCAAGCTCACACTGAAGCATGCACACCTCACAGGGAGTGAAAAGCCACTTTAAAGATGTCTGACAATGGTGCTCTGTTGTGGGGAGCACAAGGCCCTGCTGGGAACTGTGCACCAACAAACAACAGGACCACACTGTCAGCCATCTTTCCAGTGCTGTCACACTCACACACAGTGAAGTCCACTCAAAAGGAAGGAAGTATGTGCATGCTGGGAAGGGGGGTGTAGGCAATAGCATGATGGGAGTGGTAGTCACAGCTCAACATCCCCCACCCACATGGCCCAGCAAGCTCACACTGAAGCATGCACACCTCACAGGGAGTGAAAAGCCACTTCAAAGATGTCTGACACTGCCCTCAGCTGTGGGGAGCACAAGGCCCTGCTGGGAACTGTGCACCAACAAACAGGACCACACTGTCAGCCATCTTGCCATTGCTGTCACACTCACACACAGTGAAGTCCACTCAAAAGGTAGGAAGTATGGGCATGCTGGGAAGGGGGGTGTAGGCAATAGCATGATGGGAGTGGTAGTCACAGATATTGGTCACCCTCACAATTGGCCCATCATCTCCACTCTGAACCATGCTCACATCACAGGGAGTGGAAAAGAACTGACAAGATGGCTGACACTGGGTACTGCTGTGGGGAGCACAAGGCCCTGCTGGGAACTGTGCAACAACCAACAGCAGGACACCACTGACTGACATCCTGAAAGCCAACTTGCACTCCCTGCAATGGAAGCACGTTCCATGGTGGGATATCTGGCTGGGTGGGAAGGAGGACTGACAGCTCTGACCATAGTTACCAGCAGCTTTTCTCACACACACCCTTAACACAAACTCCACACAACTCACCTGGGAGAATGCATTGCCTCACACTCTAATTAAATATCCCACAAAGAACTACCACACTGGGTTATGCTGTGTGAAGCACAGGGATACTTTTGGGACTTGTAGCCAAACAAACGCCAGGACAACACTGTCAGCCATCCTGTCAGCACAGGCAACCAAATACCACCAATGCTGGTCATGCACACACATCAACATTCACATTGAAATGCTTCAGGTTAGCAGGACAATGTGCTACACCAATATCAACCTCTGACTGTGACAACTTAGGACAATGCAATGTACAGGGCCACATCCAGAGGTACAATCACAACTGTCAGGTGTGTGAACCATTGATGCCTGTCGAAACATAACATACATTGTGTGTCTCTTCCAAAAACAGGTGATGATGGGGACACAGCAGCAGACGATGAGGAGTCCCTGTCCCAGGCTCCGGGGGACACTGAGCTCACTGGTGTGGAACAGCCTCTGCCCTCCTCGGATGGTGAAGACCTACCTGGCCCCTCCACTGTGAGTCATCATGCAGCACCAGCAGGACCAACATCTGCACCCCCTGCACCCACTCTTCCAACAACTGCCAACACACAGACCAAGGACCACCAATGACAACAGCACAGGGACCACGGCCCACTGTGGAGCAACGGACAACAACCCCAGTACCAACCCCCAAGGGGTCCTAGGGTCACCTGTGCGTGCCACCGCAGGTCCCGCATGTGTGGCCAGGGGTGGAGGGAGGGGTGGTAGGCATAGGTCGCTGTTTGCAGAGGGGTCTGGACTGCATGATGACCCACAACTGGTACGCATTGCTGATGCGTACCAGAATAGCACCGGAGAGGTCAGCCAGGTAGTGGGGATCCTCAAGGACATTCAACAGCAGCAGGCTGCCCATCATGCCCGCTTGGACTCACACATGTCCCGTGTGGAGACACACATGTCTGGCATGGAGTCCAAGTGGGACACATTGCAAGAACTGACAGCGGTGCATAGGGACATATTAACATGCCTCCGCCAGATTAGCACCAACATGGCCACACCTCCCTGTGTGCCCACAAAATCTGGTGCTGCAACAACTGCAACTGCCTCAGGGAGGGAGGATGACTCTGGCGGAGAGTCCTCTGCACCGCAGCAGCCTGCACGTGAGGGTCCCCCCCGAAAGAAGAGGGGTCGTCCGAGGAAGGAAAACTGAGAGGCCGATGGCCAGGTACATCCCCCAGGAACCCAACACCTGTTCTGGAAATTCTCCTTTGTGTGCAAACTGTTCACCCTGTCGAATGCAACCCAACTCTCCCACATGACATGGGGAGTTTAAGTTGGCCCAATGTATCAGATGACTGTGGACTTTACTCAGGACATTTCTGCTACCAACACTTCCAACTCATCTGGGAACTTTGGATTCCAATCCCAATGTACAGCACCCACCATCCTGTGCACTATCCTCACACATGTATGTAAATAAACTCACTAATACACCATACTTGCCTCTGTTGTGAGTCCAACGTGGTTTCTGTCATGGAGATGATGATCTGCTAAATTACACTGTGCATGCTAACTGCTACAGCAAGTTCAACACTGTCATGTGAGTCATGGCGACGTGACACATATGAGGGAGACACACCACTAGGGCTACACAACACATACACATCAGGGCCATCTGACTCATCGCCTACACTGACGTTGCCAGGAAATACAGTGGAATGCACAGACACCACACCTATTCACAGTCTGTGTTAACTAGCCCACAGGTGCAGTAAGCAAATGTCAGTCAGATGTGTGACCACAGACAACGCACATCCCAAAGTGAAGCACAGGTTTATTACACATTTGCAACATGTTGTTTCCACTACAGATGCAAGGTAATCCCACGTGGCAGTGGCCACACAGTCAACAAGTGTAGAAGAAATAAAGTCCAGGGGTGTGTGGCACATCACCTGTAGGGAAACGACTGCTTCCACCCTGGAAGTTGAATCATGGTGTCGGGGGATCACAGTTGACCAAACAACTCTGAAAGTACCCTGTGAAGGACAGACATGACACACAGTCAAAAGCACTGAAGAACAGGACAGAACTGCAATACTCATGCCCAATACATGTCACAAGATACCTACACAAAACCAAGTTAGCATGTCAACACTGTTGGGGAGTACAGACTACCTGTAAGGACACATCGTTGCACGCTTCCAGTCAAGTAGCACATGGCCACACTCAAACAGCACCAGAGCACCACCAACACATATCATGCAAACTCACATCATTGACATGACATCTCTGGATACTCACATTCAGCTGAAGAAGTTGGTGATGAGCTGTGTGCGGACATCACCCTCATCATCATCATCATCATCACTGGCATCGTGGCCCAGGCCAGGATCCTCCACAGGTGGCGGATGTTGGTCATCGTCATCCAGGATGAGAGGCAACTCCTTCCGCACTGCCAGGTTGTGTAGCATGCAGCAGACAATGACAATCTTGCACACCTTTGCTGGGGCATATGGGAGGGCCCCTCCTGTCTTGTCTAGGCAGCGAAAGCGGCTCTTCAGGAGACCAAATGTCCGCTCAATCACTCTCCTGGTCCGACCATGTGCCTCATTGTAGCGCATCTGGGCTGGTGTCACAGGGTTCCTGAGGGGTGTCAGCAACCACGGCATGTTGGGGTATCCCGAGTCACCTACATACAGGCAATTGCACATTAGCTGAGTTGGAAAAGAGGGCGGAATACAACATTGCAGAACACACACAATGGTACAAAGTCAGTACACACCGACAAGCCAGGCACGCTGGTTCTGCATCTGTGACATCATCCTCGGGATGCGACTACTCCTCATCATGTAGGCATCGTGTGCAGAACCGGGGAAACGGGCACACACGTGTGAGATGCTCATATCTGCAAGACATACCACCAGAGCATTGACCGAATGGTAATGTTTCCTGTTCCTGTATGCCTGCTCATGTGCCTGTGGTGGTACCAAAGCCACATGTGTCCCATCAATGGACCCAATGACATGTGGCATCCTCCCCAGGACATGGAAGTCACTCTTGACGTCAGTGAGTTGTTGACGTTTAGGGAAATAGATGTACTGGTTCAGGTATCTCAACATTGCCTCCAAAACATCGCGTAGCACACGGCTGAACATGGTCTGTGACATCCCACCAGCAGACACCACAGTGTGTTGAAAGATACCGGTGGCAAAGAAGTGTAGGGCTGCCATCACCTTCACCTTGGGGGTCAGCGCTGTAGGGTATGGCCGGCCAGGTTCCAAATGTGGGGCCAACCGCACCGCCAATTCCTCAATCAGCGGCCTGTTGAAGCGGTACCGTCAGATGCAGTCACGTTCAACCATCGTTGCAAGGTCAGGGAATGGTCTATGGACAGCTGGTGCTCTGCAGTGCATAGGTGAAGAAAGAAAGATTGTCAGTCACCCCACATATGTGGCATAGACCATACTCAATATCACATGATACATCATTACGTGACACAAGTACCTGATGTGTGTGCCGTTCTGTAAGGACATGAATGGCACCTACATGGCCAACATCTAACATCACAGTTCAACATGTGTTGACAACAAGTTCCAGGTTGTGCTATGGGATATCATTAGGCTGTGTCACAGTACCCATGTACTGCTGCCACGTTCCAAACACACACCACAGTGACATGTGAGGACAGATGTGTCCCAGGTATCACAGCTCATTGACAGGTAGATTCACAGGGACCCTGTATTGCCACATGGACACTGGCATGACATGGCGTATCATGTACACGTCAGCAAAACAACCATGACCCCCACAGGTAGTGGCCCCTGTTGCCTCTGCAGGACAGACATGGACGTCTGTGACACACACACGCACAACATCAAAGTCCATGCACAAACAACGTGGATGTGGAGACTGTCTCCCATTGTGCACATGGAATCAGAGACATCAGAAACACAACATGCACACAGACTGTGGAGGGCCATCACTATTGTGGTCCTGTGACGTACATACCTTCCCACATGGGACTCAGGGGGTATGTGACATGACATACACATACACAACCTGGAAATGTGACCATGCCACATGCTCTGAAATGAACCGTTGCACACCACAGTGGTCATGTGCACAACACACAAAGGATTCTGTCCCCATGAACACGTGCACAGCCTGGGAGTGGCTGCCCCCAAGTGCCACCCAAAAAACCACATGTTGACCCCCATACACAGAAAAGGTAATGCAGCCTTACATGCCTTAGGATACAGTGTGGACAGGCTGTGGTGTTGTAGATGTGCCCCTGAGTCCCTGGCAAGTAAATGTGGCTGGCATACGTTCACCAGTGACAACCATGGTGACATATGCGAGTGACTTGTACAGGGACGCGTCATACAGCAATGGACCGATCCGTGCGCACGCTTTGGACATTGCATATGATGTGAACGGGTACGCGTTGTACAGCAATGGACCGATCGGTGCGCACGCATTAGGCATTGCATATGATGTGAGCGGGTACGCGTTGTACAGCAATGGACCGATCGGTGCGCACGCATTGGACATTGCATATGATGTGAGCGGGTACGCGTTGTACAGCAATGGACCGATCGGTGCGCACGCATTGGACATTGCATATGATGTGAACGGATGCGTGTTGTTTTCGAAATACGCGTTGTACAGCAATGGACCGATCGGTGCGCACGCATTGGCTAGGGCCTGGCATGGCAACGGACGCGTTTTCAAAGCTTTAACGAGTCTGATGCAGTGAATTCAGTTGGCCAGCCACAACAATGTTGCAAATTCATGGGTGTCATGAAGTTTAACTTTTGAAGGATGCTGTGGGCGTGTATAAGTGGTGCAATTCCATGGATTGGCCAGATTCAGAAGATGCAAATGACTTGGACCTATCACTTTGGACACATGTGACAGTATCTGCCTCTGCAGCACACATATAATGCTGGCTGTTCCCCTGAGAGCTCACTTGCCTGCACTACATGCTCCAGGACGACATCTGCCACCAACACTGCTGCTGTCTCTGCATCCTCTGGCCACTGCAATGGCACGTACTGTGGAGAGAGCCCCAGCCTTCACCACTGAGGAGAACCAGGCCCTGCTGGACAGCCTCCTTCCACAGTACAGCAAGCTGTATGGGAAACCAGGGGAGCAGGTGAGTGTGCTGTCCACTGCCTTACTAAATGTGCATGTTGTCTGACTAGCAAGACTTACAGTGTGCACACCACTGGCTAGCATGCTCACTGAGTAGTTCTCAACCCCCAAAGTGTGTAGTTACATGCACTGAACAGGTATAGTGCAGTAACAGTGCATTCCAACAAGGTTTTACTTCCCAGGCAATGATACCATGTAGTAACTGCTGGCAAACTGTTCATAGCCATCGTTGCACTGCCTGTGTACATCATATGCCCCTGTGATTGAGACATGTATATCCAACTGTGTGATGCACGGATATGTTGCATGTGTAGTAATGGCCTTTTCACTTTGTCATCCTCATAGGTTGATGCCCACCAGATGCAGGAAATCTGGCTGACCATCGCCCGGGCAGTAAGATCCGTGGGGGACTACAAGCGCCGGATCCGCAACTGCCAGAAGAGGTGGCAGGACCTTCGGGGCTGGACCCGGAGGATCGCAAGGGTCCAGCTGAAGCTGTCGCCTCCTCCCAGGAGGGGCGGACACCGGACCCTGACCCCCCACATGCTCAGGATCCTGGCGGTGGTCTTCCCTGACCTGGATGGGCAGCTGAAGGCCAGACAGCAGCAAGGAGGGGTGAGTCCATGACTGCACTGTGAACTTTGTCTGACATGCTATGTGCCCTCCTCTGGCCTGGTTAAACTTCCACAGTACATCAGTCTTGTGGTCCAGGACCCATGTCCCTCAATTGTGACATGCCCACTCCTCATCTGATACCCAGGTGTGGCCCTTACAGTCAGGAAATTGTGTCACTTGGGTACTGTGTCCTTGCATTTTGCTTAGCTCAAGGTGGGGGACAGCATTTGTTCCCGTAACTTTGTGGTGGGCTTCATGGGTGGGTCAATTGCTTACACAATGCCTGAGTTCTGACATGTAATCTGCATGTAACTTTGATATGTGGTCCAATTGCTGATCTGACTCACCACATGTGCCTGGGGTATTTGGCACACCCCCATGCTGCGGGTGGGAACAATGTTTGGGCCTCAGGAGTATGTATATCAAGTGTGTCACACATGCTTAGACACCTGCCTACTGTCCAGGGCTCATCCCTCTTTCACGTGGAGCAGGACAGTCATGCCTACTCCAGGGCATACAATACACTCTGTACTCCCACTCCCGTGTATCAGCTGACACGTTGTGCTCAGTGAAATGTTCCCTCAGGTGTCTGCCTCATTGTGCTGTGGCTTCGTTGTCAGGACTACTGGGGTGTTTATCGGTTAGGGCTCAGCATGCCACCTGAGATGTGACCATAGGAGACGATACTTGTGTGACATATAGGTGTTAGATCACTTGACTGTGCAGACTGGTGTATGCGACTGTGAAGTTCAGGCAGCTGTTTTTCATTCACAGCAGACTGTGATGCGCTCAGGTTCAGAGAGTTGTGTTTCATGTCTCCCATATGTCCAATTGGTATGACGTGGACAAATAAGAGTTCAGATGATGTGGTTTGTGGGGGATGGACATGTGCACTTGTCAGCTACAGTACTTGCATTCCCCATGACCTAGGATTGTGACACAGTGCAGACTGTTGTTGGCTGGCTGCCCTGCCCATGTGACTGGAGACAGTGATGTATGACTTTGCAGGCATGCCTGTGCCATGGCATTAAACTTCCTAAGAGTGATCCTGCAGGGGAGTGACATGTGCTACATGCACCCCATTGTGGCATTGACTATCAGGACATGGGTGCATCATGGTGTCTGGTGCTGGTATGCATCACATGCTTTTCAAATTAGACTCTGGCCATCCCTTTATCCGGACACCTGTACTGACTCAGAGGCAAGAGATGTGATGTGTGCATGTTCACATACTTCACCGTGTTCTCTGCAATGTCCAACAACTGTGTAGGTGGTGCATGTGTCCACACTGGAGTATTACCATCCGACAGGCACCAGACAGATGGGTGCAAGGCCAGGAGGGATGTGAGTGCCATGGTTGACCATCAGACTGACAATTGGCTTCTCCTAATCTGTGTGAGCACTTTTGACAATGTTCAACTAAGGATGCCAGGGCTTGCTCTGTAATGTGCTGTACTTACTGTGGTGTGTGCGGTCAGTGCAGGTGACTGATGTTTGTCTGTTTCCCTAATTGTTTGCAGATACATCCACGGCCACAGGAGGGGACAGCTCCACGGACCAGGAGGAGCTGCAGAGCCAGACTGGGTCAGCAGCCGATGAGTGGTTGGAGGGACCCAGTGGCACGGAGGGCGAGGGGAGCCACACCGAGGAGTCCTCAGCACCATCCACCTCAGCTGAGGACCACAGCAGCTCGGAGGATGACTCCCTTGTGGAGGCGGGTGTCAGCAGCCACCACACCCCAGCTAGTATGGCTGGCACTGCCACCACCACCACCACCGCCCTCCCATCGGCTCCCATTCCAGCGGTCCGTGGAGGCTCCCGTGTTCGGGAGCGTGTCTCCTTCGTGCCAGGCACCGCACCCCCTGCCCCTGTGTCCCCTGCTGCCCTGAGTGAGGAGTCTGTGTACTTACTTCGCCAAATCCATGTAGGGCAGACAGCAATGCTGAGTGTCCTCCATGCACACACCACTCTGTTGACACAGCTGGTGTCGTTCATGGAGGGCATCTCATCGGGCATGTCTGTCCTACAGAGGAGCAATAAGTCCATGGCCTCCGCCCTGACGGCAGCAGTGTCCCTCCTCCAACAGTCCCTCACCCCTCCTACCTCTGCCCCATCCACACTTCCTGGCACCCTACCTGTCCCAAGCACGTGCACACCTGCACACTCACCCAAACACACAGACACGAGCAGCACAGAAACACTCAAAACAAAGTTAAAACGTGCACGCAAGCATCCTCAGGGGACTGATACCACACCCACAGGGGATGGGGAACATACACACACACAGGCATCCACAGTCACTCCGCAGTCCTCCAATTCCTCTCCCTCCAAGACCCCTTCCCTTGCCTCACCTGCAACCCCACCTAAAAAGCAGCTCTTCCTCTGTGACCTCGGCCTGTTCCCCTCCGATCCAGCTGATCCAGCATACAGGGGGAAGAGGAAGTCCACCCACACAGAGGGGAGTGCCCCTCACCCCCGGACACCCTCCCCCAGGCACAGACAAACTGAGGCCCCCACTCGATAGTCCCCCCGGACCCGGAAGAGCAAGACCCCGCCACAGCCCTGCAGCTCAACCACAGTCTCCTTCCTCCATCCCTCAGGCCCCCACAACACAGGTTCCCCCACCAACACCCTGCCCCAGGTTCCCCCACCCACAGATACACCATCCCCAAAATGATCCGGCCTTCTCCCCCTACCACTTGCTCTTCCAGCCCCCCCCCGCTGCACATATTTGTGCCACTGGTGTGGAGACCGTGTCCTCCCCCTCTGTCCTGCCCACCTAACCTGAACCCCATTCTACTCCCCTGGAGATAGGCACTGCAGTGGAGTCCACTACCACCCCGTCTGACTTGGGCACTGCAGTGGGGAACCTGTCCACTCCATCTCGCCAGCCCACTGCAGTCGTGCCGGCACCCACACCATCTGACTCATGCCCCCAGTTGTGCCGGCACACACCATGTCAGACACCTCCACTGCAGTTGTCAGTGACTCTCCAGCACCAGCCACCCCTTCCCTGCCTCCTTCTGGTGAGCCCTGATCCTGTCCCTGAGGTGCCTGGCCTTCCCCCCGTATGTCCCTCCGAGGGGAATGTCCCTGGTCCGTAGCAGTGCAGGCAAGCAAAGGGTGACATCTGCCACTGTCACCCTGTTCGGACTTTACTGATGGACTGGCCATTGGCCTTTGTGTTTTTTCAGGACTTTCAATTTTACACCCACATATGCTGAATAAAGCTACTTTCTGTTCTCTAGTGGTTTTGCTTCAGATGTACATGATGTTGATGCTAACCATGCCCTTGCTGCAGTGATGGTGATTTTTGATATCAGGAAAATGAAGTGTTACTGTGCAGGACCCCATGTGGTCCAGGGGAATGTGTCCTATCCTGGTGTGTATCCATGTCATCCTTTGCAGCAATATGAGGGTGTCATGTTTTCAATATTTGCCAATGGGATTTCCTACTTTTATTTGCAATATCACATCTGTGGCTTACACCCCTGCACATCTGTTGTGCTTGCCATTGTTCAATTTGTCTATTTCCCTGACCGTGTGACCATCTCCACTGGACATGCAAGTTTGGGCATCAATGGGGAAGGACTCATCTGTGTTATCAGTGCAACTTGCGATACATGTGTGTTGGATCTGTGCAGATGATTTCGGTGACACTCCCATGACCAGGCTGATGTGACGAGAGCCTTCATTTTGTGCTAATTGTTGACTGAGTGACCAAGTGTTCTGCTGACATGATAGAGCCCTGCAGAGACAACGTATGGCACAGCTTTCCTTACACAGGAGTGGAGTCCCCTCATGGCAGTGTGTAATTCCGTGACATTGCCTGAGCCCAAGGTGTGTGTTGTGTGAGCATGTCTGCGTGTGTTCACTTCCATTTTGCTACGCAGGCTGGGATCCCTAGTGATGTTCCTGTTTGTGATGCTTGCTGAGTTGACCTATGTTCCCCCCAAATCTTCGCCCTGGGTTCTCTGGGATGTGGGTGCATGGCACATTACTGGTCATCAGGGTGTCATCCATAGGTGTGTTTGCTGTCAGGGCTGAGTTTGTGGGCAAACGCAGATGAGACTCAGTCAGGATTCCCCTTGGCACTTGTTGGTTACACATGTCATGTAATTTACAGTTTGTGGTAGCTTTCAGTGATTGTGACACGTTGTGTGTGTGACTGCTGCCACTCCTGAGGGTCAGAGCTGCAATGTTGGAAGTTGTCTATGTGTGTTCTTTGTGGGTGACCTTGGCTTCTTCATTGGTGTGTGACTGTGGCCGGGATCCCATTGGTTGGTGTGGATTTGACGTCATGCCCATGTACTGTGCAGTGTCAGACATTCACGAGTCTTGTTGACTGGCCATGTGTGATGGGTTTCTGCACCTTAGTTCCCACCACCACCCCTGGGATTGTCATGGGTGCATGTGCAATGTCACCAGTCCATGTGAGCTTCACTGCTGCACATTGGTGGAGATCAAGGTGTGTGGTGTTGAGTGTGTGCAAATGAGAGTTGTTGCACGGCTAGACCCCTACCTCCATATTGGCCTTGGCTGACAGGCCGTGCTGATTGATTTGTGCTTGTGTAGGTGTGATGGTAGTTTGTTGCTCAGGACACATGACTGTGGTTCACAGTGTGAACGACATCTAGCTTTGTCATCACAGTGGGATTATCATGCAGGCCAGGGTCACCACAATGTGGGGCCCCTGGGGGTAGTGCTGTGGTGGGTCTGTCTCTTGCTGTGTTAGTTGCTGTTCCTACAAGCTTGTGTGACATGTGTAATTTGGGCTCCCTCTCATCTAACAATGCCTGATTGCCCACATAGGGGAATCCGATCCATGAGTTACTTTTGTGTGGCACTGTATACACATCTGTGTAATTGTGATTCAGGCCTCCTCATGTGTTGTGTGGTTGCCTGGGGACACTGGCACACCCCCCCCCATCACCTGTTGTGTTTGATATGCAGTGTGAGTCTGCCTGTTTGTGTTTGTGCATCTGCACCACTGCATTGGCATTTCTGTAGTGTGCCATTGGCTGTATGTAGTTTGGTGGGTTTCCCCTGCTGTCCCTGGGACTCCTAGGTCATCAGTCAGCACAATGATCATGGTTTGTATGTCCCATTGCTGCCATGGTATGGTATTTGTTCACCTCACATCTACAGTCTCCACATGATATCTACATTTGTGTGTCCATTGGTGCAGATATGTGGGTCTGCATTATGATGGCCACTTCTGTCATTGTGTTATTGATGAATGTTGACAATGTCAGCCCCCATGGGTGATGTTTGTCTGCACATGGCCAAAGTTATGTCTTATTTGCACTGCACTGTTTGCCTCACCCAATCTATGTTGCTATGGGACACAAGCACTACTATGCCACAGATGTGTTTGTTGTTCTGTGACCAGGAATCATCCATGCTGTTTGGCATTTGCAGCTTTTTCCATGACAACACTTACATTTTGGTCACTGTGATGATGGGGGTTTAGACCACATTGCCACAATGTTCAAAATGTGCTTCAGCTGTGGACCCCACACTTACCTTTTGGTCACTGTGATGATGGTGGTTTAGACCCCATTGCCACAATGTTCAAAATGTGCTTTAGGTATGGACCCCACACTTACATTTTGGTCACTGTGATGATGGGGGTTTAGACCCCATTGCCACAATGTTCAAAATGTGCTTCAGGTATGGACCCCACACTTACCTTTTGGTCACAGTGATGATGGGAGTTTAGACCCCATTGCCACAATGTTCAAAAGTGCTTCAGCTATGGACCCCACACTTACCTTTTGGTCACTGTGATGATGGGGTGTTAGACCCCATTGCCACAGTGGTCATTGTCTGCTTGCATTGTGGAGGCCACACACATTTATGTGTGACACATGTGATATGGGGTCACATTGTATGTTCAATGTCATGTTCAGTGTTGTAGGCATTTGACACAGACTACACACGCTTGTCATGGTGTTGGGGGATGTGTTTTTCAGACATTCCTTATGTTGGAGTATGCTGGTTGTGTCATGCATTACCCGTCCTATGAGTAGGGGTGGTGTGGGTGGTAGGCATCCAGCACCCATGAGTAGGGGTGGTGGTAGTGGTAGGCATCCAGCACCCATGAGTAGGGGTGGTGGTAGTGGTAGGCATCCAGCACCCATGAGTAGGGGTGGTGGTAGTGGTAGGCATCCAGGCCCCCATGAGTAGGGGTGGTGTTAGTGGTGGGCATCCATTCCCCTATGAGTGGGGATGGTAGTAGTGACAGGCATCCAGGCCCACATGAGTAGGGGTGGTGGTAGTGGTAGGCATCCATCCCCCTATGTGTGGGGATGGTAGTGGTGACAGGCATCCAGGCCCCCATGAGTAGGGGTGGTGGTGGTGGTAGGCATCCAGCCACCCCTGAGTAGGGGTGGTGATAGTGGTAGGCATCCAGCCCCCCCTGAGTAGGGGTGGTGGTAGTGGTAGGCATCCAGCACCCATGAGTAGGGGTGGTGGTAGTGGTGGGCATCCATCCCCCTATGAGTGGGGATGGTAGTAGTGACAGGCATCCAGGCCCCCCTGAGTAGGGGTGGTGGTTGTGGTAGGCATCCAGCCCCCCCTGAGTAGGGGTGGTGGTAGTGGTAGACATCCAGCCCCCCCTGAGTAGGGGTGGTGGTAGTGGTAGGCATCCAGCACCCATGAGTAGGGGTGGTGGTAGTGGTAGGCATCCAGGCCCCTATGGGTGTGTATGGCATTGGTGATAGCCATCCCGCCCCTATGGTTCTGCTGTTGCTAGTGTGCGTCATTTCTGCATCCCTATGTGTGTGTGACATATGCCGGGTACGTGTTGTTTGTTTGTGTAGTGGGTGTTTGACTTACCGTCTGCGCCGTACGTGTCCGTACCTGTTCCGGTAATAGATGTAGAGTATTGGTAGGACCTGCGCGATGGGATTCATGGTTGGTTCGTCTCGTTCGGGTTTCTCGTTGCTTCGACTCGTACCCTTCGCTGGCTTGTTCGTCTCGTAGCTGTGGATCGTCTTGTGGCGCGAATCGGAGCTTATGTGCGGCTCTCCCAGATGCTCTGACGTGCCGGACGTAGCGACGGGTTCGGCGCGTACGGAATGCGCATCGTACTAGTCCGGCCGGAAGATGCTGTGTATTTGCTTCCGTGCGACTCGATTCGGCGTTTACGGATCCGGCTCGGGCGGGGAACAGGAGCTGGAATGGGTAAGTACGGCTCGCTCGGAATCTGTGCTGTTATGCGCATCGTACTTGCTCATTCGGACGACTGTTCGAATCGGTCGGGAAACACGCATTCGGCTGGGTTTTTTTCCGGACGAATAGTGTTAGGTGCGCTTCCGGCCCGAATCGGAATCGGCCCCTTTGAATACATATTGTTGCCTCAGTTCCTGTGGCCCGTGGATCAATTACTTTACAATTACACATTTATGCTAATTTTACTGGCAGGTAATGTCGATCCACTGTCTAAGGTTTAAGAACTGGATTGGGGGCGGGGGGTTCTCTTTCAACTGTCATTTCCTGGCTGTAGCCGAGACTGAGCCGTTGTGCAAAGTGATGGCTCTAACAGTAAATAGCAATAGTGCTGCCTCCAAGCAGGATCATCTAGAGCAAGGGCACAATAAAGTCTGAGTTTGTCATCAGCCTCCTTGAAGCAGTCATCAGGCATAGACAAAAGGACAGGCCCTTCTTAGAAACCTTTAATAATAGAAACAGCTGACCTACTCCTCACTCTTATCATCTATCAAATACCATTGCTCCTCAAGAAGTGCTAACAAGGAACTGATTGAATTTCTGTAGGTAGTCCTTTTTCCAGCCCCCTGGCTTTAATTTCTGGGACTCCACCGTCCAGCCACAGGGATGCATTCAATTCAATCCCACTGTCTGGGGACATCCAAAATGCATTCCAGCAACTCATACATTCTCCCCACACAGAGTTGTATTAATACACGATTGCTACACATTCATTCACTGCGTATAGAGGTGGCGAATGACAATAATATTGTTTAAGAAACACTATGTTACAAGAATATCTCACCCAAAATATTGCCAATACAAAAATATCATGGAACAGAATATAGAAGGCAATCATTTTGTTTTTTTATGTATATAATATAATTTTTAAAAATATCATTGTATATAGTATCTTTTAATTTAATATAGTTGTATGAAACATTGTTTGTTAATTAATTTAAAATACATTAGTTATATTAAAGTTAAGTGCTAGTGTCATTATATAATTGTTTTACATTTTTGTAATTTTTAATGTGTAGTTACTTTTTTTTACATTAGTAACTTCTAATTTAGTAGTGGGTTGTCGGGTTTGTAGGGTAGTAAGGTGGGAAGTTATTTAAATTATTGATTGTTATTTATTTAAAATTTATTTTCTATGTTAATTAAATATTTCACTGGTAATTATGTTATTTGTTTAGCTAATTATTATTTTAAACATTTAAGTGCAATTTGTGATTTTTAATGTAGGTGTTATTTCTCTATAATTTAATTACTAATTTATAATTCATTAGGAGGTTGTTTGGTCAATGGGGGTATGGAAAGTTATTTAAATTTTAAATGTTTTCTAATTTTTATGTTAATTAAATATTTAATTGGTAATTAATTACATAGATTATTTAATTGGTTATTGTTATGTAAATTATTTATTGCATTTTAATTAATTGTTAATTTATGGATGTGTGCATTTAAAAATATACTTTGTAAAATTATTTTCTATTTGATATTTTTTTTACATTTTATTTGATTTATTTAATTATAACAGTTTTATTTGTAATTTGTTTTAAAATTGGTTTGATTTTATTTTTTATCGTGGGGAAACATATTTATTTTAAATGTATATATGTTGTTTTTTTATTTGTTAAACTATATTTGAATTATTATTTTTGTTACATTTATTTGTATTGATTTCTAAAGCATATATTTTCTATTTTTAACATGATTTGATACTTTTATGTTTTTAGGTATTTTAACTTTTTTTTAATTGAAATTGGAATTAGGAAACCCTTCCTAACTTAAACACTTTCCCTGCTTTTGATTATATTGGAGTGGGAATAGTAAATCTAACACCTCCAAAGTCCAATATTTTCCCTGCTTGGCTTAGAGTGGGAACATTCAGTCTAACCTCTCCACAGTCCAACTCTTTCCATACTGTTGCTCAGATAAGAGTGGGAATAGTAAATCTAACTCTTCCATAGTCCAATACCTTGGCTACTGTTGCTTACTTTGAAGTTGGAATAGTAAATCTAACCCTTCCAAAGTCCAACACTTTCCCTGCTTTTTCTTACATTGGAGTGGGAATTGTAAATCTAACCCCTCCAAAGTACAACACCTTTCCTACTTTTGCTTAAATTGAAGTTCAAGACTTTTGGCAAGTGTTGTTTGTTATGAATTTTTAAAACGAGCAATTTGTAATTTAAATGTTATTTATTATAATAATATTTATTTTTAAATTCTTTTAAGTGCATTTGATATAAGTTTTTGCTAATATGTGTGTTAATTTTAATTGTTAATTTATGGCTGATATTATTAATGGATTTTTTTCAAAATTGTTTAACTATTATCTTATATATATACACACACACACACACACACACACACTCACATATAGGCTCAGAACGATTATGAAAACACAATTGTACTGGTGGTCGTTCAGCGGTGGTTCCCCGATGGTGGTAGGGCGCTGCGGTACGCTCTCAGCAAAGCATTAGATAAGTGATCATTAGCTGGATTCAAAAACAACACACCTGATATCCATTGACCAAGTGAACACACCTGCAAATCACACAATAAAACACACCCCATCCCAGACCATAATCCTTTGCATCTCCACTGCAGCACAACAAGACAGATGCCACCATTTTTTGTTCAGATAAGGCAGCCCTTTTTTCCCTATCCCATTTAACACTCTCCCCACAGTTTTTGCATTTTTTACTAATATCCCTTCATGTTTATTGTTAGTCATGGTCACCCACTTTAATTTACACCTATGTTATGTAAAATAAAATCCAAATTTTTCAGAGGCTGAGTTGTCAGTCATAGTGGATGAGTAGAGCCACAATGGTTTGGAGGCCAAATCCAACATACTCTTCTCAGTAGGAAAATGGAAATGTGGTCCAGGATAGTCGACAAAGTGCATGCTGTAGGTACCACCCTGTGCACAAAGGGGAAAGAGGTGGCACGACCTGAAGGCGAAGGTGCATGCCATGGTCTCCAAGTAACACTTGGAGGCCCAGAAAACTGGCAGTGGTCCTCCCAGCGCCCCATTACAACTCTTTCTCCGGGAGGAGAAAGTCTTGGCCATCCTGCAATCTGAGGGCATGACAGGAATATGTGGTAGAGTGGAGTCTGGTAAGTTACACCTTACTAACTGTCACAACACTTCAATGTCCTGTTGGCTCTCATCTCAGCTTTCGCTATTGTCGGGAAAAAATCCTTTAAGCAGTGCAAATCATTTAATCACCACATCTACAACAAAAGGGAGTACAAACAGGTTTATTGCATATGCCAGGCTAGTTCAGCTGGGAGAGTAATGTGCTATAAGAAAAGCACAAGTCAGTCTCAACTTACATACACTTCGAGTCTACTCTTATAATACCAATTTTGGCTACCTTCCATAACTCTAATACAATGTTAACAATAGAAAAAGCTTCCTACTTTTCCGTTAGGTCCCACCCAGATTACATACATTTATTTCAAGAAGAGCTGTTTCCTGTGTGCCTTCTCACGCCACACTTACAGACTACAATGGGAACATTCTTGCTGCTCCGAATTTCCTGTTACATATTCCAAGACAGGAAGTTTCTCAGCCAGAATACAATAGTAAGGAAAAAACACTTAAGCCAGACCGCATTTAGACCTTTTTTTGAAAGCAGGCTGTAGGTTATTTCCAGATACAAATGTGCAACTTAACATGCATGTTTAACCACACATTTAAACCACATTATACTCTTTTTCTTTTTTTACATAATATTTCACAGTTTGTGGGCAAGTGATAGGTAGAACAGACTGATAAACACAATAATTAGGGCCTAAATCTAAATTAGGGTTTTAATTCCTTTCATTCCCCTCTCTAGTCGATTCTTCGACTATTTCCTCACTACCCCTGTGCATTTCTTCCAATTCTGTATTTTGGATCTCTTTATTTCTTATTATAGGGAACATACCTCCCACTTTAGCTGTAACCCTCTTGCAACATGCTAAGATAACCTGAAATACTAGGCACATCAATAGCAACAGAACTATTATAAGCAACAGGGCCTTAAAAAACCCCAACATCCAGGACGGCACCCAATCAAACCAGCCAGTGAACCACTCATCTGGACCACCCCCTTCTTTCTTCATCTGTGTATGCAAATTATGCAAAGTCAATATGGCCTGAGTTAGATTTCCTTCATTTTCTTAATTTGCCGGTATGAAAGTACATACTGAATTAAGCTTTTTACATACTCCTCCTACGATTGCTGTCATTAAGACCAAAACATATCTGTTTTCCATCACCATAAGTCTGATTGAACTCAACTCTTCTTTAATTGCATTAAAGCCATCTTCAGTAGCATTTATTGCTTTCATTAATTCCCACTGGGTGATATGAACCCAGCGAGCAGTTGCTTTTGCTTGAAACATAGGTATCAGACTCCCAAAAAATGTTTGGGCGTCATTGAACAACCTATACTCTTTGGGCACATCCTGCCACACCGAAATTCCAACGTACTCAGCCATCCTTTTCTTCTATGATGATGCAGCAAAGTTGATGCTTTACTCATGGAATGTAAATGCAAATCTTTTATTTCTTTTGCTGGTATTACCATAGATGGAGTATGCAAAGTCACCAGAGAGCAGATTCCGCTCCAGTCGGGGGGTAATTGAGTGTATATTCGAGCTCCACACTGCCAGAAAAAATCCATAAGGCTGGAGGTACCGCCCTGCATATCGACATTGTAAATAGTTGAGCTGCAATTGAGATTCCGTCCCACTTCAACAATCCCATATCCCTGAAAGCAAAGAGAAAATCTCATTAGTTTCACAGCCAGCTTAGGATGACGTTTAGCTCCAGTCCATGTATATCTCTGTATGTTTTTATCCCATATTTGCTGACATGATGCTTTTATATCATCAAATCTCAAATGATTTTTTGTTTCTGTGCCATTCCATAAAGATATGGCCCTACATGAAAACCTAGCTCCAGTAAACCATTTATTATTGGCAAATACTGATGCTTCAATACTTAATACAGACCTGGCTGCGCAATCTGGGGGCAGTGGTTTGGCAGAATAATTATTACAGGTGGATGGTGGATTAGATCTCCCTAGAATACCTCGTTCCAATACTGCTTCCTCCCAATTTACATAACTATATTTCTGCCTTGCTCCCTTCATTCTGGATATCTCTTTCATTATCTCTGTTTTATCTGTCAAAATTTGCAAAATTTCAGGGGTTGTATCAAATCTAGTTGTATTAACTCTGGCAGTCATAGGACTAACATGTGTTGGCTGTAACTGTGCTTTTATCCTACACAAGAAAAGGTGCAATAAAAACGTTGTCATATTAACAGGCACTTCTTTAGGATATACTAAAGGTGGTGTTTCTATGGCATGGGGAATAAGAGAACATACATTACAACTATCATTTTGTGTATTGGTACCTATATCATGCATGCTTTTATACCACAAATTATCAAGTAAAGAATCATGCAGAGGATGTACATCTGGTTCATTGAAAACAGCTCTACGAAAGTGTAATACGTCTTCCCTATGGGTGGGATCTTTTGCATCTACATAACACATAATACAATAGCAAATTATCAAAGTAATAATCATAACCACTGAACTCATTATTATACTATGAAAAATATCATTTAACTGTCTCTTAATTGTATCATTTATTCTTGGACCATTGCCTCCTCCCCTCTCTGCGGGAGTGAGGCCAAAAATGGAATAAGGTCCGTTACGTGCACCCAGTTCCGCATCCCCTCCACTTTGACTACTGTTGGTGTTCTCTGTGTTACTTGGTGGGGGCCTAGAAACTTGGGGTCTTTCCATGTTCTCACGAAGTTGCGCACGAAGACCCAGGAACCGATGCTGATGGCTGTAGACAAGGGCAGGGGTGGTGCAGTACTGTCGGCCTGTTGCAGCTGAACCTGTTTAGAATAAACCTATACAGCTTTTGTTAAGGCAGACATGTATGCATTCATTTCTTGCCAAATAATTTCTGATGCAGACTTAGTATCAGAACGAATCATTTGATTTTGTTTAAAGGAAAAATAAGAATGCCTACCTGTTACGACTTGGTGAGGGGTCAAATGGTGATCCTGTGAAGGGGCATTTCTCAATGCATACAGAGCAAGGGGAAGGCAGTAAAGACAATTCTTTTTCAGTGTCTCACAAATTTTTGACACTTTGCTTCTCAATAAGCCATTCATCCACTCAACAATTCCATTACTCTCTGGGTGGTAAGCTGAGGTAAACTGGTGTTCCACTCCTAATAGTTTAGTAATTTGCTGAAATACTGTGTTAGAAAAGTGTTTGCCATTATCGCTGCGTATTGCCGCCATAACCCCCCACCTCAGTATGACCTCTCTCACCAGGAATTTGGCTGCCTGGTTAGCATCACACCTGGAGCAGGGTCCTGCTTCAATCCATCGTGAAAATGGACACACCACTACTAACAAATACCTATATCCATTGCATTTTTGTATCATTTCTACAAAGTCTTTGTGTAACTCTATGAAAGGACCTATTGGTCTTGGAATGGAGGATGAAGGCATTTTTGGTGACCTCTTATTAGAGTACTGATAACACACATGACATGAAGATAGGAATACATCAACTAATGGTCCTAGATTAGAGATAAACCAGCTTTTATTTGATTCATCCATCATTACTCTTTTAGAATTGTGTGTTGGTAAATGAAGTTGTCGAAGGGCTGTTATAAGTAGTGACTGAGGCATTATAACTTTACCTGAAGTTGCTGATCTATAAAGGAGATCTGGAAATCCAGTCACTCCCCCCCCCCTTGATTTCCAGAGATCTTTTTCATGTTGTGGTGCTGCATTTTGAATGTCTAGTAATGCCTCTGTAGAAATATTCTTATAGTGTTGTATCTCAACCTCATCATCTGCATCTAAAGTGTGCATACTGCATGTTTTCATTGTATATAAACTAGCTTCCTTTGCTGCTGTATCACCAGCTTCATTTCCCTTAGACACCAAATCTGTTCCTTTTGTATGTGCCTGGCACTTAACCACTGCTACTTGACATGGTATTTGCAATGCAGCAATAAGGTCAGCTAAAAGATGTTGGTGCGCTACTGGTGTCCCATCAGATTTAAGAAATCCTCGCCGTTCCCATCTCTTCAGCCCTGAGTGAACTGTGGAAGCTACATAAGCTGAATCAGTATATGTTGTTACTGGCTGACCCTGACAAGCATGTAGGGCCATTATCAATGCTTTTAATTCAGCCACTTGGGCTGAGTCTTGGGATGGCAAGGGTAAGAGGTGCAATGTGTGTAAGGTATAATCAGTAGGTGTAACAATAGCCTCAACAACAGCTGCACCTGTATGTCTTTTACCTGTCTCCTGGTCTATCCATGAGGAACCATCAATAAACAATTGTCGGCCATCAGACAAGGGGTCCTCATGTGCCAGGTGATCGTCCTCCTCCAATGTTACACTACAGTCATGATCAGTGGGCTCTAGTGGGCGCACTAAAAGAGTTGCAGGATTGACTGAGTGTACTCTCTCAATGCAGATAGAAGGGTTTGACAGTATTACTTCATAACCTGTCGCTCTTTGAGTGGTCAATGTACTTTTACTTTTCTGCAGCACAGGGAATGGAGAGTGCTCAACATACAGTGTCACAGGGCATCCTGCTGTAATAGTACTACTCTTTTCCACTGCAAAAGCTGCTGCTGCAAGCGCTCGCTCACAAGGAAAGTGACCTTTCACTACTGGATCTAATAGTCCACTAAAATAGGCGACGGGTTTGTGACCCATCGGGTATTTTTGAGTAAGGACTGATATCATGGAATCCTCTGTGGCAGCAGAAAACAGAAAAAATCTCTTTGTATAGTCTGGATTTGCTAGCACTGGGGCTGAAGCAATTGCTTCTTTCAATGTCTGAAATGCACTTACACTGTCATCACTCCACTGTATGCCTGTGTTGTCAGTTTTAGCTTTCTTCATTGCATATAATAGTGGTTGTATGATGGTAGCATAATCAAATACCCACTGACGTACAAAATTACAAAGGCCTAGAAATTTCTGCATGTCTTTTACTGTCTTGGGCTGAGGCTGATCACGTATAGCTTGTATTCTAGAACCTGCTATCTTTTTGCCTTCTGCAGACAACACTTGGCCCAAATACAGCACTTCTTTTTGCACAAACTGTAATGTTTTCCTGTCCACTTTGTATCCTTTAGTAGCAAGTAGCGTTAGGAGATTGACAGTGTCCAAAACACATTCAGATTCTGTTTTACTACATATTAGTAAATCATCTATGTAGGAGAGTAGGATCTGCCTCTTATGTTGCCCCCACTTTTTTTTCTGATGTTTACACTGGTTTCTGGCTATAGTCTGGCTGGGACCCTGCCAATCAGGGCCCCAGCCTCTCTGTTCTCTCTAAACGACTTGGAGTGCACTCTAGGTGCACTAGTGATTGGATACTGTGGTACCTTATGAGTCCCTAGTATATGGTACCTTAGGTACCAAGGGCATAGGTACTTCACAGGCCTACCAGGGGCTGAAGCATGTATTATGCCACCCCTGGGAAGCAGACTAAATCTGACACCACAGGCCTGCTACTGCAGCCTGGGTGAGGAGGTGCTAGCGCTCCTCACTGAGATATAGGTTCCCTATATCTCTCCTGCACACACATTTAAACCTATCAGTCACCCCTAAGGCAGGCCCTATCAATCCTGAGGGCAGGGTGCTTAGTTTCTATGTGAGTGGGTGCCTCTGCCTGAGCAGGACCCTCTGCAGCTCTCAGAGTCCATTCTCAGGGGCTGTTTGTGAATGCGGTCAAACCATATACTCTTAAGTGCATTATAACCTCGTGGTTAATGCTAACTTTGGAATGGCTGCATCAAAACATGTCGTGTTTGGTGTCAAACACTTTGGAATCATACCCCCACACCAGTAACTGGTGTGGGAGTATGATTCCACCCTTCTAGAGGGATAGACATGTACCTACTGTGGAAACGCGGTAGAATCCTGAAGAGCCCTGGCATCACAAAATGGATGCCACCAGTCACAGACACTGGGCTGCCCTCCTGCTGATGACCAAAACTCGCAGTGGAGGAGGCCCAACAATAGGTATCCTGTCACGGGGGGTGTGACCACCTCCCAGACAGGGTTTAGTGTATTGGGGCTGGGTGGGTGCACTCCTAGAGTGCTTTGAAGTCCTGCACTGGGGGAGCAGTAGGCTCCTCTGTGCATACACCAGTTCAAACCGGCTCAGGGGCTACCTGCCTCTGCTCTGGCACAAAACTGGACAAATGGAAGTGGGTGTAGCCACCCACTCCCCTGACCCTCCCATAGGTGGGGTCATAGAGCTAGTCCCTCCCTTCCTTTCAGTATAAGATAGGGAACACTTGACATTGCAAACTAGATATCCCTGGACGACGCTCTAAAGAAGAATCCCGGACCTTCGACGTTCCACTACCTCTGGAAGACTGAAGAATCTCCCTTGGAGTCAAGGAGTGACTCCCCTGCTTGGCAAGCACCAAAGACTGCAACAACGGTCGCAAACTATGCTGCTCCTGCCGGAGCCCGAAGTCCCTGCAGCCCAGGAAGAGGATTTCCTGACTTCTCCAAGGCCATCGTGAGTTCCCAGTGAAGCTGAGGCAAGTGGACCCCACGAGTGACGAGGAACCGCAATCCCTGGGTACCGTGCACTACTTTCGAGTGCAACCCCTTCACGATGTTCTACGAACCTGTGCTTTGGCCCACGTGTGGTCCCAGCCTCTAGCAGAGATCCCTCCCAAGATCAGAGGCCTACCTCGTCCCGAGTGACCGTGGGCCCCTGTTGAGTGAATCCTCCCGAGGCGTCTTTGCGATCCATTGCCAGCCGGCTTGTGGGTCCCCTGAAGACTTTTCTACAAATCCAAAGAGCTCCCCTGGTTGCTCCAAGACTGCCCTGACTTACCCTCGCTGGGTGAGTCCCACAGACCTTGCTGGTCTGCACCGCTGACTTTTTGTCCTTTCCACAAGACTTGCTGTTACCAAGGCTTGTTGGCTCCAATCGGGTCGCCAACACCACAGTAAGCTGCAGACTTCGTGGGACACGCTGAATTCAGCTCCTGGTTGTCATCGACGCCTCCTGGACCTCGTGGCCGAAGAGTCAAGACACCCGTGAACGACCTGAATCTGTCGACGACGGTGGGCATTCATCTTCTTTGCCCCGGGTCACTGCCAAGTGACTTTGAACACTGTCCCCTCTGCTTTCAGGTCTTCCTTCTTCCAAATCCAGGCTTGGATTCCACCGGACACTTCTTCTGTCTTCACAAGCAGCAAGTCTTCATTGGCTCCCATTGAAAACGACGCCGCGACCCGACACCAAAAGACACCTATGCACCCGGCTTCCCTGGGCGAGGTATCTCCAGCACTACGGTGCTCCTGTGGGTGTTGGCCCTAGAACTACTTACCCTGTAAGTGACTTGCTTGTAGTTTCTCCCGAAGTGCCCTTAAACTCCTAATTTCTAACCGCGACTTGCCCCATTGAAGTCTACGGCGATCCGCGCCTGTGTTCACACACTGCACGCGTCCCCCGTGGGTCCTTTACTTACCTGCCTTGGGTGGTTTCGTGAGGCCCCAGCGCTTCTGAAGGCCCTAGGCCTTGTCCCTTTGCAAGTCGTTGTTCTTAAGTCTCTTTTTTAGTTTATGGTCTGGTACGCCCTTAGGGCCCCAGCCATATTTGTGCTCAATTTGTTGTGAAGCTCTGATTTGTGCATATGTTCCTGACTTCTAATCTCATAAAGGGATTAGTAGAGAGTTGTTTAGTAATAAATACATATATATTTGATATATATACCTGTGTGGTGTCTTTTCATTTGGTGATTCAAGAGATTGTGTGGTAAAACAAGCTGCTTTACATTCCTCCAAGACTTAGCCTGAAGGCTGCTCTCCACAGCTACCACTAGGATAGCTTTCTGTAAAGGTTGTCTTAAACCTAACTACCATAAGAGTCGAATTGTACAGGTGCAAGGTGTCCACTTTAACTAGTGGACGGCATATACCAGGCCAACTTCTCACATTGGTGGCAGCGTGTGGGATTCCAGCTTGCTATTGTTTTACCAGAAAATCTCTATTTGAATTACTAACTGAAAACCACTATAGGTACTCAAGGTACATATAAAGTCAAGCTTAGTATCAATAAGTTCTACTGAACTTAGAGCTGTGTGCCAAGGGATAGCACACCCTTTCTACAGCTCAAGCTAGTATCAGTAGGCCACAAACTAGTGTAGGTAGTACAACACTGCACAACACTAGAATGTCCTTAAGGGTTGGACCCAGTGGATCCACTCAGCCTCAGTATAAGGACATGACTTTCTTTGACTTGAAAGCCATGTGTGCTGCAAGGCACCTGAAGATAGGACAGAGTCCCTCCACACTACACCTGATAGATCTGCTGACAGCAGATGATCTTAGATTAGCTCTAGGAGCTAATGGGTCTGAATCAGTGAGTGGGTCAATTACAGTGTCTGGGGCAGATGATGAACATCAGGATGACCAAGACTCTGTGGTTGAAGGGCCAGGTCCCAAGGGGCCTGAACAGGACAGAGGAATTCTCCCTAAGAGAACTGACAGAGTGGAGGAGAGGCCTAGGTCCCTTTCTAGGGAATCTAACCACTCCTATCACTCTGGCAGAGAATCTGTCCACCAGAGGAACTCCTACTTCCCAAGAAGAGAGACCTCCTCTGACAGAATGTACAAACTGCTGCAGTATGAGGAAGCAAGATTTGCCCTCAAAACCAAGCAGTTGGTATTAGATAGAGAAGCCCTTGAGCTCCAGAGAGCTTCTAGAAGAGAGGGGTTAGAACCCCCTGGTGGCAGCAACAGTGTCCCTAGAGGCAGAGAATATATTCCAGACCATAGGAACCTGAGCAAGGTTGTTCCTCCCTACCAGAGTGGGGATGATATCCATAAGTGGATAACTGCTATGGAAAGGGCCTGTAGAGTACAACAGGTCCCCCAAAAGCAGTGGGCAGCAATCTTGTGGCTCTCCTTTTCAGATAAAGGTAGAGACAAGCTCCTCACTGTTAGAGAAGAGGATGCTGATGACTATGAAGTCCTGAAGAGTGCACTGATAGATGGGTTTGGCTTAACCACTGAGCAGTACAGGTTGAAGTTCAGAGACACCCAGAAGGTACAGACTCAGGACTGGACTGACTTTGTAGATTGTGCAACCAAGGCTCTGGAGGGTTGGCTGGTTGGCAGTAGGGTTACTGATTTCAAGGGATTGTATAATCTAATGATGAGAGAACAGATCCTTAATAATTGCCAGAACCAGTTGTTGCATCAATACCTGGTGGACTCAGATCTGACCTCTCCCCAAGAATTGGGAAAGAAGGCAGGCAAGTGGGTCAGAACCAGGGTGAGGCAGAAAACCCAGAACCAAGGGGTGACACAAAGAAGCAGGATTCTAAGGGCTCTGAGAAAAGTGGGGATAAGTCAAAAGACCAGAAGTCTTCACAAGGGCCCCAAAAATCTGCATCTGGTGGGGAGTCACAATCCAACAAGGGAAAAGGCCAAAAGAAGCCCTGGTGCAAATTCTGTAAACAGAAAGGGCACTGGACTTCTGATTGTAACAAGTCCAAAGACCAAACCACCACCACTCCTGCCCCTAAGGCAACTGTTCCCCCTAGTTCAGCTACTGGTGGAGGTGGTACTCAGAATAAGGGTGTAGTAGGGTTGACCCTGGGTTCTGAAGTGGACTCTGGCCTAGTCAGAGTACCCACTCAGGCATTGCTGATTTGTGATGGAGACATTGACATGTCCTTCCTGGTGAGCCCCAGTAATCTGGGCAAATACAAACAGCAGCCTGTAATAAATGGCAAACAGGCTTTGGCATTTAGGGACACAGGTGCTAGTGTCACCATGGTGGCAGAGGATCTTGTGGACCCTGGACAGATCATCCTGGGCAAAATGTACCAGGTGACCAATGCAAGCAATGTCAGGACCAACCATAGTCTGGCAGTTGTGAATTTCTCCTGGGGAGGGGTAACTGGCCTCAAGAAGGTTGTAGTCAGTGCAGACCTCCCTGTAGAATGTCTATTGGGCAATGATCTAGAAACTTCAGCCTGGTCTGAAGTAGAGTTATGGACTCATGCTGAGATGTTGGGCATCCCTGCAGAGGTATTTGCTGTGACCAGGTCACAGGCCAAAATGCATGACACTGAACCAGCTCTGGATCCTGAAACCATGGACCAGATGCTTCCGAAGAAGAGGAGCAGTAGGGGTAAGGCAGTGCCTTCCCCTCTGTCTCAGATCACAGATTCCCCTCTTGAGGGAGGAGGAGCAGATCCTGAAGAAGGAACTGCCCCAGAGGGACTTGAGCCTAATCAGGTTGAGTTCTTGGGGGCAGGGGGCCCTTCTAGGGAAGATCTGAGTAAGGAGCAACAGTGCTGCCCCTCTCTTGAACCAGCTGCTGCTGAGGCTGCTGGGAGTGCTCGTGGGTCCCATAAAGTTTATTGGGATGAGGGACTCCTATATTCTGAGGGTAGAGATCCAACCCCTGGAGCCACCAGGAGGTTGGTAATACCTCAGAAGTTTAGGGGGTTCCTCTTGACCCTAGCACATGATATCCCTTTGGCAGGTCACTTGGGCCAAAACAAGACCTGGGACAGGCTTGTTCCACATTTTCATTGGCCACATATGTCAGAAGACACAAAGGAGTTTTGTCGCTCCTGTGTCACATGCCAAGCCAGAGGCAAGGCCGGTGGCACAACAAAGGCCCCCCTGATACCACTGCCTGTGGTGGGGGGACCCTTTGAAAGGGTAGGGATTGACTTTGTTGGTCCCCTTGACCCTCAAACTGCATCTGGGCACAGATTTATCCTGGTGGTAGTGGATCATGCCACCAGGTACCCAGAGGCAATTCCCCTGAGGACCACCACAGCCCCTGTGTTGGCAAGAGCCCTCATTGGAGTTTTCTCCAGAGTGGGTTTCCCAAAGGAGGTCATCTCTGACAGAGGTACCAACTTCATGTCAGGATATTTGAAAGCAATGTGGAAGGAGTGTGGTGTAACTTATAAGTTCACCACCCCTATCACCCACAATGCAATGGGTTGGTTGAACGTTTCAACAAAACCCTTAAGGGAATGATTAAAGGACTCCCAGAGAAGCTTAGGCGGAAATGGGACCTTCTTCTTCCCTGCCTGTTGTTTGCATACAGAGAGGTTCCACAGAAGGGGGTTGGTTACAGCCCATTTGAGCTTCTGTTTGGGCATCCTGTAAGAGGTCCATTATGTTTGGTAAAAGAGGGCTGGGAGTTACCTCTCAAACCCCCAAACAGGATGTGATGGACTATGTACTTGGTCTCCGCTCCAGGATGGCGGAATACATGAAGAAGGCAACCAAAAACCTGGAGGCCAGCCAAGAATTACAAAAAGCTTGGCATGACCAAAGGCTGTGCTGACTGTGTACCAGCCAGGACAGAAAGTGTGGGTGTTGGAGCCTGTGGCCCCAGCAGCCCTCCAAGACAAATGGAGTGGCCCCCTTACAATAGTTGAGCAAAAGGAGAAGTCACCTATCTGGTGAATCTTGGAACTCCCAGGAGCCCCCTGAGGGTGCTCCATGTCAACAGATTGAAACCATATGTTGACAGGGCTGACATGGGCTTGCTTATGGCAACTAATGAGGAACAGGAGGAGGAGAGTGGCCCTCTCCCTGACCTGCTCTCACAGAACCCTGATGATGGGTCAGTAGATGGTGTTGCTTTGGCAAGCAGCCTCACTGACCATCAGCAAACTGAGTGCAGACAGGTTCTGCAGCAGTACAGACTTATGTTTAGCCTGACCCCTAGTCAGACTACCTGGTGCACCCATGAGGTGGACACTGGGGACAGTCTGCCTGTCAAGAGTAAAATCTACAGGCAACCTGACCATGTCAGGGACTGTATCAGGACTGAAGTCCAGAAAATGTTGGAGTTAGGTGTAATTGAGCCTTCAGATAGCCCCTGGGCTAGCCCAGTAGTCCTAGTACCCAAGCCTCATACCCAGGGTGGTAAGAAAGAAATGAGGTTTTGTGTAGACTACAGAGGCCTCAATGCAGTCACCAGGACTGATGCCTATCCCATACCAAGGGCAGATGAGCTGATTGATACTTTGGCCTCAGCCAAGTATCTGAGTACATTTGACCTAACAGCTGGCTACTGGCAGATCAGGTTAGCTGATTGTGCAAAAGCCAAAACAGCATTTTCGACCCCTAGTGGGCACTACCACTTTGTGGTGATGCCCTTTGGATTGAAAAATGCACCTGCCACTTTTCAGAGGTTGGTGAACAAAGTTCTGGCAGGGATGGAAACTTATTGCTCAGCTTATTTAGATGATATTGCTGTCTTTAGTTCCTCCTGGCAGGATCACCTGGTCCACCTCAGAAATGTTTTGGAGGCTCTGCAGAAAGCAGGCCTCACTATCAAGGCCACTAAGTGCCAGATAGGGCAGAGTCAGGTTGTGTACCTGGGCCACCTTGTGGGTGGGGGCAAGGTTCAGCCTTTACAGAGCAAAATCCAAACCATAATAGAATGGGTTGCTCCAACCACCCAGACACAGGTGAGAGCCTTCTTAGGCCTGACTGGGTACTATAGGAGGTTTGTGAAGGGATATGGATCTATAGTGACCCCCTTGAATGATCTGACCTCAAAGAAAATGCCAAAAAGGTTCAGTGGACAGCTAGCTGTCAGAAGGCATTTGAAGACCTAAAGCAGGCCATGTGCACTGCCCCCATCTTACAGAGTCCAGACTACACCAAAAGTTCATTGTCCAAACAGATGCTTCTGAGCTGGGTGTGGGAGCTGTACTGTCTCAACTGAATGATGAAGGTCAAGACCAGCCAGTAGCTTTTATTAGCAGGAGGCTGACCCCTAGAGAGAAACGTTGGTCAGCTATAGAGAGGGAGGCCTTTGCTGTGGTTTGGGCCCTGAAGAAGCTGAGGCCATACTTGTTTGGCACTCACTTCATAGTTCAGACTGACCACAAGCCCCTCCTATGGCGTAAACAGATGAAAGGTGAAAACCCAAAACTTTTAAGGTGGTCCATTTCCCTACAGGGGATGGACTATACCGTGGAACATAGACCGGGGACCCAACATGCCAATGCAGATGGACTCTCAAGGTATTTCCACTTAGAACACGAAGACTCAACTGGTCAAGGTTAGTTTAGTGTCCCTGCGTTTGGGGGGTTGTGTAGGAGAGTAGGATCTACCTCTTATGTTGCCCCCACTTTTTTCCTGATGTTTACACTGGTTTCTGGCTATAGTCTGGCTGGGACCCTGCCAATCAGGGCCCCAGCCTCTCTGTTCTCTCTAAACGACTTGGAGTGCACTCTAGGTGCACTAGTGATTGGATACTGTGGTACCTTATGAGTCCCTAGTATATGGTACCTTAGGTACCAAGGGCATAGGTACTTCACAGGCCTACCAGGGGCTGAAGCATGTATTATGCCACCCCTGGGAAGCAGACTAAATCTGACACCACAGGCCTGCTACTGCAGCCTGGGTGAGGGGTGCTAGCACTCCTCACTGAGATATAGGTTCCCTATATCTCTCCTGCACACACATTTAAACCTATCAGTCACCCCTAAGGCAGGCCCTATCAATCCTGAGGGCAGGGTGCTTAGTTTCTATGTGAGAGGGTGCCTCTGCCTGAGCAGGGCCCCTCTGCAGCTCTCAGAGTCCATTCTCTGGGGCTGTTTGTGAATGCGGTCAAACCATATACTCTTAAGTGCATTATAACCTCCGGTTAATGCTAACTTTGGAATGGCTGCATCAAAACATGTCGTGTTTGGTGTCAAACACTTTGGAATCATACCCCCACACCAGTAACTGGTGTGGGAGTATGATCCCACCCTTCTAGAGGGATAGACATGTACCTACTGTGGAAACGCTGTAGAATCCTGAAGAGCCCTGGCATCACAAAATGGATGCCACCAGTCACAGACACTGGGCTGCCCTCCTGCTGATGACCGAAACTCGCAGTGGAGGAGGCCACACAATAGGTATCCTGTCACGGGGGGGTGTGACCACCTCCCAGACAGGGTTTAGTGTATTGGGGCTGGGTGGGTGCACTCCTAGAGTGCTTTGAAGTCCTGCACTGGGGGAGCAGTAGGCTCCTCTGTGCATACACCAGTTCAAACCGGCTCAGGGGCTACCTGCCTCTGCTCTGGCGTGAAACTGAACAAAGGGAAGTGGGTGTAGCCACCCACTCCCCTGACCCTCCCATAGGTGGGGTCATAGAGCTAGTCCCTCCCTTCCTTTCAGTATAAGATAGGGAACCCTTGACATTGCAAACTAGATATCCCTGGACGACGCTCTAAAGAAGAATCCAGGACCTTCGATGTTCCACTACCTCTGGAAGACTGAAGAATCTCCCTTGGAGTCAAGGAGTGACTCCCCTGCTTGGCAGGCACCAAAGACTGCAACGACAGTCGCAAACTACGCAGGCTCCCGCTGGAGCCCGAAGTCCCTGCAGCCCAGGAAGAGGATTTCCTGACATTTCCAAGGCCATCGTGAGTCTCTAGCGAAGCTGAGGCAAGTGGACCCCACGAGTGATGAGGAACCACAATCCCTGGGTACCGTGCACTACTTTCAAGTGCAACCCCTTCACGATGTTCTACGAACCTGTGCTTTGGGCCACGTGTGGTCCCAGCCTCTAGCAGAGATCCCTCCCAAGATCAGAGGCCTACCCCATCCGAGTGACCGTGGGCCCCTGTTGAGTGAATCCTCCCGAGGCATCTTTGCGATCCATTGCCAGCCGGCTTGTGGGTCCCCTGAAGACTTTTCTACAAATCCAAAGGGCTCCCCTGATTGCTCCAGGCCTGCCCTGACTTACCCTCACTGGGTGAGTCCCACAGACCTTGCTGGTCTGCACCGCTGACTTTTTGTCCTTTCCACAAGACTTGCTGTTACCAAGGCTTGTTGGCTCCAATCGGATCACCGACACCACAGTAAGCTGCAGACTTTGTGGGACACGCTGAATCCAGCTCTTGGTCGTCATAGACACCTCCTGGACCTCGTGGCCGAAGAGTCAAGACACCCATGAATGACCTGAATCTGTCGACGACGGTGGGCATTCATCTTCCTTGCCCCGGGTCACTGCCAAGGGACTTTGAAAACTGTCCCCTCTGCTTTCAGGTCTTCCTTCTTCTGAATCCAGGCTTGGATTCCACCGGACACTTCTTCTGTCTTCACAAGCAGCAAGTCTTCATTGGCTCCCATTGAAAACGACGCCGCGACCCGACACCAAAAGACACCTATGCACCCGGCTTCCCTGGGCGAGGTAACTCCAGCACTACGGTGCTCCTGTGGGTGTTGGCCCTAGAACTACTTACCCTGTAAGTGACTTGCTTGTAGTTTCTCCCAAAGTGCCCTTAAACTCCTAATTTCTAACCGCGACTTGCCCCATTGAAGTCTACGGCGATCCGCGCCTGTGTTCACACACTGCACGCGTCCCCCGTGGGTCCTTTACTTACCTGCCTTGGGTGGTTTCGTGAGGGCCCAGCGCTTCTGAAGGCCCTAGGCCTTGTCCCTTTGCAAGTCGTTGTTCTTAAGTCTCTTTTTTAGTATATGGCCTGGTACGCCCCTAGGGCCCCAGCCATATTTGTGCTTAATATGTTGTGAAGCTCTGATTTGTGCATATGTTCCTGACTTCTAATCTCATAAAGGGATTAGTAGAGAGTTGTTTAGTAATAAATACATATATATTTGATATATATACCTGTGTGGTGTCTTTTCATTTGGTGATTCAAGAGATTGTGTGGTAAAACAAGCTGCTTTACATTCCTCCGAGACTTAGCCTGAAGGCTGCTCTCCACAGCTACCACTAGGATAGCTTTCTGTAAAGGTTGTCTTAAACCTAACTATCATAAGAGTCGAATTGTACTGGTGCAAGGTGTCCACTTTAACTAGTGGACGGCATATACCAGACCAACTTCTCACAATCTACATATTGCAAGACTGTACTCTCTGACTGGAAATTTAACAAATCATCTCTCAATACTCTATTAAACACAGATGGAGACTCGCAATAGCCTTGTGGGAGTCTAGAATACTGGATTTGTTCACCATCAAAACTGAAGGCTGTCAAATAATGACTGTCAGGATGTAAAGGTATGCTAAAAAAAGCATTCTTTAAATCCACTACAGAAAAACATTTGCTGTCACTTGGTATATTAGTCAATATCACAGATGGGTCTGGCACTATGGGGTACTCTGCTAATACTATGGCATTAAGGGGGCGAAAATCCTGAACCATCCTCCTAGTATTACCTGTAGATTTTTTTACAGGATAAATTGCGGTGTTACAAGGTGATGGACAGGAATACAGGACTCCCTGATCCTTCAGTCTTGGTATTGTCCCTCTAATACCTTCTTTTGCTTCTTTAGACAGTGAATACTGTTTTACACGTGGCAATTGTGCACCTTGCTTCAACTTTATCTTAAATAGTTCTGCAGATAGTATCAGTCCTACCTCATCTGGAGCTGATGTCCAGAGACAAGGCGGGACTGCTGCAAGTGCTTCAATATCACTGGAGGGGGATGGCACAACTGGTAACGTGGTCTGTGCAGGTAAACACACACTAACAAGGGTGCAGTGTGTGTATAAACTATCTCAGTCCTGGTGGGATCGTATGAAAAGAGTTCTGAATCAGAAATGTCCCGTGGTCTCAGACCAGGCATAAGAAAAATCAGGACCTTCCAAATTCCTCCATCATTATCTGATGCCACCAGAGTGCGCCACCTACTGGATATTTCCATGCACTCAAGGTAAAGGGTATTCACCTGTCCCAGTTCATCACCACCAGCTTGTCTCCTGAAAATTAATCTAGGTGGTAATTCCATCCATCTCCCTGAAAGTATTTCCTCTGTCTTCAGAACCGTAAGTACTGCATCTGCTAGCAATTTATAATGCACTGGCTCTGCCTTTCCAACCACATTTTCCTCTGGTATTCTTAACAGATGTATCCCACATTTTGCTTGCCCTGGTATTTCACATGTCATGGACCCATCAGAGGAAAACCTTATTGTCATGTTTAATTTAGACATGATATCCCTTCCTAATAAATTTGTTGGTGAATTTGGAGAATAAAGGAGACACTCCTGCGTTCACACTCCTGCCACCTCTATGGGCACATGTGTTGTGTATGGAATGCGCTGTACTTCACCAGAGAAGCCCTGCGTATCCATGGTGGCAGAGGACAATGGAACATTTCCTTCTGAGAGGCAAGATTTTGTTGCCCCTGTATCAACCAAGAAAGCATACCTCCTTCCCATTATAATAATTTCTACCATTGGTTCTTCCTCTGGGTCTAGAGTCCTAGCTACCACAGAAAAATTGGGATTCCCTGGTGCTTCCCTTCAGGCTGTATGATAAAAGGGGTTTCCGTCTTGAACAATCAGTCCCCCTTGTCCTTGACTCCCTGTGCTCACCAATGCAGTAGTCGGCACCTGATGCTGGCCTCCTGTCTGTACAACAGGTGCTGGTGCCCCTTGAGCAGGTACATTAGCAAATTGCTGTTGTGGCATATAAATCTGTGGTAGTGGAGTTATTTGTTGTTGAGGATAGGGGACATACTGATAAGGACCATATTGAGGCGCTGGCCCTGACGTGTTCACATTTTGTCTTCCCCTTCCTCTCCCTATTCCTATCACTCCCTGCGCTTCATCACTCTTCTTAAAGCGGCATTCAGCAATAAAATGTCCAATGTTACCACAGTAATGGCATTTAAAATTTCTTCTTCCTTGTATCAGTCTCCCCTCTCTTTGACCCCTTCCTTGCTCCCTGTTTGCAACAGGAACCTGCACAGTCATTTCTTTTCCTGTCTTTTCCTTCTCATTTTTCTGTATTTTTTGTGTCACCAGTTTGGCTTGGGCTCTGTCACTTTGGACTTTATTTCTCCTCTCCTTTTCTTCCTTTTTTCTACAAAAATGTATAATACGTGCTTGTATTTCTGCCCAGGGTTTTACATCTAAAGCCACAACCTGATCTAAATGGTCTTGTATGTCTCCTGGTAGCCCCTGTTTTAAAACATTGTAGAATAATCTACAACTACCTCCCATGTCTACAGGTCCTACATCTGCTTCCCACTTTTTCTTCATCATTGTTATGTAGTCTGCACAGGACTGTCCTGGAGACATAGTTTGTGTCATCAACACCCCAATATCTGGTCGGTCTGGGTACCTATCCCTTAATTCAGTCCACACCCTAGAGCGCACTACTCCAAAAGCAGACCCATCATGTTTTCCTTTAGTAATAGTTACTCCTTGTATCCCTGCACTTCTCATTATACTGTCCACCTCATCCCCTACTATGGAGCTCAACAGGCTCTTTACATCCCCAAGAGCTAAAGGTATTCCAGCTGTTGCATTTTCAAATGCTTTTATCCATTTCCCTGCTCCTTGATGTAATGGAGGCAGGCGTTTTTTTAGATTTTCTTTATCCATGTGTTGCCATGGAACATAGACAGGCTGTGCTCCCTGTGTCTTATACATCAGTGGCATCTGCATTACAGCGGTATTCCTGCCACCATGTCCCTCATAAGGTGTCTCAGGCCTTAAAGCATATTTCTTCCACACACACAGACTTTGTTGCATGTAATCATAATCCCACTCTGGGTCCCCATAACCTTGAAAAATACATAAATCAGCCATATATATCAATTCAGGGTCAAAGGATCCTGCTCTTGGCCACACTTTCATCTGTGGCACCATACCTGCTGTCCATCCTGAAATGAAATGAAAAAGAGATTTATAAAGCGCAAGTCAATTACCCGAAGTGTCAAGGCGCTAGCTCCTCAAAACAAACAGACATCATTAGATCTTGACCAATGGTTAGAGGTTAAACAACCATGTCTTCAGCGCCTTCCTGAATGCTAACAGGTGAGTTGCATCCTTCAATTTCTGGGGGAGAGAGTTCCAGAGTCTAGTTGTCCCTACCAAAAAACGTCTGCCTCCCCAAGCACTTTTCTTAAACCTAGGGATAATCAGATTGTGAGATTGAGCTGAGCGTAGCTGGCGTGCAGGGACATACAGGCGAAAAGTTTGCTTAAAAAAGACTGGCCCTATATCATGAGTTGCCTTAAATGCTATGCACAAGGCTTTAAACTCTATGCGCCGCTTCACTGGTAGCCAGTGCAATTCCTTTAAGGCAGCGGTGGCTGATTTATGCTTAGGGATATTCAACAGAAGCCTGGCGGCAGCATTTTGCACGATCTGACATTTTGTCAGGCATTTAGACCTGAGATTGATAAACAGGCCGTTACAATAGTCGGCCCTGGATAGGACCAAGGCTGTGATCACCAGCTTGCGTAACTCAGCAGGAATGAATGGAAGAATCTTCCTCAGTAATTTTAACATATAGAAAGATGCTGAGGTAACCTGGTTCACATGACCTTCAAATGTGAGCTTTGAGTCGAAGGTAACGCCTAGGTTTTTTACTTTATTTGAGGCGGTGGGCAGAGGGCCCAACTCCAATGGCCAAAGAGTATGGGACCAAAAGGAGGTGTTGCTGCCGAAGAGCAGCACCTCGGTTTTATTGGAGTTCAATTTCAAGCAATTGGTTGTCATCCAGTCTCCGATTTGACTGAGGCAAGTGTAGAACTGAGCTGTCATTTCTGATCGTGTCCCTGTCACTGACACCACAATTTGGGTGTCGTCAGCGTAGGATATTGCTGAGAAGCCCAGTGATCTGATCAGCTGCGCCATTGGGGCCACATAAATACTAAAAAGGGTGGGGCTCAACGATGAGCGCTGAGGGACCCCACAAGGAAGTGTAAAATTCTGTGACTTAAGTTCCGAAAGCGCAACGAATTGTTTTCGGTCAGACAGAAATGATATGAGCAGAGATAAGGCTTTCCCTTTGATGCCTATCCTCTCAAGGCATTCCAGTAATTTTATGTGATTCACAGTGTCAAAGGCAGCGGAAAGATCAAGCAGCACCAGTGCTGCGCTACCCCCTGCGTCGACTGCCTGCCTGATCTGTTCCGAAGCAGATATTAGTGCTAGTTCCATGCTGTGGTGTTTCCGGAAACCAAATTGGGTGGCATCCAGGAAGGCATTTGTCTCAATGTAGTCAGATAGTACTGTGCTCATTGGCCGCCTCCACTATTTTAGCTGGTAGTAGTAGTCTGGAAATTGGCCGATAATTGTTAGGATCCGTCCCATCCAAGTTGGCTTTTTTTAAAAGGGGAAGAACTAACGCTAGTTTCCATTTAATGGGAAAAATTCCTGAAGCGAACATTTGGTTAAAAATGAGGGCAAGCTGAGGAGAGATTCTTCCTGATAGGAGGTGAAAGATCTTTGGGGGGCAGGGGTCAAGAGGAGATCCCGATTTAGTAGATAGTAGGAGTTTAATGACCTGCTCAACTGTTAGTGAAAGAAAATATACTAATTCTGGAGACTTCGTGCATTTTAGAGTTATTGCCTTGGCTTCTTTAGTTGAGTCAGAGGTGACCGGCTCAGCTAGTTGGGCGGTTGCACAAAGAGATGGGAGAGCAGAGAAGCCACTGTAGACTAATTTCACTTTTTCCTGGAAAAAAGTAGCCAAAGAGTCACAGAAGGTCTGGCTTTCTGGAGTATTGGCTGTATCAGGAGGTTTGGCTAATTTCTTCAATGTCGCAAATAGTTCTTTAGACAAATTCTTGAATGCACTTATAGCTGCGGAGAAATAACGAGTCTTCTCCTCCTGTATAAGTCAGTTTTAGTCTAGTAAAGCTTGTTTGTACAAGGATCTGTCATTTGAGTCATAGTTGGATCTCCACTTCCTTTCCAATCGGCGACAGTTCTGTTTTTGGAGTCTGAGCTGTTCCGAAAACCAAGGTTCTGACCGTCTAGCTCCTTGGTTTGTGACAGATTTTTCAGGTAAAACCTGGTTGATAGAGTTGAGGAGCCAGTTCTCAAATACAACTGCCTCTATATTGGGGTCGTTATTGAATTTAGGAGGATTTGTGGCTAGTGAGCTGTCCAGAGTCGTCGAGTTGATTTTTTTCCATGGGCGGAACCGTCTAGCATATTTATTTCTTGAGTTATGAAATCCCAATTGGTGAGGGGAGAGGGAGAACATAACGGCTTTATGGTCGGACCAAGTAAGGGGGAGCAATGAAAAACATTTTAGAGTACTGTTGTTGGAAAAAACACCATCCAACAGGTGCCCTGCTAGGTGAGTGCTGCCAGTAACTTGCTGAGTAAGACCTAAGCTACTCATCATGTCCGAAAAATGTATGGCGTCCTTGTCTAATGGGTCTTCTTGATGTAAGTTAAAGTCCCCTAATACAGTAAAGTCCTGCAAGGTTATTAGTAAATGGGACAACATTATACCAACTATTTTCTCCCTTTGCTACTATTTCATTGGGTGTCAAGTCACTGTTTCCTTTCCTTTCTTTTCTCAGTATAAAACTTGTCATTCCCTGCATATTTCGTACATGAAGGGATCTTACTTCAGCCGGAGGGGAACTTTGTCCTAACTCTATCATACCCTCTGCTCGAAATGGACGCCCAGACCTTGTTAACTACTGGGAAACACCTGCTCTCCTCTTATTTGTTCTCTAAAGGCACTTTGTTCCTCTAATCTTCTTCTATTTATTTCAGCATTTCTGTTCTCAGCCTCTTGCCACAATTCCATGCATTCCCGGTCAAGAACCCTTCTAATTTCACTCCCCACTGAGTTTATTTCTTCCTCATCTATCTTATCCTTTCCTGTCACATTCTTGATTTCTAGATCATATCCTATGTCCCTTACAACTATATTTTCATCTGGTTTAAATGATATGGAATTACATATATTTGAACAGTCATCAGCAATAAGGCTTAATCTCTTAATTGTATTCTGTATTCCCTTTACACTGGTGGTCATGCCACGATAACCCTTATCCTCTTCCTGATGTATTTTTGATCGTGCCCCTAAATCAAACTTCACCTGTGGGGTGCTAGTATAATATCCATTTCCCTCACATGAGTTTTGAGGAATCTTGCTAGCCCATTCTAATATGTCTTTTAACTTTTGTTCCAGCAATTTTCCATTATTGTCTTTTCTTACGTTTTCTGAAATATCTCCTGTTAGGGACACTGTTCCCTCATATACTTTTTCAGGTTTAAGAGAATCTTTATTAATTGTTTGAGCAAGATCAACCTCCCCCATTTTTAATAAGTCATCAACCTTTGGTGTAACTTTGTTTATGTCAGTCAGGGGTATTAATATCGGATATTTATAGCCTAAAGCTGGAACATCAGTGTCCACTGAGTCTATTGAGGTAGTGGATTCCTTGTCTTCCACTGACAATGATGGATACATACCCTGACGGCATAAGGGCCCTTTAATTATCTCAGAATATGTCGGGGTGGTGCTGTGGCTTCTACATGGGAATCCTGACTGAATATCTTCCACATGTCCAATGATGCTAATCTTTTTGCTCTTTTATCTCCTTTATATGCTCCTAAGATATATGATATTACATGGGCTATCACTGTATTATCAAAAGAGTCATCTGGTGGCCATGGAACCAAGGAAGTCTTTGTGCCTTCTGCCCATTCCTGACAATGTTTTTTTATTCTATCAGAGTCTCCTGGAAATGTGGAAATAATATGGCCTAAAGGAGTCCCTTTCTCTTCCTGCCTCCCCTGGGAAGATTTCTTAAAGAAAGGCATGACCTCACAATTTTTCTTTTAATCTACCAAAAACCTTTACTATTCCTGTTCGTGGGGAAAAAACTTGTGGACTCTAACACAGATGACTCCCTTTTGTTTAGCCTCGTCTTCAGTTATCCCTAAATAAGCAAGTTGTGGGATACTTACAAGAGTTTCACACGACACAACTACACTCAAATCAGATGGATCTATATTACACTGAATAAATCTACCTGGTATCCTAGTAGACCCAACTTTTACTATTCTTAAAGGCTCCTGTCCTAATGGAGTTAACACTAAAAAAACAGTTGGTTCCTCTGATAATGCAAGAGAACTCATCATCTATTACACATGATATAACAATCACAAATCTACATTATATATATATATATATTTTGTTTAAAAAAGCAACTCACATAACATATTAATACAAAATATCTACTTTTTCTCTCTTTCTCTGACGTTTTCCTAATTCAAACTGTCAGGATAAACTTTTTATATAATTCCTATTTCTCTAATAATTCCCCAAGGGAAAGAAAAACAGTCTGCCAAGTTTAACTAGATAAACATCTATTTCTTTGACGATTCCAAAACAAAGGTCTGTCAGGATCAACAAAACACATTTAATTCTCTCTCTTCCTCTCTGACGATTCCTACACAAAGGTCTGCCAGGATTAACTAAATACACATCTCCGTTTGTAACAATTGTGGATCAATACACAAGGATTCGACGATCGCCCTTTTTTCCTACCTTATCTGGCCGCTGCAGACGTCCCCCAGACCGGTACCCCTGTCGTCCACAAAACAGATCTTTTGTCTCAACGGGCGTCTGTCATCCTCCTCAAGTTGTGCACGACTAAATTAGTTGTCCGAAGGGGACCCGAAGAGGAACCTCCCCAGCGGCAGGCCCCAGCAAAGGGAATCTCCTGGCTGGCTCGCCACGATGTCGGGAAAAAATCCTTTAAGCAGTGCAAATCATTTAATCACCACATCTGCAACAAAAGGGAGTACAAACAGGTTTATTGCATATGCCAGGCTAGTTCAGCTGGGAGAGTGTTGTGCTATAAGAAAAGCACAAGTCAGTCTCAACTTACATACACTTCGAGTCTACTCTTATAATACTAATTTTGGCTACCTTCCATAACTCTAATACAATGTTAACAATAGAAAAAGCTTCCTGCTTTTTTGTTATGGCCCACCCAGATTACATACATTTATTTCAAGAACAGCTCTTTCCTGTGTGCCTTCTCACGCCACACTTACAGACTACAATGGGAACATTCTTGCTGCTCCGAATTTCCTGTTTCCTGTTACATATTTCAAGACATGAAGTTTCTCAGCCAGAATACAATAGTAAGGAAAAAACACTTAAGCCAGACCGCATTTAGACCTTTTTTTGAAAGCAGGCTGTAGATTATTTCCAAATACAAATGTGCAACTTAACATGCACGTTTAACCACACATTTAAACCACATTATACTCTTTTTCTTTTTTTACATAATATTTCACAGTTTGTGGGCAAGTGACAGGTAAAACAGAATGATGAACACAAGAATTAGGGCCTAAATCTAAATTAGGGTTTTGATTCCTTTCACTATCGTGTTCTCTATCGACTTTCCTAACCTACAATACTCAAAGTATCAGAGATGTTTGAGTGTCAGTTTCAATGCGTATTGTTGCATATAAGATCACATGTATCAATCTCCATTACATGACACATGTTGGATTGCTGTCTTCAAGTGTATTACTATGAAATTATCCCAGGACCCATTATATGTGTCAATATCTAAATGTATGGTCCAGTCCAACTGTATTTTGGCAACAGGTATGTAACACTAACCATTTGTCAAGTGTTGGCAAGTAGAGATTGAAATGACTACAACTACCATGAGGCCCTGTTTGTGTAACACCTAAACAAGATGCAATAGTAATAATACCCAGTTTTCACTTGTCTCACATGTTACAACTGCTGTTCATTTCTCATGGAGTTAACCATTTGTCAAGTGTTAGCAAGTAGAGATTAAAATTACTACAACTATGATGAGGCCCTGTTACTCTAACTCTAAACAAGTTGCAATTGTGATTTTGCTCATTCTCACTTGTCTGCCATGTTACAACTCATGTTAATTTCTCTTGGACTGAGCAATCTACATACAATGCTCTACTCAGAGACATGTCCGCCTACTTAGCTTTATGTTGTCCTTGTCTCCTAAACTGAAACTATTGATGGAATGAGTAACACCATACCAAGGGCCTAATTACGAGTTTGGCGGTCCAAACCCGCGGTGGAGGTCCAGTGGCGGTCGGGGACTGCCGCACCAGTGGTCCGACTGCCGTATTACAACTACTGTGGTCGGACCACCATAGGACTGCCACAACCACCACGGATCAGCGATCCCCGGCGGTGGCACGGCGGTCTGAGGGCCACAATATGCTGGTGATGCCGTTGCAGTACAGCTAAGCATATTACAAGTTTCTTAACCGCCTGAGATTTCATGGCGGTGAGCCCACCATGAGACATGCGGTGGTAAGGAAACTAAGGAGGCCCTAAAGGGCCCCCTGTTCCCTCAGGGCCTGAGGATGAATGCAGAGGGGCACATGGTGTGGCCCACTGTCTGCATGCACCCCCTTTCCTGCACTGCATGGACTGCACAGTCGTGCAGTGCAGGAATGGGCTTTGGTGTTCCCATTTCGGTGCCCTTTTAATAGGCACCGCCGTGGGAGCCCCAAAGGACTGCCCACCAGACCACGAGAAAACTCGTAATCTGGCAGGCACCGGGCGCTAAGGTTTGGTGGTATGGGAGTGGAGAGATGGTGTGCAAAGGAATCTCTAATCCCTTTTGAAAGTGCAGGCGGGTTGTCGCTTGCATAGTGAAACACAGAGCAGTCCCTCCGTATTTCACTTGAATGCGGTGCCCGCATGACAGCACGAGTTTGTGGAGGCCCTGGGGGCAGCTCATACAACATAATAGGGTGCACTTTCCTTGTTTGACCACAGCACACCTGTTTGAAAGTGCACACACAATGAAAGTGCGCACTTGTCATATTAAGAGCCAAGTTGCATTACACAAGGCCACATGCATTGTTTATAGGCACGGGGAAATTAAGTGATGTGCCCAGAATCACAAGATGTTAAGCCATCGTTGAAACTGGAACCTAATTCCCCAGTTCCACAGCTGGCAGCTCTGGCAGTAATGCCACATCCTGGGAAGAGGAAGTGAGGCAGGCAGGCAGAAGCCACATAAAAGTTCGGCTCATTATGGGCTCGAGGTTCTAACAGAATCTGAGTTGAGCAATAGCCAGGCTTCAGTCTCAAGCCCGGCTTGAGCTTTCAGTGGCTCACCCACCTCTATAAAGTGGGCGCACTGCCTTAAATATGAGATCAGCTCCATAAAGGCAATAAGATTACCATAAATTGGCAAATTATAATGTTATTTTCATCACTTAGAAATACCATAAGTGTGGTGTGTGGTACTATATCAAATATGAATAACAAAAGAGAGAAGGCATGAGGGAATAAGAAATTAATGGATTGAAGGGCAAAAGTGTGGAAAGGGCAGTTCTACTTTTCTACTTCCAGCAATAGAATGAAGAGATGTGATATTTTTGTACCCAGTCACCAAGTCATGTGCTTTCCTAAATACCTCTTCCAGAAGGTATACATAAATATTAACATAAGAGTTAGCAAAGACACTAGCATGTCAATTTGCTCTGCTAATCTTCTTTAATCAAAATTATCTCTAGCATTTCCATGGAGGATATGATACTTAAGCGCCTAGAGGTGATTCCGTTCATAGCCTGCACTCTAGAAAATTTACTTTCCTACTTAGTTTTTAGGTTCACTGCTTTTCTGGTGCACGGCATACCGTAGTGGAATGTGCTAGTTGTTGTTAACAGAGCTTGCGTTATACAAATAAAATTGTTATTGTTGGGATGGGGACCTCAAACAAGTTTGAGAATGAGAAAGGAATGCCTTTGGGAACTGTGTGTTTTTTACAGCGTGTCAAGCAATTTGTCTACAAAATATTGTGTTTTGATTGAGCATTTACTTAAAAATGCTTCCAAATTGCATAATTTTATTTTGCACAAAGTAGAAGCATAATGATTGAGGATGCCTCTTACATTTCCCAAACCCGATACATAGTGTGTTCAGTGAGGAGTAGGTCATTGACACAGTGACATAAGAAGTGACTCAGTTTTGCACATGGCTGAGGAAATTGCATACATACATGGTCAATAAATGCATATGAGGAAAATTAATTGGAGGAAACATTGCCTCCATCAGACTAAGCTTTAAAAGACACTACAATCCACTAGGCACTTCCATCCCTATCTCCCCAGGCCTAAGTCATGACTACTGGACACTACTTCACAGTAAGTGACTGCAATTGAACAAGAAAGTTGAAAAAAATCGACTTATTGAATCATGTTGTGCTGCTGAGGAGTGGGTAAATGCCCTTGAAACTGTCGATCAAACTTGCAGGCATAAAAATGATGAAAGGTGTAGGGTCCTAGATCGTATGTGTGAAGACCAAGAGAATCTTTCACCTCCGAATTGCAGGTATCCTTGAAGGAATAGAGTGCAAGGACAGGGAGGGACACTAATCATTTGGATAGCATAATTGATTAAAGAGTGTTACTGGGGCTACCAGAGCTGACCTTGTCTAGGACACATACCCCATTAAATCAGGGAGTCAGATGTGTATTATTTTTCTTTATTTTGAGGATTTTCTGCTGAAGGAAAAAAAACTGGGTAAAGTGCGAAAAAGTAGCTGGTTTGTGGCAGCCTGAGAGTGTATGGTGAACACAAAGTACAAGGTGTTGATGTGACCATTTTGGTTTGCTATGCAATAATATTAAATCAGCTACCTTAAAAGTGACTTTCACATGTTGATAAACTGAATCAAAATGAGCCATTTTGCATGAATTGTTAAATAAACATTAATCGGAGTGATCACAACTAATTTTAGAAGCTCACATACCACACTCACTTGTGTAGTGAATTCGCACTAATCTTCAGCGCACACAGCCTTTGCTACAGTGCACAGAAGCCCTTCATTGCCGTACACAGAGGAAAAAAATGAGAAAGAACAATGATCATGAGCACGTTAACAATGTAAAGTTTGAATTGTGCTTCTACAATACTGTCATCGTCAGTGTACAGAGCACCGCGGTAATATAGCATTTATGCACAGTAATGCAGTACACTGATTTTTGTGTAAATCAAATTATAGATCCGTGGAGTAATACATCATGTAAACATGTTACAACACATATGTAGTGGTGGTGATGCATTTAACAGTCACCAATACTGTAGTTCCAACCACTAAAATGGTGGATGCCTGACCTTGCGTATAGGACATTCTGAGCCTCCCACAGTCGGTGGAAGCTGCTGTTTGCCATCTCTGCCTTCTCTCTAGAGGAGCTGGAGAAACTTGTTGAAGAAGTCCTTCCTCTGAATGGCCAGCTCTATGGCTCACCAGAGAAGCAAGTAAATATCTGACATAGATTTTTTACTCTGTTTAACTCCATCCTTTCCATTCCCACAGGCTACAATGTGCCTATGAGTCCCAGAGTGAATTCAAATTACTGTTGTAACACTTTGTGGTCCCTACATAGGACAATCATGTAATGGTGTGTGTATCTAGTGTACTTTGTGTACTTAACATCACCATTGTGATGTGTGTTGTGTGATAAGCTCTATATCCTACTTGTGTTGCATGCACATATCTATGCATGTATACATTTCATGGTACCTGTGATATATTTCGTAATCAGATCATGGTAAATGTGAAAAGAAATGTATAGGCTTTACAGCATGAGCTGTGTATGTATACTGTAAGAAGCAGTTGAGAATGATGTTTGCCATGTGTACAGCCCCACATATCACTCAGCCCAGATCAGGGCTCGCTAAAATGTTGTCTGGGAGCTAGCTATACCTCACAGACCCTTTCAGAGTGCCACACAACCTTGAGGTCACTTATTGAATGACCACAAGATGTACTGTTATGTCTTAAATTGGTGGAAATGTGATGTTCATGTGGGATCAGTAGGCACAGCCTGCACAGAACAAGGCCTGACAATGAGTTGTGTCCAGTCGGGGCCATGGCCCATGCTGGGGCAGAGTTACTGTGGCAGAGTTACAACTGATGCACAGAGTAATCTCCCTGGAGACCTGCAAATCCTTGGATGTTCCCAATATGAGTTTTATTAAGCAATGGTAGCCCTGATTGCTTTTACATGGACTATATTTGTAATGGTGACTGAGGTAACCCCCTGACCTGATACTTCTTTCCATTGATCCACATTGTCTATGTGTGTCATTTACTTATGGCAGGCCCCTTACTCCCACAGGTCTGTTGTCACTCATCCATAAGTCTTGCTTTCACTGTACAGTACGCCTATTGCACATGTGACACGATAACAGTGCAGATGGTTGGTTACTTCTGAAGAGAATTTGATATGTGAATCACCAGCTTTGTCACATTTAACCAAACAAACAACACATACAATGGTATGTTGAATGTCATCCCTGTAACAGTACCACATATGGCAATAGGTGTGTCCTGTGATGACAGTACATACCACACAAACTCAATCAGTCGTAGTATGATGTCCCATTAAGTAGTCCACATGTCCACATGAAGAAGCTCTCAGTGACACACATGCCAGCCTGTTCATAGTGACCTAAGTCTTAGGATATAGTCTATACTATGGTACCAGCCTGTATGGACCGTATGCATCAAGTCAATGGGCCTGGCTGTAAAGGTGTCTGTACAGTCATGCACAAGTAGTTTAGCCTTCAGAAGGTCTCAATGGTGTGTGGCGTTTCATAGTAGCTCACATCACAGTACATGTAGGATGGACCTGGGCTACATGATGTTAGTGGGCTGGCTTAGTTAGTGTAGGTCATGACCAGGGTTAAGGATAGTCAGCAGATGACTACAAAAGTGTGTATTCATGTCTTTGTAGTGCTTGGCATGTGAGAATGACACATGCAGTGTGTTAACTATTGATTAATGCTTGTGCTAGGTATATACAAAATGTGTGTGAACCAAACAGATATCCTAAAACCTGCAGTTATAATCTGTTTATTCATATCTTGTATCCATACAGGTCAACGCCCTTCAGAAGCAATCAATTTTGAAACCATCGCCCGGAAGGTGTGGACCCTGGGAGTCTAACGCCGGTGCAGCGTCCATTGCCGTAAGAGGTTGGAGGACCTGAGGCGCTGGACCCGGAAGATCATGGGGGTCAGCTGGGGCAGTCCTTCCAGTGTGGACGAGGTGTGCCCTGGACCCTGACCCCCCCCCAATGGCATGCATACTGGCGGAGCTTGATGGGCTGTTGAGGGCCCATCAGCAGCCACAAGGGGGTGAGTCCTGGCCAGAGTCACACATGTGACATTGCCAACTTTGTGTGTTACGGCAGGCATTTCCTCATCATTATTGGGTGTGAGCTATGTGCGACACAGAAGAGTTCTTGTTTGGGTAGGTCTGGTAGTAGGTACCTGCTGATGTGCTTTGCCTATTGTCTTTATGACCAGGAACACAGCAGAGTCCCGTCCACTACCAATTTACTGTCTTGAGCAGACACATGACAGAGTCAAGTAATTAATCAGCTTATGTTATTTGATGTTGTGGATGACATTTGTACCAAAAAGGCCACTTGCCCTCATTGTGTAAGGAGGGATGTTTCCTCACTACTGAGTCTCATGTGAAGGTGGCCCTCTTATATGTGACATAAAATACAGTGCACTTTGGATGCAGTCACTGAGCAATACTTCCCCTTGGTAAGTGGGGAATGTACAGTAACATGAGATAGCAAACCATCACTGGTGCCATCAGTAGTAGTGCCTACATGTTGGCATGTGTACCTTTCACTGCTGTAGTATCATCTGCACTACTGTCTCATACCTGACCTACATGTCTTCATAGGTTGATGTCTGATTCCATCACAAATGTGTGTGTAGGCCAATCTGTATTTGTAAATAGTTATTTGCGATGGGCATACAGTTAATGTGTTACCACAGACAGGAGTGTTTAGACATTGGTGGGTGGGTCACACATACCCTAAGCCATTACTCATTGTCATTAGTCAGGTCCAATTGAAGAAGAAATGAAGGACATGACAGGTAGACTTGCAGTGATTTCTCACAATGTGAATTTCCATGCCACTGATGCGTGAGTATTCAATTATGTGAATTGCACATATTGATTTGTCAAGGTACGTTCACTGACTGGTGACATGCATCCGGGAGTACAAATCAAAACAAAAAGGGGAGAAAGAGGTCAGGTTCGCTGTGGACTCAGCCTCCTATCTTACATGAATAACCAAAAGGAGTCCACCCGTACTACAAATGACACTCCTACTCGTGATCTTGGTAGTATTTAAGGAAAACAATGAGTTTTCTTAAAATAACCCTCACCTACCAAGATTTCCCATGGTGGCATGCTTCATCATCGGGTTCTTCCCGCCCCGCTGCGGGACGGGGCGTGCTACGACTGGCAGAGGCATGGGAGCACTTTGAAGGGTGTTAGCTATTAAGTGATATGAGAGTGGGAGGGTCGGACTTGTGGGTTAAAAAATACCTGGCTTCATGGAACCCAAGTTTTATTAAATCATGTAGCTGGTATTATTAAAAAGGGGGAGAGGAGAAAAACACAGTAATGGGTGTGTGTCTCCTGGTCTACATGTTTCAAGCCTGTCCCCTAAGGCTTTTCATCAGGACTAGACTAAATGATCCCTTGTTCCACTCCTAAAAAATACCCTATTGGTCTTCTTAATGACTATTAAGGTGAAGAAGGATTAATTTCATGCAGATACAATTCCTAGTAGGTATATTTCTTGAAATAAGATCTGGAAAGATAGGACATCATGACATTGTTAACTCGTCAATACAGTTTATATTACAAAACACATCACCAATTTGTGGAAAAAGTGATATATTTTTCACTTGTGCACAACTTATCCTTGCGATTGACAATGGTTGTGTTGTCCTGCCCTTTGAAAACAAACAAGACAATACAAAACATGTAACATGAATCACACACTCTATGCGGTAGTCGCTGTAGTAACTACTCCAGCCTCTATGCATGTGCAGGCTTAATTAATGGCTGAAAGTGAGTGAATAGATAATTTCAAAAGAATTGTATGCTCGAATTCAAACTGTGTTAGATATTAATTCAACATACATGGTTATTGTCTTATACTGGCCCCATGAGCTCTGCACGGGAGGGAAGGGGCACTTGTAGTCACACACTAAAAGAGAAAGTTTCAAAATGATCGAGAAAGTAGGTTAATTATAAGAAATATTTGTTGCAATTCATTTGGCTAATGCTCGTTGTCAAGTGGATCGGCTATGCCGTACTTACGTCCTCAAAGCTGCACCCTTGCCCTGCATAATCTGCCTGCCCGTGGCTCCGGAGACGAGTCAGTGAGCGGAGACTGTCCTGTTAAATGTCAGTCGGTCCTGTGCTGGCGTCCTCGTGTTAGCAGCAACTAGACCGCTACTTCTACAAGATGGCCGCCCGTTGGTGGCACAACTCCCTGTGTTCTTGTTTTCCCCTACACCGGTTCGCTCCTGCTGGTTGATCGAGGCGCACTCATCAAATCTGAGTGTTTCCAAAAAAACGGGCACTATTCCAAAGGAAAAAACGGAAAAAAGGAAAAAGAAAATGGAAAACAAAGTGGTCTTGTTCTTTTAATGGTGAAGTGGAAAAAAGGTTTTTTTGTTGTTCAATGCGTCGGTTCACGGCTGTTGGTCAGCAGGGCGCGCACTTAATAATTCTTAGTGTTTTGAAAAACAATAAATCTTAGCGTTTAGAAAAAAACATTATTTTAAGGAAAACAACGATGAATTCGATGTCTGTTATACAAAGGTTGGGAGTGGGCTGGTTGTGCCTGCATGTTGGTAAAAGAGAGAGGTTGATCAGTGGACGAGGCAGGTAGTGCCACAGTCTTCGCCAAAATGTTGTTTCTTTACCATAGATTGGTTAGCAGCAGTGAGTTTGAAGGTGTTGGAGGCATCTAGCCTCAGCGCCAAGGGTTTGTCGTTCCAGATCTTGGGAGTGAAAGCAGAGAAGGAGGAACAAAAGGTGAAGTCTGGCTGCAGGGTTGCGTCCTACATGAAGATTGTTTGTACTCTGAAGTGGCTTATCATTGCCTAATAATGTGACCTTCCTTCTCAGGAAGTAAGTGTGTGAACTTTCAGTAATTTATGACACACACTAGCCTGAATGTACATCACGCTTGTAACGGGAGCAATTTGGGCGTTGTTAGAATAGTAGTAATACGGTAAAACGTTTTGGTGGCTGAAATCACTGTCACTGTCGAATGAGGATTGCTTTTCGAGGGGCTGTCTGGATGGTAAGGAGGGCAGCCAGTATGGATATTCCATCCTCAACCCATGACAATACTAAGGTATCGATAAATTGCTTTAGATCATCACATTTTTGAGAGATTTAAGAAATGTTAGTTTGTTGTGAGTTTCTTTTGCAGTACCATTTATGTGAGCAGCTAACTTGAAAACTACTGTCTAGTTTAAACAAGCATTTGCAATGCAAAAGGTCTTTTATTTATGTTTTAAAAACCAAAACATAAATAAAAGGCACTGTCATTTACAATGCCAATAGCTCAAACTCGTGTAAATGCAAGATCTATTGCATTGCAAATGCTTGTTTTTCGGTATGCAATGTATGAATGGTGTTCTCACGAATACCAATCTGAACCGGGGATGTCCCTATGGTTTTGTTATTCCTAGTTTTTACAGAAATAGCCAGATTTTCCCATGCTTCACCCTGTAGTGTCTTTTTCTGGGCAGCTAAGGATAATTTATACTCGCTTCGTAGGGATTTAATGATTGATAAATCTCGTGGTGATTTAGACAATGCGTACTTTAACGCCTGCAATGCTTTAGTGCAAGTACCATCAAACCATCCCTTTTTATTATTACCTGATGTACCTAGCTGCCTGGTTAAAAGTGATTTAATGGATATTGTAATACAGTGAAAATTTGCGATCACTATATTTGGAGTAATTTCATCCTGAAGACAGTAAGCTATTTCTCTGTGGTTAGACACTATTATTTTCTGCATGGTCAAACATGGGTCGACACCCGTCTACTTGATTCTAACACCGTTTGTCCTAAAGTGGTTGATATAATTAAGTGAGTCAAATACTTCACTCTTTTGGCCCCAGAAAAAAAACGATTGAATGAGTAGATTATGGTCGCTAAATATGGAGCGAGCGATGCTAAGGTTGCCACACATGTAGGTAGCAGAGGCAGACACTATTGTGTGATCTATAATGGAGTGCAGATTTCTCCCTGTAAAAGTTGGCAGTAAGTCCCCATTTGGACCACGGCCCCCCTAAGTAGGTGGAAATCGTATTTGGAGATCATCCAATTTAGGGCTTCTCCATACTCATTATGGCAGAAATTATCATTTCCCTCTCCATCCTGGTAAATGTGACTACATGCCTGATTGTTAGATACTTCGCATGCCTGTATGTTAAAGTCTCCTGCCCATAGTACTACATAATCGTTGTTAATTGGGGCTAAAAATGTTTCGAGGGCACGATCAAGAGCTGTTGCCACATTAGTGCGTGTAGAATCAAAAATGTAGTAAAAATTTACAACTATCAGATCTTTCCCTCCTTTTTTACTAAGTCACAATATCTGTGTGTGGGGGCCCACTGATACAACTTTTTTGACCTTAGTAGAGATTTTATTAGAAATGAGTATCTGTAGTCCCCCTTTAGCTCGCCCCACTTGTGACCCTATGGCTGCTAACAAATGTGAAGAGTATCCTTTTACGTGTACAGGGCTTATACACCAGGTTTCTTGTGGGCATATAATGTCGTAGCTAGATATGGTAGTAACCCAATCAATATTCCCAACCTTATTTAGTAGCCCAATCACGTTCCAGGTTACAAACTCAAACCCTTCCATAGGGGGCTGTCCTACAGGTTGAGTATCTGTTATGCTTGTGGGTATAATAGGGACTCTAAGAGTGTCTTTACCAGATGCCTCAACAGCCGCAGCTTCAACCATCCCACAGATAGCCGGTGCCTGTGTGGTATATGGGCGGTCACTCGGAGATAGCTGGCTTATCTGGCTGACTCTAGTAATCATTGTAGAATCCCCTCTCTGATAACTCCTGGGGTCCCCAGCATGACTTTGTTCAAAGCTAAGTCAATCATTATTGTTTAATCTGCTCAGCGTCTCATATCTATTAGGCATTGCAAAATCCAGATCATATGGCGGGTACAGACTTGGGGTATCCCTCTGTCTCTGTAGATCTGGTAGGCCCCTAGAGCGTTGCTCTAAGCCCTTCAAGTGATGGTAAAAAACCCTAGTGGAAGTATACCCACGACTTGTGTGTCTATGATTGGTACCCCTATCATTTTATGAATACTGCTGACGGTTCTCGGGCTTCTGAAATTAATTATAACACAGTCACCACCAAGATTTTTTTCCAGTGGCCCAATCCACCCCACTCTCCTTGTGAACAGGATTTCCTGCGCTCTACTAGGGGAGAATAGGTGTCTGGAGCTAAGCCAGTGGACCACCTTGTTTTTCAGACATTCCGTGGTTGCCGACTCCTGACTTTAGTGCGGGAACATTAACTAATACTGCCACATATGGGCAGCTGGCAGGTGGCAAGTTGATGGTGACTAGCTCTTGTACGGGCACGTTGGTGTTGGGGGTGTGTGTATCTAAGCCTCTTTGATTTTGACTCAAAACATGTGTCCTGGTAGGTTTACTAATAGACTTGTATATTTCCACCCAACATCCCCTCTTGACTGGGTAACTCGGAGACTCAGTGTGGGGAGGCATGCCACCTATGTCACTACTCAGACCAGTGTCTATTATTCAGGGCCTTTGGCCCAATGGCGTTTTACCCAGATCAATAACCTTTTTCAGTCCCTCCTCCACCTTATCCAGTCTTTCTTTAAGAGAGCTTAATAAGCTTCTAATGACAGATGTTAGTTTATCCGAGAATGGTGCCCATGTCTGATTATCCATAAAGTTAGTTCCTTGTTCACCCCCCCCCCAGCGAGGTCAGTTCATCTAGGGATCTTAAGGCAGCAGGAATTTCATTCTGTGTCTTTCTTTTCCGTTTGACTGCGGGTTGACGGGATATGTTCGAAACTTTAGCTGCTCGTGAAATTGCTGATCCCGGGGCAGCAGGAATTAGGACCTGATCTGGGACAGATAGTGTGGGTGTTTGCCTGGGAGCTTCACTTGGACATCCTACACTCTGGTTATCATGTTCGTTGTCTAGACTAGGCGCCCCTTTAGTAGATGTTACACATTGGGCCTCTCCAGTTTGGCCAGTCGTGGTGAGAGACATACGCCGTTCTGCCAGACTGATTTCTTTAGATAGAGCTCCAACAGCATGGGCCAAGAAGGTGTCTATAGTAGTCCATTTGGGGGTGCTGGATTGCTTGATCGATGGCTTTATGCCCCCCACCTTTCGTTTGCCCATATTGCTATTTGGACTTTTAAAATTAGAAGTAGTCTAGGGCACAGAGAAAGAAGGAATAAATCAAACTTACTCTGCTCCCGTCCTCAGTATTTCTCAGCTGGCATCCTTTACCGATGTTGTAAAGACCATTCCGTTCCGCGGGATAAAACCAAGAGACTGGGCCCAGCCCAGCCTCTTCAGGCCGCGGATGGGCGCAGGCAGGCCCGCCCTTGGCCTGGGCTTCGAACTGCGCGTGTCCCACGCTGCGGGAGCCCTGAGCTGACTTTAAGAGCCTCCGGGCGCGGAGAAACCACGTTGGCGCCTCCTGGCGCGAGCGCTGATGGAGGATGGAGTCCCCAAAGTGGATGCGGCATGTGGCATGCAGCAGTACGGCAGTGAACGGCTCCCGCTCTTCGTAAGCCCTAAGCTGATTTTAAGTGCCTCCGGGCACGGAGAAACCACGTTGGCGCCCCCTGGCGCGAGCACTGATGGGGGATGGAGTCCCCAAAGTGGATGCGGCGTGTGGCGGGCAGCAGTCTGGCAGTGCAGGGCTCCCGCAGTGCTTCATCACTGAGGGCTTCATCCGGGGATGGAGTGGGAGTCTGTCCGGTGGCCAAGATCTGGCAAGATGCTGTGCCAGATCGACCTGTTGAGAAATAGAGAACATTGTTATTGGTGGAAGTGTGGTATCTACATCCACATCATTTGTGTCACAATAAGTAGAGACCTAGGAATAAACAAAATAGGTAGAGATTAGTATTGTGATCTATTTCCTTGGTATTGAACTTGTTTACAAGACATTTAAAGACATTCAATACATGTAGTAGAATTAAGCAGCTCATTAGATGTGTTGATATGTTGCATTTTGGATTAAGGTATGAACATGACATCTTCCAAACATTTAAGCCAACACAGTGTAGACTTAACATGTGTATTTGACCATTCCAAGGCCTAGTTGTGTAAAATACAGTCAATCATACAACTTGGTTGTATGTTTAGCATTATCCATCATGTGAGCAGTGTGTAGTCAATGGGTCACCTGCCACTTTTAATCAGCTGAATCACCTTCATGCCTTACATATATTCGGGGTGCACACTTGGTATGTCACTCATGCCATCAATAGTTTCAGTTGAGGAGACAGGGACAACATCAAGCTAAGTAGACAGACATGTCTCTGAGTAGAGCATTGTATGTAGATTGCTCAGTCCATGAGAAGAGGAAAACAGCTGTAACATGGCTGACAAGTGAGAATGGGCAAACAACACTATTGTATCTTGTTTAGAGTTACAGAAACAGGGCCTCAAAGTAATTGTAGTCATTTTAATCTCTACTTCCCCACACTTGATAGATGGGTAACTCTATGAGGGGGAACAGTTGGAACACCGCGGTCTGAACCAGGAGTGTTCCGACTCTGAAAGCCCTACTATGCATGCCTTAACCACGCATGTGCGTGGTTAAGGCAATGCGCGGTAGGGATTGCAGATGGACGGAAGCAGGAAGAAATCGCGTTGAGGTAAGTGGGGCTGGGGGGTGGGTCGGGTACTTTGGTGGGCTGGGGGGTCGGGGTCGTTTTGTGGGCTGGGTGGTGGGGCGGGGTTATTAAAAGTGGAGCTGGGGGTGGGTTGGGGTACTTTTGTAGACTGGGGGATCGTGGGTTGTTTTGTGGGCTGGGGGGTGGGTCAGGGTTACTTAAAGTGGGGCTGGGGAGGGTTGGGGTACTTTTGTAGGCTGGGGGGGTCAGGGTTGTTTTGTGGGCTGGGTTGGGGTTATTTAAAATGGGGCTGGGGAGTGGGCCGGGGTACTTTTGTAGGCTGGGGGGTTGGGGGTTGTTTTGTGGGCTGGGTGGTGTGTTAGGGTTATTTAAAGTGGGGCTGGGGGGTGGGTCAGGGTACCTTTGTAGGCTGGGGGGGTCAGGGTTGTTTTGTGGGCTTGGGAGGTGGGTCGGGAATGTTTTGTGGGCTGGGGGTGGGTCAGAATATTTTGTAGGCTAGGGGTGGGTCGGGGGTAGTGTAGCTACAGGCGTATGAAAGCAGGAAGCTGGAAGAGATCTGCAGTGAGGGGAGTGGGGCTGGGGGGTGGGTCGGGGTAGTTTTGGGAGCTGGGGGGGGTCGGGTAGTTTTGGGAGCTGTGTGGCTGGTCGGGGGGTAGTTTTGGGGCCAGGGGGAGTCACTGTAGTTTTCTGGGCTGGGGGAATTGGGGCTATTCTTCAGGGCTGGGGGTTGGAGGTACTTTTTAGGACTGGGGAGTTGGAGGTAGTTTTGGTAGTTTTCAGGGTTTGGGGGTGGGGCTACTTTTCAGGGCTGGGGGTGGGGCAGGTTTTCAGGGCTGGAGGGTTAGGGGTAGTTTTCAGGGCTGGGGATCGGAGTAATTTTTAGGGCAGGGGGAGTGTTGAGGTAGTTTTTTAAATTAGGGGTTAGGGTATTAGGCCTCAGGGCAGGTGGAGAGGAATGGGTAGTCGGGGTGGTTTTTAGGGCTTAGGAGAGGGCGGGGCAGTTTTTTGGGCTGGGTCAGGGCTGGTCAGGGTCAGGTTAAAGGACAGGGTTAAGGGACAGGGTTTTAGGCATTAGGGCAAGGGGAGGACACAGCGTGGGGGTTGGGAGGGGGTAGGGGTATTTGCACCTCAGGGCAGGTGGGAGGAGGGGGGAGTTTGTACCCTAGGGCGGTGGGGAGGGGGGTGGCGACCTTAGCCACACATACCTCTCTACCATGCATGGCTTTACCACGAAAATTTGTGGTAACGGCATGCGTGGTAAAGCAATGCGTGTTTAAGACACAGCCGTTATTCAGACCGCATGGTTTAGGCATGTAGGGGTTGTGGAACTTGTAGTTCCATCATACAACGCTCCATGAAGGGTGAACATCAGTTGTAACATGGCTGACAAGTGAGTATGGACAAACAATACTATTACATCTTGTTTAGAGTTACACTAACAGGGCCTCATAGTAGTTCTAGTAATTTCAATCTCTACTTTCCCACACTTGACAAATGGGTAACTCCATGAGAAGTGGAAAACTGTTGTAACATGGCTGACAAGTGAGAATGGGCAAACAACACTATTGCTTCTTGTTATCTGTTAAAGAAACATGGCCTCATGGTAGTTTTAGTCATTTCTATCTCTACTTCCCCACACTTGACAAATGGGCAACTAGATTAGGGGTGAACATGAGTTGTAACATGGCTGACAAATGAGAATGGGCAAACAACACTACTGCATCTTGTTTAGGGTTACAGAAACAGGGACTCATGGTAGTTGTAGTTATTTCTATCTTTACGTCCCCACACTTGACAAATGGGTAACTCCATGAGAGGTGAACATCAGTTGTAAATTGGCTGACAAGTGAGTATGGGCAAACAACATAATTGCGTCTTGCTAAGAGTTACAGAAACAGGGCCTCATAGTAGTTGCAGTCATTTCAATGTATACTTCCCCACACTTGACAAATGGGTAACTCCATGAGAATTGAACATCAGTTGCAACATGACTGACAAATGGTTAGTGTAAAATACCTGTTGCCAAAATGCAGTTGGGCTGGACCATACATTTACATATTGACACATATCATGGGTCCTGGGGTGATAATTTAATAGCAATACACTTACAGACAGCATTGCAACATGTGGCATGTAATGGAGATTGATACATGTGATCTTATATGAAACAATACATATTGAAAATGACACTCAAACATCTCTGATACTTTGAGTACTGCATGTTAAGAAAGTAGATAGAGAACACATAAGCAAAAGCTGATATGAGAGCATACAGGACATTGAAGTGTTGTGAGAGTTAGTGAGGTGTAACTTACCAGAATCCACTTCCCCAGCTATTCCTGTCAAGGCCTCAGAATGCAGGATGGCGTAGACCTTCTCCCAGGGAAAGAGTTTTAATTAAACCCTGGGCGGGTAACTCCACTCCGCCAGCGGAGTTTGCGGAGATTTGCCTACTCCGTGGCGAACACGGAGTAGGCAAAAACTACGCCTCCGTGGCGGAGCGGAGTTAGCCGCTCCCTTCCCCCTCCCAAATGCTTTAAAAAGATATAAAGAAGGCACTTACCTGTGTTTTTGCTGCCTCCCCTGCCTGGCCACTCTCCTTCCTGCTCCTCTCGCGTCCTCGTCGTTCTTCATAAAAAAAACACTACGTTGTACATCTTGCGAGTGCGCATGCGCACGCGCAAGACTTACAACGTAGTGGTTTTTTTTAATGAAGAAGGACGTCGAGGACGCGAGAGGAGCAGGAAGGAGAGCGGCCAGGCAGGTTTGCTGTAGAGAAGATTATGATTAGTTTTTAATTATTTAAATTGTCATTTAAAAGGGTTCCTCATTAAAGGGCCTCATTACGATGGTGGTCGGAGTAGCGTCCAACCGCCATCGCTGCGTGATGGAGTCCGCCCAACACGTAGTTGTCGGTTCCACACACCATATGTAGACTAGACTGTCGGAAACTTGCAGTTCTCTATTGCAGCTCGTGCTGTGGGCCGGAAAAGGGCCGCAGCACAAGCTGCAGTTGAGAAAGGGATGTTTGCAAACATCCATGCACCGTGTGCCCGGCACCATGTGGATGTTAGGGGTGACACCACATGTGCCCCCCTGGCCACATACCAGTGGCCCACGGGGCAATGGGGCTCTTCTAGGGGCTCCCAAAGTCCAGTTCCGACAACCTTTCCATGGCAGTGGGACTGCCATGAAAAGGCTGTGGGAAATGGATATTGTAATCCCTACGGCGGTGTCTGCGCAGGCACGGCCTTCATTGTAGGGATTACTGTCCGACCGCCGTCCCGACAGTCTACTTGAGCCTGTCGGAGGCGGCTGTCTTTCCCCCACCCGCTGCACTCCGACCACCGGTATCTCAATCCAGAGGTCGGACCGTTGCCCTGGATGTCGGGCGGACCACCACTGACGGCTTTTCAATGGCAATCTGCCCGACATCATAATGAGGGACTATGTGTAATTGTTAAATGGTCAGATATGTGTATGTCTTGATATGTTCTAGGGGCAGGTTTGGTATTGCTGGTGGCTTTTTTAGTGCATGTAATTAAATTTTTAAAGTGAGGATAGGTGGTAGTTGGCCTGTTATGTGTATGGGGACTTTGGGTAGTATGTCTTTAAGGATTTTGCTTGTAGGTTCCGGGGAGCTAGAGCTTGTCTCTTATATGTTGTAAGATTTCTCTAACTTCTATTTCTGTCACATTTCTGGGGTGGTTGTGCTCTTTTACATTAATTACAAAATTATCTTTTGTATTTGCCCTCCCGTAGCGTGCATTTGAATAATATTTAGTACAGTTCCAGTTTATAGTTTCTGTTGATGCACTTTCTTGGCTGTAGGTGCAGCCCTTGTGATTTAATAATTGCTTTCCTTTTGTGTGAAGTTATAAATTTGGCGGCTTCTGTCATTGTATCTGTAAGTAGTCTAGCAGCATAAATATATATTATAATTTAACTTTTGCATGTTTGGTATTATGTTAAAAAATGCAGTTACTTGTTATGTATTTACCTACTTGTATGTTTTGTTTAGATGTTTTGCATGGTTTTGCAGCATTTCATTTGAGCTCATTTTAACTTGGAGCAGGTACTTACTTTTCTGTTGAAAGAGAAAAAAAGTTAGAATAATTAAAAATAGTATTTTGTTGCTAGTTTGTCGAGGTTTAGGGGGTTGGGTTTATTTTTGGCAGCTGTTTGGGTGAGTTTAAAAAAAAAATTATTTATGCATACTTACTTTATTATATATTCTTTCTGCATGGTTATAGTTGATATTTTCTGGTAATTTGTTGGTTTGGAAGTTGGCTTTTTTTTCTTTTACGTAGTCTATGTAAACAGATAAAAGTTATGGAGTGTGTTACTATTTATTTGTTAACTTATATTTTTAGTTTAATAACAGTTAATTTTTAGTGTAAATATAAGTATTACTTACTGATTATGTAGTTGTTGAGATGAATAATTTTTTTAAAATTGTTTTTTATGAGGATTTGGCAGAGTTTGTTGTTTTTGGAGTATTTAATTGTTTTAACTAGTGTGCCTTTTATATTGTTGGTTTAATGGTTTGTTTGATTTTATTGGTTAAAGTTGGTTATAGTGTTATTTTATTGGTTTGTTTAGTATACTCTGAATTTTTTTAATCAGTTGAGTTCTTGTTTAGTAAACGCTAACTTATGGTTTTTTTTGTAATATAATATATAGTTTGTTTTACTTATATACGAATTTATTTGTTTATATATATTCATTTATATTTATGTTTGTGTTTAAATGTTTACAGGGCCTGATTACGAGTTCAGTGGTCTTACCGACGTGGCACTGAAGAAGAGGGCTGCGGCAGCGGTCTCCCACCCACCGTATTACGATGTCACCGTTAGCACTGCAGCGGTGTTTCTGACGGCGGTGAATGTTTTTTCATATGTGTTGATGCATGTGTGTATGCTTTAACAAGTGTGGAATGTACACATATGTATGACACGTGAAAAAATACCTATTTCGAGTACTTTTCCATTGTTGGAGTCCAGACCATATGTGCCCAGTCCAGTCAATGGGTAAATAGTACAGAACGGACTTACCTGGATTTCTGCGCCAACTGGGTTGTTTTCTGTGGGGTGAAGGGGGGACCAGGAGGAAGGGTTCCATGTCAGAGACTGAAGGGAAGAACCGGAAATGGGTGAGTATGCACCCCAAATCCTTCGATTGCGAAGACTCGAAGCAGGCGGTCTTCCCACCACGGTTGGCTCGACGGAAAGCCAACTCGGAATTCGGACGGCAGTGAACTTCTCTGTACCGCCCTCTGACAGCTACTTTTCCCTTACCAACGCCACAGGAGTGTGCGGATGGCTGGCAGTGTCGGTGGTACTCTGGCGGCCTTTCTTTCTGAAAAGTGACATCTTAATACAGCAGACGGACTGCTGAACTCGTAATCAGGCCCATAGTTAATAGTAATGCTTTTGGTGTTTTTATTGGATGTGTTTTAGGTTTACAATTGTTTTGGGGTGCCTGTTTATTTTTTGGTTGATGTAATATAGTTTTCTTCTAAGTTTCAGGTTTATTTGAAGTTATTGTTTTTTGTTAAAACTGTTGTTTTGGTGTATTTTTTAAGGATTTATTGGTTTTGTTGGGGGTAATATTGTGAGAATCAGTATTTTTGACGTTACATATTTATTTATTTGTGTTTCCGAAATTTTTGTTATCGATATGTGTAAAAATCAGTGTTTTTGACAACGATATTTGTGTGTTTGATATTTGTGATTTCTATAGTTAGGTATACGGAGTGAATATGTTTTTTCTCAATATTCAATTTCCGATATTTGTGTATTTTGATATTTGTTGGATCAATATTATGTCAGTGATCCATTGTTGCACAGAATGGAGTAGGAAAAGTAAATCTTACCCCTCCAAAGTCCAACGCTTTCCCTACTGTTGTACAGACTGGAGTCGGAATAGTAAATCTTGCCCCGCTGAAGTCCAAAGCTTTCCCTACTGTTCCATAGACTGGAGTAAGAATAGTAAATGTATCCCCTTCTAAGTCCAACACATTCCATACTGTTGCGCTGTTTGGAGTGGTAATATTGTATTTAACCTCTCCGAAGGCATAACATTTCTCTACTATTGCATAAACGCGAGTGAAAATAGTATATCTATTATTCCCAGACTTTAATACATTTCCTAATATTGGTTAAATATATTTTTTATTAATATTTGTTTATAATTTTATAGTTATAGTATTTGTTTATATTTTTGTTTTAAAATGTGTATAATATTTTTTGTAAATGTGTTTTTTCACTTTATTTTGTTACATTTTATTTGTTTGGTAATTTATTTGATGTTTTGGAATTGAACTGTTAATGTTTTCTGCTTCATGTAAAAATATATATATGTGTTTTTTATATTTGAAAATATAAAGCATTAAACAAATAAAATTAATATCATGTAAAATATATATTTTTAATAATTGTTGCATTATGTATGTGTGTGTGTATATATATATTTATATAAAAACATAAACACATATGTATATGTGTATGTGTGTTTTTATAAGTATATATTTATATATAGTAAAAAATATTAGTGAGATTTATTTAATTAACAATATATTAATGGTATATAATAAAATAATTAAGATTTAGGTCCTGATTACGAGTTTGGTGGTCCAACCACCCGACCAATGCATTAGCGGTCCCTAGAAGACTGCTGCACTGGCGGTCTTCCGCCCGTTGTATTAGGAGTCATGCTTGAAACGCCGACGGCGTGGTTCCAACCTGGGTTGCGGAACTTGCGGCAGTCTGCAATGTTGTTGATTCGTACTCTGACGCCATCAGGGCCGTGGCTTCATGCCAAGCCAATTATGACAACCGTTGAGGTGTACTGGTGGTCCTCTAGCGACGGTTCCCGTACGCTCGCAGCATAGCACCACAACAGTGCCCATTGGATGGATTAAAAAATTACACAGCTGATGTCCTTTGGCCAAGTGGACACGCATGTAATTTACACTATAAAACACACCCCATGCCTGACCATGATCATTTGCCTCTGAACCGCAGCCCACAAGACAGACACCACCGTTTTGTGCATTCTGAGTTAAGGCCGCCCTTTTTTTCCATCTTCCCATTAGCACTCTCCACACCCTTTTTGTATTGTAGCCTATTCACTAATAGTCTTTGTTTTTTTTTATTTGTCACTCAATTAATTTGACAGACATGAATCGCACAAAAAATCCACGTTTCACAGATGTTGAGTTGTCAGTCATGGTGGATGAAATCATTAGAGTGGAGCCACACATTATTGGAGCCCAAGTCCAACATACTGCTCTCAGTTAGAAAAAGGAATCGTGGAACAGGATAGTTAACTGAGTGAATGCTGTTGGTACTACTCTGCGCACACAGCTAGAAATTAGGAAGAGGTGGCATGACCTGAGGTTCAAGGTGCGTACCCTGGACTCCAAGCACCACCTGGAGGCCCAGAGGACAGACGGCGGCCGTCCCCGCGTTTCATTACAACAATTTCCCTGTGAGGAGACGATCCTGGCCATCCTGCATACTGAGGGCATGAAAGAAATACCTGAGGGAGTGGAGTCTGGTAAGTTACACTTCACTAACTGTCACAATATCTCAATGTCCTGTTTGCTCTAAACTCTGCTTTTGCTATTGTGTTGTCTATTTACTTTCTTGACATGCAATCAAATTCAAATTCAAAAAGCTTTATTCGATTTTTAGTACAAAAAAATCATAAAAGCTTACATGCATGCTAATGGGAATCATTAAAAAAAAAAAAATAACCATACTTAAAAAACATCCACCAGATTACATTATACATATAAAAATTTTAAAACTTTATCCAAAATCTATTTAGACTAAAAACATCTAGCATCAACAATTTGACTTCCAATTCATTTAAGTATCCTAACTAATTAATACCATGATTTCATTACAACAGCCTTTCATGTAATCAATAATTTATTAAAACAGAGAATATAAGTCTCTCAAATGAGTTCTTAACAAGATCCAACCTCAATTCGTTTTCTATAATGAATCGTGCTCTTCAGAAATGATGCAATATTATTAGTAACTATCTCATTATCTAAATAGTGAAGAGCAATGAACGCTGGACGGCACTGCCTCAATCCCCATATTTTTAATATTGGTTTAATCCACCATTTCCTTAATGCCAAATAAAATTTGCAGAATAGTACGACATGTATAGTCGATTGTGGCGACGCCCCATCACAGGGGCAATTCGGTAGATTTAATGACCAGTCATTAATCAACGGAAAACTAACCAAGTGGTGAAATACACTCAGCCTAAATCGTATAAGTACAAATCTGTCGTAACTGCGTGAACTAAAAAGCAAATATGGCTGGATGAAAGGGGAGATACATATCTGTTGATTCAATTGGACAGTTGTTTTTACTGCCTCACTAGTGAGTCTAAATACTTCCAGGTGATGCATACATTGTTTTTTAAAATCACTTTTGGAAATCTTGCTCATTGTCTGGGGATTTTTATAAAATTCTGGTTCTCCTATATCATTCATGAATTCCTTTAGATATCTTAACCATCTTATCTCTAAAGTATGTTCTAAATTTAGGCTGTCCCGTAGTACAGACTGGTTAAAAGAGGATTTTTGTGAGGTCCAGATCCTGTGCGACAACATGACTGGTTGCACCTTTATAATATCTGAAATGAATGGCAAACCAAGTTCCGTGTGGCAGATAAAAGTAGATGTTGTTTTCGGGACTGCTAAAAGGTACCTTAGAAAGGCATTCTCCACTTTCTGTATATCGGCGACCTCACAATGGCCCCATATCCCTGCCCCATAAATAGCTGAGGTTATACACTTTGCCTTATATATTTTTATTAATTCATTTGGGGGCCTCTTTCCCAGTTTTTGTGCAAACTTTACAAGTGCTGTTGTAGTTCTCATGAACAAAAGCTTTCTAGTAGAAACGGCTTGACGCCATGAGCCTTTATCATCAAATAAAATTCCTAAGTAGGGGTAAGTGGGTGTTGTCATCAATTTCTTGTTATTTAAAAAGATATCTTTCTGCTTTTTGCCTCCCTTTCCACATTTCATCAGATAGGTTTTAGAAGCATTAATTTTAAGATCCAGATTTTCCATAAAACCATTATAGGAGTTAAGTGCTCTTTGCAGAGCTAATGGGGTCCTAGCCATTATGACGGCATCATCCGCGTATAATAACACGAGAATCGGTCGTTTTTCCAGCTGCGGGCAATCCTGGCACCCTTCCAACATCGCTTTTTCCAATCCATTGGTATATAGTGTGAAGAGAAAGGGTGCCAGGACACAGCCCTGTCTTACCCCTCTCTCCACCGGAAAAAGCTCCGTGCACTCTCCATTAGATCCATAGCGAACTCGGGCTTTAGCGTCCGAGTAGAGAGCTTTTAAAAAATGGATTATTGAGACCTCGACCCCTATTAGTTCTAAAATTCTCCATAGTTTCTTATGCGATACACAATCAAAGGCGGCGGAGAGATCGACAAACGCCAAATAGATTTTCCCCTTCTTTGCTTTTGTGTATTTCTCTATTACAATAGATAAATTTAGGCCCTGATCAATGGTACTCAAACCCTCCCTGAATCCGAACTGCAGATCTGATAGGATATTATTATCCCCCGCCCATTGTTGTAGGCGGTTGAGAATTATTCTGCCAGCTACCTTCCCCAATGAATCTAATAAAGAAATGGGTCGGTAGCATGCTGGATCCTGTCTGTCCCCTTTCTTATAAATTGGTACCATGGTCGATTCCGTCCATGTTTCAATTATCCCTTTTGCACTAGCAGCATTTAACACACATGTCAATAGTGGAGCCCAAAGTTCGATGTTGTGTTTATAGATGTCTACGGGGACCCCATCAGGCCCTGGGGCCTTGCTGCCCTTGCTAGCTTGTAGAGCTGATTGAACTTCTTTTAAGGTAAAGAGGACTTCTATTGGATAATTTATTGGTTGTGGGTTTGATCTAAGGGAACCCTCTTGGTCTCCATCACAATCCCCTTTAAGGCGAAAGATGGTTGAAAAGTGGTTCACCCACTGTGTTTCATCGATTGCTACTTCGATCGAGGGTGTTACTTCTATACACAGGAATGGGGATCTTACCACGCGCCAAAATGCGCAACTATCTTTATTAAGGCTTGCGTTATGCAGGTCTACCCAGGATTTTTCTTTTATTTCTATTTTCCGTATTTTAACTGCGCGGGTGTATGCCTTCCTGCACTGCTTTATTTCGCCCATGTCCCTTTCCTTCTTATGCAATGCTCTTTTTAAATCCGAGTGCGCATTAGTGCAGTCTGAATCAAACCACCCCTTTTTACCCCTAGCCCCATGTTTTATCTCAATTTTCAGGGAGTTTTTTATTGCTTCGGTAATCTGAGCAAAACCACTGAGGACCTCCTCCTGACTTATAGTTTCATTTAAACAATTCATTATGGAGTCTAGCGTTTTCGTAACCACCAGATTTGTTATTTTTCCAGGATCAACCTTTTCCCACTTTAAGGAATAACCATTCCTTTTATCCATAAGTAATTTTGGGGCCATCAGCACCCTATCATTATGGGAATTTTGTCTTGTCATTTTGAGAAATATTTTCAAACTCAAAGGGAAATGGTCACTGATAGATATCTTATGTACTTTAAAGCCTCTCACACAATGCGGATAACAATTCGAGAATAAAATAAAATCAATAATGGAACTAAAGCCTCTGCCATTAAAAGTCTGTGTAAACGGGACGGAAGGAGTCCTAAGGACATTAACAAAACCTAAATCTAACAAAAAAGAATCTCATTTAGTGCGTTTCCCACTGCATTATGTGAGAAATGGAAGAGGTTCCTATCTTCCTCGTCCACTAAACCACATATTACGTCTTTATTAAGTGAACATAAAGTGATATTAAAATCCCCACCCCAGACAAACATCATATTCTCCAGATTGGAATTCTGAATTTTCTGCAATGTATATCTTAGCTGCCTCAATATATCCACCACTTGTTCCTTTGCAGCATTATTATAAAAATTCACTAAGGTCGTTGTGTTACCTTTAGCCAGTTTCAAAGTAATAATTTGATAGTTAGGTTCTGAGGCTGTAAACAAAATTTCCCTTATTGATAGCATATTTGAAATGTAAATCGATAAACCTCCCTTAGGCCTCCCCTGGATTGATGGTATAGCAGGTGTATGGTATGTTTTATAACCTTCTATATGCAATTCCTTTAAGGACCATGTCTCTTGCAGACAAAAAATGTCAAATGTTCTTATAAAATCTAAAAAGAGATGATTCATTAACTTGGAGGCTAAACCCGCTATATTCCAGAAAAGAATTTCACTTATACCGTCCTTCGTTGATGAAGCCCTACACAATGTTCTGGGTAAATTAGCAGACACACTGACCTTTTCAGGTTCACGATCTATGCCCTGACTGTTGATAATGGGAGTGCTAGGTATAAAACTACTGTTTGATTTGACTACGCATTTTTCACTTATTTTTTCGACATTAGCCGAGCATGATTCGTCAAAACTCAGTTCAACTTGCCCCTGTTTATCAGGTTCCTGTTTATTCCTCCCAGGGATCTGAGGGTTAGAAACCATCGGTATTACTAGATGGCCCAGTCAATCTATTTCCTCCAAAGATGGGAGGATGGCAAAGCGATTTTCCACCGGTATGCTATAAACAGACTGTATATTATCCTCATTATGTGTCGCTTGATTACGATTACCCGTAGTTGTACTAGGGCGACTTCTCATTGAAAAAGGATATGGCTGGTAGAAGAAGCTAAGCGGTAGAATAGTAATGCCTCCCCCTGCCGTATTAATAATCCTCCCCACTGTCAAAATCTTTTCCACAAACTGGGGAGTACAAAACGTCAAAACCACACAATCTCCTGGTAGACTTTTCCTATCATTGCCTACCCATCTCACCCTACGAGCCATTTTGAATTCCCTGAAAAGTTGAGCCGTAGGCCCTGCTCTCAAGCCTAACCAGTGCAATGATTTGTTTCTTAACGTTTCCCATGACTCTATCTCCTGTTTCCCCAACCTGGGTACGTTCGCCAGTACTACTGTGTACGGTATACAGGTTGGGGGCAAATCTAAGGTGGGGGGTTCAGAGAGGATAATCTTTCCATCAAACGGCCTATTAGTTTGATCCCGGGGAAGTACGTTATGCTGTTTAGGGAGGATAGAACCTCCCTTTGCAGTCACAGTTAATTCATTTTGCAGGGAAGCAGGGTTGTGTGGAGGGTTATTGATTTTATACAAACATGCAGGGCGCGGCAGTTTAGTCTTAAGTTCATTCTGTTTCCTCCGCTGAGTTGTAGCTATTTGCTCACTTAATTGGTCTGATGCTTCAAGAGGATCTAAAGAACCAATTACTTCGGCGTTACCTTTTGATCTATATTCCATCTTAGTTTGACTATCTTCCTTTATCCCACCCGCAGTCTTTTGAATAAACACCTCCACCTGGCTCAGCCTTTCCTCTATACTCGAAAAGGAACCCCTCAGAAAAAGTTCTAAATTTTGTATTAGATCTATCAGCATAACCAGCTCCTCTTTATGAGTTTTAGTTTTGGCCCTCGGACCATGCTCTTGAGTTTTTCTTACTATGGCCTTTTTTGCCCCAAACACTCTTTTCCCAGGTTTATCTATAGTAACCTTATTTGACCCATTTTTTTTTTAAATTGCCTCCCCCCGCCTATTTTATTTTCCAATTTATTATTTATCTTCTTTTTCCTCTTTTGCGGGGGTTGAGTGAAAGAATCTGGATCACTTTGTATGGTTTCAATATCAGTTACTGCCACAAGGATGCAGCCATTCTGGGATAGAACCGCCTGTGTTTCATCTCCTTGTTCAATCCTATTATTTGGACTTGCCGATACAATTGGCACACCATTTGCTAATGACTGCTCCACCGTAGTTATTTGTTTCTCTAAAGCCCCCATTGCCCCTGTCAAATAGCTCAGAAGCGTTTGATTTTTAGGTACTTTTACATCTTTCCCCCTTTTGATATCATCTGAAATGTGCTTTCTTTTCCCCATTATATAAAATATAAAATAGACTCCTCCAATTACAGATCTATCAGCAATATGCTCATAGAATATAAAGGCACGTATTAAATAAACAATTGTTACCGTATGTCCAGAGTCTATTCGAACATGGCCAAATCAGTCATGGGACCAAGAGAGTAGGCCCAGCCCGGCCTCCTTCGGCCTCTGACGGGCACAGACAGGCCCGCCCTTTGCCCGGGCTTAGCCCGCGCGCATCCCGCGCTGCGGGAGCCCTCGCGCAGTTTTGAGCGCTTCCAGGCGCTAGATGGTGACGCGGTGGGCGGGCATGGGCCGCAGAGCAAGCTGGATGTTGCGGTCCTCCTGGACCGTGCGGGAGAAATGAAGCTGTGGAGCGGCAAGAGCGAGACCCGCGCTGCGGGAGCCCTCGCGCAGTTTTAAGCGCTTCCAGGCGCTAGATGGTGACGCGGTGGGCGGGCATGGGCCGCAGAGCAAGCTGGATGTTGCGGTCCTCCTGGACCGTGCGGGAGAAATGAAGCTGTGGAGCGGCAAGAGCGAGACCCGCGCTGCGGGAGCCCTCGCGCAGTTTTGAGCGCTTCCAGGCGCTAGATGGTGACACGGTGGGGGGGCATGGGCCGCAGAGCAAGCTGGATGTTGCGGTCCTCCTGGACCGTGCGGGAGAAATGAAGCTGTGGAGCGGCAAGAGCGAGACATGCAATCCTCAAAGTATCAGAGATGTTGGTTTGTCAGTGTTAATGTGTATTGTTGCATATACGATCACATGTATCAATCTCCATTACATGCCACATGCTGTCTGTAAGTGGATAATCAGATAGATATCATCCCTAGACCCATGATATGTGCCAAAAAGTGAATGTATGACCCATCCTAAATACATGTTTCCAACAGGTATGGTACACTAACCATTTGTCAAGTGTTGGGAAGTCAAGTTAAAAATGTCTACAACTACTGTGAGGCCCTGTGACTGTAACTCTAACCAAGATGCTATAGTCTTTTTCCCCCCTCTTCACTTGTCTGCCATGTTACAACTGAAGTTCACCATACATGGACTGTGCAATGTACATACAATGCTCTATTCAGACATGTCTGACTACTTTGACTGATGGCGTCCTGGTATCCTCAACTGAAACAATTGATTGCATGAGTGACACCATACCAAGTGTGTACCTCTAATATATGTGAGCTATGAAGGTGACTCATCTGATTATAAGTGGCAGGTGGTCCATTGACTCTGCACTGCCCACATGATGAATAATACAAGTTGTGTATACACCTGTTTTCTACACAACTAGGGCTTGGAATGGCCAAACTCACATCTTACTTCTATACACAAACCATGTGGATGTAGATGCCACATTTCTAACAATAACAATGTTCTCAATATCTCAACAGGTTCATCTGGCAGAGCACCTGCCCAGACCCTGACCACTGAACAGACTTCAACTCCACCCCAGGATCAAGCTCTCAGTGATGACAACACTCCTGGAGAGGTGGACGTGGATAACCTTCCTTGCCCATCTGGTCAGCCTGGGCAGATGGCAACAGTGAGGCTCACTGTGCCCACAACAACACCTCCCATCCCATCTGCAACAACACAGCCAACCACTGCCCCCCAACCTGTGTACCTCGCACAGTCAGCAACATCTTGTGCCCCTCAGTCCTGGATTTGAGCTGGCAATCACCAGCACAGTCACGGAGGAACCAGTGGGAGGCTACAGCCTGGGACAAGGGCACAGGCCTGTGGGGGTAAGGGTTGTGGGAGGGTAACTGTGGGCCTGCTGAGTGATCCCACTGGAGCCACTGACACCCAGGCCACCATCACCAAGTCTTGGGGGGGTCTATCAGAACTCCCAAGGTGTGATGGGCCAGGTACTTATGGAAATCCAGGAGATGAAGCAGCTGCAGAGGGACACATACCAGGAGGTGGCTGGCCTGAACATCAACATGGCCTCCCTGGTTGGGGTGCTGCAGGACATCAGCACCACACTCTGCAGGGCTTTTCTACCTGCATCTACCCCTTCCTGTGATCCAAGTACATTCAGCCCATCAAGATCTGCGACAGCCACAAGAAGTGAGGCCCTGTCAGAGAAAGGCAAGTCTACAGACACCCCTGTCTCAGGAGCAGTGGACCCCCTCCCTTGGCAAAAAGAGGGGATGTCCACGCAACAATCCAGATGGTGTGGATGGCAAGACACCCACCACCACCAGTAAGAAACCGTGCACCTAACTTGTGTGCGCTACACATTCACTTTGTGGACTATTCCTGAACACTTTTCCATTTCTGATGGGAGTAGTATGTTGGACCTTGGACTCCAGACAATGTGGCATCTTCAACTATGGTTTCATCCACCATGACTGACTTCTTCACTTTTGGTTTCCCCTGTTTTACCATGAACATTTTTAATTTTCTCCTTGTTCAATGCAATAAATACACTAGTCATCAATTAATTTTTCGTGTGGTATCTCTCACATCTACCAATGTATATGTACTCCAATGTGAACTTTAGAATGTCAAAACAAGGTATGTGTGTAAGTACGGATATGTTGAATGTAAACAATATTTAACTCAGGATCACAACCATGTCACACCAACACATACGTTCAAGTGTGTTGTCTTATAGCATCTTTATTCCATATCCTGAGTCAGTGATCAAAGATTCAGTTGCAGACCATAACAACATGGAATGAGGGGACACATCAGACAATATCCCATACAACAGGCATCATAAAAATACGTCTACATCATCAGCTGGAACCATATAGCCTACCTCACAAACGGAATCCCACATTAATTAAACCAAGAAACAGACACAGCAGTACAAGTTTCTAAGCAGAGGGTCATTGTAATCCACTGTTGCAGCATCTGGTGGAATGTCACAAACACCTGTCAGTGATGTGCTACAAGCACTTTGGCCTACAATGAGGAGACACATCAACAGCTACATACAGTTCATACACAATGAGAATTTAGCCAATGTGAAGGCAGAATAGCGTGATTTGGTCCCAACACAACATTGTGTTGGAGCACATGTTGGCACACATATTGCATTAGGGCTACAACACCACAAGGAACAAGTCCAATGGAGCCCACGTAACCTACATCCTATCGCTGTGTAAGCAGTCTTGGTACAGGTTTTGTACACTCAAAGTCTGTGACAGCCATTCCCAGGAACAATCCATGTCCACTTCGTACGTCAAAACAGCATCCTATTCCTGCTAATGTCACAACTCTGAAATGTCCAAATGAAAATGCCATGGTGAAGGTAACTAAAGCAGACCAAAACAAAGAGTTTAGCTATGAAAACATACATATGGCACCATTCTATTCACATAGTCAGCTTCTAGAGAACACAGTCCAATATAAAATTTGTAGCAAAAAATGCTTCAGTAATAAAACAAACACCTTTCAACAGATTTTGCCAGTCTCATATTCCTACTATTTTGCATAAACATCCTCCTAACATCATCACAACAAGAGTTGCTATAATAGTCAAAGTCATTACATCTCTCACCATTCTTACACGTATGAGAAGAATTTGTCAATGGGATCTTGATGCAAGTCAGCTCCTTCCTCTTCACCACTAATATCATCATCATTTGCCATTTCAGGTTCCTCAACCGGTGGCTCTTCACGGTCTTCATCCTCTGTGATATAAGGGCAATGCTGTGGAGCATTCAGCAAGCCACGGTGATTTGACACACTTTCCCGGGTGAGTAGAAGAGGGCTCCCTTAGTCTTGTCTAACCCTGGGCAAAGCACTATGCTACGCTCGCGTAGTTTGCGAAGTTTGCGCTACTTCGCACAACGCGAATTGCACGTAGCACAGTGCAAACACGCGTAGCGTAGCGTAGCGTAGTGCAGCGGTCATTTTTTGCTTGCTCGCGGTCCTCAACGTCAAGTTGGCGACCGCGAGCAAGCAAAATGACATCCCGGCGAGATTCTCAACGCGGGGAGGTCAGGTTTCTCATTGCGAGTGGTCGCGTATGCTCGCGACTGCTCGCGATGAGAAACTACCAGTCTGCGTTGAGAAAGCTGCCGCTCGAGTAAAAATCTACTCGGCGGCAGTAGAGACAGCTCGCACTGTGCAAGATGCCGTTTTCAATGATTGCACAGTGCGGACAAGCATCCGGCACTGTGCAATCATTGCGAACAGTGCACTACGCAGTTCGCGTAGTGCTACGCGTAGCTCGCGTAGTGCGAACTGCACTTTGCGTAGCTTCGCGTAGCGCTACTTCGCGAACTACGCCCAGGCTTAGTCTTGTCCAGACATCTGAATCTGGCTTTCAGAGGCCAAAAAGCCCGCTCAATGGGCCTCATTGAAGCAGACTTTCCCTGGCTTAGTAGGATTCCTCAGCAGTGCCAACAACCATGGACGGTTGGGATATGCTAAGTCTCCTAGACTGAAGACAGACAGAAGTGCAACAATGAGTTACACACTTTCAGATTATACTACCTGACATTACTCACATAAAGTTAGGACAGATCAAACTTACTAACAAGCCAGGTCCTCTGCGGTAGTAGTTGTAACATCAGCTGGGGTCTGGTGCTGGTCCGCAGTATGAAGGAATCATGTGCAGGCCTGGGAATCAGGCACAGACGTTTGAGATGTGCAAATCCAGTAAGCAGACAACTTGCATGCTGAGAGAATGGAAGTGCTTCCTGTTACGGTACACTTGTTCCCTGGCTTTCTGTGGTGCTAAGTCTAAATCCTCACATCTGGGAAACTGGATGTAGCTGTCCATGTGTCTCATCATTGCTGAAAGCATGTCTCGTAGTACACGACTGAACATTGGTTGTGAAATACCACCAGAAATAGTCACAGTGAATTGAAAGGAGCGTGTGGCCAGAATTTGCAGGACTGACATAAGTTTCACAATTGGTGTGAGAGATGTGATTTGAGAAAGGAGGCCAGGCTCCAGATGATGACATAAATCCTGTAATGTTTGCCTATTCAAACAAAATTTCTTGATCACATTTCTTTCTTCCATGGTCTGAAGGTCTGGAAATGGATGGTACACTTTAGGCTGTCGTCTCCTCCCTCTTCCAGGGTACCTATGTGATGAGTGAACATGATTTTGTACATTGTTCAGTGTCCAGAGTAACATATATGAAGAGTAAGCCAAAACTCCTGTGACATAACATGACTGTTTCATAAAGCATTACATATAATTCACATTATCATTGTCTACTGTTCAACACCCACAAATAATCCCCAATGTGGCCTTCACATGTATCTGTAAGAGAAATGTGCACATTCCCAATTCCGAAATGTAACGTTTGCACAAAACTGTGGTTTTCATGAAATGTTAGGTTAAAAACCTCCAACCACGGTGTACAGTGCCCCGCGCACATTTTGCATTTATGCATAGTAATGCACCAGACAGATGATTTTTGGACTGGACATTACATGGGAAGGAATTTTTTCAAATCTAAACATGTTAGCCATCGTTTGTTGTGGTGGTGACGCATTCAACAGTCACTAATTTAATTCCATCCTCTAAAATGGCAGATGCCTGACCTTGTATATGGGACATTTAGAACGACCGTCACTGGCGGAAGTCGACCGCGCGATGGGCGGTTGCATCTACTGCAGATAGCTATAGGCTAACGTTGGTGATTGTGACGGTCCTGGCCCGATGGCTGTGTGCATCTACACTGATGACCGAGTACGTGGCATACATGTACGTCACGGTTTGAAAAAAACTCACTCGCCTCCTGACACTGCTGCAATCAAGTTTTCCTCCACTTTAGCTGCTGTTTGCCACCTCTGGAGCAATAATGGCAGGCCAAGCAGGTGAGAGGGCCCATCCCTTCTCTCCTGGAGACCCTGGTAGAAGCGGTCCTTCCTCTGTATGGCCAGCTCTATGGCTCACCAGAGGGACAGGTAACTATTTTAAATACATTTTTTACTCTGTTCAACTTTATCCTTTCAATTACCATTGGGTACAATGTGCCTCTGAGTCCCATAGAGAAACCATGCTTTATTTGGAGAAATTGAGTGTTCCGTACACAGGAAAACCATATAATGGATTATGGGGCTCTGTACGTTGTGGAGTGACCATAAGCATTGTAATGTGTGATACGCCCTATATCCTACTTGTGTTGCATACACATATCTATGCATGTCTACTTTTCATGGTATCTATGATAAGTTACCAAATCAGATCATGGTATATGTGCAAAGAAATGTATAGGCTTTACAGGATGAGCTGTGTCTGTATACTGTAAGAAGCAATTGAGGATGATGTTAGCCATGTGTACAGTCCCACAGATCACTCAGCCCACATCCGGCTTTGCAAAGTTGTTGTTTGGGAGTTAGCTATACTTCACAGACAGCTTCAGAGTGCCATACAACCTTGAGGTCACATATTTAATGGCCGGAAGATTCACTCTTATGTATTGCATTTGTGGAAATGTGATGTTCATGTGCGGTCAGTAGGCACAGCCTGCAGAGAGCAAGGCAAGACAATGGCTTGTAGCCACTCTGGGCCATGGCCTGGCTGGGGCAGAGTTACTGTGGCAAGACAACTGAGGCACAGAGTAATCTCCTTGTATACCTGCAGACCCATGGATGTCCCCAAAATGAGTTTTATTAAGCAATGGTAGCCCTGATTGCTTTTACATGGACTTTATTTGTAATAGTGACTGACGTAATCCCCCTGACCTGATACTTCTTTCCATTGATCCATATTGTCAATGTGTGTCTTTTACTTTTGACAGTCCCTTTACTCCCACAGATCTGTTCTCACTTTTCCATAAGTAATGTTTCCACTGTACATGCCTATTGCACATCTGACACATTACAGTGTAGATAGTTGGTTAGATCTGAAGAATTTTGGAAATGTCATTCACCAGTTTTGCTACATTTAATCCAACGAAACAACACATACAATGGTATGTTGCATGTCATCCCTGTTACAGTGCCACATATGGTAAAAGGTGTGTCCTGTGATGGCTGTACATACCACACAAACGTAATCTGACGTAGTATGGTATCCGATTAAGTAGTCCACATGCTCACACATGCCAGAGAGGCAGCTCTCAGTAACACAAATGCTAGCCCTTACTTTGTGACCTACGTCTCAGGATGTAGTCTATACTATGGTACCAGGCTCTATGAACTGTCTGCATCAATTCACTGGGCCTGGCTGTAAAGGTGTCTGTACAGTCATGCAAAAGTAGTTCACCCTTCAGAAGGTCTCAATGATGTGTTGCATGTCATAGTACTTCACATCACAGTACATGTAGGATGGACCTGGGCTACATGATGTTAATGGGCTGGCTCAGTCAGTGTAGGTCATGACCAGGGTTGAGGATTGTCAGTAGTGGACCATAAAAGTGTGTCTTCATGCTTTTGTAGTGCTTAGCAGGTGACATTTGCACATGTATTGTGTTGACTATTGATGAATGCTTATGCTAGGTGTATACAAAATGTGTATCAAACAACCAGATATCCAAACCCTTGCAGTTACAATTTGTTTCCTCATCTATTGCATCCATGCAGGTCAACACCCATCAGAAGAAAGACCTTTGGAGAGCCATTGCCTGGAAGGTGCGGACCCTGAGGGTCTTTAACCAGCGTAGCGTCCATTGCAGGAAGAGGTGGGAGGACCTGAGGCGCTGGATCAGGAAGATCATGGAGGTCCTGCTGGGGAACTCGTCCCAACGTGGACGGTGCATGTGCCAGACCCTGACCCCCCCAATGGCTCACATGCTGGTGGTGGCCTACCCGGAGCTTGATGGGCAGTTGAGTGCCCAACAGCAGCGACAAGGGGTCTGTCCTGGCCAGAGTCATACATGTTACATTACCAACAATGAGTGTTACAGGCAGGCATTTCCCCATAAATATTGGGGGTGGCCCATGTGCGACACACAATATGAGTCATTGTTTGTGTAGGTCTGGTAGTAGGTGCATGCTGCTTTTCTGTGCCTATTGGCTTTATGGCCAGGAACACAGCTGAGTCCAGTCCACTACCAATTTAAATTCTTTTAGCAGACAGCTGGCTGATTGAAGTTATAAATCATCTCATGTTCTTAGTTGTTCTGGGTGACAAGTGTACCACACAGGCTACTCGTTTTCCTTGTGTAAGGAGTGATGTTCCCTCACTACTGTCTCTCATGTGATGGTGGCCCTATTACATCTGACATGGCATACAGTGCACTCTTTATGCAGTGACAGGCCAACACTTCCCATTGGTAAGTTGTGCTTCAACAGTGACATGAGTTTGCAAACATCACTGATGCCAACAGCATTAGGGCCTACATGTTGCCCATTGTACATTTGCCTGTTGTTAGGTCATCTACAATAGTGTTTCAAAAATCATTCACTGACTGGTGTCATGCATCAGGGAGTGAGATGTAGAAATGTAGAGATCATATGTGAGTGTCTACACTCATCCATACAAGGCAATCCAGTTTGCAATACCAAAGAGTGCTGTGATGTGCCATCCCAATGGGACTCTAGTGATCCCACATCTTCATGTCATAGATATTCAAGGACACCCAATAACCTTCAAAGGTGCATAGGCTTGTAGGAATACAGTCTATGAATGGCATCATGACTTCTACCAAGCAGGACTGGGTATCTTGATATGGCTATATGAACTCTTGTGCTGTGTGAATTTGGAGTATCTATTTCCCAAACCTTTGGACCTCAATGTTTAAAGGAAATTTCCAAGATACATGTGATACATACCTACACGACTTCAGTACAGCTTTCATTACACTTTTCGGGCAGTGGACATATGATGAAGTTTGGAGTCAAAAGTCTCAACAGTGTGCAATATGCATTTGCATGCAACATGATTTGTGCCACAACACATATTGATGATAAATTGGTCTTTAACTTGACCTTCATGGTATCCTGGTGTGTTATGAGACAAAGGAAGATCTGCTGAAACTGGGCCTTGTGTGAACAGTGTGTAAATGTAAAAATTGTATCCATCCTATTTGGTAACATCATTTTTCAATGGTATACTACAAGTGCCAAAGTATGCAAGATGAACACCTATCGAAGTATGGAAATAAGGATGGAGTGCAGACAAGTTCATCAATGCATTTGGAGCTGTCTGTAGATTTGACATAAGTGGAACCAACTTTGAGCAGGTTATCTAGTATGCATGCACGTGCTCATGCTAAATTTGAAGCCTATAGAGTAAACCATGAAGCTGGTGTGATATGTGCACTTAATAAATGTTTTCTGTTGATTTGTGATGGTCAGGTGTGAAAAAGCAGTAACAATTAACCCATTTCACATGCCATTTCAGATTCATCAAGAGCAGGTGAAGGAGAAGGGGCCAATGTCGTTGGGGACACAGCTGGTCACAGTGGTTCTGGACGTGACACCACAGACATCGGGGGACCCAGTGACCAGGAGGATGTGAGGAGTGCCATGGAGGACAGTAGCTCATCATCATCATCTGAATCATCCTCCTGTGGACACTACCGAGTGGTGGAGGACCCCACAGTATTAGTACCATTTTCATCCTTGTCCGCCACCCCCAGTTCCATCGACACCCTCCCTGTTGTCCACCAACCAGCTGTACAGGCCCGCTCCCCTAAGAGGGGAGCCGTCTCCTTCACCGCAGGCACCTCCCCCCAGCCCCTGTTATCCCTGCTGCCATGAGTGAGGAGGCTATTGACTTCCTGAGGACCATCTCCGTGGGTCAGACTGCACTCCTGGGTGCCATCCAGGGGCAGAGCAACCAGCTGACACAGATGGTGACCTGCCTGGAAGGCATTCCCAGTGCAATGTCTGGCCTACAGAGGCCTTTTCAGGCTCTGGCCTCCTCCCTCACGGCAGCCCTCCACCCATCCCAATCTTCCACACCACCTCCTGCCCTTTCCCCATCCAAATTCCCTACTCCCTTGCCTGTCCGATGCACGCGTACACATACGCATGCACACACTTCATCAGACCCAAGCACCACACACAAATACAAAACCATACAAAAAACACAGGCATGCAACCACTCACCAGACACACACACACCCCTCACCACCTCCACCACACCCATATCCCCAGACACCACACCAACACCCACAGTCCCCTCCACAACTACACCAATACCCACAGATACCACACCAACACCCACAGTCCCCTCCACAACCACACCCATACCCGCAGACACCACACCAACACCCACAGTCCATTCCACAACCACACCCGCAGACACCACATCACACCAACACCCACAGTCCCCTCCACAAACACACCCATACCCGCAGACACTGCACCAACACCCACAGTCCCACTCACAAGATCATTCTCGGAGGCCATACACTTCGACCTAGCCTCAGTATCACAAAAATTCCTAGCCTCCCGCAGAAAAGAATCATAGGGCCCGATTACGACTTTGGCGTAACGGCGCCAGCTCAACACCGGCACCGCTGCGCCAAAGCCGCGCAAGGACCGCTGGCAGTATTACAAGTTAAAATTGTGTAACTCGTAATACTGCTGGCGGTCCTTGCCTTTCCCATGGCAGTGCCTGGAAAGCAGGCACCGATTGGGAACAGCAAAAAAGTTCCAGCACGGCATGGACGGTGACGTCCATGCCGTGCTGTAACTTTGAGGGAATACAGAGAAGGGGGCCCAACCTGGGGCACATGTTGTGCCCCCTGAATGTATCCCCATGGCGGGGGTTATGGGGCCCTGTAGGGCCCCCTTTATTCTTGCACTACCAGCCTTTTCACGGCCGGGCTCCGCTGTGCAAGAACTTGTAATATGCTATGCAGGACTGCACCAGTCCCTGCTCAGAAGATTGCGTTGTGGCGCAGCTCCGCCATCGCCAGTGAATGACTGCTCCCTGGCACAGCCGGCAGTTCACTGCCGGTACGACTTTGGATGTCGTAATTAGCACGACAGTGGACCACCACTGCTGCGCCACAGCCAGACTCGTATTCAGCCCCATAGATCTTCGCCACTTTATTTGCAAAGAAAGAGGCAATCTCATTGCAACTCTTATTAGTTGGAAACAAACCGGCAGAGACACGCTCCGAAGATGAAGGAGAGTTAATAATTGAGAATAATTCCTTTGGGGAATTAGTAGAAGTCCCAATTTTATGGGTGTAAAACTCTCTACGAGTACTTCTAATAAGCCTATGGTATTGTTTAAGTGCCTCCTTATAGCTAGCATTACTGTCGGCATTGTAATCATTGCATCAGAAGCACTCCAGACGAATGCAAGACTTCTTTACAGATGCTAAGCTGTCGTTATACCAAGGCGCAGGGAATGAGACCCGCGGTCTCTGCCTCTGGACGAAAGGAGCTACTATATCAAACGCTCCTGTTTTCGATGTCTGACACAGCTGTGTCAACAACTGCCCCCAGAGCGAGGGTTTTAGCTAAAATCTCCTTGGTAAAAGACCCCGGGGTCTTATTAGCAAGAACGGCGTTAAAATTATCGCCGCTTTAGCGGCAGGAAACTGCCGCTAAAGTGGCGATAAGGGGCTTGATAATATGCCCTTGAGAATACCAATAGAAGCCCATGTTGTGCTGTGATCCTGGGCTTCTATTGGAATTCTCAAGGGCATATTATCAAGCCCATTATCGCCGCTTTAGCGGCAGTTTCCTGCCACTAAAGCGGTGATAATTTTAACGCCGTTCTTGCTAATATGCCCCCCCGAGTTAATCTTAGCCCATCCCCTTCATTCTTCTGTCCCGTTTCCTTTACTTAGAGGGACTTGGGGGCATATTATCAAGCGGCAGCGATAATTATCGCTGGCCGCTCTTAGCGAGATTTTTTTTATCGCTGGCAATTATCGCCATGCTATCGCTGTATTAACAACGCATAGCGCAATGGCGATAATTTCCCAGTGATAGCGGTGTTTTCCATGGAACATCGCTGGTTTTCCAGCGATGTTCCATGGAAAATGGCGATAACCTTGCTGATACGACCCTGTGGTCGTATCAGCATAATCCACCCCCATTGTTAGGTATAGGTAAGTCAGCATTTTTGCAGGCGTTAGTTTTAGCGAAAACTGCGGATTTCGCCAAAACTAACGTCTCACAAATGCGTGGGACTCCTTGTTAATATCGCGATGTACATTTTGCGATATTTAACAAGGTAGTCCATCAGGGGTACGCCCAGTGACGCCCACCTTGCATCTCATTAGAGATGCGAAGTTAGGCGTGTTGGAAACGGGCGCTAAGTCAAGGAAACACGTGCTAGCGTGTCGTTGATGATATTGCGATAAAATTATCGCCGCTTTTCGCCCGAAAACGGACGCTAAAGTGGCGATAATTTTATCGCGGCCCCTTGATAATATGCCCCTGAGTTAGATAGCAGGACCTGGAATGGAATAATATAATGATCGGAGCAAGTGACCGGACCCTCCACAGTCAGTGAGGAAAGGTTAGAGAAAATAGGATCTAGAGAGTATGCCCCAGCACGAGTGGGCCCGTGCACCCGCTGGACTAAATGCAAGTTCTCTAAATCCTTCATTAACGTCCTGGCCCCGGTACATGAACTATCTTCAAAGTGAAGATTCAAGTCGCCAAGACCAATCAACCTATTGTTGCGCAGTGAATAAGACGGTATTATATCTAACCCTGGGCAAAGCACTACGCTACGCTCGCGTAGTTTGCGAAGTTTGCGCTACTTCGCACTACGCGAATTGCACGTAGCACAGTGCAAACACATGTAGCGTAGCGTAGCGTAGTGCAGCAGTCATTTTTTGCTTGCTCGTGGTCCTCAACGTCAAGTAGGGCGACCGCGAGCAAGCAAAATGACATCCCGGCGAGACTTTTTCCTCGTTCGCGATCAGCAACATCAAGTAGCCGATCGCGAGCGTGGAAAATAAACCTCCCGGCGAGATTCTCAACGCGGGGAGGTCAGGTTTCTCATTGCGAGTGGTCGCGTATACTCGCGACCGCTCGCGATGAGAAACTACCAGTCCGCGTTGAGAAAGCTACCGCTCGAGTAAAAATCTACTTGAGCGGCAGTAAAAGACAGCTCGCACTGTGCAAGATGCCGTTTTCAATGATTGCACAGTGCGTACAAGCATCCGGCACTGTGCAATCATCGCGAACAGCGCACTACGCAGTTCGCGTAGTGCTACGCGTAGCTTGCGAAGTGCACTTCGCGTAGCTTCGCGTAGCGCTACTTCGCGAACTACGCCCAGGGTTAATTATATCTGCCAGGGCGGAAATAAAACTGGTATCCGGGCCGTGGGGGTTGATAACTTAAAAAGCCTGTTGGAGGGGCACAATTACTCGGTATCGTGAGGGTAGGATACTGCCTCACCCTCAAACAGATCTATATCTATAAACGAGCAGCCCAGGAATTGTTTAAAAATAACCGCAATCCCACCTCCTCTCTGAGAGGCGCGATCCCGCCTATCCCGTAGCCTTCTGCAATTGCATTTAAAATATTCTCCTCACAGAGCCACGCCTCAGGAACAGGGCACCGGCTGCCCCGGAAAATCTCCCTCTTATGCTTGGGTTGCGAGCGACAATTCATTGTCAAACGTCGCACCCTCTGGAATGCCACTACACGTACACATGATGGCCCAACCAGGTGGCCTCTAAGGGAGAAACCGTGTGTGTGTGTGTGTGTGTGTGTGCGCGCGTCTGCGTGTCTTTTCATTACGTTTACGCAAACACAAAAGTACAAAGGGGGCAGGGGCTTATTTACAAGGCTCTTGCGCCACCCGTGCGTCACTTTTAACATGAGAAAAGTGACGCAAAAGTGGCGCAAGGGGCTTGTAAATCTGCTCCAAAGTCTTTATGTGCAAATTTAAAATCCCTAGTACCTATTCACAAAGGTAAATATAAATATTAATTTGTACACTTTTTCCTATTCACCATTACCAGCTCCAATCGTGGGGTGGATTTACGACTGTGAAGTTACTACTGGCATGTGTACAGCCTAAATTTACTTTTCACCTACTTGGTGGACATGTCCGCCTCTGGGGGAGAGACCTCCACATGTGGGTTGGAGCCTTCACCATAGAGATGAGGACACCCAAATGAAGGGAAATAGGCAAATAATATACACAAATCCCACACAGCTGGCACCGAATCACTTCAAAACACAGAAATACAGGTCACACCCTGGGCTTTTTTTGTTCCTCTGGAACTCCATGACCCTGCATCCAACAGAAACAACATTCAGCTTCCAGGATCATACCACTCTCAGGAGGAAGAGAAATGGCGCAGAGGAGGAGCATCCCTTTGTAGTGAAACTTGTGGTAAAACACTAGAAACAACTTCATGGTCTGCCTCCGTCTACCCTCAGTGGAGCACAGTAGGCGGTCCTGTTGTAGGAAGTCACTGACTGTATCAATCCATGCGGGGTGGGGTTGGAGGCCTGCACCACTGGGGACACTATGAAGAAATGGCACTATGAGAGTAAGCGGATGAAGGAGGCGTTCTCTAGGGTTCAGCTGGCACAAGCTATTCCTGGAGGTGCACCAGGATCATGTCTCACTCTCACACCCCTTAAGGAGGCTTTCCTCTCCACAAAGCACCACACTTGTGATATGGGCTGCCTACTGCAGACAACCCTAACATTATGGCAGGTAAGATTTAACCCCCCTTCATGTTTTAATTGTTTATTGTGATATACTTTGTCAAACATAATTACTCTTACACTTGCCTATACATTGGCAGCACAAGAATATCTATCTTAGGCCTTGTGTTAACCATGAGGAGAGGCATATGTGTGAGTGTCATACATTGTATCCAACTCATCACCACACCATCAGCATGAGTGACTTTGGATATCTTACTCTTCTATATATATCCTTCTCTAATCAGCTACAGTCAGAAAATTGCCCGCGGCATCCACACTGTGAGCAACGTGACAGAAGACATCAGGGGACATCCTGCTGGCAGTATGTAGGCCTTCTGCCATTGATTAGGTAAGTCTGTGAACATCTGATCCTTACTAATATAAATCATAATTTTTTTCTATCCCTGCATCTTCTGTATGTTGATTGAAATGTAGATGTTACTTTAAATGACATTTTATTATGGTTTATTGTTTATGTTTCATTTTTCTCTCTACTTTGACATAATTTGTGTCAAATACAACTAGGGGCTACCTTACCAGCTTCAACTTCAGAGACACTGTTTTATCCAGAAAGGAGACATCTGTGGCTGTTGCCAGTGATTTTCCAATATGTCAGGGTGGAGAAATCTGCATATAAAAAGATACGCCTGTCCTATCTTTTTATGTGTGGAGTTCTCCTCGCCAACTGTGGAGTCTTTGCACTCGTAAACTTACGATTAGAATACAGTTTGTAAATACTGAAAAAGTGAAAGCTGACACAAAAGTGTAAGTTTACCTTTGTGGATCAGGCCCTCAATGTATGCTGCCAAAGAGGTCATGACCTTACACAGAATACAATGCAGTTACCATCACTTGTGTTCACTACACTGATTAACTCCCACATATCCCAAGAGATAGCCAACTGAACATCACCTATTGGCCTCATGATCACCTTGAAAACAGTTACAGTGCAATAATCAGGGGGAAGGGAGTGAAACGAAACTATAATGAGCTTCTAAAGCACAACTTCCACCGAAAGGCATATTGGCGCTACAATCAGAAGCAAAATTATCAGCAAGCACCAAAGAATCAGAAGCAAGTGGCAACAGATAAAGACAACGGGGCATATTATCAAGAAACAGCGTTATAATTATCGCCGCTTTAGCGGCAGAAAACTGCCGCTAAAGCGGCGATAATGGGCTTGATAAATTGCCCTTGAGAATTCCAATAGAAGCCCATGTTCTGGTGTCAACATGGGCTTCTATTGGAATTCTCAAGGGCATATTATCAAGCCCATTATCGCTGCTTTAGCGGCAGTTTTCTGCCGCCAAAGCGGCGATAATTTTAACGCCGTTCTTGATAATATGCCCCGCCCCCAACGGTGCATGAGGTACGAAAGTGTCCCTCGACCTCTACTGTGGCTGTTCCGGGTGGAAATTGAGGGAAGGAAGAGGACAAGGGGGAGCTGGTGACTCCAATGGTATAGGCCTGCTCTTTTGATGCCACAAATAGGACTTGATCGCGGTCCGGTCAGGAGGGGCCCCATTGCCTACCTGCTCCTGGCTGGTGGTGTCCAACCTCTCAACCCCCACAGTCTGTTTGACAGTCTCTGCCAGGATTCTTTTGGTGATCAAACACGTTTGTCTCTGTGCAGGTGGTCTCTGCTAGTAGATGGTTCTTCCTTCTCACATGGTTGAAAGCTATCAGGCCACCCATGTAGTTGAGTATCTGGATGTTCACCGCAGATCATGCTGAGTTTGTGGGTAGCCAGCTCTGTCTGCTGTAATGGAATGAGGGGAAAAAAAAGAAGTGTTCACTACTTATGCAGAGATGCATTTTAAGGATAATACTCCCAAAATAGGAGAAAGACTGCCACTGTGTTGACTTTCACTAACGTTTGCTAAGACTATGGTAAAGATCAGAACAATGCCTTGTCTAATTAGAAAAAGCTGTCAGCTATTTAAAAAACTTTTTCACATCAGGCCTTTAATAAAGGACATCTTTTATGATTAGAGACATGTATGTATTAAATAATCATGGAAAACTAAAGTACTTATGAAAAATTACCACTAGCCTGTCACAGAACTGGGTTTTTGTCTGAAAGTTCTTGTTATTAGAATTTTATTTACTAAAAATATTGGAAGGATTAGATCACCTACAAAAATAGTTTCAGGCATTTAACAGAATATTTAAAAAAAAATGCATGTTGAATAGTGAGCTAAAGTTACATAGTGTCAGCTTTACGTACACACATGTTGGCAAAATAGGAATGTTACATAAGTCAAGTATACAAATGTTGTCCAAAATGTAATAATGACAACATATATGAAGCTCAAAAACGTTTCCATTGTAGAAACTTAAGATGATTAGTTTTACAGAGACAAATTAAACATTTAATTGAATATTTAAAAGATAAAAACATGTACTCAGTCTATTCTTAAAACAAGACAACATCTGTTACAGGCAACATTACAATAAAAACATTAGAATGTACACATGACTGGGCTACACTTTCAAAACTCAATTGCACTTATGATAATATACACGTTATAATCACAATTACTAAAAAGCTTCCAGTTGAGTATGGGGGGGCCGACCCTGCTGTTCTACGAACCCTCCTGTGAAGTGGTGTCATCGTTGGGTGCTGCAAGTATGACTGGGAGAACATGCCAATAAGACCTTTATCATGGCCCAGCGCTGAAGGTCCTTCCAGCACATGCAACACTTTTTGCATTGGTGGGTGTAGACACCCACCACACTGCAGAGCATGCCGATGTCTCTCCAAATTTGGGTCCAGGCTGCTGCGCAGCTGGGTCTTTGGACTACCATAATTCTGATGGTAACTTTGGAGAACCCATCACAAAAGATGGTTAATTCTTCCTCAGTTAAGCTGGAGGCCTTCTCTCTTCTTGTCCCTCAGCCATCTTTGGAGTTTTCATCTGCAAAGGAGCAGCAGGATGGAGGAAGAAGCTTTTGTGATGAGAAGATTGCTCAGGATGACAAGAAAATGACAAACTTCCCGGTCCTACATGTGATTTCCAGCTTGTAGAAGTAGGTGAAGATGTCCACCCTGCAAAACAAGGTTTCGGCCCGCATGCGATAATTCCACTCTACATGGGGAAAATTCAAAAACATTGGTGAAAACAATTAATGATAATGGAAGTGGATTGTGATATGATGTACTAACAATTTAAGGTGTTAAATACTTGTGCAAACTATGGGGCATATTCACAAGGACTTATCGCCGAGTTATCGGCACTTTAGCGCAGCAAAAGTGGCGATAGAATTATCGCCCCATTTGCAAGCTGGTGCTAACTGCCCACATCGCCACATATCCAGCGATAGCTGCAGCAAAAAACATCGCCACGGATGACACCGCCAACTAACGCTAATGAGATGCAAAGTAGGCGTTCCCGTGCGAAAACACACGAAAACACCACACCGCGTCATTCACAATGAACAGCCAGATCCGCGATGCAAACCAAAAACAGGCAATAAGCCGCGCTAGCAGCAGTGATCTTACACCTGCTCTCTGCTGGTGTTAAGCAGGACGACTACCTGCACCACAAAAGGGAGCCCAGCCCACAGCCACACCTGAAGAACAACAGATGCCATGGAGCCACTGCTCATGCAGCTTGGAGAACCCAGAGGCCCACAACACCCACCGCCACCACCCCCAGGACCCCAACCCTGGGCCCTCCCCCGGCCCACCCACCCCGGACAAAGACATGCCACAGCAACTTCACAAAATCACGAGATAAGAAAGACCCTGATGTCGCGCACATACAACACCAAACACACATGTGTGGTCATAATAAGGAGAATCAAACATTCAACTGTGAAATTCCCATAACAAAACTTTATTAAGACACAACACAAAACAACAAATATGATTAGTCCTTGCGGATCCACTCCAGACAAACTGGAAGCCACAGCCTGCAAGACAAAATCCGAGATGAGAACCTGTGTCATGCGCACATCAAAGGACAGAGAGAGAGAGAAAGAAAGAAAGGGAGAGTGAGAGGGAGTGAGAGTGAGAGGGAGAGAGAGAGAGAGGGAGAGAGAGACAGCGAAAGGACGAGAGGGCGAGAGACAGCTGCCCCTGCGCACACATGCTGCTGCACCCCAGCCCCTCCCGCCGCCCATTGGACATTGTCCGCCCATGCGCCCCCAGGCCTCACTGCTCACCTTCCGCCACCGGTGTGTCTCCAACCACGTGCCGGTGCATGCTCCGAGCCTGTGACACGCGACCTTGGCAGACTCCACATCACGCGGCCCGCCCAGCGGGCCACTAGGTCCCACACCTGGATCTGGGCCTTGAATTCGGAATGGGGAAGTCCATGACAGTGCACACGTCATCAACGCTGGCTGCGCCCCCGCTCAGCACATCAGGTGGCCCTACCTCAGTGCCCCGTGAGTCACCGACCCGTGGCGGCATGCCCGTGCCGGCCGACGTGCTCCGGGTGCCACTAACCCAGTGCAACGAAAGTCACCTTCCCGTGTCGCATGTGCCGTGCCGCACGCAGTTCGGCTCTGTGCCCCGCAAGTCATGGTCCCCTCATGATTGTGTCACGTGATATGGCAGGCGGGCGCAGCATTGTCCCCTCGGGCATTGTGGAAGATCTGGTCCATGTAGCTCTGTCGTCCCACCATTTATACGTATACGGAGTGGGCTGGGCTTGCGTACGCACGTCCAGCGTAGGGGTGTGAAGTATCACCTCCGGAATCTGGGTGTGGTCCTGTGCTGGGCAGGGCAGGAAATGTACATATGCGTGTGCCTCTGTCGCAGTGTCTGCGCAACACGGGACATGATGTGCAATGTTGCAATGTTGCATGCAGCCGGAGGGAGCACGCGCACGTGGGAATGTACATGGTGCGCAGGTCCGCTCCGGCTCTTGGATCATGCATGCCAACTGCCGTGTGTATCGTTCCTGGTGCGCCATGGGCCTAAGGCCTAGCCTCAATTGCAGCATGTAGACCACATCACATTTCCACATTGCAAGCAGTAGTCAGACTGACATCAGGGATGAATGCTCCATTGTCTCCACACAGGAGGCGGACGGGCATCTGCACCTCCGACCTTGGACACAGCATGCGGCAGAAACCCCCTGTGAGTGATATCATAGCAGATGAAGACGACTCCCACACTTCACACAGCGATGATGAAGGACCAACGTATACACACCCCACACACAGATGCCCTTGCCCGGGGTACTCTTGCATGGAATGGCCTTCACACTTACGTACACAACTACACATACGTCCTAACGTCGCAAGCCCATACGACTCATTGCTCCGAGCTGTGGCTTTTCATCCACATGACCGCCGCAGGTCAGAGGAGTGGCGGTTCTGCGAGTGCCACCACCGCAATGGCCGAACATCATGGGCACGTGCACAACGCCAGTCACGTGGGACTGTACCGTGCCTGAATGCTGCAAATGTTGGGGGCCCTGCCACTTGCAGTGTTGCGCATCAGTTACCGTCTGAGCTTCCGTCTTGCGTACGTCACCTGCGTCCAGCCCTGGTTCCACTGTCGGACATGCATATTCGAGTGGCCCATAGAAGTCTGCCTATCCAATGCAACAGTGGCTGAACTGGATTATGACTTGTGTGTGCGCCCCCTGTTGGCCCACAATCATGAGTGTAACCGTGATTCCCGTTTATGGGATGCCTGGATGTTTGGCATATGTGCTGGCAGTTGGACATGGGAGTTTGCACGATCCTCGTGTGCAGTGGCCACATTGAGGCGCCCCCCTATTGGGCTGTTCTGCGGATTGGTGAGACGGTGTGGATGGAGCACATCTGTCCGGACCAGTTGATGGATTGGCTCGCACTCGTGTTCCTTGAGCTCGACAACGACGTACTCCTGGAACTGATAGCACAGGAAGCTGCGCTCGCTTTCATGGACGACTGACGACGTTCCAGCAGCCACGACTGATGGTAAACCATGGCACAGGTCCCAACACCTTGTTGCATTCTGGTGATGAGTCCACATTTCCCACAACAACAGTGGACATGGCTGCATTCCTATGCTGCCTGTGATTGTCTGATGCCTTGCTCTGCATGTTGTGGCCCTTGTCTTGCCCGTAGTTCCACGCACATGCCAATAAAGTCTGCGCTGCCACACTTGTGTTCAACTGTGATGGGTGTTGGGTAGGATGGCAATTTGTGTGCCTCATTGGGCATTGTCCGTACACAGGGTGGGACTGGATGATGCTTTTCATTTAGGGGTGAGTCCCTATTGGCAGGTCCACCTCTGTGCGCCAGACTTTGTGGTTTGGGATAGTTGCTGGTAAACCTGTGCAGCTCTGTGACGTCACCATTGTGGGTATGGGCTCGGATTTCTTGGCATGTGGGTCACTGTGATCGTTCTGGTCAGTCTGTGTCCGCCCAGGTGGGTGTGGGTGGGTATGCGACGGTAGGTACTGTTGTCACATGTGATGGTGGACACACCTTCAGGCCTGCTACCGACTTTGACATCTTTTCACACAGACCTCTTTCCTACATGGACGTGGGGCTACATTGGGGGGTTGCGAGTTTGTTGTTCATGGGTGATGTGCCCACAGCTCGTTCAGTCCTCCGCAGTCATCTCATTGGACTGCCATTTTTCAATTTGTATTGCCAATGACACGGTGGTGGTGGCGGACAGTTGTTGGTGGTGCTCTGTCCACACCGTGCGGTGGATCCGGTTTTCCTGCGGTGTGGGGCCCCGTCTTCCTCTTCCTCTTCTCCTTGCCCTTCCCAGACCAGGGGTTCCGGGCTGGTCCTCCGTTGTGCTTGTGGGGTTCGAGTTGGCATCAGCACTCGGGCCAGGGGCTTCCATGGTGCTCCGCAGTTCGTTTACTTGTTGGTGTGTTTTTTTGGGTGCTTTTATGGCGCCTGTTCATGCATGGCGCGTGGGTATTGCTGGCCTCCTGCTGGTTATCATGGTTGTTTCATCGCCATTGGGCGCATCGCAGTTTTTTTCGCGTTCGCGTTTGGGTTTTTATCTCCGTCGCGGTAGTTGTTTCGCGGACATTTGACGCGTTATCGTGCGGATATCGCACGGTATTGCCGTGTTGTGAATGCCACGTTAACACGGCATTATTTTCCAGTGATGTGAGAAGTTGCGGTAAGCTATTTTGGCGATGTTTATCGCACGTTCTTGTGAATATACCCCTATATGATTTAACTTTAGTGTTCAAAGGTAAGAGTGATAGAATGATAGCAAAAGGGAAGCGTAAGGTAAAAGGAAATATAGCATAGCATATTTGATTGTGACACTACGGTAGTAAAACAGTGTTATTTCAGGATGGTATAGGTGAATTGTGTACTAGTCCTCCATTCATCATTGACTAGATGCTGCCTGTTAGACCTGTCAGCCCTAGGGTGGTCTTGCCCTGTTTTTTTCCCTTTTGCGCCTCATTTTTGCCACCGTATTTTTACTGGACCTAGGTCTCCGGGCGCCTTGCCACTGCTAACCAGTGCTGAGGTGCAGGTGCTCTCTCACTCAAGATGGCTGCCACAGGCCCCTGCTACAGCAGAGGGGCCTTACACACATACACACTAGTAGCCAGGGTCAGGCTGGGACATAGGGATACAGTATCCATTCCGTCCCCGCCTCTGGGCCACATAGCCAGACATGTAGAAGGTTCCAGAACCTTCCAGGCTGTGGGAGGAGTTATGTTTTGCCGCCTTTAGGAGGGTCACCTGACCTAGGGGTATAAGAGGCTTGGAGGGAAATCTTTTAGTCAGTTGGGGCACCACTGATCCTGGGAGAACCTCTGCCGGAGTACAGGCTTTAGGGCCTAGGGGGGAGACCTACACTACTGCTGCTGACAAGGCTTAGGCACTGCTGTAGTAAGTTAGCTGAGGAACGCCACCACCCACTGACCTTGCCCAGCGTGAGGGGACCCAGGGAACCACCTTCAGCGTGCTGGGAAGTAACATCAAGCACTCCCAGAACCACCAACTCATTCCCCCCCTCATAAGAAGAAACTCCTGACAAGAAACCCTTGACAAGAAACTCATAACAAGAAACTTCTGACAAGAAACTCCTGACAAGAAACTCCTAAGAAGCAACCAATCTGGACCAGCCGCAAGAAACCTTAATTTAGGGAGGCCCGACCGACCAGCAAGGCCTGAAACCTAAACTGCCAGACTGGGGATCACCAGGTAAAGCGCCGTGCCCTGAAGCGCTAGACCTTCACCCCTATCTATTCCTGCCTGCTGCTGGGCTGCCCCCAAGAACCCTTCCAGTCAGCCCTGCCCACAGGCTGCTGGTGCGCCCCGCGCTATGTCTCCACGAGGGAGAAACTGACCCCCCCAAGTCACTGACCTCGTGACTGAATCACCGCCGCGGCCGCCGCCGCGTGAAGAGAAGTGCTGTGGTGAGGGAGGCCCCCCTCGAGGGTGTGTGGTGAGGTGCGCCGTCCGCGCCCTCACCGAAGGAAGTGCTGTGGTGAGGGAGGCCCCCCTCGAGTGAGTGTGGTGAGGTGCGCCGTCCGCGCCCTCACCGAAGCCTCCTAATTGCCCCAGAGATCACCGCCGGGCCCGGGGCCCCACCGCCGAAGTCGCCGCCAAAGGAATCGCCGCCGCGGCCCAAGGGGGCCGCGTGAAGACGCTGCGGCCTAGCGGGACCAGCGAGGCCTCCCGACGCCGTTGCTGGGCAACCGGGGACGCCAGCCACGCCCCCGGGAAGGCCGCGCAGCGATTGGGCGCCGGCTCCCGCCACGCCCCCAGCTCCGACGGAGGCCGAGGAAGAGCTCCGGACCCGCAGAGGGAGACGGGGAGCCGGCCGGAGAGGACTGCCGGCTCCCGCTCCCCTTCCCGCAATCCCGCAATCCCGCAATCCACTTCCTTGATCCCGGGGGCCGGAGGAGGGTGATACCGGCCCCCGCAACGACCTGCAATTCCGGCCAGAAGGCCGAGGCACCCCGACCGGGCCCCGCCCTACAGAACACGGGCCGGCCCGGGAGATCGCCAGTCGCCCTGAAGCGCGACCAACGACCAACATCTCAGGTGAGCCCAGGAGGCCCCTAGGGCCCGCAGAGACGCCACTGTTGGCCGGGGGCCACCATTAACCCTTGAAGTTATCCCTATGAGGCGAGGCCCCGGAGAGGAGTGGGCCTGGCCTGAGTTAACCCCTGAGGGACACAGAAGCCCCAGAATACAGGACATGTTGAGGGGTTCCCCACAGTGTTCATTAATTTAATGATGACGCCTACTGTAATTACTGTCTAGGCCTATGCTTATAACTGCAAAGTCTTTACCTAGAGGGAAGGTGATTAATTGAATTGAGCTGAAGTGTACACCGCCAAGAGTTGAAGTGTTTTATGTTACAGGTGTACTGGAGTTGCGACGCCCACTGTACTGAATGTGGGTGCGCCTAGATTAATACAGGCCCTGTTTGAAATGTAACGTGAAATGCCCTCTTTTAAGTAATTGAATATTCCTGAAGTGAACTGCATGTTTAGACCCATGTTTTTATTAATGCACCTCGTGATCATTATTGGTGCTACGTTTAGGAGATGATTCCTGCGGCCTTTTAGTGGCCTACAATGTTGATGAGCTATGATGCTTTAATAAGAATGTGCACCAGTTGAGTAATGCAATGATTTTAAATGTAGATCTGAAGTAATCTGCCTCATCTGATGCTACCCTGATTTATATAAAAGATCTTGATTTTAAATACACAAGCCTGGTGTGGTGTCATGTTATTGCGTCCGCATTCCTGAGTCAAAGTAAGAGTGTGCTGCACAACTGCCTTACACATTGCCTTCGCGTGCTTTCCCGCCTCGCGCCATGCTACCGTGACGGACTCGGTAACCCCGTTTCCAACACTGCCCAACCACATAAATGCAGCAACCAAACTAGCAACTCAAGTGAAAAATTAGCTAACTAGCTGATCCCACATCTGCCTAACCTAACCTCTGTTCTGTGCCCTACCCTGAATGTGGCCATAGATCAGGGAAAACGTCCTGTCACATGGCGATGTTGTGTACTACACAACAGACTACTTGCACACAGCTTCTGTATTGGCAACATGTCTAAATTGCTACTTAAATATAACAAAGGTGTGTTAAATGATGGCTCGGGTATGTGTGGGTGCGCACCTTATTGTATCTCTGTTGAAGGAGTGGAGTTGGATATTTGAATGGTGCAAGGCGATGAAGAGAGAGAGCGCATACCGGGTGTCACTTAAAACAAAGATGTGTTATGTTTTTAAAATGTGCTTCTATTTTAAATGTACAGCATACATGAAGTGGCGTTAAAAGTGAAGTGTATTTAGAGTGTTGTAGTTAATAAGGAGTAAGCTTGAGATGCCATCCCTAAATGCACATGCAATCTCAGTGTGAAATGTTATTACTTATCTATCCTAATCAACCAAGCAACATGCAAGAGCTGACTTATAGAAGATTTGGCTGTGGTACGTTAATCCAGGTAAGGCAGTGTGCACATCAGTGAAGCAGCCCCTAGCATCGCAGACAGCTTGCACATTGATGCAGTGCCAGGGGTCTCTGTTGCGGAAAAGTTGTGCCCTGTGGTGAAGTGGCTGAAGTGCCTCCTGGGTGCAATCAGTAGCATGACATGAGGGAAGTGAGCAAAGCATATGATTCCCTTGCTGCTCTCTCCCTTTCCTCCAGTGACTTTGGCATGGTGACAAACTGGTGCACTCTTTTGTTGATACATCACATTACCGGATGCAAGCGTATAGTGTTGTCTTTCTGGACCTGAAGCGTTCACTCTAGGGGATTCACCCATTCCATGTCCCATCCTTGATGATGTTGTTTTTTATATGTGTCATTTTGCACATTGTAAAGTGCTCTGTTACCCGCAAGGGTCTTGTTCATGCTATATAAAACTTTATTAATAAATAAATAGAGATATTGTTAAAAGTGAGCCCCTGGAAAGATCCAGTGGCCATGAAGCCAGTATTTTAACATGGGACACTAGGAAAGTGAAGGCAAAATATTGCTTGGTGTGTAAGGCCAGTTCTTATGTGGGCAGCCTGCATGTGATTAGTTGGTGTTGAAATATGTTTCTAATAGAGATGGATGGTGGAATGCAAAGTTTTGACTCCTTGCCCTCTTCCATTACCAGGTGAGATGAGCTCCAAGTTTATAAGCCTTGTTATAACATTTTTAAAAATATTTTATAAATAAAAAATGAAATATTGTAAAAGTAACAAGCTTGAAAAATGTAAATAATTTCCCATTTTTGTATTAGCATGTCCCTCCCCAAACCCCTTCTTCCATTTCCCTAAGCCGCTCCCATTTAGTTATAAGTTTTCTGCATTTTCCTAGCCACTCCCCCTTGTCTTTCCCACGTTCCCACTGCAAAAACATATGCCTATGTGTGCGGGGATCTCTGCATATGTGGAACAGACCTCCGCACAGAAAAGATAGGAGAGGCAGAGACAGAAGTCTCAGGCCACAGGTTTGTTTGTGTGAGTTGCATTATAATACTATTTTACATATTATAAAAATACAGTTTGAGAATTGGACTCCATATGTTCCACTTCAATGTTGAGTCTGGGAGTCGGCCAGCGCGAGTTGTTCTTTGTGTAGTCTGTGTAGGTATGTGTTTGTGAACAAAGAAAATTTGCAAACCCCTTTGTTGGAAATTGAAACTTTACATGTTCCACTGTGCTATTTTGTCAAATGGTGAGTCACCCAGGTGACTTTGGTATGTGTTTTGTGTGTACTATGCTACTATTTGCGAACAGTAGTAATGGTGCAAAGTACATTGTTGTAGGATAAAACTCCATATGTCTCATTCGTAAGATAACTAATTTAGCTGGTTTAGTGCCTGGGTCTAGGACTTTCAAGTCCAATTTAAATCTGTTTGTCAAAGTTTCTTCTAAATTTGAGTTTGCAAACATATAACATTATGTATTCCACTACGCAATCACAAAAAATCTGCACATATTGATAGGTGTCCAAAAACGTTTTGGAAAGTAAACACATTTTGACATGAGCCCTAGACCCTCACATTTTGCTTATATCTCCAAAATGGCTGAACAAATTATCATCTAACTAAGAAAAGGAAGCAAATGACCAAAAAACTCCTGTGTCAGAAACCTTTGGTGGCCATGAATTCAATGAGGTCCAATGAATTGGCAAGTGGAGAATTATTTTGCGACCCCACTCTTTTGGGGCCTGCATTCTACAGGAACCCCATATATATTTATATATATATAACAGTGGCGCTTGCCAATGTGCAGTTATACTTAAGGCCTACTTACCATAGGAAGAGTGCTTTTAGGTTTGGTAATCATTTTGGGGCAGTTTGACGAATATTCATCCACCTCAGCTCCTTCCTCAAAGGTTTCAGGGTGATCCATCCATCAGGGGCTGAGAAAAGAGGGGGAGTCCTAAAATGCAATTTCCCATGCATAGGAATTTTTAAGCAGTGTTACAGTACAAACGGCTGAACAGAATTCCACTAAATTTGGCAGAAAGCTCGATCTTTATCCAGAAAGCGTGCATATGTTGTGATCTGGCATAAACGCATAAAGTAGTTTTTTAAAAATGAAGGTTCAAACTTTATGCATATCTGGATTGTTGGGTTTGTGGGACTCTTGTGAGATTCCAGCGGGCACGCAACTACCAATGTCAAAGTGATTGCATTGGGTGAGGGATCTTTTTTCCCTGTGTGATTTGGTGTCATTCCGTTCAACCATATGGTCTGTAGCATTGTTCAAAAATCTCTAAGGGATTTTCTCGGTCCTCGCTTGACGGATCACCCCAAAACGATATATATATATCGCGTGATGCGATCGAAACGCGTCATGGCAGGCACTATGCCTGAACAGCTTTGGAGTTTATAATTTATGTGTGAATAAATCAAGGCACTGCGAAGAAGGAACATTGGAGTTGTGCATTTCTTGAAGCGTATAAGAGGTCCGTACCTGGAGGTCCCGTTGAGTCACTGACCGGCCAGGAGTTGGTGTTATGTGTGTATATATATATATATATATATATATATATATATATATATATATATATATATATATATATATATATATATATATAAAACTGAACTTTGTGCATGACGCCGGGTGTACCACCTCTTTCCAGCCTTGTGCCCAGCTGTGATCAGTCTCCTAAAGAAACTAAGAAACTCCAAAGAGTCTCTTTCAAGGAAAACTATGGCACTCCTCCACTACAAATTCAAAAGGATATTTGCATCAGTAGGGTGATGGATGGCCGATGCCTTTTGGGCTCAAAACAGACTTTTCTCAAAGCAAGAAGGCAGCCACAATACTTCCGATTTAGAATGTTTACAAAATTGTACAACGCGATCAGCATAGATACAGACTAATGCTAAAGTGTATTAGTGTGTGATAGAAAATAGACTAGGTTACACAGGGTGTTTCATATATGTTGTTTGACAGCGTAGCCACTGTGTGCTTGTTTCCAAAAAAGAATGACTAATGTTTTTTCTAAGTTTTTGTCTGAGTTTTTGTAAGAATTCATCCAAGTGGCATCTTATATGAGAGACGCATAATAATTTGTAGCTAAAATCCATAGGGGCACGTTATGTCCATTTTGTTTTCCAGAATGATCTTTTACAAGCATCTAAATTGTGCACATTTAAAAAAACTATAAATGGGAATACATATTACTTCTAATATTATCCAAAAGTGGGCTAAACGTACCTCCATCGTTCTACCACAATAGGTGCATTTGTTTTCTTGTAACGTTACACATCCATCACCAAAATATACCTAGAAATGCTGCAAAATCATCAATAATAAATATAATAAAAGTGAACAATTGCACAGGGGATGAACAATAACATTAAACAAAGTAGTGAAAGCAATATAGTGAATGACAGAGGAGTGGGGGGGCTATAATTCGTGTTGTATACAAATTATATATCAGCCAAGAAACAATCATCATCTTGTAACATTATCCCAGGAAATCAGCCTATTTAATTATCTTAACTCATTTCGAACCCTCTATAATATGACATGATTCTAGCTTCCTGAGCCGGAGCTCTCTGATGATGCCTCTATTGTTTCTCAACAGAGTATCAATGATAAAGAAAATCAATCAATCACAGTCACAAGTGTGATGTTTATAAAATTGGAAAACGACTGCGTTTGTGTAGCTTTCAAGGGCGTCAATGAGGATTTCGCCGCTCCTCTGAGAACAGCATTTACTGAATTGATTTATGAGGTGACTATGGCTTGGATTTGGAACAAATTCCTGATGGAGTGAAAGTTGGTCTGATACGTTTTAAAATAAGTAGGGCTTCTTGGGCTGATTCCCTGGTGTGGTTGATATGAGAGAACATGGAGAGATTTGAGTCAACGTAGAATCCCAGAGATTTTACCTCTTACATTAATTTGGGTGCGAAGCCTTCAAATTTGAGTTCAACTAACCAACTGATGATGTCAATTTAGGGGAACGTCTCTGCTGAGTAAGATGAATTATGTCATGTCTGGATTTAGCTTCAGGAATGATGGTATACATGTTTACATTTTAGTCAGTGACCTTTTAAGAGAGACGACATTGCTGAAATTTGTAAAGACTACATATAAGCTACGGATCTACTCTCTATCTCATGTGTAAATTTCAAGCTTAAGCTATTCAGTATACTGTAGTCATGAAACAACGCGGCTTGTGTACATTTAATTTTCTGCTGTTAGGATCACCTATTTTGTTTCACCAGCTCATTAGAAGACTTGAATAACTGGGTACAAAGCAGGTGCCCATCGCTGTAACACTAGTTCGGTAAAACATAACATAAGAAAGATGCTATTCTACAGGAAAAAATGTCACATGTTTACATGCCTATTATTATGATCAAAAAAGTTAACGGATTGTGACCTAATAAAGAGATTTTCTTTTAAAACAATCAGTGGGCTGGATTCTAGTGTATAATTAATATACATCAATAGCAACCATCAAATGATTCTGATCCTACAGAAAGTCTTGTATTTTTCTAATAAAAACAGAGCTATTGGTGACTGAAGATGCCAAACTAGATGCAAAAGGCACATAAATGATCAATTTACAAGAAGGTCCTTTCCAAAAGGTTGTATATAGATGGCCTAACATGCCTCCGTGGCGGTCCAGTAGCATTTTATGTATTTTTGCGAGGAAATGTAGTATGGGAGGTTTTAGTGTTCAAGTTTAAAAAACTGAAATTCTTATTAATCTAGGAGACCTTTGCACATCCACTCATCCAACAGTGCACATCCACTCATCCAACAGTGCACATCCACTCATCCAACAGTGCACATCCACTCATCCAACAGTGCACATCCACTCATCCAACAGTGCACATCCACTCATCCAACAGTGCACATCCACTCATCCAACAGTGCACATCCACTCATCCAACAGTGCACATCCACTCATCCAACAATGTATGTAATTCTTTCACTGCTTCTTTACATTTTGTATATTCCCTCCTCTCATAACATTCAAGGCCATCCAGTTTTCTCCAAGCTTCCTTAATGAGTGATTCATAAGAACAATGTTCCCTACTTTACCAGATTGCTGCAACCCATGGGTTAACCCTAACTCCCTTCATTATTTAGTTTTTAGGGGATTTTGATGTTTCTTGTTAGAATTGTTGTTGGTTTGATGTATTGTCATATGTTAATACTGGGTGTGTGGGTGTTTGATAGTGTGTTTGTTTATTTTATGATTTGTGTATCAGCATGGGATGTTGGGCGTAGGAGTTTAGGATTGTGAGTGGGAAGCTGTATGGGGTGCCTTAGTGTCTGTTGGGTGTGAAGGCAAGTGACAATGGATGGAATAGTGGTGGGTGGAATATAATGTTGGCTGTGTAGGTTTATGGTGATAGGTGTGGCTGTTTGAAGGTTGGAGTATGGGTGTCTGGCAGTGGGTTCATGGTCATATGGAATTGTACACAGTATGAACTGTAGTTTTGGTGGTGTACATAAACCAGAGAAACTGAATGAAGCGTTTAGAGCAGGTGTATGGTATATGTGCACTTATCACATTTTGAATGTGAAGTGTGTCTTTATGTACTTTTCCATTCCAATTTCAATGAGGTGGCATTAAGTGTGGAGCAAGTGTGGATGTCAGAAGGCAAGTTGTTTTAGTGATAAGGAGGAAGAGAATGGAGTCTAAAGGCTGCATGTGGTGGTTTAGGTGTGATCAGTATGCTTTGTTGTGAGGAACACAGATTTCTGGCGACAGTGTAGCAGGTCATGATATCAGTGAGCTATTGTAGGAAGCTACCATGAAATACTTGCTTATTGAGGGTCCTGTTTTTAGCGGAGAGGCGCATGGCTTTATGAAGAAAGGAAGTGGTGGGTGTATGACTGGACAAGTTGAATAAGGGCCTGGTTGTGCAATGCAGCACTTTATCTAGTGGGGAAAATAAATACGGTAGGAGACTGACTACCAGACTATTGCTAACTAATTGGAAAGTAATTAGTACCATGGAGGAATGGAATGCAAGGCACAATTGTATTTTTTGGTATGTTCATGATGCTGTGACTTTGATGGTAATGAATTCTTCTGTGTGCATTGGAGGATTGAACAGTTAACCTAGATTGATAGCTGAGGATGCAAAGGCTGTGCAGTCAGAAGTGAAGTGTAATGTGAACAGAGAAAGGTGGAAAATAGAGGTCTTCCATCTTGGAAGACTTCAGCATTAGGGACCAGAGAGCCAGCGAATGTTGAGTTACAGTGAGACAGTCAGAGATGTGTGATCGGAGCTAGTAAGTGAAGGTGAGGAAAGAGGAGAAGATTTGTGTGTTAGCATAGAACTGGTATGAGAAAACAATAGAGGTAAGATGGTGTACAGAGAGAACAGAAGTGGACCTAGAACTGATGCTTGTGGGTATACTCAAAGGAAGGAAGAAGTATTGGTGGGGATCTACTGGAGTCCCACTCGATTGAGAATGAGAGGTCAGATAAGGAAGAGCAAAACTACTGAATAACTATCATTCAATCAGGGGGATTTATAAAGCGCGCTACTCACCCGTGAGGGTCTCAAGGCGCTGGGGGGGGGGGGGGTGCAGCTCCAGTTCAATCGAAGAGCCAGGTCTTGAGGTTCTTCCTGAAGGTGTGGAGGGTGGGGGAACGTCTGATGTTCACAGGGAGCTCGTTCCAGGCTTTGGCTGCGACGTAGGAGAACGCTCTTCCTCCTGCTCTGGTTCTGCGGATGCAGGGGGTCTCTGCGAGGGCAAGGTCAGCGGAGCGAAGGTTCCTCTTGGGTACGTGGAAGGAGACTCTCTCGTTGAGGTATTTGGGTCCGATGTTGTGGAGGGATTTGTAGGCGTGGGTGAGCAGTTTGAAGGTAGCTCTCTTCTCGACGGGTAGCCAGTGGAGGTGACGTAGGTGTTGGGTCATGTGTTCGTGCCGTGGGGTTCCGAGGACGAGTCTGGCTGCAGAGTTCTGGATGGTCTGTAGCCTGTGTAGGAGAGTTCTGTTGATTTCGGCGTAGAGGGCGTTGCCGTAGTCCAATCTGCTGGTTATGAGTGCGTGGGTGACGGATTTTCTGCATTCTGGGGGTATCCATTTGAAGGTTTTGCGGAGGATCCGAAGGCAGTTGAAGCTGGTGGGGGCGATGGAGTTGATCTGGCGGGTCATGGTGAGGGAGGAGTCGAGGATGATGCAGAGGTTCCGTGCGTGGTCTGTCGGGGTGGGCGGACTCCCGAGGGAGGAGGGCCACCAGGTGTTGTCCCAGGCAGAGGTGGAGGGTCCGAGGATGAGGACCTCGGTCTTCTCCGAGTTGAGCTTCAGGCACCTGCTTTTCATCCAGGCGGCTATGTCTCTCATTCCTTCCTGGAAACAGAGCCTGGTGTCTTCGGGTTTCTTCGTGAGGGAGAGGATGAACTATGTTGTTGATACCAATGTTTTATAGGGAATAGAGTAGTGTGGGGACCCACAAGGAGAAAAGCTGCAGGTATGTCAACAATGAGGACAGATAAAAGATGATTATGATGAGCAGAGGAGATGATGGTTAGCAACATTGGAAACTGCTGTTGAATGAAGGGCATTCAAGACAGATTGGAAGGAATTGAGGAGGTTATGGGTCAAAAGATATATAGTTGTAGATTGAAAATTAGGTACTCCAAGAGCAGATCCATTGCAATGAAACCATTACTACACAATGCACATATACAACGCATTTTTACAACAAAATGACATTTACAACGGAAGACACTACAACTTAGTACAGTAAATGAGGATAAATAATGGAGGAATCTGAAATACAGTACTCTATATAGCAGGTAAGCTTTACATATGTATCTGAAAATAGAATTAGCTTAAATATTTTTCAAATGGGCGATTAGAGGTTCACATCAATAATAATTATAATTATTGATTATAAATTGTAATTAAATAGTTTTAAATGTATTTTAAAAGAGGGTTTGAGAGGATTAACCATTCTTATAGTTCCCCATGCATTGGAGTCTCAGACCATCGCACCACCGCAGAGGGATCGCGGATCCCAGATGGTTGCGGCAGTCCAACTGTCAGAGTCATAATACGACGGTCGGGCTGCCGGTAGCCGCACCACCACCGCTGCACAGACCGCCAAATTCGGAATTAGGCTCAAAGTTATGAAAGTAAAGATTTCCTGTGAATGCCTATGTAGGGAGAGAATATTAATAAGGAGGCAAGAGAGCGAGGAAGTATTATCCATTAGATTTTGATAGCAGAGGATAAAGTGGGAGGCAGTATCACTGTAGAGTTGGGCAGTAGAAGAAGGGAATAGGAGTATAATAGAGGAGATGGGGAGTGGAAAGCAATATTGAGTGAGTAGATCAAAAGCAAGTTTACTTTGTCAGGAGAGGGACCGGCTGCAAGGCTGGCGCTGGACACAGTCAGGACCTGAATGGGCACGAATGGGCCTGTCTTTGATGCGCCTTCAGTATTGCAGCTGTCCACATGCTGAGCATGTCCACTACATGTCCACTGCAGTAGTTATGTAAAATCATCCCCATTGGAGCAGTTGCACATGGACAACCGCTCCAACAAGGGAGTGAATGAAATAAAAGAAATCTAAATGGGAGGGCCCTTCAGTATAGCAGCGGGGCACCTGCTGTGCATGTCCACTGCGTGTCCGCTGCAGCAGTTCTGTAAAATTCCCCTTGCACATTTGTATGTCAGAGCGAGTGCGCGTGGACAGCTGCACCGACAAGGGAATGAATGAAATAAAAGAAAACAAAAAGTGAGGCCAAAAAAAGAGGTCTAACAGAAGCCCACCAATCCTGAGTGCAGGGATACTTGTCTCTCCCTCATACGTACTGGGAAATCAAAGCCAACTAAAATAACAGTGAGGAAGTTTAAAATCAATAAATTAAAAGAAACAGGGCAGTCTCCAAAGTGCACTGCACTGATAGCTAATATCACAAATTAAAATAAGAAACAGGGACATGGACCGGGCAACCCCCACAAAATCATTCAGATGGCCAAGGGGGTGTCGGATGTGGATAACTGCATGATCGCACAGGGCTTACAGGACTAACTTCCACTTGAAATACAGATTCATGAGGCCGCCCAGATGAAACACCCATCCAGGTGACTCAGTGCTTGGTAGTTGGCCAAGAATGAGCTCAGGAAGTAACTACAGGAAGAAATGCCCCACTACTTTCAGAAAAACACATAGTCAATTGATTCTCCATTATCCTTTGGGAGGCATATAAGGCAGTGATGGGAAAGCATTATCATTAGAATCTCACATTTAAAAAAAATCTTTGGCTGACACATTCATCCATGGAAAAGCAACAGTGTTAAAGTTATAGGATAAGTAGTAGGAGGAGGACTTAGACTGGATTTTCCTAACCCTCTCACTTGCAAAACTGAAGCTAAAAAGATGAGGCTGGCAGTAAGCTACTATACTGGCAGCTGAACCACAGAAAGAAAGAAAGCTAGACGAGTTAGTAGCTCCTTTACAGAGAGTGGGGAGCACATAGTGCAGCCAACTGAGATTGCTTGAGAGTTTTTTTGGGTTCTACCAGACTATATGGTCCAAGGGAGCTCTGTCCGGATGTCCTGACCAAATGGTTTCCCAGCTGAATTTTTCAAGGGGAATGCAATGATTGCTGGCTTTGTTTTGAGCCACAAGGGAAGAGAAAGGTTCTCAAAAGACCTACATGAGGAGACCATCACAGTCATCTTAAAACTTGATCCCGCATACAGGACAAAATTCCTCATCAATGTTGAGGTCAAGTATTAGCAAAAGTGCTTTTTAACAACACATTTAACATAGTAGGAGATTTAAGTCATCTGGAACAGAGCAGCTTCCTTCCCATGGTGCCCTATGTCTTGCTGAACTATCCCATCAGGATCCCCATCATTCTTCAAAAGCATCACTGTGTTGGTGAGAGCATTCATCTGGCAAAACACAACTCCGAGGGGTGCAATGGGGAATTGCTATAAATACAACTACATGGGGGATTAGTCATGGCCCATTTCACTTTATATTATCATGCCTTGCAACTCTGTTAGCAATGAATGGCTCTACAAGGTGAACAGCCCTTTCCCACATTGAGTGGGTGAGTAAACTCATGGCAAAAAACCCTTTATCGATAGGCAATGAGTTCTCCCTTTTGGAACATGGGACAAACACAGACCTAGGACCTGATTTAGATCTTGGCGAAACTGGTACCGCCGTTTCTATTTCAGCAGTCTTCCTGCCCGCCGGCTTGGCGGTCCGTCCGCTGTATTTAGATGTTGGTTGGTCCTTGGAGCGAAGACCGTCACAGTCCCGCTGCCTCCGCCAGAATTCTGCTCCCACGACGACGGCGTCAGAGCCAGAAGCGGCTGTCGAAGGGAAACCCGCCAAGATTCCTGCCATCCTTGGTGGTAGACCTGCCAAGATCTAAATCAGGCTCTAAGTCATGTGCAGATCTCCGAGAGAAATTCAGCCTACTGTATACACAGTTCTAGCCATACCTGCAACTCAGACAAGTTTGAACCCCATATCTGACCAACGTGGAAGAGATACTGCTCTTTAATTCTCTGGAGGTCAAACTGAGGATGTCAAAGGGATTGAAGGTCCAGAAAATCCCTTGTTATAAATATGCCTGATCCATTGGGCATGCTGTGGCAGACAAGGGAGCTGGACCTGGCTTTGTTAGAGAACAGAGACTGGACTTCTGCTCTTAGGGTACCAAGTGAGACAGCTATATTGGCTGAATATCATTAATACATTTAAATATCGGCACAGGATATACTATACTCCCAAGTGATTATGCCACATGGACAGAGATCCTCTCCAAACCTAACTCAGGTGCCAGATCGAGGAGGTTGCTTCCTTTACACAGTTGGTCATGCAGAATTAGTTGTCTCTTTTGGGTAGGATTAGCAGAGGTACTGGGCAAAGTCCTAGGCTGGCTCGTAGAACTTATACCAGGGCTAGCAATGCTAAACAATTCTGAAAATGGGCGCTACGCCTGGGAAGAGAAGGATCTACTGGGTTTGGCCTGGTAATGGCAAAACGAGACATCGTACAACACTAGAGGAATAGTACATCTCCATCTTCAAGAATTACTTGATGGAAGCCTGGGTTAGATTTATGCCGCCTCTGGAACTAACCATGTACAAAGCTAGAGGCTGCCCCCAAAAACTTCATAAATTATGGCTAAAATGGATTTGATAGAGGGCAGTGTGGGAGAAGAAGAAAGAAGGTCTAGGGGTGCAGAGTAACCATTCATGCGATGAACTGTTTTCTACCTGTTGCGGGTTATGCTGTGATACAGCATTTATCTCTGTTGTATATTTTGATGAAATGGAAATAACACTTGCCCTTATATTTAAAAAAGGGAGTTACGTGAGTTCTTAATTATACATTGAATCAAGGGAGTAGCCAGAAAATTAAAATCCCCCCACTTAAAACATACTTCTAATCAGACTGAGCATGTGAAGCAATTAAATGCGACCCTCCTAATAAGAGTTCCTTTCACCGTCCTTCCATCTACTGATCCTCACCTTTCTTCCTTCTTTCCTTTCATGTCTTCTTCCTTCCTTTCACCCTTCCTTTCTCCTTCTGTTCTTTTTTTGCCTTTGTTTCCCTTTCCCATCTTTTTCCTCTCCTCCTTATTTTTTCTTTAATATTTTTCTATCAAGCTCATTGTTTTCCAATGTGTTCCTCTCTCTGTGTTTTCCACTATTTAAAGCCTGATTACGAGTTTCAGGGTCCGACCGTCTGAAGACTGCGGCCGTTAGAAGACCGCAGTGCTGGCATCCGACGCAGTATTACAAGCTGACCGCGAGGCCCGCAGTGTGACTGCGGAGGTGGGCAGTGTATTTCCATATATATCGATGATTGGGTGTACGTTTCGACTGCATGTGTTGAATGCACACATATGCATGATACATATGGAAAAATACCACCTACCCATTGCCGGAGTCCGACCCATATATGGGCAGTCCCGGCAATTAGTATACAGTATAAAGAGCACTTACCTGTGCATCGCAGCAGATGGGGTCATATTCCTTGGGGTAAAAATGCTTTTCATTATGTGTTTCCTTCCCTGTTCATGCCAGCTGAAAGCTCGCAACCCTCTCTCATGGTATTTCCTATCAATGCTATTTATCAATATTTTGTCTGCAGACATAAGAAGCCCATACAAAACTAATTTATGCTTATGTGGACCCAGTGCACCAGCTTATCAGGACCAGTGGGAGCCCCCGCTTAAGCTGCTAAAGTGGGGATTCCCTACACCCCTGCATTCAATTCTTGCACTGAAAGTATGTAGTAAAATTGGGTCATTAGCAATGCGGTAGGCGGTGTTAGAAAACATTTTAGTATGATATATTTATAAATGTATTATAAATTTAATCATTTAGAAAATCAAAATCAAAACGGATTCTTTTTTATAAAACTATGGGGCATATTAGAAACGATTTGCAATAATTATCGCAAAGCGCGCTTAGCGCTGTTTTTTTCATCGCCGGCTATCGCTGGATTTCATCGCCGAGATAGCGCGTTATTAGCAACGCTTATCTCCAAGGCGATAAAAAATCCAGCGATAGCGGCGAAATGCGAGAATATCGCAGGAAATCCTGCGATAAAACACCAGCGATAGGGGAATCCTTGATGATAGGCCATGGTGGACTTAGCCTCACAATCCACCTCCCATTGAGAAAATAGGTAAGTCAAGTTTTTAGCAGGTGTTAAATTCCAGCGATAATCGCGGTTAGCGCGACTTTTTTTATCGCTTCACGGGCATTGATAATAGGGGGAAGTTGTGTTTGCGACTGTTTGCAGTTGCTTTTAGTTGGGAACGCCTACTTTGCATGTCATTAGCGATAATTATCGCTGACATGCAAAGCGGCAACAAAACGGCCGCTATCGCCATTAAGCTGTCGCTAACAGCGACAGCTTGCTAATAGGGCGATAAAAATATCGCCGCTTTATCGGCAAAAAGTGCCGCTAAAGTGGCGATACTGCCCTTGATAATATGCCCCTATGAGTTTATATTTAAACATAACTATTTATTTTTTTAAATACATAACTTTTTTTGCTCCAGTAAAAATTAGATTGAATTAGTAATTTTGAAAACCTTTATAGCACCATTTTAAGTACATAACAAAATGTAAAAAAATAACATTATTATACAATTTTTTAAAATTATTTTGAGAAAAATTGCTGAAAATAATTTTGCCTTGAACGCACTTCTGTAAACGAAAGTTAGAAATTTTGAAATATTATGAAGTTAGATTCAGGCAACCAACACATTTAAAAAATGTGTATTTTTCAAATGTGCTTCCACACGCATATTTTAATATTCTCTCTTGGTTACCATTTAATACATTACCATTTTTAAAGAATTTTTCTAAATTATTTTTTACGCAATTAATCTGCCAATTCTTGTCTATACAAATGTGAATGGAAAGTCTCGTTTCTGTTGTTTCCGGGGTTCAGCAGGAAGAGCATCATAACAGAAGGTTTTAGTCAACTTGTTCAAGATAAGTCTTTGGGGTCGATTACGATGGCGGGCGGACAAAGTCCGCCCGCCATCGCATTGGCAAAAGGGACCGCCCGCCATAGGTGCGGTGGTCCCGCTATACAAATTAGGATGCGCCCGTCACACTGGCGGGCGCATCCCGTATTTTCACATTGCGACGGGCGGTGCTGCAAGCAGCACCCGCCGCAATGTAAAAATACATGTTGTGCATTTGAATGTACAACGTGACAGGCACCGTGCGGTGCCTGCCACCTTGTACATGCAAATGCAGGGGGGTACCATAGGTACCCCCCACGTGCAGCCTCCCACCCCCTGGGGGCCCGCAACGGGCCCCCAAAGGCATTCTCCGCCTGTCTTTTTGCGGCGGGATCACCGCCGCAAAAGACATGCATCGTAATGCCCACGGCGGTGCCTGCACGGCACCGCTGACATTGCCCCATTGTACTGTGTCCCGCAAGGCGGGCGGAAAAGGACCGCCTTGCGGGACCACGGCGTATGGTCTTTCCGTCCGCCGCGGTACCATTCCCATTCCCACCGCCATCCTAATTTGGCAGTGGGAATATTCAGGTTGATGGCGGGTGGCCCGCCCGCCATCGTAATCAGCCCCTTTGTTCTTGTACTCTTTAGTTGTAAATGTTAAGATGATTTAAAGTGCTTATTGTTGGTGGCTCTGGTATATTCTTTTTCATCTGTAATTGAAGACCATTGTTCTGAAGATGGTGCTGATTAGTGATTTGTTTCAACTCTAGAAGAACGGAGGTTTAACCTTTGGTTTTTTCTTTCAAAAAGACGTCATTTTAAAGGGACTTTTTTTTAAAAACGACTCTTCCTTTTAGGGCTTGGAGGAATTTCTTAGGATTTCTTGGAGCTTTGCAATATTTTTAGCTTTTTCTGGAGCATTTCTTGGTCTTTTTCTAAATGTCTGGGGCTTTTAACTGTGTTTCATTGAGCATTTCCTGGACTTCTGAATTAAATGTTTCGGGTTTTCAGTGGTATTTCCTGGAGTTTTGTATATGGCTTCTGCATCAGATTTAATGAAAGTATAGCTTGGATAGCTGGATGTTGGATGGTATTCACTGGATTTTTAAACTAGATCAACACAGTAGGTTTTCAAGAATATAATTTAAAATCTGATATTCAATGGTGGAAGTGTGTGCAAGTTATTTTTGTATTTAGTAATGTAATGAAAAAAACAACATTTTCCACATTTTCTAAACCAGAAAATGATCCAAACTATTTTCGTCTTGTCAGTAGCTGTGCTGGATTTTCGATTGCTTTTCTTCCACATTTAAGGTATAAATTGCCTGGAAATATTTGAGCCTATCTCATCAAACTGTTTTTTTTTTTAGATTTTCCAGAGGTAATACAGTTCCTACAGTCGAAGCAAAGGAGTTATGCCGTCCTTCAACGGTATAATTACTAGGGCTCCCAGTTTTATGTTATTTATTTTTTTGACATTTCCATCCGTGTTTATCCGTATTTTTATTTGACCATTCCATTGGTATTTATCCATATTCATTTTGTGTTTTGAGAATAAGTGGAGTCGTAAAATGGTATATTTCCACATTTATTGACGAACTCATACATCGATACCAGTCTTGTTTTACCAAACAAAGCAGCCAAATATAATAAAACCCTACAACCACAGGTAAATATTAACATTATATACAAATAAATGTTAATATATGCCTGTATTTAAGGAAATTCCATCCTATTTTTTAACTCCCTATGCAGTCTATCTACCCAGCTGTTGGCCTGGAATTCATGAAGGACACCAAGGAGAGTCAATCAAAGGAAGCACATTTGTCTGTATTTTTCCACTTATAAAACAGACATGAAACAGATTGTTTTCTGTCTGTATTTTTCTGTAAAAACTGGGAGCCTGAATTATTACTCTTTGCCTACCTTCTAAATCAGGTCATGTTGTAATTCCACTGTTATTTTGAAGTGTGGTGTCTTTCTGCAACCCACTCTGTTTACATGATCTATCCATGTGCCCATGATTAGTTTCAGAAGTCAGTCAATTTTCTTTATTTTCTACGTAATAATCTCTTTGTCGCTGTGTGTTATAATGTTCTTCTACTTGGGGGCCGATTTCGATTTCGGCCGGAAGGGCACCGAACGATGGTCGGAGCCCTTCCGACCGAATCGGAACGTGCCGGCCGGATTCCTTTCCGACCGAGCCATTCCGATGGGCTCGGTCGGAAAGGAATCCGACTCGGATTACCGGATGGCTTCCGACGGGCTCGGAGAGCCCGTCCGCCGTCCGGAAATCCTTCAGTACTCCCCCGGCCGCCTCTTCACGACCGAGGGAGTTCGATGGCAGTTTTTCACTGCCTTTTCGTGCCGGTCTTTCCGGCACGAAAAGGCAGTCGGAAACTGTCTTTGGGGGCCCCCAGTAGGGCCCCCATGTGTGCGAGGCCGCCGAATGGCGACCTGGGGGCACCTATGGTGCCCCTCTGTTGATCCCTGCACCCGGTGGCAGGCACCTTGGGGTGCCAGCCACAGGGTGCAGGGATGAACTGCACCCCTGCTTTTCACAATGCAAGCATGCATTCCGCTCGGAATGCATGCTCCCATTGTGACATTTCTCGAGCCAAGAAAATGCAGATGAGGACCTGGCCCCAGAGAGCATGTATCCTTCACTGAAGATGTTCAAAGTGTACAGCTCAAACAAAGCTCCTAGGAAGGCTGAAGATGTTTCTACCCAAATAACTGTCTGTGCTTCATTTCAACACCCTTTTCTGAATAATATGATAGGATCAGACCTGGTGATGAATGATATAAAAAGCAAAAATCTGCATATGAATTCTGTTACACGCTAAAATCTGTCACACATTATAAATCACAATAATACATATGTATAAGCAATTGGTGTGTTATCACCTATAAAAATCACAATATATTATATGTATATGTGCAATTAATACTAAATAAAGCACAAGTTTCTAAATGAAAAATGTGTACTCAAAGATATGAATATATGAAATGCAATGAGGATACATAAGTAGGAAATGCTTCAGAATAATAGATCAACAACTTTGAAAATATATATGTACTTAAAGCAATGCCCATTGATAAATGAAAATACTATGCAAAAGCCTTGTGCCTATTTTAACTATGCAGCATGGAACAAAAACCAAAATGTAATCCAAAAGGGACCAATGAAGCAAAAAAGTTGCCTTAAGGCGGCTAAACAGGCAAACAGCAGAAGCTATTGATCATCTTTCGCTTGTTTAATGAGTTTATTTAATTATGAAACTAATGGAAACATTTTAATCTGCAATGTTGAAGACAATTGATAGTTGGAGACGATGTTCAACAACTTTCACCTGCAATAGGAAAGTTGTAAACGCTGGAACTAGTTGTAGTAATACTGTCTCACCAACTGTGGGTGATGATAATGCCACAATGTGATGGAAGATTGAAGTTGTAGAATCTGCAGACAAGTATGACATCAAAGATGGAGTCAGTAGCTGCAGCAATTGGAGAAGTCGTTCAAGGATGCACCTGAATATGGTGAGATTGGCAGTCCACACACGCCAGCTGTGAGGAAGCAGCTTTGATGTCATGCAGATTTCTAGAGAGTACTTTCACCCGGGAGGGTATCCTGGCACTGATGATGATGGGCAATTGTATTGCCAAACACCTTACTCTCTGATCAGTTGAGTCAGTTCCCAGCAATCGACATGAAGCACAGCTTGTTGTTCCAACAGAATGTTCAAGATGACAGTTTGAAAACAGTTCAAGCATTGAAATATGGGTCTCACATGGGGAGGTTGACGTTTGCGAAAGCACCTATTCCAGTGTGAACTCAGGTTAGGAAGCTGCTCTCTTCCCAGATAGAAAGCAATAGCCTTGCTGTACTGCCATTCGGTTCATGTGTCTCTGCTCATTTTGATCTTCATTGCTTCAGCAGAACAAATATAAAAAATGCAAACCCTAAGATGAGTATGGCTATTACTATTCCACCGAACAGGCTTCAAAACAAAGAATCAAAAAGGCATGAATAGTCCAAAAACAGATTTAAAGCAAGGCGGTAAGCCAGATACAATAGTTTTAAAAACATGCACGATTCCGGTGGTGTCCACAGCTTGGAACACAATGAGCAGTAAACCAGCAAAGTGAGGCAGAAACTGAGGGGCATATTTACAAGCCCCTAACGCCACCAGAGCGCCACTTTTTTGGACGCTCTGGTGGCTTTGCGCCATTCCCCATATTTACAAGGTGGCGCTAAGCCACTTAACGTGGCTTAACGCCACCTTGTAAACATGCTCCTTACTGGCAGTAAGTGGCAAAGGGGCGGGCAATGGGTGTTGGTGTAGGTGTTCCACCACAACACCCATTGCTTTTTGACACTGTCCCAGATTTGCAAGGCTGGGGCAGTGCCAAAAACTAAGGCCAGGTAATACCTGGTCTTAGAATGGTGATACGAGGAGAAATTATGAATGTCTCCTAGTTTTGTGCTCTTTCCATGTGTGCTGCATTCTGCAGCACACATAGAAAAAGCAAATCACCAGTATTTATTGTTTATGTACAGGAAGGTGTCTTTTCCTGCACATAAACAATCACCCCTGCAGCGCAGGCACCCTTGCAACATGGCGCAAGGGTGCCTGCGCTGTCGCTAGGCAGCTTTTTTAGCGCAGGCACTAGGGGAAACGCAGGTGTGCGTCGTATTTTTGTAAATATGGCACATCCCAGTGTTTTGAAAATCTCAGAGCGCGGTGTTGCCAAATTTAGTGTAACACCGTGCTCCGGCCTTTTCTTGTAAATATCCTCCCTAAGTTTGCAAAAGTTGATGAATTCCAGGAGAATAGGCTGCTGAAGAGCTAATGTTTCCACCACAGAGATCAAAGGGGCCTCTTTTTGAGTCAGAATACCTATTAGCTTATTTAATCTATTAAGGCATTTAATCAAGTCAATTTTCAGCAAAGAAATACTACCAACACCTTTTCACTAGAGATGGATAACTTGTTATTCCAAAACATTTGACTGCTTTCTGGACAGTCAAAAGTCACAAAGGCTTGAGCTCACCATCAACGGGAATTTTGTTTATTTGGATCTACTGAAACACTTGGGAGTAGGAATGGGACTCCTGGACCCAGGAGGGTAGAGAGGTCCTATCGTATATGAAAAATAAGGGGATACATACTTCCTAATATCTATGAAATGACCTGTGTGGTATCCTCCTCTTGAAGGTGGCAGTAAGGTAAGGAAGGAAAATAAGTTACACCTCTGCTCCACCACACTCCGTGGCGGGAAAAAAAGAAAGCCTTTTTTATACAACCCTCACCCACTCTAATAGTGGCATGCTTCATCATCGGGTCCACCCCGACTCCTAAAGGTCAGGGTTGGCTCGACCGTATTCCAGGGAGCTCTTTGAAGACGTTTTAGTTTTTTGGGGGTCTGTATACTATTAGATAAAATTCCTCATCCACCCCAAGGTATTACTTTATTAGTGGGGGGAATGGGAAGAATAAAACTGTAAATACACAGGGCAAACAGGATGTTGTTGTCCTATGACCCTGGTGTTAAAACGCTGACATGCTTCTGCCCTACACTATTGGCCTAACAGATCCTGGGCAATCCTCAGTGCGAAGAAAGTGAAGTGGTTCCCCCAGTGGCGCACAACTGTAAAGGGTTTACAGGTAATGTGTGGCATGCAAAGGTAAGCTTTTGCATGCAGGTAAAAATTGGTGTACTTGCCATTTTGGAAGTGCCTGTGAAAATAAAGAATACCAGTTTTTTAGACATTATCTGTATTGCGTGTATCAGCTTTGTAGGCATGCTTATAACCTTCTCTTATCCGAATTCTGTTGTAGACTGCCAACATAGACATTTGTTGCTCTCCTAAACTTCAGGTGGCACATTTTTGCATTAGCATAGTTTTTAATGTTCTGCACTTTTGTCGCGAACATGTTGACAGCAGTACCTCAGCTCGGTGCTGCTAATCAAACGCCTACATTTTAGACTAATCTCTGTCTTCGGCACGCCAAGTGTGCTGGGAAATCATTGTGAAATACAGTCATTCCTGTGAATTAGAAGTAAACTATACTCATCAAGGGGTGCTCAGGGTAGGCCCTGTAGTCATGCTCTAATATACATATAATAGAGGAGAGAAATGTAAGGTAAGCATTGCTCGATGTAGCGTGTTTAGAAGAAAAAGTGCCACAACAGGAGCTCAGCAGGGTCAAAAGTGGCACGTAAGCCATTTACTCACAACATCAAGGGTCCCTGCCCTCAGCGAAACTGTTTGGAGCACCGCTCTCCATGGTTGGTGGGCTTTGACTGTTCCAGGTGCCAGTTAAATCACATGGGGGCTCCCGCCAGCTGAGATCATTCTTGAGGTCATGTGACCTGTGAATCGTTGCCGTGGGGCACTGCACGCGCTCTTGCATTATTGTCAACAGCTGTGACCAGCTTGTGAACTTCACGCTAGGAGGTCGGGAGGGGCGTATCTCATGGGTGGGGATACAATCGTCTCTCCCAACGTCCAGGTGCAGGGAGACGCCTATGGTCACGTGCGGTCTTATGAGCGGGTTTTTGAAGTACCGCATCAGAGGCCGATTCTGTGTTTGTTTGTTCATACCTGAATTGCATGATGGGACTCGTAGTCCCTTCGCCTGCTTTAAAAAAAAATGTTTATTCTATATGGTTACGAATGCTTGAGTGCTGAATTGTTCGCATGTAGTTGTCAGAAACCCTGGTGGGGAAGGGAAGTATATATATATATATATATATATTATCTACTGGCAGCCGCCAGTAGATAGTTATAGTTAGGACCACGTTTCCATAGGAAAAGCATTTTTTGATGTGCTTATAACTTTGGCGTCGTTTGATGAATCTTTACGAAATTTTCCAAAAAGTTCCTCTTTTCAGGTTAGCTCCTATCCTAAAAGTTTGGGGGGATTCATCAAGGGGGGCTAAGAAAAAGGGGGGTCCCAAAACGTGTTTTCTCCATGCAATTTCCATAGGAAACTTTAGACAAGGCTACAGGTCAAACTGCTGAACGGAATAACACCAAATTTGGCAGAGAGAAAGGTCTTGGTCCAGAAAGCACGCTTTTGTTTAAATGGGGGTAAATCCGTTGAGTAGTTTTAGAGAAATATCAAATTTTCCAGATATCGATATTTAAGAATTCTGACATCTGATTGGCTGAGGCATTACGAGCACGAGCTTGCGGCTGATTGGCTGCGAACTGTTGAAACTAGGAAGTGTTGGCAGCCATTTTGTGGTTCAGTCCGTCAGCTCACAACTCTCCCTCTACAAGGCATCAGGTCCGTAGTTCTACCTCTGCGAGGCAACACTACAAATATACCGCAGCTCTGTGTGTGCGAGATACCCCTTTCACGGTCCCTCTCCCCACATCACCAGCTCGCGGCTATGCCTTTAGAAGCCAGTCCGTCGCCTCGCAGCTCTGCGACTGCGAGCTGTCAGCCATTTTGTGACTCAGTCCGTCAGTCCGTCAGCTCGCATCGCTCCCTCTAAAAGGCATCGGATCTGTAATTCTACCTCTGCGAGGCAATACTGAAAATATCCCACAGGTCTGTCTGTGCGAGATACTCCTTTTACGCTCCCTCTCCCCACATCATCAGCTCGCGGCTATGCCTTTAGAAGCCAGTCCGTCGGCTCGCAGCTCTGTGTCTGCGAGCCATCGGGCCCGCAGCTCTACCTCTGTGAGCCACCTAGTTAGCTCGTAGCTGTGTCTGTGCTTGCAGGCCCGTCGGCCCGTTACTCTCCCTCTGCGAGTTAGCCCGTCGGGTTGCAGCTCGGAGGGCTCGCAGCTGTATGTCTGCAAGCCAGCCCGTTAACTCATAGCTGTGTCTCAGCTAGCAGGCCTGTTGGCCCGTTGGTCTCCCTCTGTGAGTCAGACCACAGCTCTCCCTCTGCGAGCCAGTATGGTGCTGTGCTTTTGCGAGCCAACGGCTCGTAGGTCTCCCTCTGCGAGCTGAGCCTACGGGCCGCAGCTCTTCCTCTGCGAGCCTGCCCGCAGGTGTCCCTCTGCTAGCCGAACCGCAGCGGACACTCTGCGAGCCGAAATTGGGAATATAAGGCGGCTCTAAAAAGAGCCCTTGTTATTAGTTGGAGCTACATATAAGTGTGGATGCACAGCTTCAGGTTAATCAGGAAAACTCGGTTTCCCTCATCTGTGAAGTGTAGTCCATCACTTCTGTAGATATCAGCCATATCAAAACGTATGTTGTTGTTGTAGATCGACCCCATTCTATGGTCTCTGAGGTATGCAGACACAGCTGTGTTGACATTCTTCCTAGATTTTTCAATCTTATGACAAAATTGGTTTGACCATTTCCACTTCTGTCTTTTGCATATATTGGAATATACAAAGACAGTTTGAGGCTAAAGTAACATCAATTGTCCAAAGGTGTCCTTCATAAGCATTTCCAAACCTACCCCAGTCAATGTGCCTAGGTCGTTACCACCACAGTGCACAATCATGAGATCAGGGTGTTGGAGATGCAAACAGGTTTTAACCAAAGGGAGCAATTGGTGCCACTTCAATCCTCTCTGTGCAAACCATTTAATGTGCACATTTTGTAAACCTAGGTCTAAGTCAATACGTCTCTGTTCTGCATACCTCTTGCACCAGAAAACATAGCTATGTCCTACAATCCACACTAGCATTTTGAAGGTATGGCTAGAAGATATGGATAAATGTCTGTAGCTCATGCAGTCCGTTCGTAGAATGAGAGATATGTTTAAGCATGGGGAACTACTTTCTTTTCACATACAAAACGTTAACCGATTGGGAGATGAAATGTATTGTGTCCTAAAAAGTAGGGTGTATTTTAGTTTTGATGAAAAGCATCTTTGTGATTGGTTAATAAAAAAGCAGTTTATACGTGGAGTACATATTACAGGATGAAATTTGCTCAGCTCAACCACAGCTGCTAATTGTATTTGGAAGGTGCAGTTCAAACTTGAAAGAATGGTGAACTTTTGACCTGCACGTGTCGTTAAATGTTGGAGAAAATGTTGCAAAAAAATATATCGGTAGGTTTAAAAAAATGATGAACTATGATGAACTTTTAACCTGCACATGTCGTACAATGTTCTAGAAAGTCTTTTCACCTGTATGTGTCCTTAAAAAAACTGTTTATATGGAAAGTTCAAAAATAAGCAATAAAGAGAGGTTTTGAAATCTAAAACAAATAAGGAACTATTCTGATTTGTTCTTTACATGGATTTATGTGTGGAGCAACAGGGAAATTGTGCCATTACTGGTTCCATTCTTGATGAAAGTGGTGCATTACAGGTACTGTGTGACAAGAAAAGAATTGCATGCGTTTGTGACATTTGAAATCTGCATACCAACTAAGAAGGTAAATTAGAAATTAAGAAGGTGTGTTATGTGCGGGGTGTATCCCTTTGGCAAGCTCCGCCTCTGTGAGCCAGACATTGTTTTTGCATAGGTGCTGGACGACATCTGATGCCGACCCATCACCTACGCAGTCTGATGTGTCTGGGGAACACAGCCATGCAGCCATCACCCCGCCACACACACCAGACACAGAACCCGTATGAGGGGAGTTTTGTACCACATTGCCTTCATTGCTGATGTTCTGTGATTGATATGTGTGTGGGCTGCATTGTGGGGGCATTGCCTGTGCACGGATGGCGATGCACACACACATGTTGGTATGTGGAGCCAGGTGCCCGTGCGGCCTTGGGCTGCTTGTGCTATCTCACTCCGTCTCTCTCCCTCGCTCTCTCCCGCCCTGTCATAGCAAACTTGTGAAAGCGATGGGTGCGCGGCTCTCAGCGCGGCACTCGAGTACTTCTTAAGTCTTTCAAACACCGAGGGGTATATTCTCAAGGACAAATCGCCGAGTTAACAGCACTTTATCGCAAACAAAATAGTGATACATTTAACGCACCATTCACAAGCTGGAGCAAACAGCCCATATCACCAGTTTACCGGCGATAGCAGCCTCAAAAAGCATCGTCACGGATGAGTCCGGCAAATATTGCTAATGAGATGTAGAGTAGGCGTTCTCGTGCAAAAAGCAGCAAACACATCACTTCGCAAGTGTCTCAACCACCAGCAAGATCGTCGAAGAGAGTACAAAACAGGCGATAAGGTGCGTTAGTAGCAGAAAGTTTACACCTTCTCTGAGCTGGTGTAACGTCGGACTACAACCTGCAAAATGAAAGGGAGCCCACCCAGAGCCATACGTGAATGACAACAGATGCAATGGAGCCAACGATCATGCAGCTCAGACACCCAACACTGCTCCGATACCCCCCGCCACCAGCCCCTTGTCTGCCATCTCCCCCTCACCTCCCCCCCACACAAACAAATGTGACAGCAACGTTAGGAAATCTGGAACATAACAAATTGGCTGATGTCGCACAATTATAGTAAAGAAGATGCATGTGAGGTTGGACAAATAAGAATCTCAGTCATCTATGAATTTACATATAAAACATTTTATTTAAACAAAACAACAAAATAAAAGTAGGTACAGGTATGGCGTCTCATCCCTCGACAATTTGTGAATCACAGCCTGCAAGACAAAAAGAAAGATAAGATTGTGCGTCATGCGTCCATGAAAGGAGAGAGAGAGAGAAAGAGAGAAAGAGTGAGAGAGAGGAAGAGACAGAGAAAGAAAGAGTGAGACAGAGAGGAAGACAGAGAAAGAGAGAAAGAGTGAGAGAGGAAGAGATAGAGAAAGAGAGAAAGAGTGAGATACAAGGAAGTGAGAGAGAAAGAGAGAAACAGTGTGAGAGAGAGGTAGAGAGAGAGAGAAAGAATGAGAGAGAGAGGAAGAGACATAGAAAGAGAGAAAGAGTGTGAGAGAGAGAAAGGAAGAGATACAGAGTGAGAGAGAGTGAAAGAGTGTGAGTGACAGAAAGGAAGAGATGGAGAGGGAGAGTGAGTGTTGACACTGTGGAGAAAATCCTTACAGCTCACCTTTCTGCCACCGGTGTGTCTCCAACCACGTGCCGGGACATAGTGGAGTCTTGAAGTTTAGTCATCTGAAACATAGTATAGAATCAATAATGGCAGAGTACATACAACTGCACACGCCTAATTCTCTGTTTCGCCCCTGCGCACCCAGGCTGCTGCCCCCCATCGACTCCCGCCACCCAGAGGTGTCTGCCCGCGTCTGCGCACCTAGGCTGCTGTATCCCATCCACTCCCACTGCCCAGAGGTGTCTGCCCGCTGCTGTGCACCCAGGCTGGTGCACCCCATCCAGTCCCACTGCCCGGAGGTGACTGCCCATTCCTGCACACCCAGAGTGCTGCATCCCATCCACTCCCACTGCCTAGAGGTGTCTGCCCGCTCCTGTGCACCCAGGCTGCTGCACCCCATCCACTTCCACTGCTCGGAGGTGTCTGCCCGCTCTTGTGCACCCAGGGTGCTGCACACTATCCACTCCCACCGCCCAGAGGTGACTGCTCGCTGCTGCGGAAACAAGGCTCTCTGCTCACCTTCCGCCACCGGCGTGTGTCGAAGAGGGTCCACCACGTGCTGAAGCAACCTCCTCAGGCGCAAGTTGCGTACACGCGGTCAAGCCGAGCTCACAATTCAGAGCAGGTGTTGATTGCAGGAGCCAAGCATCATCGCAGGCTGCACACGCGCTCAGCTCTGGTGGCACTAACTCAGTGGAACTGAAGTCATCGCCTCGTGGCGGGAGGTCCGAGTCGGGGGGGTCGTCAATCTGTGAATCACAGCCTGCTAGACAAAAAGCAAGATAAGATTGTGCGTCATGCGTCCATCAAAGGAGAGAGAGAGAGGAAGAGAGAAAGAAAGAAAGAAAGAAAGAGTGAGAGGTAGACAGAGAGAAAGAGAGAAAGAGTGAGAGAGAGAGGAAGAGAGAGAGAAACAGTGAGCGAGGAAGAGAGAGAGAAAGAGAGAAACAGTGTGACAAAGAGGAAGAGAGAAACAGAGGAAGAGTGAGAGAGAGAGAAAGAGAGAGAGAGGTAGCGAGAGAAAGAAAAAAACAGTGTGAGAGAGAGGAAGAGATAGAGTGAGAGAGAGAGGAAGGGAGAGAGAAAGAGTGTGAGGGAGAGAAAGGAAGAGATGGAGAGGGACAGTGAGTGCCGACACTGTGGACAAAACCCTCCCAGCTCACCTTTCCGTCACCGGTGTGTCTCCAACCACGTGCCGGGACATAGTGGAGCCCTCAAGCTTAGTCATCTGAAACGTAGTATGGAATCAGTAATGGCAGAGTACATACAACTGCACACGCCTAATTCTCTGTCCCACCTTTGTGCATCCAGGCTGCTGCACCCCATCCACTTCCACTGCCCAGAGGTGTCTGCCCGCTGTTGCGCACCCAGGCTGCTGCACCCCATCCACTCCCACTGCCGGGAGGTGACTGTCCGCCGCTGCGCACCCAGGCTGCTGCACCCCATCCACTCCCACTGCCCGGAGGTGACTGCCCGCCGCTGCACTAATAAGCCTCTCTGCTCACCTTTCGCAACTTGCGTGTAGATAATGGCGTGTCATCCCTCAACAATTTGTGAATCACAGCCTGCAAGACAAAAAGAAAGATAAGATTGTGCGTCATGCGTCCATGAAAGGAGAAAGAGAGAGAAAGAGAGAAAGAGTGAGAGAGAGGAAGAGACAGAGAAAGAAAGAGTGAGACAGAGAGGAAGACAGAGAAAGAGAGAAAGAGTGAGAGAGAGAGGAAGAGATAGAGAAAGAGTGAGATACAAGGAAGTGAGAGAGAAAGAGAGAAACAGTGTGAGAGAGAGGTAGAGAGAGAGAGAAAGAGAGAGAGAGAGGAAGAGAGAGAGAAAGAAAGAATGAGAGAGAGAGGAAGAGACATAGAAAGAGAGAAAGAGTGTGAGAGAGAGAAAAGAAGAGATACAGAGTGAGAGAGAGAGAAAGAGTGTGAGTGACAGAAAGGAAGAGATGGAGAGGGAGAGTGAGTGTTGACACTGTGGAGAAAATCCTTACAGCTCTCCTTTCTGCCACCGGTGTGTCTCCAATCACGTGCCGGGACATAGTGGAGTCTTGAAGTTTAGTCATCTGAAACATAGTATAGAATCAGTAATGGCAGAGTACATACAACTGCACACGCCTAATTCTCTGTTTCACCCCTGCGCACCCAGGCTGCTGCACCCCATCGACTCCCACCGCCCAGAGGTGTCTGCCCGCCTCTGCGCACCTAGGCTGCTGCATCCCATCCACTCCCACTGCCTAGAGGTGTCTGCCCGCTCCTGTGCACCCAGGCTGCTGCACCCCATCCACTTCCACTGCTCGGAGGTGTCTGCCCGCTCTTGTGCACCCAGGGTGCTGCACACTATCCACTCCCACCGCCCAGAGGTGACTGCTCGCTGCTGCGGAAACAAGGCTCTCTGCTCACCTGCCGCCACCGGCGTGTGTCGAGGAGGGTCCACCACGTGCTGAAGCAACCTCCTCAGGCGCAAGTTGCGTACACGCGGTCAAGCCGAGCTCACAATTCAGAGCAGGTGTTGATTGCAGGATGGCCACGCATCATCGCAGGCTGCACACGCGCTCAGCTCTGGTGGCACTAACTCAGTGGAACTGAAGTCATCGCCTCGTGGCGGGAGGTCCGAGTCGGGGGGGTCGTCAATCTGTGAATCACAGCCTGCTAGACAAAAAGCAAGATAAGATTGTGTGTCATGCGTCCATCAAAGGAGAGAGAGAGAGAAAGAGAGAGAGAAAGAAAGAAAGAGTGAGAGGTAGACAGAGAGAAAGAGAGAAAGAGTGAGAGAGAGAGGAAGAGAGAGAGAAACAGTGAGAGAGAGGAAGAGAGAGAGAAAGAGAGAAACAGTGTGACAAAGAGGAAGAGAGAAACAGAGGAAGAGTGAGAGAGAGAGAAAGAGAGAGAGAGGTAGCGAGAGAAAGAAAAAAACAGTGTGAGAGAGAGAGGAAGAGATAGAGTGAGAGAGAGAGGAAGGGAGAGAGAAAGAGTGTGAGGGAGAGAAAAGAAGAGATGGAGAGGGACAGTGAGTGCCGACACTGTGGACAAAACCCTCCCAGCTCACCTTTCCGTCACCGGTGTGTCTCCAACCACGTGCCGGGACATAGTGGAGCCCTCAAGCTTAGTCATCTGAAACATAGTATGGAATCAGTAATGGCAGAGTACATACAACTGCACACACCTAATTCTCTGTCCCACCTTTGTGCATCCAGGCTGCTGCACCCCATCCACTTCCACTGCCCAGAGGTGTCTGCTCGCCGTTGCGCACCCAGGCTGCTGCACCCCATCCACTTCCACTGCCCAGAGGTGTCTGCCCGCTGTTGCGCACCCAGGCTGCTGCACCCCATCCACTCCCACTGCCGGGAGGTGACAGTCCGCCGCTGCGCACCCAGGCTGCTGCACCCCATCCACTCCCACTGCCCGGAGGTGACTGCCCGCCGCTGCACTAATAAGCCTCTCTGCTCACCTTTCGCAACTTGCGTGTACATAATGGCGTGTCATCGCTCGACAATTTGTGAATCACAGCCTGCAAGACAAAAAGAAAGATAAGATTGTGCGTCATGCGTCCATGAAAGGAGAGAGAGAGAGAAAGAGAGAAAGAGTGAGAGAGAGGAAGAGACAGAGAAAGAAAGAGTGAGACAGAGAGGAAGACAGAGAAAGAGAGAAAGAGAGAGGAAGAGATAGAGAAAGAGAGAAAGAGTGAGATACAAGGAAGTGAGAGAGAAAGAGAGAAACAGTGTGAGAGAGAGGTAGAGAGAGAGAGAAAGAGAGAGAGAGAGGAAGAGAGAGAGAAAGAAAGAATGAGAGAGAGAGGAAGAGACATAGAAAGAGAGAAAGAGTGTGAGAGAGAGAAAGGAAGAGATACAGAGTGAGAGAGAGAGAAAGAGTGTGAGTGACAGAAAGGAAGAGATGGAGAGGGAGAGTGAGTGTTGACACTGTGGAGAAATTCCTTACAGCTCTCCTTTCTGCCACCGGTGTCTCTCCAATCAAGTGCCGGGACATAGTGGAGTCTTGAAGTTTAGTCATCTGAAACATAGTATAGAATCAGTAATGGCAGAGTACATACAACTGCACACGCCTAATTCTCTGTTTCGCCCCTGCGCACCCAGGCTGCTGCACCCCATCGACTCCCGCTGCCCAGAGGTGTCTGCCCGCCTCTGCGCACCAAGGCTGCTGTATCCCATCCACTCCCACTGCCCAGAGGTGTCTGCCCGCTGCTGTGCACCCAGGCTGGTGCACCCCATCCAGTCCCACTGTCCGGAGGTGACTGCCCATTCCTGCGCACCCAGAGTGCTGCATCCCATCCACTCCCACTGCCTAGAGGTGTCTGCCCGCTCCTGTGCACCCAGGCTGCTGCACCCCATCCACTTCCACTGCTCGGAGGTGTCTGCCCGCTCTTGTGCACCCAGGGTGCTGCACACTATCCACTCCCACCGCCCAGAGGTGACTGCTCGCTGCTGCGGAAACAAGGCTCTCTGCTCACCTTCCGCCACCGGTGTGTGTCGAAGAGGGTCCACCACGTGCTGAAGCAACCTCCTCAGGTGCAAGTTGCGTACACGCGGTCAAGCCGAGCTCACAATTCAGAGCGGGTGTTGATTGCAGGGTGTCCACGCATCATCGCAGGCTGCACACGCGCTCAGCTCTGGTGGCACTAACTCAGTGGAACTGAAGTCATCGCCTCGTGGCGGGAGGTCCGTGTCTGGGGGGGTCGTCAATCTGTGAATCACAGCCTGCTAGACAAAATTCAAGATAAGATTGTGCGTCATGCGTCCATCAAAGGAGAGAGAGAAAGAAAGAAAGAGTGAGAGGTAGACAGAGAGAAAGAGAGAAAGAGAGAGAGAGAGAGGAAGAGAGAGAGAAACAGTGAGAGAGAGGAAGAGAGAGAGAAACAGTGTGAGAAAGAGGAAGAGAGAAACAGAGGAAGAGTGAGAGAGAGAGAAAGAGAGAGGTAGAGAGAGAAAGAAAAAAACAGTGTGAGAGAGAGGAAGAGATATTATTATTATTATTATTATTTGCATTTATAGAGCGCACGGCTACCTCCAACGGAGGTGTCCCGGCGCTAGAGAAACAGCAAAAAGTTCAAGCCATGGAGCAAGTCGGGGGATTACGGGCGGTTAAATAACCACGCCTTGAGTGTTTTCCTAAACAATTTTTCTGACTTAGCCTTCCTAATATATATAGGCATTGTATTCCAAAGGACAGCTGCTTTCACTGAAAAGGAACAGCCTCCAGTTCTCGATTTTTTAAAACGGGGGGTGACCAGCAGTTCATGTTGATTAGACCTAAGGACTCTGGTCTGGGAATATTTTTGTATTCTCTTTTTTAATAGATAGAGTGAGAGAGAGAGGAAGGGAGAGAGAAAGAGTGTGAGGGAGAGAAAGGAAGAGATGGAGAGGGACAGTGAGTGCTGACACTGTGGACAAAACCCTCCCAGCTCACCTTTCCGTCACCGGTGTGTCTCCAACCCGTACCGGGACATAGTGGAGCCCTCAAGCTTAGTCATCTGAAACGTAGTATGGAATCAGTAATGGCAGAGTACATACAACTGCACATGCCTAATTCTCTGTCCCGCCTTTGTGCATCCAGGCTGCTGCACCCCATCCACTTCCACTGCCCAGAGGTGTCTGCTCGCCGCTGTGCACCCAGGCTGCTGCACCCCATCCACTTCCGCTGCCCAGAGGTGTCTGCCCGCTGTTGCGCACCCAGGCTGCTGCACCCCATCCACTCCCACTGCCCGGAGGTGACTGTCCGCCGCAGCGCACCCAGGCTGCTGCACCCCATCCACTCCCACTGCCCGGAGGTGACTGCCCCTCCGCTGCACTAACAAGCCTCTCTGCTCACCTTTCGCAACTTGCGTGTAGAAAAGAGGGCCTACTTTGTGCCGCTGCAAGCCCAAAGCCCTGGGCCCGCGGACAAGCACCCTGCATGTCATGCAGCCCCTCTCCGCAGGTCACCAGGTCTCTCAATTGGTGCTGGGTCTTGATTTCGCCATGGCAGAGGACATACCAGTGCACCGGGCTTTTCATCGCAGGCTGCACACCCGCTCAGCCCTTGCGGTGCCACTAACTCTGTTACCAGCGAGGCGACGCCACGTGGCGGAAGGCCTGCGCTGTCTGATGGCTCAGGCCTACACTGCGGTCCAGCAGGGCACACAAAACCTGAGCTGTCCAGGCCGGCGGGACGGGCCATCACCGCAGGCTGCACACCCGCTCAGCAGTTACGGTACCCGTACCTCAGTGGACCGAAAGTCACCGTCCCGTGCCGGTGTGCCTGTGCCGGCCGCAGTGTATCCGGTGCGAGCAACTCTGAAATGGCGTCGAGCAAGTGCGCCCGGTCTTTTTTATTGGCAGGGTCACGTGTCTTGTGACGTGTGTGCTGGATGGGTGTGGTGTGGGTGTATACTAGCCATGAGGGAGTGGCTGTGGCGTACTGACAACTACGGTGTGACCAGCAGATCAGTGTAATGAAAATCTGGGCCATGTAGCGTTGTTGTCCTTCCCTGTAAGCGTAAGCAGAGTGGGCTGGCCTGGTGTATGCCAGTCCTGTGTGAGGCTGTGAAGAATGACTCCGGAGCTATGGGCGTGGCTCCGTCCTGGTCTGTATGAGGAATCAACTGATGCAGGTGTCCCTGTTGTAGTGCTGACGTCACCCGGGTCGCAAGCGCCAATGTGTCACTCTGTGAGCCAAGTCCCACATCATGGCCAACATGGAAGGTACGGGGAATCACTGACCCTACATTCATCCATAGTTCCACACATGAAAGATGGTGGACATGACACATCTGTGTGGATATGAATGTTTATTGCACATTCAGTGGAGTGTTGCAGCTGTAGCAATACAGGGCCATGGAAAGTTTAAGTTTGAGTTTTTGGCACATGGAGGGCAGCCAATTAGAGCCAAGCTTGTGTTCGGGGTTAGGCTGCGCCAACATATGTACTTATAGAATTACTCCGCCAATCCCTAAGCACTTATAAATTCACTATACACTCTCCTTGCAATACTGTAATGATCTAGTCTCTACGTACGTACTTGTACAATGACCGAGAGAAAGTTACATAACCGAAGTTTTCCCCACTGCCAGAGTAACATGGTTGCATACGCTGTTTACAGCACAATGTAATGTGGTAGGGCCCAGAGGCGGCATCTTGCATACATAATGAACACACGGACACAGATAGATAGTGGAACTGGGTATGGGCACGTGCGCTCGACTCATTTTTATTACCAGGGTCACATGTCCAGTGACGTCTGTGCTGGACGTCACTGGACGAGTGTAAGCCAGCCCTTCGGGAATGGTTGGTGCTGGCAACAAGTACAACAGTAATCATTGGATCAGACACATAGATTCAATCATAAAGGGTCAATGATTTGTGCTGCACTAAGGTAGGGGCAACAGATGTGAAATAATACATAGAAGATTGTATCGTAAAGGGTCCATGACTTGTGGTACACTGAGGTAGGGGCAGCAGATGTGAAATTATACCGAAAACATTGTATCATAAAGGGTCCATGAGTTGTGCTGCACTGAGATAGGGGCATGAGAAACATTCAGCGTGTGCGCAGCCAGCGATGATGCGTGGTGCGGGCGAGCCGCACTGGGAGCAATGTCTGTTGCCTACTGGACTGAGTCATCTGCAATCGCGACTCAATGTGAATTGTGAGCCCTGCTATCCGCAGTGTAGATCGAAGGCAGTAGTCAGCACAGACATCGAAGAATGCTTTTAGTCACTTCCTGTTTACAAAATTCGAGGACATAGAGTACAATTCTGTCTGCAATAAATAAATCATGTCTCAAGTTAAATTGTGAGCTCTGCTAACCGCAGTGTAGGTGTATGGAACAAAAGATGAAACATTTATGGAATACACTGTCGAAATATGTAGGTTTCAGGGACGTTATAGTTAGTTGCCTACTGGACTCTGAAATTAATGAATGAAGACTGAATTTGAATTGTGAGCCCTGCTGAGCACAGTGTAGGCCGGAGGCAGCAGTCAGGAAGGGCCTACAGCCATGTGGCGTTGACTTGAGCTGCATACAGTTAGTGGTACGTGTGGCGCTCAGCGCCTGCGCAGCCAGTGATGATGCAATGTCTCTTCCCTACTGGACTGCGTCATCTGCAATCGCGACTCGATCTGAATTGTGAGCCCTGCTGACCACAGTGTAGGCCAGAGGCAGTGGTCAGGAAGAGTCCACAGCCACGTGGCGTTCACTTGAGCTGCATAGAGTTAGTGGTAGGTGTGGCACTCAGCATGTGCGCACCCAGCGATGATGCAATGTGTCTTGCCTACTGGACTGCGTCATCTGCAATCGCGACTCGATCTGAATTGTGAGCCCTGCTGACCGCAGTGTAGATCGAAGGCAGTAGTCAGCACAGACATCAAGGAATGCTTTTGTCACTTCCTCTTGACAAAATTCGAGGACATAGAGTACAATTCTGTCTGCAATTAATAAATCAAGACTGAATTCAAATTGTGAGCTCTGCTGTCCGCAGTGTAGACTGCCATTCAGTGTTCCTTTGGACTTGCAAGATGAAGTTGGTCATTGTACTAAAGCTATAACTGATATAAAACAAGTTCTTGAAGCAAGGATACTAAAAGGATATTATGTAGGTTTTAGGGACGTAATACTTAGTTGCCTACTGGACTCTGCAATTAATGAATCAAGAGTCAATTTTAAATGTGAGCCCTGATGACCGCAGTGTAGGCCGGAGGCAGCGGTCAGCAAGGGCCCACAGCCACGTGGCGTTGAGTTGAGCTGTACAGTTAGTGTCACCTGAAGCAACCAGCGTGTGTGGAGCCTGCGATGATGTGTGGTCCGGGCGGGCCGCACTGGTAGCAATGTCTTTTGCTTAATGAATTCTGTCTTAATAAGTCCACGTGGCGTTGACTTGTGGTGCACTGAGTTATTGGCACCTGAAGCACTCAGCGTGTGCGCAGCCTGCGATGATGCGTGGTCCGGCCGGGCCACACTGGTTGCAATGTCATTTGTCTAATGAATTCTGCCTTAATAAGGCTACGTGGCGATGGCTTGTGGTGCACTGAGTTAGTGGCACCTGAAGCACTCAGCGTGTGCGCAGCCTGCGATGATGCGTGGTCCGGGCGGGCCGCACTGGGAGCAATGTCTCCTGCCTACTGGACTGCGTCATCTGCAATCGGGACTCGATCTGAATTGTGAGCCCTGCTGTCCGCAGTGTAGATCGAAGGCAGTAGTCTGTACAGACATAAGTCTGTGGTGCTCTGCTGCTGGGTTCACAGGGGGCCTGTGTCGAGGAGGCCGGCGGTCACGGCGGAGGCCTCGTGGCAGGGTGAGGGCTGCCGCCCTGGCATACGTTTTGGCCTTCCCACAAGTGAATCACGCCCAGAGCCCCAGACTATTTATTCATACTCCTACGCTGGAGTGGGGTACATTGGACCAGCCCACTCCGCTTCTGCTTCCAGGGGGGGACAACACAGCTACATGACCAAGATCTTCCCCACTGCCTGAGGTAACATGGTTGCGTCTATTGTCCACAACACTACAAGTACCAGCAGTATATGTCCATAATGCACTACCCTATTTCTCATCCTGTGCCTCTATCCATATCTTTAATCTGCATATACTTACCTCCTTTATGTATCTATATACTTTCAATGTATTTATGGATCTATATATTTATCACTTTCTTCTAATTTAGCATTTCCAAGGCACTACCCTAGTTCTCAGCCTATACTTATCTCAATATATCTTCTAGCCCAACCTTCTGACTCATCTCAAACTTCTTTCTACTACTCTTTCCAATGCACTACCCTATCTCTCATCCTATACATCTATCAATATATCCTCTACATCCACACTCATTTATCCCAAACCCCATACCACTACTATGACCACCAAAATAACCCTTTCTAGACTCTCGCCTACTCTACCCTCCTTGCATCATCGGACACCTCTTTTACTATACCGATGCCCTAAAACAAACCTTTCTAAACTCTTCCCTGACTCCTCCCCTCAAACCCCCTTCTCCCCTCCTACTGCTAAGACCTATAAAAAAAAAAATAAAAAAAAATCCTTCACTCTTTTATCCCTCCACTATCCTTTTCAATCAGAATTAACAGTCTAACATATTCAATTTTCAACTATACTAATTCACCACTAATCCTTTATGGGTTCCAGAGTAGCGTGCTACTCGCCAATAAAGCGTCTCAACACCCCATCAGGGTTACAAGCGCTATATAAATGCAAACCTTTTTCCCTTTCTACCCTCCCCAACCCTTCTCAATCCAAATAACTGACTAACATATCCACCACTAAAATTACTTTCATGTTTCACCATAATAATTCAACACTAATACTTCTGGGTTCCAGAGTAGCGTGCTACTTGCGCTTCAAAACCCCATCAGGGGTAGCAAGCGCTATATAAATACAAACCTCTTTCCCTCTTCTATCCCGCCACCTACCCTTCTCTACCCAAATAACTGAATAACATGTCCACTAATCAAAGTTACTTCATTTTTTACTAGACTAATGTTCAACACTAATCCTTAATGGGTTCCGGAGTGGCGTGCTACTCGCCAGAAAAGCGCTTCAACACTCATCAGGGGTAACAAGTGCTATATGAATGCAAACCTTTCTTCCCTTTTATCCCTCCGCTATCCTTCTCACTCCAAATAACTGACTAATATCCACCACTGAAACTACTTTCATATTTTCACCATATTAATTCACCACTAATCCTTGATGGGCTTCCAGAGTAGCATGCTTCAACACCCCATCAGGGGTAACCAGCGCTATATAAATACAAACCTTTTTTTCCTCCTCTATCCTTCTGCTATCATTCCAAATCCAAATAACTGCCTAACCTATCCATCACTTAAAATGTACTTGCATGTTTCACTATACTAATTCAACACTAATCCTCTATGGGTCCCGGAGTAGCGTGCTACTCGCCGAAAAAGCGCTTCGACGCCTCGTCAGGGGTAGTAAGCGCTATATAAATGCAATTACAATACAATACAATACAATATGGAGAGGTTTGTGCTCTGCATAGTGAGGTCTGTCCACCACATCACCGCTACACTTGGTATTGTGTGCATTTTTATTGATGGGTGACTTGCGTCCTTCACACATACTTGGTTGCCACATCTCCCAAAATTCAGCTATTGTGTGGCTGGGGGACCATGCCGTTTTTGGAAGGTCCACTGTCCTGTTCTGCGCTGCCTCGGTGGTAGTAGGGAGGGGGGTGGTCCGGGGGGGGAGGTCCTGAGGGTGATGGCAGTGGATGTTGTGGCCTTCTTGGGTGTCGGAGCTGCATGGTCAGTAGCTCTATGACATGTGTTGGTCTTTAGATGTGGTTATGGGCTGGGCTCCCTTTCACACTGTAGGTAGTTGTCCTGCTTTACACCAGTAAAAGGCAGATGTTAAATTCTTACTGCTAACGCAGCTTATCGCCTGTTTTTGGATCGCACCCCAGATTTGGCTGCTCGTTGAAAATATCGGGAAGTGGTGTTTTCGTGTTCTTTTTGCACTGGAACGCCAACTCTGCATATTATTAGCGTTAGTTGTCGCTCTCATTTGTGGCGAATTTTTTTGCGGAAGCTATTGTTGGAAAACTGGCGATATCGGCTGTTTTCACTAGGTTGAGAATGGAATGATAATTTAAAATCACTGAAAAAACCATAGGTTTAATGAACATTATAATTATAAATTAGCATTTAAAAAACGTTTGAAATTCACTGAAAAAACCATAGGTTTCAGGCACGTTAGAGTTAGAAATTAGCATTTAAAAAACCTTAGAAATTCACTGAAAAAACCATAGGTTTCAGGAACGTTATAGTTAGAAATTAGCATTTAAAAAACCTTTGAAATTCACTGAAAAAACCATAGGTTTCAGGGACGTTATAGTTAGGGGGACATTTCACTCGTACAAAACCATAGAAATTCCACCGTTATAGTTAGTTCAGTTAACTATAACTCGCGCCCCGCAATGCACTGCTCATGACGTCACATATTACATCATTCATGGCATGGTCAGTGACATCACTGATGACATCTCAAATGACATCACTGATGACATCACTGATGACATCATCCACGTGATAATCTGATGCACCTCATCACACCCTAATATAACCTTTAATACACCCACTGTAAAATACACACTACCATTTTCGAAACCATCCACACACCAATACCAGTTACTACATACTCACTCACTGATTCCTAGGTCTGCACACACATCCACTTATTCACCTATACAATCACTTATACATGCAGTCACTTATCAATACAACACTATCATATGCACTCATACACCTATTCAGACACTCACACACTGCCACTCATCAATGGAGTTACTCACACACCTAGTCAGTCATGCAAAGAATAAATCACACTCCCATTTACTCACCTAAACAGTTATACACACACCACCTCACTAATTCATACAGACAGTAACGCATAGTTACTCTCTTATGTAATCACTGAAACAAGTACAGACTCATCCATACATGCCACTCTCACAATCACTCAGTCTCACATATAGTTATTTATATACACCATCACTCACATATACTTCCTTTTACATATGTAGTTACTCACTTATGTACCACTGAGACATCCATTCACTCACCAACACACCCATACACACACTCACCCACCCATACAGCTGTTTCCACATGCACTCTTGAACCCATACACCCAGTAAATCAATCACTCACACATCTATGCACAGAGTCACACACGTCCAACCCACCCACACACACATGCAGTCCCCCATACAAATACTCAAGCAAACAATAAATAACCCATATAGACACTAATGTAGCTACTGACCAACCCATGTAGCAGCTTACAGAACAACAGACAGACTGATACAGACATTCACACAGTTTAGTCACTAACCCATGCATTCAGTAAGACACTTTTAATCAGTCACTTATACAATCAGTTACATACCTCCTAAATCCTCCATCCAGAAACTTATACACCCACTCATTCTTCAATACACCTTGCCATATATATAAAACATATTTAAACTTTACAGAAACACACAGTCACTGGTTGATGTCATCAGTGATGTAATCAGTGATGTCATTTGAGATGTCATCAGTGATGTCACTGACCATGCCATGAATGATGTAATATGTGACGTCATCCTCAGTGCATTGCGGGGGCGCGAGTTATAGTTAACTGAACTAACTATAACGGTGGAATTTCTATGGTTTTGTACGAGTGAAATGTCCACCTAACTATAACGTCCCTGAAACCTATGTTTTTTTCAGTGAATTTCAAAGGTTTTTTAAATGCTAATTTCTAACTATAACGCCCCTGAAACCTATGGTTTTTCAGTGAATATATATATATATATATATATATATATATACATGTATATGTATATATATATGTATATATATACTGCGGTATATACTGCGGTACATAGGCCAATTTGACTTGTAAACACGTGGTGTAGTTAGTAACAAAAGTTGTGCATTATGGTTATTGAATTCCTTCCACTACAGAATTCAATTGTGGGCGTGATAGAGCGCTGATAGCACTCTATTTTGTATCAGTGCACTATACTCATGGTTTAAACGCACTCTCATGTATTTGTATTGTTTGCAGTGTTTTACGATTATTAAGAAATATTATTTGATTCATTTGGTATTGAAATTAGTGAACGCATTTAAGTAGGACTTTGTATGTATTATGATTCCTTCATGCATAATGTGCAGGACGAAATTATTTCTGTTAATCGTAATTGTGATTAGTTTAAGTTGCCTGAATTATAGGCCCGAAACCCCAAGTTCGATTCTCCTTGCTCTTTAGAAAATAAATAATTAAATGCTGTTGTGTTCGAAACTAGAATGTTCTCATCCTACTGCAGGTGGAAGAATACACATCGTTATTTTCGGCGTTAAGGAGAGACCCGGAATGTCTTTGAAGATGGCTGGGAAGCGAGACGGGAGGATGCCTTGCGTATCTGGACTGTCTGAAGGCCAAGGCCACTGGAAAGAAGATATCATTAATTAAATTTTGTATCATGAAAGAATCTACTGCATAGAGGTGTAGTGGAAAGTTTTTAGAAGTATGACTCATATGTGTGTTCAATCCCATCTTTTTGTATGATGCGCAGGGACAGAGACTTCAGACTTCTGCTAGCTTTCGGAGGAGAAGGAGCATCTTAGAGCAAGCTCCATAGCCATAAGATAACACGACCCATTTGACGTGAGTACTTCTTAGGAAGTCAACACGTGCTGACACCTTTGGGAAATGATAGAAGAGAGACAGGAAGGGCCCTCATGTAGAGCAGTGTAGGGAAAGATTTTGATTTCTTTCAATGAGCCGAGAACTGAATATCGCATCTATCCTGTGTTGCGTTGTGATTTTGGAATTTATAATCATTTGTCTATTGGGCCGAATTACTTATATTCGTAAAATTGGCTCTGTATTAATTTTTCTGTACCTCTATACTTTGCTATTGAGATGTATTTACATCCAATTGTTTTTGGCCTTATAATAAATATTCAAACTGCACTTTGGAGTTGGTGGTCCTTTCAGGCATGATGATTTTGTTGATATCTGTCTGAATTGTTTCCTCCCCTTAACCACTTTTAATAGGTAAATAAAAGATCGATCGCTTACGCTATACTTAGTGGGGAACATCAGGTGTGCAACTTAGCGTAATCAAATGGTAGCAGAGGATGGTTTACCTTTAATTTGGTTCATCTCTAAGGTGAGAGGAGTAATCAGGGGTAGGGTTGGAGGTCGAAGAGCCCCTGATGTGGAGTGGAAGACGGCGAAGACAAGCGGAGACCGGCTGACGTTGATGGTGCGGCGGAAACAGTGGTGGCGTGTGTATGAACGGAATTGTGGTGTTAGATTGCGGTAATGAGTAAGTGTGTGATGTTTTGCGGAGTTGGGATGTCTGTTGAGTGAACGTGGTTTTTGGTTTACTGGTCCAGATACGTGCGGAGCAGGAAGTTTTGGTGAGCGGACTCAAGAGAAGTCCAAGATCCTGGGATAGTTTTGTATTGTAATTGTCTGATCAAAAATGTGGGTGTTGTGAAGCGCTATCAACGATCCACTTGTGTTAGGGAACTTTGTGTGAATGAGGAATAGGTCGCGGTAGAAAGCCTCAGGTACCGGGGGTGGACTATGGCAATTGAGTGACCAACGCAGGTCGGGGGTTACAACGGCTGAATGTTCTTGTGAGAGTGTTCTATCGATCTTCAGTGACAGACAATTATTTATTTTATGTGACTGTAAGTTATTTTAATTGTGTAGGAACAGTTACTGGGTTTAATAACTTTTGGTTATACAGTTACTTGTGGTACGAATGTGTGAGCGAGTGCGATTGTAAAGGTGGGTGAGCCGCTGCAAGGAGTGAGAAGTGACGTCAGGGTGCGCCGCGCTGTGATAGGTAGGTTGGTGTAACGCCGCGCTGGGATTGCTGGAAGTTCGTTTGTAGTGGAACAGTGTATTTTGGGCTTGCAATTGATCGATTTTACAATGAGATGCTTTAGGGTATTGCTGGATTTGTGTAGAGGCGACACCGGGGTGGTGACTCGGGTAGGAGAAGAAGCTCCGCCAGAGGACACACCGGCACATTACATGGCAACAAATGTAGGACTTCATACTATAGTGTGGCTTCAAAATTGGCATAAACTGACAGAAAAAGAGGGTGAATTGGCTTTCCCTCGTTATGGGTCTTTTCGTATGGAAGTGCTGACCCAGCAGAGGGGGGTGATGAATGCACTGAAACCTCCCCCTAGACCCACACAATTTGAGGCATTGGATGCATGGATGAGAGCTGCCCTAGCAAAAAGGAGAGAGGCTTCACAAGGAAGAATGAAGAAAGCAATGAAGGCATATCATGATGCTAGATGGGATGCCCAGTTGAAAAGATGGAGAGTAGACACCATGGAGGTAGAACGCTTGTACCCATTTCTTACGTTAAAAGAGGGGGCTGAGGAGAAAAAGACGATGGAGGAGGACAGTGATACGGATGACAGCTTCTTCGATAGATTGCTAGCGGAACGTCCTCCACCGTGTGACTCTAAATCAGAGACAGAGAGGTTGCTTCCATCAGAAGAGTTGTTAAGTGTGGGACAACTGGGTTCAGAGGAACAATCGGCAGGAGTAAGAGGCACGATTACAATGGTACATATTCCAGGAGGGTCTGGAGGGATGAGGTATCCAAACCCTGAGCCAGTACAACTTGCAGGGAACATGCAGTTACCAGATGCCTTGTCAGTACCAGTCACAATAGGGCCAGTGGTTTCGATATATAATCCTAGAGAAAGAACCGATGACAGTCAACAGCAAATAAGTGAAGGGGAAGAGACGATGTCTGGAGGGAGCCTTGTAATGAGTGGGACTGGGTTAAGTCGAATACCAGTGGAATCTAGTACTCCACTGCCAGCTACAGCTGATCCATCAAGAATGGATAGTGGGTCAGAACGAGGGCAGACAGGAGCTCTAGCGAATTCTAGGAATGACCTTCGAATGTGGGTTCAACCAGTGAGCGAGTCAATGATGCCGAGGGAAGAGACAAGCAAGAGACAAGAAACGCCTAGAGTACTGTTTGAGCCACAGGTTATTTGTACAGGTGACCATTGGAGAAGTCGAAGCTTGGAAAGAGATAGACACCCAGCTTCAAAGATAGAAGAGGGTGCAGTTCCTAAGAGAACCCAAAGTTGTGACAGGGGAGATACAAGAGACGAGGAAATTCAGAAAGTGTTAAAAAGTGCAATAAAGGCGCCAATGCTAGATGTAGTACGATTAAAGGCAGAATTAGACGAGGTGATTGAAGGTAATCTACCCCTGATCAGAATTGAGACGTATGACTCAAGTGAACTACTGTTCGTAGCAAAGGACATGACAAGAAAGGCCAAACGAGCTTATGATGCATTGTTGCTTTTGGCACAAAGGTATGAGGTTGATTTGTCAAAGACAAAGCTGACACAGGGTTCTTGCAGATTAAATTACACAGAGAAAGATTTGGAAGAGAAGAGAACGATTGAATTAAAAGCACAAATTAGAGAACTAGTGATAGGGATGCGGACATGGAAAGAATTAGACAGATGGAAACAAAGATGGGCCAAAAAGAAAAGTTTCAAGGCTGGAATAGGAGATACTCCGCCTCCGGGTGGAGGAACGGGAGCTGCAGGCAATTTCCCCCTCAGTGAGGTACAGAATGGAGGGTATGTACACGTGCCATGGAGCAGGGGTGATTTAGCAGCATTTACGAATGATTTTCCTCGGCTGAGGGAAAAACCTGCTGAGTGGTACAAGCAAATAGATCGGTTTGTAAAGATTTCGAAAGTATTGTGGATTGATTTAAACACCTTGTTTGACATAGTAGTGCCGGCGGATTTGTGGGCGGCATGTAAGATTGCCATTGAGTGGCCTACTGCAGAGCCTCCTAGAGATTCAGTGACTCATGGTCCTTCACCTGATGTAATGAGAAAATATGAGCAAGTGATTACATGGTTGCAATCGAAGGTAGCTCCTCAGACTGCTGATTGGTTGAAGATTGATCGCACCACTCAAGACTCTAAGAAATCAGTACATGATTATTATGAAAGATTGTTGTTAGCTTTTAAGCAGCATAGTGGATTGGATACAATTGAACAGAAAGATATGGGACAGTTTGTTTCAAAGTTTGTGTTGGGTTTGAAATCTGATATTAGTTTGATGATACAGCAGCACTTGATATGTAGGCAGAATAAGTTGGTGGACGAGATTCTGCGTTATGCTAAATATTGCAGTGATCAAGTGGAGTCGACACAGAAGAAATTGAAGGACAAGTTGATGTTGGTGCAGTTGAGAAATGCTGATGTGACGCAAGGGAGTGGAGGAGCAATAGGTAGAGGTAGAGGAGGTGGAAGAGGAAGAGGAATGGGACAACAGATGGTGACCCAACCTGGTCAGGGTAGAAGAAGAGGCATGGATCCAGGTGTAAGTGAATGGGTGGCCCAACAGAAAAGGGTCACTGTCTGCCATTATTGTCACAAAATCGGGCATTGGAAGCGCGAGTGTAGATCGAATCCAGCAAATCAGATACAGATGGAAGGAGAGGGACAGCTGTCTGAGACTGTCAATACTGTGACAAGACCCAGGTCTATGTATGGAGGAGGATATGAGCTGCACGTACAAGTACCTCAACCTCCTAGGATACCCATGCATAATCAGTTATACCATCAGATGCCTTATTTTGAAATACAAGATAGATTTGACCAAAATCAAGATGTACAAGAGTGTCAGAGGGGGGTGCACGAGGAAAGCACCTTAGATGCGATTTTAGAAGTAGATCAGAGTGGGCCGTTTGTAGATGCAGATGTGAATGGATATCCTGTTACCTTCTTATTAGACACTTGAGCTGCTCGCTCCACGGTGAGAACTGAAGTAGTCCCAAATTTAACTCTTTCGGGACAATCGATTCAAGTAGTGGGAGTTAGTAATCAGAAAATGACCAATCCATTGACAAACGAATTACCCGTGAGAATAGGACCGTTTCGGGATAAACACCAATTTGTAGTGTTCAATTCAAGTCCGGTCTGTCTTTTGGGACGAGACCTTCTGTGCATGCTCAATTGTACTATATCGTGCACTCCGAGAGGTGTGGAATTGCAAACATATGATGATGATGCTGATTTCAAAATGGCATGAGTCTGTGTGCAGAAATGTTTGTGGTGCTCACAATAGCAGAATTGCCACATGACTTGAGAGACTCAGTTGATCCGAAATTGTGGGATTTTACGGGCGAGGATGTAGGTTTGATGAGAGGGGTTGAGCCAGTTAAGATACAGGTCAAACCCAATGCTGAATTCCCACGAACGCCACAATATAAACTGACTCCAGAAACTGTGACCGGAATAAGACCTGTGATTGAGACTAGGCCTGGGCGGTAAATTCCGTTCCGCTCGTGGAATTTGGGTAATTTCGCATTCCGCGGAGAACGCGGAATTCCCAAAAATTCCGCGATCTGCGGCTTCGCAGAATTTTTTGCTTGTTCGCGCTTTCAAAATGCGTGTTCGCGAGATATTTCTCCCCGAGCACGCAAACAGCGTTCGCGAACAGGAAAAAAGCATCGCGAACGGGTGGAACAAGCAATTCCGCATGTTTGCGGAACTTTTGCGTGCTCGCGGAGATTTTTTACCGTTTTGCGGAGCTTTGCGTAGCGCGACTACGCAAATTCCGCCCACCCCTTAGACTATGATTGCCCAAGGGATTCTTAAGGAGATAAGAAGAAGTCCCTGTAACTCGCCTATCATGGGACTGCAGAAGCCAAGTGGCAAGTACAGAATAGTGCAGGATCTGCGTCGGGTTAATTAGATTGTGATCCCATGTTGTCCTGTGGTACCGAATCCAGCTATTATTCTATTCCAGATACCATGCAAAGCGGAATGGTTTACAGTGATAGATTTGTGTCATGCATTTTTTTCCATACCATTGAATGAAGAAAGTCAGTTTTTATTTGCATTCCGGATGAACAATCGTGTGTTAACATGGGAAAGAATCCCTCAGGAGTATACAGAAAGCCCCTCCATTTTTAGTCAATGCCTGAAAAAGAATCTTGAAGGACTTGTGAAGCCCCAAAACTCAGTCTTAGTGCAATATATAGACGACCTTTTGGTTGCCTCAGAGACTGAGGATGCTTGCAGGATTGACACAGTGGCATTGCTGAATCATTTGGCAGAGAATGGACACAAAGGGGCCGATTCCGATCTTGGCCGGTAGGGCTCCGAATCGGATTTGGCTTAACCGGATCCGATTCGGAGCCCTATTTCCCGACCGATCCGTACGCGCATCCGGACGAGCGAGTACGATGCTAAATCGCCGACCGACTCGTCCGGGCGTCCCGACCGCTCCGACCGACTCGATCCCGGCTCTAACCGCACCGACCGACTCGCACGGACACGACTCGCACCGCGCAATGGAGACGTTCCCCGGCCGGGTAATTACGATGCACGCCGCAAGCAGTCCGACCGAGCCGCGCACTCCGGCTCGAAAGAGCTGTCGGAGCCGTACTTTGGGGGTCCGTGTCGGACGCCCTGTACGCGTAGCCGCGCGAGTCGCACACAGGGGGACCCATGGGTCCCCCTACCTGTGCGTGTACGGCGCGACTCGCTTCGCCGCGTACACGCTGTAGGGGGCGCCCTTGTCCGCATCGCACCCATTGAGTCAATGGGAGCCCGCGTACGCGTTGTACGACAGGCTCCCATTGACTTCAATGGGAGTCCGACCGACTCGAGTCCGATGGCATACGTGCGCATCGTACTCGTTCGGTCGGGCTGCACGGGTCCGATTCGGTCGGATATCTCTCCGGGTCCGGCTCGGTCGGAGAGATTTCCGGCCCGAATCGGAATCGGCCCCAAAGTGTCTCCAAACAAATTGCAGTATTGTTTGTCTGAAGTTCAGTACCTAGGTCATCGGATTGAGAAACGAAAACGAAGGGTGTCACCAGATCGCATAGAGACGATTCTGCAAATGGGAACTCCGAAAACACAAAAAGAAGTCTGCATGTTTTTGGGAATGGTCGGCTATTGTCGACAGTGGATCCCCAATTTTTCCTTGCAAGCAAAGCCTCTGTTGAAACTGACTCGAAAGGATGTTAGTGATCCGGTACCATGGGATGACGAGTGCTTGAAAGCCTTCCATGAGCTGAAGGAAAGTATCTGTCGTGCTCCAGCTCTAGGAATGCCAGATTATAACAAAGCGTTTTCGCTCTTTTGCTGTGAAAAGGAGGAATGTGCGTTAGCAGTTCTTGTACAAACACATGGGGGTGCCCGTAGACCAGTAGCTTACTTCTCAGCTACATTAGATCCTGTAGCTTCTGCGTTGCCCGGATGTCTGAAATCCGTTGCTGCAACTGGTGTCAGCATTGAGAGATGTGAAAGCATAGTGATGGGTTATCCACTCATTGTTTATGTGCCCTATTGTGTAGAATTATTAATGATCAGAACGAAAACACAGTATCTGACTAACAACAGACTTACCAAGTATGAGCAGGTTATCTTGGCCGCTGAAAATGTTACCCTGAGACGTTGTACCACCCTGAACCCTGCTACATTGTTACCTGTTCCGGCAGAAGAAGGAGATGAGGATTGTGAAGAGCATGACTGCCTAGATGTTACTGACCTATCTACCAAACCCAGACCTGACATTGTCGATGAACCTTTATCCCAATCTGATTTGATCCTTTTTGTTGATGGTTCATGCTTAAGAGACAATGAAGGGTATTTGAGAGCAGCGTTTGCTGTGTGCACCAACATGGGAGTAGTGGAAGCTGCCTGTTTAAATAGAGTATTCTCTGCTCAGGTGGCCGAAATTATCGCTTTGACACGTGCCTGTATCATTGCAGCTGATATTCGAGTGACTGTGTATACAGACAGTCAATACGGATTTGGTGTAGTTCATGACTTTGGGCAGTTATGGTCACAGAGGGGGTTTCTAACGTCCTCAGGGTCACCTATACGTAACGGCGAGTATGTGCGCCAACTATTAGAAGCCTTGCAGAAGCCCAAAGAGATAGCAGTTGTTAAATGTGCAGCTCATGGAAAGGGAGAAGACTTTGTCACTAAGGGCAACAATTACGCAGATGAAGTAGCACGATTTTGCGCTGAACATGCTTGTATTTTTAATGGAGAATATATAGGCGAGAGCACAGAAGAGACCGAGCTCAGCATGATCTTAGCTATAGCCGATACTTGGGATGAGGTGAAGCGGTTGCAGGATGAAGTTCCAGAAGAGGAAGCTGCTTCATGGGTCAGAGCAGGTTGCACAAAAAGAGAAGATGGCATTTGGGTGTCCACAGATGAGAGAGCAGTACTACCCAATTGTCTATTGAGCCCAATGGCAAAGCAAATCCACGGAGCAGTTCATCTAGGAAGAGACTCTATGGTGCGAGTGTTTAGGCAGACGTGGTTTAATCCACGCTTTCGTGTGTGGGCTGAAACGGTATGTCACAGGTGTGTTACGTGTCAACAAATGAATGTTGGAAAGAGAACTGTGGTTGCAATGAGTCACATTGGAAGATCTGGAGGTCCCTTCAATAGGATACAATTAGACTTTATCGAAATGCCAAGGTGCAATAGGTTGAGATACGTTTTGGTGGTGGTGTGTATCTTTTCGCGTTGGGTGGAAGCATATCCAACTAGACGATGTGACAGTCTCACAGTAGCCAAGTTGTTGTTGAGAGAATTGATTCCGAGATATGGATTTCCGACATCAGTGGAGACAGTTAGAGGAACTCATTTCCAAAGTGAAATCATGAAATTGTTGTGCTCTGCTTTAAATATTAATCAAAGACTGCATTGTAGCTACAGGCCAGAGGCTTCAGGTCTTGTAGAGCAGGTTAATGGCACCATCATGTCAAGAGTGGCAAAGGTGTGTTCGTCAACTTCATTGAAATGGCCAGATGCGTTGCCTCTGGTGCTTATGAGTCTATGTAGCACCCCTGATAGGAGAACAGGGCTTTCTCCCCACGAGATCCTAATTGGAAGAGCTATGCGTTTGCCTATGGTGCCAGCTACAGCATTGATAAACATCACTGATGATTTAGTGTTGGATTATTGTAAAGGACTGGCTGATGTGGTTACTTTTGTATCCCACCAGGTCGAGGCTGCGACTGCATCCACCTCGAGAGACCTGCTGCATGATCTAAACCCAGGTGATTGGGTATTAGTTCGCAAGCACGTGAGGAAGAGTTGTCTTGATGCTCGCTGGCGAGGACCATATCAGGTGATATTGATCACAAGTACCGCTGTGAAGTGTGGAGGATTGCTGAACTGGATCCACACATCCCACACCCGCCGAGTTCAAGCGCCTGCGGAGGAAGAGAGTCCCCAGGTTCCGAGAAGCGTATGTGGACCTGCCACCGACAACGACGAAGGCACAAGCCCAGCTGTAAGAGTTTCGGATGAAACGGAACAGCTCAGTGAGCACGAAAGACGAGAGCTGAGTACCCCTGAATTGAGCCCAGATCCTGAAATAGATGATGTTGCAGATGTGATCTGTGCACCAGAGCAAGGTGAGCGGTCTATTGCAGAAGAATCAGATCAAGAGGACGAGAGGAGAGCAGATGCCAGAGCGGAAAAGTGGCCAGCAAGAAAAGAAAGGCTGAATATAAGGCTTGCATCTGAGAAAGATCTCGCTCCGATTCCTGAAACATCTGAATCAGATCAAAGTGACGCTGAAGAAAGACCGGATGGTCTGAGACGCTCCAGAAGAGAAAGAATAGCGTCTCGAAGATACGCATCTCCTGAGTGGATGTACCTAGCTGCTGATGCAGAGCCCAGCGAAGTCCGGGAGGTTGGGAGCTGGTACGGTGAGCTACGGAGGGGACACCCTCACAATTGAAATACAGCTGCTGGTCCCAGGCGTAGAAACGTTTGGAACACTAACTCTGCAAGTTCCAAATACTCCAAGGCTAAGTGGATTGCGTTACCTGCTCCTCAATCAGGTTGTTTTCCCTTCATTTGGCCGACAGATCACCGCGCTAGAATTAGGAGAAATTTGTGCGGAGATTCTGCAACTTGTCCTCGAAATACTTGTATCAAATATCATTAACGATGAAGCTAGAATTATAACGAAAGAAAGCATTAGGCCTTAGAAAGAAGATAAGTTTATCCTCTGTCCTCTGGTGGAAAACGAGGTTTTGGGGTTGATGGATGCTGTGAAATCGGGATCACCTTTGGACCCGATCCCCCCTAAATTTCTCCAATTAGGGAAAAATATAATTGCCCCTGTTCTTACCTCACTTATGAACCTGTCCTTTAGTACTGGACTGGTTCCTAGCAGATGGAAACACGCTATGGTGGTCCCTCTGCTGAAGAAACCATCACTGGACCCCGCTATCCCCGAAAATTTAAGACCCATATCTCTTCTCCCTTATGTGGCAAAAATTGCAGAGAAACATCTGAATAGCCAACTGTCAAGGTTTTTAGAAGAGAGGCAGGTTCTTCATGACACCCAGGCCGGTTTTAGGCCAATGCATGGCACGGAGTCTGCTCTTCTTCTAGCAGCTGAAGTGCTGAGGACTGCAGCTGAAGAAGGGAGAACAACTGCTCTGGTTTTGCTGGACTTGAGTGCCGCGTTCGACACGGTGTCCCACGGCCTCCTGCTGGAGAGGCTAGGAGAGGTCGGGGTCGGGGGTGTCACGTGGATGTGGCTGAAGAACTTTTGGAGAACAGAACCTTTCAGGTTCTGCAACATCCATTCAAGTCCAGAGTCTGTCCTTTAAACCAGGGGGTGCCGCAGGGTTCTGCGCTGAGCCCCACCCTGTTCAATATATATATGCGCCCGCTGGCAGATATTGTGATGAGACATGGAATCAAGTTGGTATCCTATGCTGACGACACTCAGCTAGCCGTGACCCTAGAACAACAAGAATCAGGAAGGGCTGCTGATTTCAAAACATGTTTGAGGGAGCTTATGGACTGGATGAGACTGAGTTGCCTCCAGTTGAATGCAGGGAAGACAGAGGTGTTGGTTGTGGGAAAACAGCCCTCTTTCTGGTCACAGCATTGGTGGCCTGAGGAACTGGGACCTTGCCCGGTGCCGAAAGCTAAGGTGAAAAATTTGGGGGTGTGGTTCGACGAAGCACTTTCCTTTACTCAGCAAATCTCAGCTGTGGCCGGAACCTGCTTTGGCATTCTGAAAATGCTGCGGAAGATTCTGGACCTTCTCCCCCTGGATGCTAAAAGAACTATTGTACAGGCTTTGGTCACATCTCGTCTTGACTATTGAAATGTTCTGTATCTAGGGGTGACTGCTAAAAATCTGAACATCTTGCAGAAGGTCCACAATGCCGCAGCTAGGCTTATCCTGAATATTCCCAGGAGGGCTCCGGTAGGAGAAGCTTTAAAAAAAACTACACTGGCTCCCAATACAGGCTAGAGTTACATTTAAGGCTCTCTGTATCAGCCATAGGATCCTTAGGAAAAAAGGGCCGCGCTTTCTGACCCCCCTTCTGACGGCTTACCAACCGTCTCGGAATTTGAGATCTCTTGGCACTATGAGAATGACTGTGCCTAAGGTGCGGAGGGCCAGGGTTGGGGGAAGATCTTTTGGATTCCTGGCAGCTAAGGCCTGGAATAAGCTTCCTGTGGACTTGAGGATATCTGAGTCAGAACCTTGGTTCCGTAAGAAATTGAAAACCTGGCTCTTCCGTGATTCAGGGGGCGGTCGTCAATAACTCTGCTGCCTTCCTTGCTTAGAGGTTATGTAGGTAGTCGATTAGTGTGGCATGGGTTGGGGCTCTCAGTTGTCCTAGCGCGGGGACACTCCGTTGGGAGTAACCATTGCGCTTTACAAACTTCTTAATAATAATAATAATAATAATAACTTAGACCCCAGTTTAAGAAGATTTAAATTTAGGGACTTTCTAATAGAGGATGGAGTGAGGAATAGGGCTGACTACAACTCTTCAATAGGTTTAGTAACAATCAATGAACTTTGACATTAATCGCATGGGAGAAGAGAAGTGAGAAAAACATTGTTAACCCAAGAAAGCAGAAAGAGACTGTGTTTTCCTTTTGAACTTTGGAACGGATCAGTAGAAACCATGGAGTCCGAAAAATCAACACGCAAACGGAAGTGCATCATTGGCACCCTCATTGTAGTGGTGCTTATTGTTATAACTGTGGTGATCGTTACATCTCTAGTTGGATTTCAGGATGTCGAGCAGAATAGGGTACAGGCCACACTCACTACACCAATCTCTGAGATAGATGAGGATGCATCTGCAAGGGATCTAGAAATGATTAAGGAAACCAGTTGTAGATTACATGTTGATTTGTCAAAGGGTGATTTCACTTTGAATGCGTATGCTCGATTATTGTATGAGTATGTGGATACCATGGAAGCGAAGTATTGCTATGTGTGTATGCAATTACCAGCCTCAGTAGAAGAAGGCATTCGATACCATCATTTGCCTGTGACTTATGGCATTACATGTAGTGTGTTATTGAGCATGTTTTATAGCAAGGCACACTTCGAGTACTATTTCTCAAATTATGATGTGGTACTCTCGGAAGTCCCAGTTCTTAAATACATGAATAAATATGATTATTATAAGAAAGTAGAGCGGATGTCAAAGTATTTCGTGCCTACCATTACTTTAGATACGTCCTATGCCCATAGACACAATTTAACCTGTATGTTAACTGACATTGAAAAGAAATTTATAGATCAGATAGAAGATCGGCATAGACAGACTCTATTTAGACCAGAACCAAAGCATAAGGTTACCCCATGGACTAAAGAAGAATTAGATCATAAAGCAAAGGGGAGTTTTGGACCCATAGCATTAGATTTCCAGCAGAAGGGGAAGTTATGTATCAGACACCCGACCACATACTACGATAAGACATTTGTGGGTGAAAGTGATTGTGAGCACGTCTTCTTGATCGAAGAATCAATTAGAAAAGCATTATTAGACAAAATAACGATAGTGCCCAATGTGTATTTTGTGTGTGGAAAGAATGCCTATGTGAAGTTGCCCAAACATTGGTATGGCACTTGTTATTTGGCTGTGGTATTTCCCAAGATTTTTCATGTGAATGATTTATGGCCCCTAGAAAGAAAAAGACCTCACAGAGGAAAACGTGGTGTGAGTGCAGGAGAAGTGATTGGAGACATCTTTCGGGCTATGATACCGAGTATGGGTGTAATTCTGAATGATTTGAAAATCAGAAAGCTGGCAACATTAGTGGATAAGCTCTCAATAAATACAGCTCAGATCTTATTACTTCTAGATGGTGAGATGGTTTCGATAAGGGCTATGGTTTTGCAAAACCGTCTTGCCCTAGATGTGCTGCTAGCAAAAGCCGGAGGAGTCTGAAAATTATTGAAAGTTCAACAGTGCTGCACTTATATTCCTGACAACAGTCGGGATATAAGGAAATATATTAACAATTTTTCAAATATACACCAAGAGTTACGTGAGATGGCTGCTGAAGGACTCTGGGAGCAAGTGGGGAAAGGATTTGGCAAGATAGGCAGTTGGTTTGGAAGTTTGGGACAAGGAATAATGGCATATATCTTGAAGCCTATTATAATAGCTGTCATTTGTATAATTGTCCTACTAGGAGCCATCAAGGCTTACAAATGGCAAAGGGCACGACATCAGGAGACTGTTTCAAGAAAGCGAGAGCAGCAACTTGAACGACTGCAGGACAGTCATTACCAGCACCTTAAGGGGTTAGAACGATTCAGACAGGGACGGCAAGCTACAGCTTCTGTTTATGTCGGTCTCTTGTACAAGGAGAAAACTACAGAAGAATAGAAATTTGGTGTTATGACACTAGTCATAAGAGGGGGGAACTGATAGAGCGCTGATAGCACTCTATTTTGTATGAGTGCCCTATACTCATGGTTTAAACGCACTCTCATGTATTCGTATTGTTTGCAGTGTTTTGCGATTATTAAGAAATATTATTTGATTCATTTGGTATTGAAATTAGTGAACGCATTTAAGTAGGACTTTGTATGTATTATGAGTCCTTCATGCATAATGTCCAGGACAAAATTATTTCTGTTCATCGTAATTGTGATTAGTTTAAGTTGCCTGAATTATAGGCCCGAAACCCCAAGTTCGATTCTCCTTGCTCTTTAGAAAATAAATAATTAAATGCTGTTGTGTTCGGAACTAGAATGTTCTCATCCTACTGCAGGTGGAAGAATGCACATCGTTATTTTCGGCGTTAAGGAGAGACCCGGAATGTCTTTGAAGATGGCTGGGAAGCGAGAAGGGAGGATGCCTTGCATATCTGGACTGTCTGAAGGCCAAGGCCACTGGAAAGAAGATATCATGAATTAAATTTTGTATCATGAAAGAAGCTACTACATAGAGGTGTAATGGAAAGTTTTAAGAAGTATGACTCATATGTGTGTTAAATCCCATCTTTTTGTATGATGCGCAGGGACAGAGACTTCAGACTTCTGCTAGCTTTCGGAGGAGAAGGAGCATCTTAGAGCAAGCTCCATAGCCATAAGCTAACACGACCCATTTGACGTGAGTACTTCTTAGGAAGTCAACACGTGCTGACACCTTTGGGAAATGATAGAAGAGAGACAGGAAGGGCCCTCATGTAGAGCAGTGTAGGGAAAGATTTTGATTTCTTTCAATGAGCTGAGAACTGAATATCGCATCTATCCTGTGTTGCGTTGTGATTTTGGAATTTATAATCATTTGTCTATTGGGCCGAATTACTTATATTCGTAAAATTGGCTCTGTATTAATTTTTCTGTACCTCTATACTTTGCTATTGAGATGTATTTACATCCAATTGTTTTTGGCCTTATAATAAATATTCAAACTGCACTTTGGAGTTGGTGGTCCTTTCAGGCATGACGGTTTTGGTGATATCTGTCTGAATTGTTTCCTCCCCTCAACCACTTTTAATAGGTAAATAAAAGATCGATCGCTTATGCTATACTTAGTAGGGAACATCAGGTGTGCTACTTAGCGTAATCAGGCGAATAAACATGTAAAGGTCAACAGAGTACATTTTGCCCTAGGGGTGTTTTATTGAGTGGGGTCTGTATTTATGATTTATTTCAGAAATCTCGCAATGGCAAAGACCATGGCATACAGTAGATGTAGTTGGTGCCATGGTATCTCATCGTTCACACCTCCTATGTTTGTCTGACCCATCTTTGCTCTATTTGCAAGAGCTTGTTGAGGATGTCACCTTGTGGGGTACATTTTTCAATGATTGACCATCTGAGGTCTTTGGCTGCATGATTTTTCTATAAAATATTAAGTAAGTTTAGTTGATGGCCTTCTGCAGTGGACAGTACTTCTATGTTCGCTTATCCAGAATTTGACTTTTCTAGTCGTCATTCCGATGTAGCGGGCCGCACGGGCATGTAATGATGTAGATTACATTACTGGTGTTGCAGTTAGTATGGGTTTTCTGCTCCCATGCAGACGTCAGGCCCAGATAGAGTGTTCTGGATTGTTCTGTGAGGGGACACAGAGCAATTGCCGCATGGGTGTTGACCTGCCACTGGGGGAAGATCCCACAGTGTGGCTTGTCGTTCTGGTGTTTTTTGCCAGGTGTTGCTATGCACCAGTGTGTCTCTAATGCTCCTGTTCCATCTGAATGAAAACATTGGTTTTGAGAAAGTTAACTGGCTTGATGTAAGTATACTGCAAACACAAGGAGATGATGGACGGAGCGCTGAAACTTTTCAGACACCCACCCCCAGTCCAGCCCGAACTGCTAAGCCAGGTCTTCCTGGGACTGGTTTGGGGGTAACACCCCTCATCAGTGAGCTAAAGAATGATGATAGTTTCAACCCAGATCTGTGACTGGGGGTGAGTGTCTGAAACGTTTCAGCACTTCATAGGTTCATCATCTCTTTGTGTTTGCTTTGTTCGCCCTAAGTTGTCAGGGTATGCCCAGACGTGGGTCCCTTGCTCACTTTGACACTGGATTCAAGCTAGCCTGGCTGATGTGGGCTGTTAGCCCGAAACCGGTCCCAGGGTGCTTGTTTCTGGTCCAGGGATGACCTAGCTTGGCAGTTCGGGCGGGACTGTTCCCATGAGGCACAGGGTCAAGACTGATTTGCATATGGCTGGGTCTGAACTGGGGTGGTGAAGTGAGCTAAAGAATGATGATGAATTCAACCCAGATCTGTGACTGGGGGTGAGTGTCTGAAAAGTTTCAGCGCTCCGTCCATCATCTCCTTGTGTTTGGATGTAAGTATACGCCAGGTCTTATTGACAATTTTTTTGAAGTTGCTTGACAGAATGATAAGTGCAGACAAAAATCAGGGTGTTGGTTTCTTGCCTTAGGTTGGTTTCAAGAAAGGCTTCCCTCTGGATATTTTGTGCTCGTTTTTGGTCCTTTCTTTATGACTCTCAGGGTAGGCTTCCGCTTTCAGTTTCTTAGTGAGAGTCGCAGACTCTCTTTTGAAATCCTATATGTCCGTGCAGTTTCTCCTAAGGCGCAGAAATTGTTCTTTGGCCAGTAGGATTTAGCCAGTAGAGCTAGGCTTGAAAGGGTTGCAAGCACTGTTCCTTTTAAGGTGCGCGCCTGCGCGCCCGCGCACCTCTGTGAATTTGAGCGCGCAGTGACTTCTTTGAAGCGCACACACCACCAGAGGCAAGTATTCATGTTAATCGCAGCGCCCTGTAGAAGCATGATGGGCGCTGCGATTAACATGAATACTTGAAGAAAAGCAGACAATCTGCCCCCCTCTGTGCTCTCTTAAGAAAAGGCATGCAGCAAGCCTAAAAGGACGACGTGTGCTTTCACAATCATTAACATATATTAGTGATTGTGAAAGCACACGTCCTGCTGTTGGGCTTGCTGCCTGCCTTTACTTAACAGAGCGCGGCAGTTTATGTGCCTTTTTGAAAGTTTTCATGTTAAATGCAGCCCCGAGTGTAAGCATGTCGGAGCCCTGCAATTAAAATGAAAACTTCAAAAAGGCACGCACTTTGCCACGCTCTATTAACAAAAGGCATGCAACAAGCCTAACAGCACAACGTGTGCTTTCACAATCACTAATATGTATTAGTGATTGTGAAAGCACACGTCGTGCTATTGGGCTTGCTGCGTGCTTTTTCTTAACAGAGCGCAGCAGTTTGTGTACCTTTTTGAAAGTTTTTATGTTAAATGCAGCCCCGAGTGTAGGCATGTCGGGAGCTGCAATTAACATGAACACTCTCCAAAAGGCACACAATCTGCTGCCCTCTATTAACAAAACGCATGCAGCAAGCCTAACAGCACGACGTGTGCTTTCACAATCCCTAATATATATTAGGGATTGTGAAGTGCTGTTAGGCTTGCTGTGTGCCTTTTGTTGATAGATAGGGCGACCAGAATTTTAAAGCCAAAAACCGGGACATATCACACAAACAGAAAATGGACTACACATAGCTGCCAAGGTTTCAGATTGCTATGTGTGACATTTTCAAAATTTCAGTGCAATCAGGGCACAAGTCCTAAACAAGCATTGGAAATGCAATAGGTCTCGCCTTTGTTTAAGTTAAAGCCATTTGCTTTGCTAATGGTATTGTATTATAGCTATGTATTATTGAGTGTATGTATGTGATATGTTGTGGTTTTATGTTGTTGGAATTGTATTTGTTAGCTGTGTAGTAGGTTAAAGCATAGCGTTTGGAGGAGAAGAGCAGTGTTTAAGATTTGGGAAGGAGAGTGAGTAGAAGAATAGCATGAGGGTTAATGAAGTATAGTGAGGAGTAGAATAGCATGAGGCAGAAGAAAGGTGCGGGGGAGAGCAGTATGCGGGAGAAGGAAGAAAGCGTGGCCCTCACTGCAGGGCAGGGAACAGTCAAATGAGGGAGGAGGAAGGCACATGGTGCACTTCAACGACCTCTTTTCATTCAGACACAGAGATTCGTTCCCACAGACAGAAAACGTGACTGCCAGTAATTTAAAAAAAACATTCTAGCGATCACACAAGTTCACTCAGTCACACACTGGTTGTTCTCACCAACAGAAAATGTGATTGACACACACACACGTTCGTCTCATAGACGGGTGAGTTCATCTTTGCGAACAAGTAAGTACATCTTTACTGACACAACACAGATGCTGTAGATTCTTCATCACAGGCAAATTAGTTAATCCTCACAGACACACAAGCGCATCCTCACACACATGCAAGTGCATCCTCACAGACACAGAAGTGCATCCTCAGAGGCACGTATGTGCATCCATAGATTCACACGTGCATCCTCACAGACACAATAAGTAATTAATACAAGTGCACAAATTCATCCCTGTTGTTGTAGTATATAATTATCACATGCACACGTGTTTACTACCACACACCTACAGTTTTTTCTCGTATATTCACCTTCGTAGACCTACGAGTTCATCAGAGATGCACAAAGTTCGCTTCTATGCACGCATGTTCACAACTGAGACCCGTAGACTGCAGATGCAACTGACCCCTGGCAGGCAGCTTGCGGCCTTTGTCGAGAGAGACATTTGTGTCTGACCTTGTTCTTCTATGTAGCTCTGTATGTTATATCTGTTGACTTGTGACCGTGTAAATGAGGCATTTTAATATGTGGTTGGCATAAGATGGCTGACCACATGGTATGAGTCTGTGCCTGAGCAATTGAAGCTATGTTTAAGATGATGGCTGTAGCTGCTTCCCTGCCTGTGATCCAGCGCTATCAATAACATTTCTTCTCCTATATGCTTTGGACGTCCAGGCGCAAATATCCCTCTTAAACACAACTATATCCATATGACGGTGGGGCCCATAACACCGCATATACATTCACTCTCTCATATATTCCCTGGATTTCATCCGTTCTTACCTAGGAGAAAACAGTTACTGATTTGCTGGAAGGAGCCGGGATACCTTTTTAAAACAACATAATACTTCTTCAAGCTTTAAGGTATTCCGCTCATTGGTCGATGGACCAACTAGTAGGAATCAGTTGATGGTGATTAAGACCAGCTCAATCACTATAAACCTTTAAACATTTTCATTTATCATTGAGCTAAAGAACCACTGACTCATTGTTTAAAGATAATAAAGTTTATATAATTTTTAGAAGCATGAATAAGTTTCAGATTTATTATTCAGATTATTACATTTAGCATCATTATAAGAATAAATTGAAATTGCAATGCATACCTATTAGATGGAAAAATAAAGTTCGTCACAGCAAGAACTCCCGAAAAACTATCTATCTGTCCTGGAAAACAGGCCTTCTCGTTCCTTCTCCTTTTAGTATCTTAAGAATAAAAGGTCTAATAGTATTAAACGGAAAAAAATCTATTAAGAGCAAAAGGTTCTCCAATAGCAGCGTCTCGTGCTCAATCAAAAATATAAAATAGCAGCAGCAGCAGCCGCAGCATCAGTTCATCAGCATATCAGCTGCAGCATAGCAGCAACTCAGCTAACCAAAAAGGAACAGCAGCAGCCCCCCTCCCTAAGAGTAGGTCTTCTTATACCCTAATACTAGCTTACTAAGTGAAAATGTTACATCTTTGTGGGTGAGATTCTCTCTAATTGGTCAATTTGGGTCAGTATACATCTCATTATGAATATCCTTGTTCCAACCAGTTATTTGTGGAAAGTTCATACTTCTGTCGTTTCTCACGGGTTCATGACATTACCCATCCGTTCATAGGTTTCAAACTGTATCCTTTTCTGATACTTTTAAGTTGAACAGTTCATTGTTCATTCACATATTCACTGCGACTTCTCACGCTTTTCGCTATGTCCTTCTTTGGCACACGTTTGTATGATAAGGTCATCACAGCCTTGACCACGCTTCCAACCTAGGCTTTGGAACGATCACATGATCCCTCTTGTTCACGGCCTTTCTCTCTTTCGTAACCCCTCTCGCGCCTGCGTACTCTAGCTCATGGCAGCCATTTTTACATCGCTGCACAACAGGCCTAAGCGCACTATTATAAAGATAAACAGAACATAGTTAAGAATAAAAAATATAAACCTTTTCGTTTCCCTCCCGTCATTCTACGTACCCCAATTAGGTATTACCTAGCAAAAGCGACATATAAAGCTATTCCTTACTTACCAACGCTTCTTTTGCCACTACACAGTTTATTTCCAAGCACAAATCATGCATTTATTATTCTAATTAGTACGCAATTATCAGACTTATGTTATCCACGTTAACAATTGTCAGTAAATTAGTTTGCACATATATAGCGTGTTACCCATAACCCTTTACATGTAACATACATGGTTGGTTATTTACTAAGACGAACCTGTGTGTTAATTTATTCAACGTAAATATTAGGAGGTTAAAAAATTTTCATTTACCCTGCTCCATCAACTCCCCCCTTTGGTGATTTTTAATATCACCACAAAAACCCATGTTACACAATTCTATCAGATAGCATATTTCTTTGTCCGTTTGTTTTTGTTAGTTTACACAACTGTATCCCTTTCAACTTGTCTCTTTGTTTTCTTATACATGTTTTCTTTTATTTCTTCTAGCTCTATTTCACCCATTTCTCTTTCTCTTTCTTTGTTTATCTTATTTTCTTTTTCTATTTTGTTCTGTCTTTTTCTTCTCTTTATACATGTAATAATTAGCTTCAGTACTAAAACTATTATGATTATCATGGTTACTACTATTATGATTTTCCCTACTATTAATCCACTCATTCTAGTAAACCAATTTATTACCGAGGAAAAACTCTTACCAAGTTTTCCAAATGCATTTTCAACCTCCAGTGGAACAAGTTCTTTGTGCAAATTTGTAATATTCTTTATATACTTTTGTATATTTTCACTTTTATCTGGAATGTAAGTGCAACAATGTTGGACTTTCAGCATTCCACAGACTCCACCCTCTTTTGCCAAAAGAATGTCAAGGGCAAGTCGATTTTGCATCACCATAGCTCTCATGGCAACCATTTCGGTATTTACCATCAAGAACCCTCCAGCAGTATCTGTAGATAAGCGATCTACTACTGTGGATAATTTCCGAATTTTAAATGCATTCAAAGATATTCCCACTGCTGGTATCAATGCTCCAAAAATATCACCTACTATTTCTGAGAAACGTTCCCTTTTTCTACGTGTAAATGTCTTCATCATTTCATGTGTTCCCTTTTCTGCTCTATCTACATGAAAAATCTTTGGAAAGACCAGGCCTAAGTAACATGATCCATACCAATGGTCCGGCAACCTGTAATAAGCTCTGTTACCGCAAATATAATAGATCCCAGGAAATATTGGATCTTTTCCCCCTTTGAATCCCCATCCGCCTAAAATTTTATAATTGTCATGGCAATCACTGGAACCCACGAAATAATTGTCATATCTTGTTCTATTTCTTCTAATGCACAACCTTCCCTGTTGGGGCCAATCCAGAGTCATAGCTGCATTTGTCTTTTTCTTGTCATGATTTTCTTCCTCAAACGCCCAAAGAGGTGTTTTTGTCTCTTCTATCACTTTCCTTTGAAATTTTACTCTTCTATCCTCGACCATTTCTAAAAATACCTTTTCTTCATTCTTTAACTCACAGATAAGGTTGTTTTTAACTATATCATCTAATGTTAGAATTTTATTTTCTATGAAAAATTCACCAAATGTTCTTGCTTCTTTTACCTTGTTTAGTTCAGAAACTATAGGAATCTTTGCAAAAATCTTATCTATATCAGTGTAATAATATTCTAATCTTCCTGTCTTATAAAATAGACTTGCTAAAACACTACATGTTATTCCATACGTCAAAGGAAAGTGATGATAGGTCACACCTTCTGCAACAGACGCAGGCAATTCCATACAAACATAACAATCTCTTACATCCTTTGTTTCTACATACTCATATAATAATTTTGTGAAAACATTCTTTGAAAAATCTGTTATTGATTTGTCTTTATGCAATTCTGCACTACTTTTTAATATAGCTGTTTCTTGCACGTTAGCTCCCTTTTCTTTTTCTGTGTTATTAGACGTTTCTTCTATAGCTAAGCTAATTGGAATGGTGATTGCTAAAATAACCCAAACGGTCATTAATAATCCTGTACAAAAGAAGCACATCTTACACCACCTGCTTAAGAACTCACATCTACATTTTCTATCTTTAGTATCTTCCATTTTGTTCTATAACCTATTTTATATTATGTACAGGGGAAATGTGTCACCACACCTCAGAAATGACCTCTTAGCCACCCTGCACTCTCACTTTGTCTTCGTTTGGTACTTTCTTTTAATTCTTTTCAGAACTCTTTCTTTGTCAAATCCAGTGTTTCGTCAAATCCGGTAGAATTTGTTCAAATTTCTTCAAGTTTGTTGCACTTCACCTTCACCCATTAGGTTGTAGCTTTGTTCTGGGTTTTCGTGAGTGTTCTCTTCTTTTTTGATATCAGTCAATGCAATGAATAACCATTCAGGCGATTTATACTTCAGATTTGCTTTCTTTACTCTTTTTGTTTTCTGCAAGTGTTTTCCACCTTGTTTTTCTTGTTTTTCTTGTTCTTTTTGATTTGTTATTTCATTTACTTGTTCTGCACTTTTTCCATCTAGCCTTATGATCTTGTATCTCAATTTTCTAACTTCGTTGGGCCAATTGTCTCCTTTTCTTGGCCTTTTTGGTTCACTCTCTTTTTCCTCTCTTTCTGTTCTCCAAGTTCTCTTTCTCGACTCTAGTTTCTGGTTTCTTTCTTCTCCACTTTCTTCTGACTCTGTTTCAGTCCTTTCTTTATTGTCTCTTATCTTAAATTTTATAATTTCATTTCTTTCATCTATTTGTGGTTTCTCTCGTGTTTTCCTTCGATCACCTACTTCTGTCCCTCCTCGAGGTTCTTCCGAATTTGTGTCAACCTCTCTATCTGCTTCTAAATTTCCCTGTTGTTTTGTTCGCCGATCTGTCCCTATTGCTCCTCGGGGATCTTCCGATTCTTCTATCTTTCTATTTGAAACTCTCCCTTCTTCGTCTATTAATATTATCTCTGAAGGATTTTCACCACAACTTGTACTTGGTTGCTCACTGTTACTGTCTTTTTGCTCAGTTTCTTCTTTTATACCATCAAATTTCCAATTTCTTTTCAGATTTTCCTCACAATCCGAATGCTCTGTATCAGATGCGGAACTGGTGTCTGATATTTCCAGATGTCGACTCACATGTCGATCTTCAGATTCTGGAACTTCTGCTATTTCCTCCACTCCTCCTGTCGTTGCACTTGTAGTTGGGTCTTCCAGATGTCGACTTACAGGTCGATCTTCAGATTCTGGAGCCCTGTTCGTCTCTTCCTCTGCATCCGATGCTGAACTGGTATCCAATACTTCCAGATGTCGACTCACATGTCGATCTTCAGGTTCTGGAACTCTGATGGTGTGACTGGCATGCACCCAGTGTTTTACTCCTGCACATTTGACTGCAGTTGTTGTCACCAGGATCACTTGTCGTGGTTGGTCCCAGCGAGGAACCAAACAGTTTCTTCTTCGGTGGACTTTTATGCGGACCCAATCTCCTGGATTCAAATTGTGAGCCGGTTTTCTTTCAAGAGTGGTCGCATCCGGTCCAACCTGATGAAACACAGAACGTACCACATCAGCCAATGCTTTGCAATAATCCAGCACCAGATCATCAGTTATAGTCAGTAGTTTGTTGACAGGTACATGTGCTTGTTTCATTGCTCGTCCCATAATTATTTCGTGGGGACTGAGTCCTGTCTTTCTTTCCGGTATACTTCTGATTGTCATTAAGACTAATGGCAAGGCATCTGGCCATTTGAGTCCTGTGGCTTGACACATTTTACCTAGCCTGTTCTTAATTGTTCCATTCACTTGCTCTACTATTCCAGAAGCCTCTGGTCTGTATGCACAGTGCAGTTTCTGTTTAATACTAAGTGCTTCACAAATCAGTTGAATCAATTCGTTTTGGAAATGTGTTCCTCTATCTGTTTCAATCGTTACTGGAAAACCATACCTTGGAATGAATTCTCGCAGCATTAGTTTTGCTACCGTAATTCCATCATTCCTTCTGGTCGGGTATGCTTCCACCCAACGGGAAAACAAACAGACGACTACAAGGACATACCTTAGTCTATTGCTCGGAGGCATTTCTATAAAATCCATTTGCATTCTCGTGAAAGGACCTCCCTCTCGTCCTATTGTTCCTAGACTCACTACTGTCTTTCTTCCTGGATTTAGCTGTTGACAAATAAGACATCTTTGACAAAGACTCTCAGCTATGGCTCTGAATTTTGGATTATACCATGTTTGTCTAAAAAGTCTGATCATTGAGTCTCTCCCAATATGAGCTTGTCCATGGTACATCCGTGCCATGTCAGAAATCATGCTATCAGGCATAACTGGTCTTTCATCCCTGTAAACCCAAACATCATTTTCCTCATGTTTTCTACATCCTGCTTTTATCCAGTTATCTTTTTCCTCATCATCTGCTGCTTCCTGTAATTGTCTCACCTCATCCCATGTCTCAACAGGGTTAGTAAAAAGCAAAGGACATGAAATATGCTCTCGTTCTTGATTTCGGTTCAATGAGACCACATTTTTGGCACAGTACTGTGCTATTTCATCAGCAAACTTATTGCCAACAGTTATGTAGTCTTCCCCATTTTTATGTGCATTGCACTTCACCACTGCAATCTGTTTAGGCAGCTGTATCGCCTCAAGCAACTTTTTCACAAAATCACCATTTCTTATCGGTGTTCCTGCAGACGTCAAGAAACCTCTCTGAGACCAGATCTGCCCAAAATCATGAACCACTCCAAAGCCATATTGGCTATCCGTGACAACTGTGATTCGGACATTCTTTCCCAACTTGCATGCTTGAATTAGAGCTACCAACTCCGCTACTTGGGCAGAACGTATCCCTTTCAAACAAGATGCTTCCATTACAGCAGCTACTGTGCAAACTGCATATGCTGCACTTAGAACTCCATCATCCGTTCTCAAACATGAGCCAGCCACGAACAGAATATAATCTGATTCCATTAAAGGCTCATCCCGTATGTCGGGTCTCGGCTTTGTACAATATTCGAGTACATTCAGACAATCATGATCAACTTCATCCATTTCAATCACACTCTCTTCATCTGGCAATGATGTTGAAGGATTCACATTCATACATCTGTCAATGGTCACATTGTCTGCACTCAAAATTACTTTTTCATACCTAGTCAGCCGACTATGTGTCATGTATTGAGTTTTGGTTCTTGTCAAAAGAATTTCCACAGAATGAGGGACATATACTCTCAGTGGATATCCCATCACTATGCCTTCACCCTGCTCCAGACTTACACAAGTAGCAGCAACTGCTTTCAAACATCCAGGCAACGCTTTCGAAACTGGGTCTAAAACAGCTGAAAAATATGCAATGGGTCTTTTCATGTTTCCGTGTCTCTGCACTAGGACTGAAAACGCACACCCATCTCTTTCACTACAATACAACTCAAAATCTTTTTCATAGTCAGGCATTCCCAATGCCGGAGCTTCACACAGTTTCTTTTTTAATTCTCTGAATGCTTTCATTTCCTCATCATTCATTTCAAAAGGATCTTTAACATCCTTCTTTGTCAATCTCTGTAATGGTTTTGCAATTAATGAAAATCCACTTATCCATTGTCGACAATATCCAACCATTCCTAGGAACATTCTTACCTCTCTTTGTGTCATTGGAGGTCTCATTCCTTGGATTATTTTTATTCTTTCAGTTGTTACTTTTCACACTCCCTTCTCAATCTTATGTCCTAGATATTGGACCTCTTGTTGACAAAACTGCAATTTTGATGGGGACACCTTATGTCCACTTTTTGCTAAATGATTCAGCAAAGCAATTGTATCATTAACACATGCTTCCTTTGTTTTTGATGCCACCAGTAGGTCATCAATATACTGAACCATCACTGACTTTTCTGGCATTTTCAAATCTTCCAATGATTTCTTTAAAATCTGATTAAAGATCGAGGGGCTTTCTGTATACCCCTGAGGAATTCGGCACCATGCCAAAATACGCTCTCCGAACCTGAACGCAAATAATGGCTGGCTATCTGGATGTAATGGAATAGAAAAAAATGCATGGCACAGATCAATAACTGTGTACCATTCTGCTTCGCGTGGAATCTGATATAGAATTACAGCAGGGTTTGGTACTATTGGGCAACAAGGCACAACAATTTTGTTTACCTTTCTCAAATCCTGTACAATTCTATATGTTCCATTCGGCTTTTTCAATCCCATTATCGGTGAATTACATGGACTGCTCATTATTTCTCTCAGAATCCCTTGTTCAATCATTTTATTTATTACTGGTGTTATTCCTTCAATTATTTCTGGTGTCAATTTATACTGTGGCGTATTTGGGTAACCGTTCCTTCTTTAACAGAAATGTTAACAGGGTCTACTCCTTTCATTAACCCTATATCTTCTCCCGTAAAGTCCCACACTTCCTGTTTCACTGTTTCTTTCAGTTCAATTGGGATTTTCTCTACATCAAATATGGGAAATAAATCATTCACTTCTGATTCTAAATTTACCATTGTCATTTTATACAATACATCTTCATCTGGGGTCTGAAATGCAATTCCATCTGGAGTACAATAGATGGTGCAGTTCATCTTGCAAAGTAGATCGTGTCCTAATAGGTTCACAGGACTGCAATCACACACCACAAATCAGTGCATTTCACTAAATGGACCAATCTTTACCTCCACTAATTTAGTAAGAGGCGCCTTAATTTGCTGATTCGAAACACCCACTACTTGGATATGTTCACCTGAGAGAGGAAGGTTTGGAATTTCCACTGACCTGACAGTAGAACGGGTAGCTCCAGTGTCCACAAGGAATGTTACATTTGCACCATTCACTTCTCCATCCACAAATGGACCTGCTTGATCTACCTCTAGAGTTGCGCCAAGCACGCACTCTTCCTCCTCTCCTAGGCACCGTCATAAACTTTCATCCGACTCACCACCATCCTGTCGTAACCAGTATTGAGATATGGCAGCTGCGCGCGGCAATTGTGTTACCTGCTCTCCTCCGTAGAATCCTGTTTCTGCACTGTATTTCTGTTGATTAACACTCTTGGGAAGTGGTGGTTGTGGCACCTGACTTTGTTGGGTAACTACCTCACTCTGCACCTGTGGATTTAATGATTGATTTTCCGTATTAAGTTTTGGAGGAAATTTACACTCGTTTCTCCAATGTCCTAACTTTCCACAGTTGTGGCATGGCCACTTTTTCTTTGCCTCTTCTATGCTCATTTGACCTTTTCCTTTACCTATATTTGGTCTAAATCTAGTCTGTCCTCCCTCATTAACTGGATTACTCAATTGAGCTTTTTGCTTCTCTGCAACTTTCACTTGTGCCCACATTGCTTTCTCTTTCAATTTACGCTGTCTACTCTCAATGTCATCACTACAATATTTAGCATACCTCAAAACCTCGTCTACTGTGCTATTCTGCCAACAAATCATATGCTGTTTAATCATTTCACTTATCTCCGGTTTCAACCCATAAACAAATCTATATACAAAATGACTCATATCCTTCTCATTTAGTGTCTCATAGCCAATATACTGTTTGAAAACTAACAGTAGCCTTTCATAGTAGGCGTGTACTGATTCTTTACTTTCCTGTGTGGTTCTGTCTATTTTTACCCAATCCGTTTCTTTGGGCGGAATCTTATTTTTCAAAAAGGTAATTACTTGATCATATTTCCTCATCACTTCTGGTCCTGGCGCTCCTGTTTTAGCATCTCTTGGATATTCTACAGCTGGCCAATCAATAGTAATCTTACATTCTGTCCACAAATCAGCTGGTACTACTATATCAAACAATCCATCCAAATCTATCCATAACACCTTCGAAACTTTAACAAATCTCTCCACTTGTCTGTACCATTCTACTGGTTTCTCTCTCAATTTTGGGAAGTCATTTGTAAATGACAGTATATCTTGTCTAGACCATGGGACATGCACATAACTACCTCCTGGAGTTTCTCTCATCGGGTACTCCCTTACAATTGATTCCTTGTCTGTCACCGCAAAAGCCAAAGACGCTTTGTCTGTCACTTTCTCATTCCTTTTAGTCCATCTGCTTCTCCATCTATCCACATCACCCCATTTCCTCAGTAAAACAATTAATTCTTTTATTTGGGTTAATCGTCCTGATGTGTTCAAATTTTCTATATCTTTCTCGCAACAATCTACTCTATATGGTTTCTGCAACGTTCTTACTTTCATAAATTCTACTCCTAGTTCATTTGCTGTTTCTTCTAATTTGTCATGTAAATTTCTAGCTCTCCATGTAATGCTCTTGCATAAGAACATAATCTCGTCATCCTGATAAGATTTCAGTTTTTCTGTGCCAATTGTCCCTAAGATCAATTCTTCCATGTCTATTTTTAACCTAATTACATCTAATGGTTTTGATTCTGTCTCTTTCGTTTTTAGAGTTTTCATCCATTCATTCAATTCATCTGGAGTCGGACCTACAGGCGTACTATTTAATTCTATCCAATTTTTACTTCTTTCTGGTGTCTCTGATGCAGACTCAGTTACCATAGGTATTCTCCTAAACTCATTCTCATTTATCGTCAAATTAGTAGGTGGGCTTGGTCTATATGTTCTAACCAAATTTCTTGCACCTTCATTGTCTAATTCCATCCCTTCTTTCCTTCTTTGCAAGTGTGAATTCATAGGAATGACTAAAGAATGCTCTTCAATTTTCTGATTCTCAAAAACTGGTATTACTGGACCTATCGTTACTGGTACAGTTACAGCTTCCATATTCATTGTTAATTCTCTTATCTTTTCAGTTAATTCTCTTGTGGTTTTTGCTAATTCAGTTGTATTGTCACTTTCTGTCTTCTCATTTTGTGGAGTTTTCAATTGATCTTGTGACCTATTTATCTCATATCCTCATTCGGGATTTTTATTCCTCCCAGTTTCCATTGGCGGTGCATTAGGTGTCACCACCGCAGAATTCTGTTGGTATGGAGGTGGGTTTCTGTTTAAAATATCTTCCAGCAATTCATCTTCCGTCTCACTACCACCATACCCATACTTTTCAGTAATCACATGTTTCTTTTTCTCTGTACACTTTCTCTTTGCTTCTTCCTCAACTGTAAAAGCTGGAAACAAACCTCCTGTCATATTAGCATATCTCCAACGCTTTATTCTGTCCTCATGATTCACTCCCCACAACCTTCCGGGCACAAAATCATGATTCTTTAATCCTCTGAATCTCTCTCGTTCATACATCTCATCTTCCCATTCACTTAAAGCTTCAAACTGTGTCGGTCTAGGTTTAGGTTCAAGCATCGCCATCTTCTCCCTCAAATTCCGAAGTACAGCTACACTAAATGAACCATTCTCAGGAAAAGCCAATGCTCCATCATTTTTAGTATATTTTGTCCAATTTTCTAACCATATGCAGGTATGATATCCGTATTTCAGCATCATATGCGAAGCTGGTGATTTCGGCGGAGGAATTACTTGTCCCTCTCTAGTCACTACCTTTTTGTCTTTCTTAAAAAAATTCTTAACTTTCGACATCCACGACGTTTCCTCTCTACCATACTCATAATAAGCCATGATTCACAATCTCTTTCCCTTCTCAAAAGTCCGCGATTCAACACTGTTCTCTATGCGTTATTCGGACCAATCCTAGCGCGACTCACACCAACGCTCCAATCCTAAGCTTCTACGTCACTGGTTTATCTGACCAATCCTAGCGCGACTCACACCAACTCTCCAATCAGAGCGGCTTCTGTATAACTAGCGCACTGTCCAATCCCAGCGCAGCTTTTGTCTACGTCAGTTCTGCTCCTGACCCCTCCTTTACAAAATTTATCGGCAATTTACTTTTCAACAGTTCTTTGTTAGTTACAACATTAAAAACACATTTCCATTGTCTGATTTCGCTAAACAAAAGTGACAGTTTATTCTAGCTCGCAAGAATACAGTTTCGTTCGATAAGTGTAGCACTTCCCTCTACCTTACCCTTCTTTCAAGCAAGGGGTAAACCCGTTTCTCTGGGGATAAAACACATGTGGAGACTACACTGCTCCTGAGAATTAAGGCCAGAGTTTCACAAGAAAACCGGTTGCTATTTCACTCACACACCTTTTATACGGAAAATGTCCCTATCATAACACAACATGTGTTATCACCAATATGAACTCAGACAATGCACTATTCCATGTGACTTCTCTTGCCACACGTGTTCCACTTCCTACTTCCCGGAAGCGTTAAAAACTTTGACTTACATATAACATAACGCGACTCAACATAAAGTGATAGACATGAAATAATCAATAATCAATAATCAATAATCACCAAACTAATCTATAGTAACCATAACTCTGCTACCAAGAAATCTGATCCAGCGCTATCAATAAAATTTCTTCTCCTATATGCTTTGGACGTCCAGGCGCAAATATCCCTCTTAAACACAACTATATCCATATGACGGTGGGGCCCATAACACCGCATATACATTCACTCTCGCATATATTCCCTGGATTTCATCCGTTCTTACCTAGAAGAAAACAGTTAATGATTTGCTGGAAGGAGCCGGGATACCTTTTTAAAACGATATAATACTTCTTCAAGCTTTAAGGTATTCCGCTCATTGGTCGATGGACCAACTAGTAGGAATCCGTTGATGGTGATTAAGACCAGCTCAATCACTATAAACCTTTAAACATTTTCATTTATCATTGAGCTAAAGAACCACTGACTCATTGTTTAAAGATAATAAAGTTTATATAATTTTTAGAAGCATGAATAAGTTTCAGATTTATTATTCAGATTATTACATTTAGCATCATTATAAGAATAAATTGAAATTGCAATGCATACCTATTAGATGGAAAAATAAAATTCGTCACATTAAGAACTCCCGAAAAACTATCTATCTGTCCTGGAAAACAGGCCTTCTCGTTCCTTCTCCTTTTAGTATCTTAAGAATAAAAGGTCTAATAGTATTAAACGGAAAAAAATCTATTAAGAGCAAAAGGTTCTCCAATAGCAGCGCCTCGTGCTCAATCAAAAATATAAAATAGCAGCAGCAGCTGCAGCATCAGTTCATCAGCATATCAGCTGCAGCATAGCAGCAACTCAGCTAACCAAAAAGGAACAGCAGCAGCCCCCCTCCCTAAGAGTAGGTCTTCTTATACCCTAATACTAGCTTACTAAGTGAAAATGTTACATCTTTGTGGGCGAGATTCTCTCTAATTGGTCAATTTGGGTCAGTATACATCTCATTATGAATATCCTTGTTCCAACCAGTTCTTTGTGGAAAGTTCATACTTCTGTCGTTTCTCACGGGTTCATGACATTACCCATCCGTTCATAGGTTTCAAACTGTATCCTTTTCTGATACTTTTAAGTTGAACAGTTCATTGTTCATTCACATATTCACTGCGACTTCTCACGCTTTTCGCTATGTCCTTCTTTGGCACACGTTTGTATGATAAGGTCATCACAGCCTTGACCACGCTTCCATCCTAGGCTTTGGAACGATCACATGATCCCTCTTGTTCACGGCCTTTCTCTCTTTCGTAACCCCTCTCGCGCCTGCGTACTCTAGCTCATGGCAGCCATTTTTACATCGCGGCACAACAGGCCTAAGCGCACTATTATAAAGATAAACAGAACATAGTTAAGAATAAAGAATATAAACCTTTTCGTTTCCCTCCCGTCATTCTACGTACCCCAATTAGGTATTACCTAGCAAAAGCGACATATAAAGCTATTCCTTACTTACCAACGCTTCTTTTTGCCACTACACAGTTTATTTCCAAGCACAAATCATGCATTTATTATTCTAATTAGTACGCAATTATCAGACTTATGTTATCCACGTTAACAATTGTAAGTATATTAGTTTGCACATATATAGCGTGTTACCCATAACCCTTTACATGTAACATACATGGTTGGTTATTTACTAAGACGAACCTGTGTGTTAATTTATTCAACGTAAATATTAGGAGGTTAACATTTTTTCATTTACCCTGCTCCATCACCTGCATCCCTTGGGCTTTTCTCTCTGATAATACGCCCTGCTCATCAATTAGGGAGTGTATCGCCGGTCTGTTTAGCCTCTACTTGTTATATGTTTTTTCCTCTGCTTGTTAAACAAGACTAAGGCACTTTCAAACTTGCTTTTGGGATGTGCTATTGCTGCATCGTGATCTCGGCTGAGATGTAACAATGAAGAGCTGGCGGCAGATGTAACAATGAAGAGTTCATTTAGTATCTGCTTCTGCCCGCGCCCCTTTCAGAGCGACTTCCTCCACGCCCGCTGCTGTAATTAACTTTAATTGTATCATCCGACAAAATCCTGAGCCCTGTTTGCGCAAATCCTTCATTTGTTTACTGGGGCATACTTTCCTAACCTTGCCGTCTTCGCCGTAATATTTTCACCCTTTCCTACTTGCATTGCCCGCCTTTCTATGCCCCCTCCTCCCCAAAGCAAAGTTTACACAAACAAAGCCTTTCACAGAATCAGTCATAGGTAGGGTGACCAGACGTCCACGATTTGCCCGGACAGTCCCGGTTTTTCACCAGCTGTCCGGGCAGATTTCGGCAATTTTGTCTCATGTCCCGGTTTTTAGAAGGGGTTGACTGAAAACAGTGAGAGGCACTTTTTTGGGAGTTCTAAAGCTTTGCTAGTTAGCAACTGTTATAAGTAAGCAGTTTAATTAATAGATATAATTTTGATTGTAGAAATTACATTGTATTTACTTTCTTAATGCATCTTCTGTGATCCTATGTTGATGACAGCTGTCATTCTGCGCCATTCCGTGGATGAAAAATTGTAGTCCTTCTATTTTCCCCAAATGTCCCGGTTTTTGGTTCTCAAGATCTGGTCACCCTAGTCATAGGGCACCTACATTGCCCTGCGAAAGAGAAACACTTAACTATCTAATTAGCCAAAAAGCACAACATTTGCACTGGTAAGAGAGTGCAGCCCGGTTACTTCATGGGTGAGCTGCATACGTCTCTTACTGTTTACAGACAGCCAGTGGCAGACCATTGGCATCATAAACTACCAGCACAGCCCTTTATCTCCGACCACCTGGCTTCGCTGGGAGGTAGGCGTAACCTGGAGCCCCGTGACTGATTGGAAGGGAGGGGGGAGAGCAGACAGAGTGGGATGGAGGGGGAGACAAGACAGTGAAAGCAAGAGCGCTGTGCTGCTGATACAAAGACCTCCTAGTAAGAGCCCATGCCTGCAGTTCTTCCCGAGACCAGAACCAGTCCACGATCGGGGCACAGACTGCCCCCAACTCCGATGTGCACACGCACCAGCCAAAGAAACCCTTCAGCTTGCAACCTTTGTTAGGCACAGACACTGCAAAGAAACAGCGAGGTGCCCGAAAACAAAAAAAAGCTGATGCAACCGTACAACTCCTTTCACCGGACTGAATAACTATGGAAGCACAGCCAATAAATGAAACAAACAAACCCAAAACTGATCAGCATGGACCCTAACTTTCCTCGTTGTAGGATTTAACTGTATGGAACGGTCAGTCGATCTCAAACAGTCCAAAAAAACACAAGCATTTGCAATTAGCTATTAGCTATTAGCATTGTAAATGACAATGCCTATTGTTTGTGTTTTTTACGATGCCAATAGCTTAATCGTAAATGCGAGACCTATCGCATTGCAAATGCTTGTTAGTTCCTGCCTTGCAGAACCAACACTGACTCGAAATTATTTTTAAAAAAATGGCAGCTACAGAGAGAGAATAATCTCATTTATGGAAGCAAAAATATGTCGTGTTGACGTTTTTAATTCCTGAGTAATGGGACGAGGGGTTGTGTGTGGACCCGGACAGAAGTGGGTTTGTGCATTTACAGAAGGGACAGTGATCGACTCATGCAGCAGCGTCAGGGAAGGGGCAGAACTGGGCAATAAAGTGCTTGGAGCGCGCGGGGCCTTCTGAAGGAACAATGCTTGTGATCTTTCAAGGGAAAGAAATGATTACATGGTGCAGAGACTTCTACATAAACGGCTGCAACTTGATGTTTTTAATTCCTGAGTAATGGGACGAGGGGTGTGTGTGGACCCGGACTCCGTGTTGGGGGCTGAAGCGAGGAGAGGATGTCCGAGCGGCTAAGTAGATGTGCCCGCTTCGTGGCCGTCCCTGATGTGGGTGAGGAGGGAGGAATGGAGCAGAGGGCTGGAAGGCACTGCAACAACAGTCTAAACGTGTTAGCAGAGGCACTGGATATTTTAGGAGAAATGCTATTGCTGCACGCATCGGAAAACGTCAGCACTTACAGCGAAGCAGGCAGCAGGAGTCTAGGAATGCGAGCATGACCCACTTAACAACACGTACTGAAAAAAAAAGTGCCTACACAGAATAATGAAGGACAGAGTGTCACGCCGCCAGTAAAAGATCAAATCCCGTGGGGCGTGGCCTAAGAAGGACAGGGTGGCACCAGGAGGGGCTACAAACCGTCCGGGACAATCAGCAAAGTCGGATCGGAATAATAAATGACGACAAACGACGCATACCAATTGAATTTACAGACGGAGCTGAGACACGGCTTCGGAATCCGTATTGATTCCAAGAAGCCCTCGCATGGCGAGAGCAGCGCATGCGCTGCTTTCGCCAGGCCGAGACCTAAAAAAGAAGTGGGGGAACTAACCTAGTTAGGCAGTATGCAAGTGACATCACGGCGCGCGACATCACACATGGCGTCACAGGAATTGACATCACACATGGCATCACAGGAATTGACATAATAGAAAGTGGCATCACAAGCCACGACTTTACAGGAAGTGGCATCCTACGAAGTGACATCATAGAAAGTGGCATCACAAGCCATGACTTTACAGGAAGTGGCATCACAGAAGTGGCATCACAAGCCATGACTTTACAAGAAATGGCATCACAAGAAGTGGCATCACAAGCCATGACTTTACAGGAAATGGCATCACAAGAAGTGACATCATAGAAAGTGGCATCACAAGCCATGACTTTACAGGAAGTGGCATCACAAGAAGTGGCATCACAAGCCATGACTTTACAGGAAATGGCATCACAAGAAGTGACAACAGATCTAAAGCCCTCACATATATGTTAAGCAGGTCTATCATGTGTACGTTTGAGCGCATTGCAAGGATAATAGCACAGTGAGCTATGGAAGGTGATATGTGACTTCTACACCTTGCAATCCCCCTGTTTTATGTAACACATCCTGTACATGCATTTACAAACTTAAATAATTTATTGTACATGTAATATGCACGTGTTGATGTAAAGCACAGTGTGAAGAACTAACAAGGTTAGAGCCTTTGTTTCACCTCCGCTTCATTTGTATCAGGTGTGAGGCTCCCGACTGCTCCCATCCAAGAGACTCGAACAAAAGGAGGCCTGATGACCCCTCAAATTCCGCCTTTGTTATGGGCCCAGCAGTAGTCTTAAATAAGAAAGCCCTGTCCCCGCCTGCACGTTGTTGCTTGTTGCAGATGGAAAGCAGACAACGTGCAGGCGCTGCTGAGTGTCCCGGTGTTTGAAATTACACCGGGACGAGTTCAGCACATTATTCAGTGGGGCCCAAATTCTTGGCAGGGTGGACGGCGTTATCTACTGCAATAGTGCACATGACATGCACTTTGCAGCTGCAGTTCCAGCTTCTCCCTCACAGCACGCAGGTGTTGTCAAGGCGCTACAAATGTGTGATTAATGCATTTTAGTGTGGTGATGCAGACCACCACACTAAAATGCGTTAGTCTAAGCTTGATGTGTGGTACTTGGCGGGGCTGCAAAAGGCATGCAAGAAATGCAGCAGGAGATAAAATGCATATAAGGAATGTTCTATGGTTGGCCAAGGATAGGACACAACAATGCATTTTCACAGATTCCATTGTGGTGCAATCTTGAATAACACAGACACCTCTCAGGGATGTAGCATTCACATTTGACAAGTGATAATAAGGGACACATTGTTACATTAAAAGGCTTTTAATGAAGAATATTCTTTTGAATATTGTATCCTTTTTATGTGTGTTGTATGTTGCAGACCTGCCTTAAGACCCTTCATGTGGTGCGGTATGTGTAGAAATGCACTGTCTTTTCACTTTATTAAGCAAATGTTTGAGTGATATTTGCACTGATATTTGTCGCTGCACCCACACACGCGGTTGGGTTCTTGGCGCACATAGCCTTGGCTGCAGCGCACAGAGACCTTATACCGCCGCACACAGAAGAAAAAATTAGAGGGAACATTGGTTGCAAGTACAGTGATTAGTTCTGGCTTGGCAAAAGAGTGAGATTCCTAAAGGAGTAGTACTTGCAGATGAGCTAATGAAAGTAGGATTGTTGTTAGGCAAGCAATGGAATTGAAAAGGAAAACTCCAAGGGTTTTGTAGTAATTTTATTGTGTATGCATTCACACCATCTAAGAGATGTGTGTTTGTGACAAACAGAAATGAAAAGCAACAATGGCCAGATACATCACTCCATGCAATAGCCACAGCAAATGCAGAACTTCAGACACCAAAAAAGATGTGTTCTCTAGCTGTTTAATCGAGAGTTCTTTTCTAGAAATTGTTATGTCTTGTAGTGCGTTTATAAGAGAGAGAGACAGTTTATTGATCTATGATGAAGGCACTTTATGTGACTTAAGTGTCTGTAATGCCTAACATAATTGAGTGGACATATTTGAGCTTGTTCATGTTGCAAAGAACTTAGATGTTCTTGCAAAATATTTAAAGCAGAAGAGATGAATGAAAGAGGAGATAATACAGATACATTTAGATAAAGATTAAAAGATATTTTCAATGACTTTGAAAGTAGTCTGTATCATTTCTCAGTCAGCTTCCATGATTCTTTATACAGCATCTCTCTCAAAATATCTTTGTTCTTCTTTTCTTGCTGCGTAGATTACTGTAGCTATTCCTTTTACTTTTCACAGGATGTGGCCCTGAAAGAAAATGAAATAAATCCATCTTTTCAGCATGCTTTTTCATTCCATTTGTAGCATTCTCACAGCTGATATAACTTGCCTACACTATAGGTAATCTTCACTGTGATAGAGGGATGGCATTATATCTACGATCTGGTCTATTTCTTAGGGGCTGCAGCTTTAGACAGAAACCTGTGCTCACACATGTTAGTACATTTTATGATACAGGTATCTCGTGTGAACCAACAATCTAGCATCGTACGTACTATTATGAACCTATTCATTCAATTTGCTCTCAGTGATGATTTTTTCCCATTTCACATCTGCACTTTGTGGCAAATCAATTTACGTAATTGATGGTTTTTTCAATTCAGAAAGAGAAGTGAAATTCAAGCAACTGGCTTTCCCATTTCCAGTTAAAAAATAATTTATCAAGGAACCATAAATGCTCTAAGCAAGGTTTTACTTCCCTGAACGTGCCAAAATTTGGTTCCCCAAAGTTTTTTTTCTATTGGCATTTTTCTTCCAATATGTGTAACTTTGTCCTAGGTATGAATCAATAAATTGTGGTGAATATATAAAGCTGAGTCTGATCTGTCAACACGAATAAAAAAGGAATAGCTCACCTAAAAACCTCTAGGATTGTTAAATGGCGGAGCACCAAAATGCTCCCGCTGTATGACATTGTGCACTGCCCTTTGGCTGTATTATCAACCAATGCAGTGGTGTCTATAATAATGGAAATCAATCTCTTGATGATTATGTGCCTTGGGATACTGATCTCCATTGTTCAACTAAGCAAACTCTAAACAGTGATTAATTCGTTGATTAACAGTACTGCTACTGATTCACTTTCTGAGGGCTCACAATTTGATGGGGACCCTATCCTAAAGAACTCCATTAAACAGCGAATACGCAGTGATATTGAAGCCTGAAAGTCTCTTTAGCCCTGTGTGATGACTATGCAGCTGTAGCGCCTGTATCCCAGAAGATGGTGTTAAACGCACAGGAAGATAGCGCCCATGCACCAGCAACAAATCAATAATAAACACAGTAAGTCACAAAAGGAATGATGATATTGCAGCTAAGATCCAATTGTAGGACCACTGGGGGAAGCTATACCTGTCATGGCATCAGCAAAAGGTAAGAATCCATCAATAACATTGACTAATTATAGAAGGGGATGTTTCTTATAGAGGCGGAAGTAAAACAGCTCCTGTTTCAGGATCTGGATCAGAGTCCTTTCCAGATAGCACAATCACTTGCATCTGTATCATTTCAACTGATGTAGGTTCTTCTGGTGGTGAATATATGGTTGCAGTTGAGGCACTGTAGTTTAGGTTACAGCAGGATCAATTGTTGACGATGTTGCTTGCACATCTGGATCAGTACTTCATGCCGAATTTAAAGCTGGACACAGAGCAGAGTGTTTGTGGTGGGTGCCTGTGCTCAGATTTCCATTACGGCAGCAAATGTATATCCAGGTAAGTGAGTTCCTTCTAAATCATGTTGTGTGTAAATCTGAGGTACTGTTCACAGGAATCTTTTATCGCTAACTGTAATTCAGCATACGTGCTTTCTTTGATTATGTGTCCCTGCAAACTGAAGTATGTAAGAATGACAAGCAGAGAATTAAAGATATGCTTAGGCGGGCACCGCATTCATCTATGTTGTAAATGGAACACTACAAAAAGTGTAGCCATTTCATTACAGTGCGTCACGCCGAACAGCATTTAAGATGCGTAGTGACAGAACGAGTCGACAACTAGGGACCAACTACAAAAATGTCTAAGATTCTGTTAAAAAACAGAGCAGCAGTGGATTTATAGATTATTAACCATCAAAAGAAGGCCTTAATGAAGAAATTCCCTGGGTTAGTTTTACAAGATGATAAACAACCCAATTTCACAAGACGATAAACAAACCAACAATAAAAAAGAACGTCCCTCCAATACAACCCCCAGAAAAAGAGATGAGTTATTGACCCATAGCGATGTTATACCCAAACACTTTTGAACAACTAGTTACAACATTTGCAGAGGAGATAGTATGGATCCATTGGTGTGTTGCGGGGAGTATATTGAAACGGGTCCCTTTGTCACGGCAAAAAATATTTGTACTAAATACAGACAATATAAATAATGCAGCTTTCCCTGTAACTACTGTTATACGTTTCCTGCAATTGTATCAGACCAACACGAACTTCATAGTAGAGAGACTTAGTCCACAAATACCATCAGTGAGTATTGGTGGCTTTCGGCTAGCCTACAGTACGACACACAACCCCCAAACAAACAGGGTAACAGATGTTATTGGTAATCTCGAACATGACATTCTTATTCCCAAGGACTCAGTGGAAACAGATCTACCCTTTTGTTTGTTCACTCTTGCACGCCCAAGGTAAACACAAGAAAACTCAGACAATTCATTTTCAACCATTTATTGAAATGATCTTGCATAAAAAGCATGAGCTGTGATTATTCGGAAGATGAGACATATTACTGTAATCAGCATTGCTATAATGGTAAACAATATGAAAAATTCAACCATATTAAATGTTGCTAATGTTTGCCTACTCACTCCTATCTGTATATAATACTACACTAAAGAGAGCGTAGCGGGAGTATCCTCTGACAGATCAGTTGGGATAGCCGAACCACCATGCGCTGGTCTTAGGTGTCAGGAAGCCGGTCGCAGTACACAGGTTATATTTTTTACCAGGACGGAGGTCGGCATCAACAGGGCTGCATCTCAGGTACAGTCTGCAGCGGTTCCTTGATAATTCCCAACATGGAAATGCTCCTCTCAAATAGCTCTAGCACGGAAACTGTTTATATAAGATAACACTGTCCTTATCAACTGTGGCAGTGGCGCAGAGCAGCTCATTTAAGTTTTTTCTAGCTAAATGAAGTGTCTCCTAACAGCACAGAAAGAAAGAACAAGCATTGGCATAGCCAATAGGTCTCGCCTTTTGGACCTTATAAGTGTTTAGTTATCCAGCACAATATCCTTGGTGCAACAACATCAACTGTTGCAAGGCTAAACACTCATAAGGTCCCAAAGGCGAGACCTAGTGGCTATGCCAATGCTTGTTGTAGGAAGCAGCAGAAATAAATAATCTGTGAAAGAAATACTGCATTATATGCCAATGGCCAGGGGTGTTTTTGGGTAGAGGGAGGTTGAAATGAAAGACAAGGAGGGGTTGCATAATGGGCCTGGATATATTTGCGGAGGAGCAGGTGAGTGGATTATAAGAATCAGTGGGCAGGGGGGACCAGTGGGTCAGGAGGTTATTTGAAAGGGGCGGGGCAAGATGTGAGATCAGTCGATATGGATATCGGTGAGAAGGGACTAGTAGGGAAGTTGTATTAGTTATGGAGTGGGAAGGGTTTTTAGGATATGGAGGAAGGGTGTGAAGATGGAAATACCTGAACAGCCGGATGTCAGTGAGTTTGGCACCTTTCCAGGATACTGAAGCCCTTGTTGTTGATACCTGCTATGTTGCTGTCCTGCTGGGCCAGGAAAGTGACAGCAGGGGCCTGCTTGGGGACCCCGTTCCCCACCACACCTAGCCAAACATGTGAAACTGTGCCAGGAGCAAGTGTGATTTAAAAGTAATTTCCAAATTTGCTCCCAGGGAAATGATTTTCTATAGGAGCCCCACATGACCCAATAGTTACAGCAGAAGAGCAGCAACACCAATGTAGTCCTCACAATTAAGAGCCGCACTGACAGCACATGCCAGAAAAGATGCAGTTCATCGAAGAGCATTTTGTCACAGAATTTAAGATTGAGTTTATGGAGGTAGGCCTTTGAGTCACAAGAATGCGGGGTCCACTAAGCACCTCTATTTTCAATTAATTGAGGCAAGCTTAATTCATGTCCGCCAGCTTTGGAGGAGTCTTGGACATACTGTAGGTTCTGCTGTCTCCTAGGCCTTTATGGACCTTAAGATGTACTTCCATATCACCCCTGTTCCAACTATTTTGACGTGGCCAAATGCGGTGGTGTTGGCTGAAAAAGAAAAGCTCCTGGAGTACACAAGGGTGAGAAAAACCAGGCGCGCCACTGAGTCTGTGATGTTGCAGGGACACGCTGCAGGGATGGAGAAACATCGTGCTACTGTGTTAGCTTTCCCTCGCGTTAAATGTGAAGCAGGTTCGAATTAATGTGTTTATATAAATACATTCAAGATGGTTTTCGTAAGGAGCTAAATGAATAAAAATGTTCAGAATAAAGCGGAAAGCAACAGTGGAAAGCTACATCGTTATGGGGATTGCAAGCTACCCTGGGGTGCAAGACTGAGAGATCTTTAGGAAACATAAAGCTATAATTCATGCGTTTTTAAAGCTTATGATTAACTTGAAATGACATGGCACTGACACTCTCTATGGGAATGAAGTGTTATTGAAAGCGGTACAAATGCGAGATGTAATTAGCAGACAGGGGAGATGTGGCGATACGGCCAGAGCTGCCGACTTTGGAGCTGCGAGCCAGGTTAGAATCTCCCTAAATGAAAACAAAATGAGAAGATTCACCTCAACAAACACTGTCCCAAATGACTCTAATACAAGACCCAACTCACCTCCTCGATGTGCTGCCGGTACATTCTTATATCACCTTAAAGGGGTTGTTCTTCGGAGGATGTATTGCAGTGACGGAGCGGTGCGCACCGGGAACGAATAACTGAAGACCCGGAGAGACAATCGTGCCTCCTCTTAGTAAATAAACACTAGCATGTGCTGTCCAACTATTCCAGTGCGCGTGCCCTGAATGTGAGATACTTTCAGCAGGTTGCAGGCTGCACCCCGCGCTACACACAGTGCCCCGCGCCGCTCGCTCCTGCGCGCACATAAACAGTCACAGTGACAACGGCGCGCACGAGCCACCGAGCCAAGATGTGCGTCCCCCAGCCTCTCCCCCACAAGTCCCCGTGTGCCCTACAAATTAAGAAGGCATATTAAGGGGAGATAAAAAACCCAATTTACCCACCAGTTGTGTGTCATGGAGTCAGGTGGCGCTGCTTGCTGCTGCTATTCGCCCTCAAGCAGGGCTTTAAGTGGGCCGGGTCTGTCCGGGTCTGAGCACCGGCAGTTATTTTTGGGGGCCCTCGAAACGGGTCTCTATCGGGCTCTATTTTCGCGGCTGGCAAAGTTAGTCCTTTCTTTTTTTTCTTTTTTTCTGGACTGCAGTGAGAGCTCAGTTTCCTCACTGAGTAGTGGAGGTCACGGCATGACGTCCAGGGCACGACGGCATGACATCATGCCAGGTGAGTGTTGCTGGAGGAAGGGAAACCCTTTAAGAGAGCCATTTTCTCTCAGGATTTCCCTTCTCTTCTTTCAGCGCAGGAGCAACGTCGTGGTGGTGCCAGCGTGGGATGATGAAAACCGAGACTTTTAGAAACAGGTATTACCTTCTCTTTCCTCCTTTCGTTTATTTGCTCCCCTGTGAAATGGATCCAAAAAAGAAAAACACTTTTGCTGGAAACGTCCTCTTTTTCTGACTTTTTTCAATTTCTAAGTGCAGCCTCGGGGTGGAGAGAACTAAAACATTCAAAATATGAAAAGTAACTAGCTAAAGCAAGACAGAGTGGTTGCAAGGTGGCCAGATTGATTTATTCACACCTAAACACATTAGCGCCACTTTACAGTGTTTGCCAGTGAAGCGCTACTTTTGTTTTCTCGTCTCTCTTTGAACAACATTGTTTTCCCTGGGTGGGAAAGTGCACCATTCCTGGAGGTACTGAAATACCTGCTTGATGGGTGAATTGGAAAACAAAATGTGTATAGCTGCTGTGTGTTCACGAATGTGGTCTTTTTAAACCATACTGCTTACGTTTTGTAAGGATATAAGCAATGGGCATTGAAACGGGTCCCTTCTGGGCCCTGTAGTCATGGCCTTAACTTTTCAGGCAAAAGCACTCACTAATTTCTGAATAATGAGTGTAAAAAGAAAAAGGTAACCATGTTGTTCCTGCTTACATTTCGTGTGCTTTACTTAATCTTGCATTCTCTATGAGTGTTTGCTTTTTCTAGGATGATGTTAATTTTTTTTTAGGCAGCGTATTGCTCTTGTCTAGTGCGTAATTTGAATTGAGTCACATCCAGGTGTTTATAGCGGGTCAGTGCAGTGCAAGTTTCTCTCAGTGGGGCAGTATGGTGTTCAGTGGGGGAGAGGATGTGGCACTATGGTCAGAGCTGCTGAATTCGGAACTGGGGAACCAGGTTCAGCCTTCATGACCAGTCAACCAGACCACTCCCGCTGAGGGAGCACATTCCCATGCTAGACCTTAGAAGGCCCCGCAAGATCTTAAAAGCCCTGGTGTCTTAGCACCAGCAGGTGGTCCCTAGCAGTGGCATGTGTGGGTTAACCTTGAAGGCATGTCCGCCACAATTTATTCTGAAGTTCACCTCCAGTCTTGCAGGCAGGCCTATGAAGCAGCACACCATAGAGTGACAGTGACTCTGTCACTGAGGTCAAAGGACCCTTGAGCAGGGTGGCTCTAGGACAGTGCGAACGCACCAGGCGCTGACCACTCGCGATCCATGCAGCTAACTGCAGTGGGGCAGAGGGGCCGGGTAAGGGGAGATTTCAAGGGACGATGGCGAGGGAAAATGAAATAATTAATTTTCTTTCAGCATCATCTCTCGAAACCCCCTTCCCCGGCCCCACCGCTGTTACCTGCGCGGACCGCGGGTGGCACTGACTTCAGGTGGGGCCGTCGTGTTTGCAAGTATAATATGGTTTTAAAAGCACTTGTTGTCTCCTTCCTGGCCTCCAACAGTTTTCGGCAACAATAAAAATGTCATGATAACTCCAGGGATTAATGTTCTTAGTAGAGAGGGATGGTGTTTTGTCTAGTGGACGTTTTGACTCATGGAAAGGAAGCAACTTCATGATTTTCTTAAGCACACAATGCTAGTTATCTTGATTTAGACCACGCCCCTACTCTGATAGGCCACACCACTTGAAGAGATGTGCCACGCCCCTTTTAGAGCACCCCCAGTTTTTTTTTCCCACTTAAAGCCCTGCCCTCAAGGTATGGGTGCAACGGAGGCCACACATATGCCTCGAAGGGGGGAGGCAGGAGGCACCGACAGCGGAACAAAGACGGCCAGGTCAGCCTTTATTCCTGGCGATGAGCTGGGGCCAGCTGCAGTTTTCTGGCGCGCGCTCACACGCTGAGAGTGCGCTGCGTGCCCCCCTCTCTTCTCACATGCAGACAAGCACAACAGTGTGGAAAGGGTGGAGTCTAGTTACAATTAGGCCCCCACGTGGGGACAGTATCGCCTCCTTCCAACTTCTACAATAGATGGTAGCCTATCAGCGTGCTCACACGCTGAGAGTGCGCTGCGTGCCCCCCTCTCTTCTCACATGCAGAGAAGCATAACAGTGTGGAAAGGGTGGAGTCTAGTTACAATTAGGCCCCCGCGTGGGGACAGTACCGCCTCCTTCCAACTTCTACAATAGATGGTAGCCCATCAGCGTGTTGGAAGACCGTGCGAATCGGTGACGTCGGTGGCTGAGGGGGGAGAGGGACTGCGTGGGAGACAAGCGCGGCCACACTAATTAAAAACAGATGGCCCCTGCGCGCCACTGCTGGCTCCCGAGAGCAAAACGCTCTGGGAGTAAACATTTCCCAAGAAGCTGGGACATCCACACGCCTTTGGCCAATTGCGTACTAAAGCCAGACGCAAAGGCCAATAGCGTGTGAGCATCACACGCACGAGCTTCTACAAAAGCTGAAGTGATTCCAAGAGGTCGATTTCCTAGGGCAGCGCATGCGCGCTGCGCTAGGCTCGACCTAAAACAGTGGCATCCTGTTCTTCATGTAAAGCCCTGAAACTAACTGAACACATTGCATGGTGTCAGTGCCTATCGCAAATACGCATTAGCAGGAAAAGCGTGGCAAAGGGCACCACGAGAAAGAGATGTCAACCTAAGGAATTGAATGTAAAATGGAGAATATCTGTGAGCCATGCTACAATAGGGCACTTAAGTCTATAACTTAAAATACCTACACTTTTGGTAATGGCTCTTGATAAAATAGAACCATACTCACAATGGAGAGGAGCAGTGTGATTAGGGTACAAGGCAAGCAACAATCAAAGCCGGTATCGGACTAACAGAGAAACTAACAAGCCCTTCATATTACACTACACAGCCTTATCGGAGCTCCACGTTTGACATGTTTGATCCATCCGCATTGACCAAATGGTGTGCTTGAGTATAATTTTTTATCTTTTATCTGTGCTGACTGATTAACATCGAAATGGGGTTGACATATCCTCATTGGGGTTTCAACATTACTGATACAGAGATTCTACTGCATAGCGATGACAACACAAAACGCAACAAAGATGGATTGATAATCTTTTTGACCAACTCTATCTTACATCCAACAGTTTGTGTCATCACGCAAGTGGAGCTAGGACATGTGACCTGGATAATGACGCATGCACAAAAAGGATGCATGCACTTCCTCACCAATTCAATATGCAGAAGCTAGCAACAACACTTGGGGTACTACAGGCTTACACCTTTGATGAAGTAAGTGATTATGAAGCATTCTGAGTTTCTACATATGTGTTTACATATGAAATGGATTATCAGTAGTATGACTGACCTAAGCCCTTTTTTGAATTTCCTGTATTTTCAGTGTGAGACTACAAGGCCCGTCTGTCTGTAGACCCTCCGGGACCACTGATGTCCAATAATTAAGTAGGTTGCATTGTTATTTGGAATACCCAGGAGAGCAGGATAGTGTGGAGACATAGCACATTGTGAACATGCCAATAACACGAAGAGAGTACTACTATTCTTGAATTGTAGCAGCATGCATCAACATTTGCCAAATAATAAACCAAATCTGTTTCTTAATACAGACAGTCGTGTATGATTATAGGATGAATACATTTTGAAGTGTGTGGAACAACAGTCAATGAGAAATAGGTGTGAATTCAACCACAGCAAGTACATCAGGTGTGGGGTACTAAGGGCCTGATTATGAGATTGACGGTCCGTGGACCGCCGTGCTGGCGGTCCGACCACAGTGAGCTTGGTGGTCCAACTGACGTATTACGACTTGGGTGGATTGGCTTCATAAAGACCGTCGCTGAACCTCTGACACCGCCAGCCAACTCCCAGTGCGGCTGTCACAAATCGGTCTGACAAGGTTGTAGGAGGCTGGACTGCCAGTGAAACCGCCCGCCCAATTACGAGTTGCCTCACAGCCGGCGTGACTGTGGCGGTCCAACCACCGCATCTGCGATGGCGGAAAGGGAGGGATATAAGGCCCAAAATCAACTCGACAGGAACTGTGCCACCATGGAGCCGATCCTACCCGTCCTACCGCTGCTGTACCTGCTCAATCACATCCAAAACAGAAGTCGCTGACGAAATTGGCAGTAAGTCATGCAACTACCTGTTGCCATAGACTCCTCTGCAAAACAATGCCCCACCGTGGACCAGGCAAGGGAGGTAGGGGTCCGAAGTATTTCACACGTATACAGAGAACCTGGCTTGGATTGTTTCATAACGATCGTCCTAAACAAAGCTGTAGGATGCCCTCCCAGGCCCAAACATTGGTACTGTACAGCACACTGTACACAAATGGACATGTGTCAGCATGTGTGCATTAATTTGTGTTGCACAACACCTCCTCGACAATATCACACCTATCAATGTCTGTCACACATAACTGTTGCCCTTTCTCACTTGTCTGCCATGTCACTACTAATCTACACTAGTCGTGCGGCTTACCATTTCTCAAGTCTTGTTAAAGTCTCATTGAACTGACTACAACTACCAAGAGGCCTTGGAATTCTAACTCTGACCAAGATGCCTTAGTGAATATGACACGATCCCAATGCACATCCCTGCTCCTGTCGTGAGGTCAAAGAAACATAAGTATTGATGTGTCCTCAAAGTCAAACAAACCTTCTCAGCTACAACTCTGTAGTCAACTCTCACACATATCCCATATCAAAAGGCAATGTCAGTCAATGGGATTACATAGAAGCAGTGGGAGAAACATTTTAAGGGTACAATGGAAACACTCTCTGCAGGATACCTATGACTCTATCGGGTGTACCCTGAAAGCCTGGGGCAGTGGGCCACAGTTCAATTTTGCACATGCCTCACAAACTCCATGAGCACTGGACCTGGGAACTGATGTATATCAGGGACAACCAATAGAATAACCAAGTGCAAGGCATGTGTAGGCAAAGGGTAAGTGCAACTTATAAAAGCAAACACAGCACCAACAGCATCTGGCACACATCTAGAGGAAGTAGCTGAAAGGTACACACTGCAAAATGGACACCTGTCCGTGCAGAACTACACAAAGGTATGACAAGTTGACACCCTCCATGTGTGGATACACAAATATCTAACTTCAACACACCAAACACATACCCAACCAACGTCATAGGGAGAAGGACATGCTTAATGATGTAGACAGGGGCCAAGCTGAAATACTTATCAAATGGAAAACCACAGAATGCAATGTCACCCAAGTTGGTTTTCATCCCACATATCCATTCAATGAACATGTGCCCTCATCCACTGTAACTCCAGAACAGGTGCAAAAGTCAGATCACACTCACCACTTCAAATGGATCACCAATTTGGGTGAAACTTACGCAACTGCAGTTGCATGTACTTAAGGAAGCCATTACAGTCAATAGCCTGAAATGCAATGACAGGACTAATGTGTCATCAAAATGTAACAAGTTTTATTAAAACAGATAAGAACAAAGGCCAATGGCCAGTCCAAAAGTCCAATGTCACCGCCAAATGCTCGGTCAACTTCCGCCAGCAGCAGTCGAGTTTTGAATGTCTGAAAAGCGATGTCAGGCAACCGCCATTTTGGCTTTTGAAAATAGAGTATACCTCATTTTATCGACAGCGTCACAATTACTACAAGCATGTTACGACATGTCTAAAGAGGGTGTGGACAAATGCTCTGGAACTACTGTTCACAAACAGCATTGCACAACATTCCTTCCAATGCCCCCACCATTTCCGGCATTGTTTTTGACCACGGCGATGACGGAAAGAATGGTGTGCAATTATACATATATAGGACAGGTCGGTGTAGATGACACAACTGGCATATCCACAATGTGCACTTTGCTAAAATGTTCACATGTGGAACAGTGTTGGGTGGCATAGCTTGCGGGTGAGGGGGCGGGCACGGGGGTGCAGGGGGCATCACGTTCCGGTCACAATTGCGGGAGGGAGTGAGTAAAATAAAAAAATAAAATAATAAAATAACTTACCTTGCTCTGGGTCCCGCATCTCTGCTCCTGCTCTCTTGCCTCCGACTTCAGGAACAGGAAGCAGGCAGCCAGGCTCCCTCCCCTAAGCCAATCACAATGCTTCAATGCAGCGCTGTGATTGGTCTGAGTGCTGTGACACGGCGCTCAGCCAGGAGCTGGATAGGTGGACATGTCCTCCATGCAGGCTGTAATGCAGCCTGCATGGAGAATGGGGACAGTGCGCATGTCTGGTTTGGGCGGCACGAGAGGGCCGACCAAACAGTCATTGCGCACTTTGGAGTGGGCAAACCACTCCTTCACTGCCCTGCTCTGAGAGCAGAGCAGCCCCGCCCTCCCACCCGCAAAGCAGCACAAAGCATGTTTTTGCTTCTCGCACTGCTTGAAAGCAGTGGGGCGATGCTCCTCCGCCATAGCAGAGGAGCCGCCACTGATTGGTAGGCCAGTTACATCATTTAATGGGAAACAATGATGTCAGTCAGTATAAACATGAATGGATGTGTAATGCTTACATATCCAGTACTGTTTGTGCACATGATGAATTTTGGTTGTCTCCTCACAGAAATTATGTGTACACCACACATATAGAAAGTTTTGGACAGTAGCTAGACACTAGGTTCCACTGTACCTGTTATTTCCAGACCTTCAAACCATGGAAGAAAGAGATGCCATTAAATAGTTCACTACAAAAAGTAAGTCCCCATATATGGTAGCACTCACTCCACCATGTGGAAAACTGACAGCCTGAGGGCCTGGGCCACAGTCAACGTTGAACATGGCTCCAAATACCCATGTTCACAGTAGCTGTGGCTTGATTTGTAACTGAGGACCAACAATCATAACCAACAGTAATGCAAATTATGGAATTGTGGAAGTGCAAGTAGGCTCAGCAAACACAGCAGGAATTGAGAGTGTGACACAGGAAGATGAGTAAGGTGAACGGCCAACACACATATGTGGACATATGTCCATTATAAATCATACAATATTAGGCCTACTAAATACTGCCAGGGGAACCTCCCCAGTAAGGGGCATCTAGTTGGCATGCCAGGCACCTCAAGGATCTCAATTGGGAGGGGGGCTAGGGCGAGGTGGACTTTGCCCTGGGAGGGATTTTCTTGGGTTTGGATGGGTCTTGGGTTTTCTCCTCTTTCTGGTGGAGGATCTGGGAGGGGTGGTACGTGAGGTGGAAGGGATGGGGATGGAAAAAGGGGGCCTTGGTTGAAGAAGGGGAGGTGTCCAACAGGGCAAAGTCCAAGGTAAAGGAAGTATTGGTCACGGGTAGAAGGTGTGGGATAATCAGGTGGGGTCAGGTTGGGAGGTAGAGGGAATGGAAGTGTGCTTGGGGCAGGCAGATGAATAGGGTCTTGGCATGGGGATGGAGTAGAGAAAGGATGTGGGGCAGACGCGCCCCCTCCCTGAACATCTTCAGGAAGACACTCAAGACCTGGCTCTTCGACTGAACAGAGCTGCTTACACTCCCCCCCCTCCCCCCAGCGCCTTGAGACCCTCACGGGTGAGTAGTGCGCTTACAATTCCCCTGATTGATTGATTGATTGAAGGCTGGGGTGGGTTTAAGGCTATAGTTAATGAGGAGGCCAGAGCCTGAAACAATCCCTTTTGGAGCCCACATACCACTGTGAATGTCATCTAGGTAGGCAACCATTTGAGTCCATTGATGGCATTCAACAGTGCAGTCTGCCCAACAAGATCTGTCTCAGGAGGTTGATAGCCTCCTCACTAAGGGCAGCTGGTGGCACAGGGGTAAGGGGTGAGGTGCCTGGGTCAGAGGAGATGGCTCCCCTCTTAGGGAAGTGGGCCTGGACAACTGGGTGGGGAGATGGCATAGCACCAGGATGGTAGGGGTCCGCCACCACGAAGGAGTGGCCACTGGAGTCCAACTCTGTGGATGATGACGTGGAGTCTGGGTCCTCCGTGGCACTCCTCTTGGCCACTGGGTCCATCCATATCTGTGTCACGACTGGACCCAATTAAGCAAGCTGCTTCCACAATGACCTGGGCCCTGTCTCCTTCGCTTGCCTGGGTAAATGCTGAAATGACATATGAGCTTGGTTAAATCCATTAGTGTAGACACAGAGGAGGAACATCTCAGTACACATTGCAGAACAAATTTGCAGTTATCACACCACCTACTTGGATGGCTAAATTGACTACAGCATTAGCAGTAACACATGCATGTATGGAACATGAGGTCTCAACAGTTGCACACAATGATGTCTGGACCACAGTCTGCCACCATTGCATTAGTCACCTTGTCTTGACTCAATTATCAAGTATGTTGCAGGATATGACATCACCCTATATACTTAGCCCCTTTTACATACTACATTGACCAGGTGACATTAACTAGCATGTCCATATTTACAGCAGTCCCACCCATTCCACACAAGGACCTGCTGCAGCCACAATTCATTTCTGAAACCCACTTCCCTATGCACTGATGTGAACCTGTTACAGGTATCTTCCAGCAAGATATGTAGTACTAAGGAGAATGTATCAAAGGAAGTACCCAGTCCACACTGTTCACACGACCGCTTTCAAATTTAATCATATGTTGTCTGCTACAATACTTTCAAATAATGATTAAACGCATAATTTTGCTATGTATCATGTGTCTCACACCAAAGTAGTCTGGAGACAATGTAGCTCAACTTTGGTTGGGATGTCATCACATATATCCATATGACCTGGCACCACCTAGGGACATGCCACTCCAGATTGGTGTACTCACCACCACCAATCGCCCATAGCATATTGTATAGCTATTACAACACTTAAGATTGATGAGACACAGGGAATGTCCTGTCCATGTAGAGAATGTTACACTTGTAGACAATAGGGAAGGGGCATCACTGCACCTCAATTTCTCTCTCCTACAATAATTCCAATGTATTACTGAGTGTACACACTCACATATGATCCAAGTAAGTCTGATTCATACTACCTGCAGCATGTCAGCAGCCAGTGCCTGTTCCTCCACTATTCTACATGTGCAGGTCACATAAATGTCTACTGACACCTCACCAGCATGGAACATCACATTTTGAGACAGTACTGTCAGTCCTCAGACCATGTATGTAATTGCCTCAACATGTGCATCAGAAATGTGTACAATGAACAATGAAAATGGGTATGTGTGAGGCACCCAGCCATGTCCACACACCCCTGTCTGTGATGAGACATGATATGTATGCACATCGCCAGTCACAAAAGTCCTTGACACATTGGCCAACACATTCAAAGGTGATGGACACAGATTGAGAACTATGTAGAGCCATAGATCTTGTAGCAAACACTTGTGCATATGATAGTTCAACACAAATATTTTACCAATGCCAACCAGACCTACACATGCAATTACTCTTCAATAGGGTTTAGCATTAGTCAAGCTCCAGGTTGATGTGGTTGGATTTGCCTGTAACAATGAATAAAGGGTTAGGTATGAATCGGAATAGGCAGCACAGTACTCACCCCCTACTAGCTGCTGTTGGGCCCTCAACTGCCTATCAAGCTCCGGGTAGGCCACGCCAGGATACGGCCCATTAGTGGAGTCAGTGTCCAGCGTGCGCTCCTTCCACGTTGGGAGGACTTCCCAGCTGAATCTCTGTAAAGTTCTGGGTCCAGTGTCTCAGGTCTTCCCACCTCTACCTGCAGTGGAGGCTGCGCCGGCGATAGACCCCCAGGGACCGCACTTTCCGGGCAATGGCTTTCCAATGTCTCTGCTTTTGATGGGCGTTTACCTGGATGGATGCAATAGATGAAGTGACTGAGTGGACATGCAAGACAAAGGTCATCTGTGTAGCAGATAAAGAAGTTGTAGACACCTAGCATGCCCAAGTACAATTTGACAAGACCCCAAATGTGTAGACTCCCATGATGCCCGTGCACACTGACATGAGACAACATTACACTATTCATATGACGACTACACCAAACTCTGTTCTGGTTGTTTTTGGCCTATGCCAGCCTAACGACAACACTTAGGCCAGGGCCACTACACATGTTCTGTTAATCTAAACAAGATGTACCACTACATACCATTGTGAGGACATGACAGCTGAGGAAAATCTGGATGACTGTACAGACACTTTAACAGGCCAGACGTGTGACTCTATATATGCCGTACACAACATGACTGTTAGCACTAACTATGATACATCCCAAAACCTTGGGTCAGCATGGAAGGTCTGCCATGGCTCATGTGTACAACTCAATGTAAAATTGTAGTACGACTGATTGAGTGTGTGTTCGATGATCTGGCAGCAAAGGATACCCATTTGGCTATTTCTGGCACTGTCACAAGGTTGACATCAACATACCATTGTACATACGTTCTGGAAGCTTCATGTGACACACCTGGCGATGCAGTGATGGACTTTACTGCTGTACTCACCAACTATCTGCACAGTACATGTCGAGAGTGCAGATACTCTGCCCAACCCGAGCACAATTCATGGGCCTGTTACAACACACTTGTGGCAGTGAGGGGCCTGTCCTAAGGCAGTGAAACATTGAAAATAAGGTTAAATGGCAAGTACACTCAGGTCTGTGGCTCCTGTCAGGTACAATATGATGGGTTCCTATCATCTAAGAATTTAGAAATTTACAACAAAATAGACCCAGCTGTAGGAGCACTTGAAAAACCTTTTTTCCGTGGTGAGTCCAACTCTACATTAGATTTTATAGTTGCAACCTCTAATTGTTGTGGAAATATTCTACACACTGACACTATATTTTCAAATTTCAGTGACCACCCAATATTATTTTTTGAGCTGTTGGGAATCAGAATTTATCCCCGACAAGTAGTAAAAGTACAAAAAACAATTTTAGCCAGGCAAAATGGATATCAACTTAAATGGGACAAAATAGAAAATAACAGAATTATCCAATAAGTTGTAACCAATAAGCTGAACTTGATCATAAATTGCTTAGATCTGGACACCGCTCCAGAGACTCTAATTCATCATTTTACTGAAATACTGCAGGAGATTAAACTCTTGCTTACCTGAATTAGAACTAATAGGGAGAAACCGGAATCCCGATGGTTCGATGAGACTTGTACTCAGGCTCTACAAAATCTTCGTACGGCCTTGAAAGCATCTCCTAGAAGTCAGTCCTTTATTAAGGATTTGCGAATGAGGTATATGACTGCGCGTAAAAATAGGGAAGAAGAGATAAAAGAAGAGGCATGGGAAAACATGGTAAAGGCCGCGCTTTTAAACAGTAGCAGGGATTTCTGGAAGATAATAAATGCATCAATTTAAAAAAAAAAGACACAGAAAAATCACTGGATAACCACGTGGGTGAGGACACATGGGTGGCACACTTCGAAAGTATTTTTGGGAGCGAGACTCCACTACGGTTCAAACCACTAAACCCCTCAGAACCTCAACCTAATCCTATGACTTTTAATCTGGGTGAAATAACTCTCGCCCTGGCCAAGTGTAGTCGTTCTAAAGCACCTGGCCCCGATGGGGTTCCCAATGACTTCTTTTTAGAAAGTCAGGATCTCTGGACCCCATTGCTAACTAATTTCTTTAATGAGATATCTAAGAGGGGCCCACCCCCATCATGGAGAACAAGTATTATAGTCAAAATATACAAAAAGGGGGATAAATCTAACCCACAGAACTATTGCCCCATTTCCCTTCTGGATTCCACTGCCAAACTCTTGGGCCGTGAGAGATCACTCTTGGTCCGTTTCAGGGCTGGCACTGTTTGGCAAATTCACAGTTTTTTGGAAGGCTCTAACAATCCTGAAGTCCCGCCAGGGGGAACATGGCTGCCGCTAGTTAGAGTAGGTCGCAGGATCTCTCTCTCACTCTCGGCAGATGAACGTTAAACTCACCCGCATGGACGTGGGGGCATCTCGGTGACAGGGCTGGTGTCGTGGAAATGAGAAGCCCTGATTTTCTCTCTATTTCTCTGTTTTCTTTCTCCCGTCCTCTTTCGTCAGCGGGCTTCGCCTCGGTCTAGAGGCAGCGGCAGATACTTTCCATGACATATTTAGATAGGCCTAAGAAACTGAAAATCTTATCATGGAATGTAACCAGCCTTAGGGTTCCTTCTAGAAGAAGAAAAATCCTAGAGTATTTGAGACTTTCTGATAGCGAGATTTTTCTGATACAGGAGTCACACCTGCTTAGGGAGGAGTGGGCAGAGATTCTTAAAAAACAGAAATGGGTGGAGCATTGCGTCTGTACCACTCAGACATGTTCAGTGAAAGGGGTTGCCCTTCTTTTTAAAAAATCCACACAAGCCATACTCGGAGACTGTGCCGTTGACCCGCTCGGTAGGTGGGCACTAGCCAGGGCCAAAATCAATGGTTCCTGGTTGACCTTTGTGGGCTATTACGGACCCAATTTAGATGATCCGATCCCATTACGCACTTTACTCCTTCAGTTGGTCGACATTAAAGACCCTATTATGTTGGGTGGAGATTTTAATGTAGTCCTGGATCCAGTAATGGACTCAACTTCTAGGAGAGCAATGGCTGCAACTCACAATATGAGAGTCGCCCTGAAACAGTTAATGACAGACATGGGCCTTTTAGATATCTGGAGAGTGATGGGAAGTAGGGCTGGGACATCAGGGGGAAATTTTACTTTCCATAACAAAAAATGTGGCCATCGCTCTAGGATTGCTTTCTTTTATTAGTAAGATCACAACAAGGGTCAGCATCTCCCTGAACATTTATCTGACCACTCTGCTATTATTCTAGAAATTACCCTTGCGAATAGACCCCTCTCTCGTAGGTGGACCCTAAATCGCTCTTTACTCCTGGAACCATTGGTAATTAACAAGTTGAAATCCGTTACCAAGGAGTTCTTTTTATTCAACGTAGACTCAGCTCCTCCACATATTGTATGGGATACGTACAAAGCTTTTCTTAGAGGCATCTTAACTGCCCCGTCTACTGCGCAAAATAAGAAAGTCAAGAAAAAAATTAGAACACTTGAAGCTGCAGTACAAATCAATCAGTTAGCACTAGAACAAACACCTAATAGTTTAAATGTAATACAAAAATGACATCTGGCAAAAATTGAGCTTTGCTGATTACCTTGAAGCAATAGTCAGGAGGAAATGGGAAGCCAGTAGATTATCCCACCATGAATATGGGGAGGGGTGTGGCAAATTGCTTGCATGGAAAGCTAAAACTGATCAGTCCAGGAATTTAATAAAAGATCTCAGATGCCCAAACTCTGGTAACATCATCTCTGAGGATATTGGGATCGAGAATGCTTTTGCCCAGTTCTTCCAAGGTCTCTACTCAGAGGACTGAACAGTAAGTGAAGAACTTATGGATGATTTTTTCCTAGACTTGGAACTCCCTAGGCCTCAGAGCCCAGAAAAAGACAAATTAAACAGCCCTATTGGTTTGGGGGAAATCCTTTTACTATTAGTACCTTAAAAAAAGGGAAAGCTGCCGGTCCCGATTCTATCCCAAATGAAATCTACACTATTTTAAACGAAGAACTTGCCCCAATACTGCTCCAATTGTTCAACTCTGCCTTTATATTTGGCCAGGACCTCCCTTCATCCTGGGACGAAGCAACCATAACCATTCTCCTGAAACAGAAAAAGAACCCGAGATCCTGTGAGTCTTATAGGCCTATTTCTCTTCTTAATAGTGATCATAAAATATACACCCAGATTCTAACTAAACATCTGGATAAGGTGGCAGGATCACTAATTCATTCCGATCAAAAAGGCTTTATAAAAGGGAGGCAACTTCACGAGTTAACACATGATCTGATTGGGGCGATCGATATGGCAAGAGAATACGGGATCCCGTTGGCAGTAATGACCTTAGACGCTGCGAAGGCCTTTGATAGGGTCAGCTGGCCCTTTTTATACAAAATGATCCAACGCTTTAATTTAGGGGAGGCCTTCTTAGCAGCAGTCAGGGGCCCATATAAAAATCCGTCGGCTAGGGTTCTGGTTAATGGGAATCTCACTAAACCAATAAAAATTGGCAGGGGGACTAGACAGGGATGCCCTCTTTCCCTCCTCTTTCCCCCCTCCTTTTTAACCTTTACATCGAGCCTTTGGCATGCAAATTAAGGGCATGTCGGAGTATTCATCCCTTTGTTTGTAATGGATGGGCGAAAAAAATTGGGCTATATGCTGACGATCTCATGATCTTGACAGGGGATTTACAACTCTCACTTCATGCGATATGGGAACAGTTGGAAGGTTTCGGGAGGGTATCTGGATACTCCATTAACCAACAAAAAACCGAGCTAATGAAATGGAACACCCCCTATAGGAGTGATCTAACAAAGCAGGAGATAAGACATCTGGGAGTTCAAATAGTACATAATGTAGAGAAAATAGCCCAGGTGAATTTCGATAAAGTAGCAGCGGGAGTTAAACAACAGCTACGAGCATGGGGGGCTCTCCCACTTTCCTTCTTGGGCAGATCAAACCTCCTAAAAATGTCAATCCTCCCAAAGTTTACTTTCTGTTTAATTCGATCCCATTAGAATTTAAAAAGCCCTGGTTCAAGAAAGTACAGGGGGAGTTTTCCAGTTTCATTTGGGGAAACAAAAGACCTAGAATCTCCTTGAAGAAGTTCAGAAGAAAGAAAGAACACAGAGGGATTGCTAGTCCAGATCTCTACCAATACTACTGTGCTTTTCATTTGAAGAACTTTCGTCAGTTGTTGATGGGAAGCTCAGGTTTGCCCCCGCTCTTTAGGGCCCTCACGGCGAGCTCTCCGTATCAAGCATACTTCTTTCTTCTGAAGTTTGGTCACCCCAAATTCTTTAAGAAGGTGAGGCTAAAGATTCTTTTAGCGGCCTCTAAGATTTGGTATCAGGTGAGATCGGCTCTCCAAATACCTTATTACTGTGACGCAGCACCTATCTGGGACTCGCCAGGTACTCCTGATTGCTTACTGGATGCACTCGCTGTCTCACTACGGAGTTGTGGCATTCTCAGGTGGGGACAGCTTATTGTGGATACCAAGCTAATTTCATGGCAATGTCTCTCAGAGATCTCTGAAAACTCGATCTCAAAATTTAAATACTATCAACTTTTAAACTGGGTTAAAGCATTGGGGGAGGAGGGTAAAGGAAACATGGACTTGGTGTCCAAAATCTGCCGACGCTCCACCTCACGGAAAGAAGTTGCAGAGTGGTATTGGATGCTAATCCAAAATGGAGAAGAGATGCAAAACCCATTTACAGAGATCTGGAAGAGGGAACTGCCAGACGAACACCTCGAATCCTTAGGGCAAGTATCTATGTCTCATTTGTGGTTATATGTGAAATCTGCTCCATTAAGGAAGAATCATCTTTTTACTGTCCACAAGGCATACTGGACGCCACAGAAGCTTTCGAAGCTGGGGAGGCGTGCGATGAAGAAATGCCCAAAATGTGGAGGAATCAATGTGAATGAGGCCCATATGTTTTGGCAGTGTCCGTCAATCCAGCTCTTCTGGCAGAAAGTGGGTAAGATCATTTCAGGTATCATGGGCCAGGAGATTAAGATGAGCTTAGCCCTTGTGATTTTTGGAGTGGTCCCGGGTGGGGCAGCTATTTGGGGTCTTCTTAAAACCCACAAAGCCCTCATCTTTGTTTTGATTCTCCTTGCACGAAGGGAGCTGTGTGTTAAGTGGATTCTCCCTAGTTCCCCTAATGAAGATGAATGGATTCGTTCCATACAAAAGGTTTCGTATCTTGATCGGGCCAATAAACTCGTCAAGAAAAAGAAATTTTGGGAATTTGGGATGACTGGTTTAAGCTTTATGTCTCCAGCCTATCTCACTGAGCACGGAATCCCTGTAATTATCTCCCGGTATTATGTTCCTTCAGGTCGTTTTTTCTCTTTACTTCTCTTTCTTTCTTAAACCTGTTTATTTGCACCTTCCTGTTTTTGCACGATGTATGTTTAAGCTTTTCTTGAAACCTTATGGTCCAATGATTAATTGTATGCTATACAGGTTGCCTTAGTGACCGGGTCACCTATTTCTAGCACCTGTTTTTTTAGAGGAGTCAGTGCCACTGTCCATCCAGGAGGTAAAAATCTTTCCGGCCCCAGGAGATGTCTAATCCCCTCCCTTGTGGAGCGACTGGGTGCCCTACTATCTCTTCCTGTTTTCGGTCATGTCTTGGCCTTCTGAATCCAGAGCATAATTTGATAAATGAGGACTAAAAAAAACCAAACCAAAAAAACCAAACTCTTGGGCCGTGTCCTATTGAACACAGAAGACTGGGCAAGGGAAAATAACATCTTGATGTCAACCCAGTATGGATTCCAGAAGGGTAGAGATACGATAGACCAATGCCTGAATCTAAGCCTGACGATTGCTAACTATACTACAGCAAAGGGAGGGCATTTATATATGGCTTTCGTGGATCTATCAGCAGCATTTGACTGCGTCGGCCAAGCAAAACTGTGGGTAATAAATAATAATGACCGAGATGGGCATTGATTCTAGGCTGATTACTCTTATACGCCAAATGTACTCACAGGCGACAGCCTCTGTCCGCTATGGGAGGGATGGGGAATGTACAAGACTCTTTAAGATCATGAGGGGAGTCAGACAAGACTGCGTCCTTGCCCCATTTTTTATTTCACTTTATACAAATGGGATAGAAGCAGCTTTATACGGATGTATGGCTGACGTCTCCTCCTTTCCCCCGTCACACTACCAATTCTGGCCTATGCAGACGCTGCCGTCCTAATAGCAAGGACAGGCGTAGCACTCCAACGCCTAATAGACACTTACGTGAGTTTCATGTTATCCCTGGATCTAAAAGTAAATGATTCAAAAACCTTCATCTTAGGGTCAGGACGACCACCCCCTAGAAAGACACCATCTTTTTTTTATTGGAACACGGAAATTAGCAGTTGTGGAGTCTTTTTCCTATTTAGGAGTTGTCTTTGATAATAAACAAACCTGGTCCCACATGGTGTGTAGTAAGGCACAAACAATGGAGCGTACTCTGGCTGCAGTTCCTAGCTTTACCACGAAATTGGGTTCAAAGCCCCTAACGACCATAAAAAAGATATATAGTGCCAAAAGGATTTCAGCCATGACTTACGGGGCAGGGGTGTGGGGTATAGCCCCAGTAGAGCCAATGCCGAGGATAGAGAACGGTTTCTTTAAGAGGATTGCTTTGCTCCCTTCCTCATTTTCAAACTATATTACTCACTTAGAGCTGGACCTACCTTTCGTGTCGGACACAGTGAGATTATCTCCAATTATGCTCTGGCACGCAATTTGGAACAAAGACATAGTGGATCTCAATCAGACCATTATACAAAATTGCCTCTCATTGGATAAGGCAAATAAAATTCCCTGGCTAGAGTATGTTAAATTAACACTGTACTCGCTAGGTGTCCCAGAAGGTTCGACTCTCTACTTAAACAGGTAATTACAAAAATATCGAATCAAAAATATCGAAGTTAAAAATATAGATGTAACAAATATCGATGAAAAAAATATAAATAAAATAATACAAGTTAAATATATAAAATATTAATATAATCTTTAACAAAATTAATTACATTTAATATATATTTTAACTAAATATAAAAAATAAACTTAATTAAAAAAAATATAAACACACAAACATAATAATTTATACATATACATATATACACTTTAAAATAATGTATTAACTATTATCTTTATTTAATTTTTAAACTTTTAAATTATATAAAAATAAAATATATACATATATCAATAATTTAAAATAAAAAAATAACCATTCTATAAATAATTAAAACATTTAACTATTATAAAAAATTAAAACGAACATTTCGCAATACAGTAAATACAACTATAGGGAAAATGTTGGATAGCAGCATAATTACATTTACTATTCCAACTCCAGTGAGTGCAACAGTAGGGAAAGTATTGGATAGCGGAGGGGTAAAAATTACTATTCCCACTCCAGTGAGTGCAACAGTAGGGAAAGTATTAGATAGTGGAGAGGTAAAAATTACTATTCCCACTCCAGTGAATGCAACAGTAGGGAATGTATTGGATAGCGGAGGAGTAAAAATTACTATTCACACTCCAGTGAGTGCAAAGGTAGGGAAAGTGTTGGATAGCGGAGAGGTAAAAATTACTATTCCCACTCCAGTGAGTGCAACAGTAGGGAAAATATTGGATAGCGGAGGGGTAAAAATTACTATTACCACTTCAGTGAGTGCAACAGTAGGGAAAGTATTGGATAGCGAAGGGGTAAAAATTACTATTCCCACTCCAATGAGTGCAACAGTAGGGAAAATGCTGGATAGCAGAGGTGTAAAAATTACTATTCCCACTCCAGTGAGTGCAACAGTAGGGAAAGTATTGAATTGCAGAGGGGTAAAAATTACTATTCCCACTCCAGTGAGTGCAACAGTAGGGAAAGTATTGGATAGTGGAGAGGTAAAAATTACTATTCCCTCTCCAGTGAGTGCAACAGTAGGGAAAATATTGGATAGCGGAAGGGTAAAAATTACTATTCCCACTCCAGTGAATGCAACAGTAGGGAATGTATTGGATAGCGGAGGGGTAAAAATTACTATTCACACTCCAGTGAGTGCAAAGGTAGGGAAAGTGTTGGATAGCGGAGAGGTAAAAATTACTATTCCCACTCCAGTGAGTGCAACAGTAGGGAAAATATTGGATAGCGGAGGGGTAAAAATTACTATTCCCACTCCAGTGAATGCAACAGTAGGGAATGTATTGGATAGCAGAGGGGTAAAAATTACTATTCACACTCCAGTGAGTGCAAAGGTAGGGAAAGTGTTGGATAGCGGAGAGGTAAAAATTACTATTCCCACTCCAGTGAGTGCAACAGTAGGGAAAGTATTGGATAGCGGAGGGGTAAAAATTACTATTCCCACTCCAGTGAGTGCAACAGTAGGGAACCTGCTGGATAGCGGAGGGGTAAAGATTACTATTCCCACTCCAATGAGTGCAACAGTAGGGAAAATGCTGGATAGCAGAGGGGTAAAAATTACTATTCCCACTCCAATGAGTGCAACAGTAGGGAAAATGCTGGATAGCAGAGGGGTAAAAATTACTATTCCCACTCCAGTGAGTGCAACAGTAGGGAAAGTATTGGATTGCAGAGGGGTAAAAATTACTATTACCACTCCAATGAGTGCAACAGTAGGGAAAATGCTGGATAGCAGAGGGGTAAAAATTACTATTACCACTTCAGTGAGTGCAACAGTAGGGAAAGTATTGGATAGCGAAGGGGTAAAAATTACTATTCCCACTCCAATGAGTGCAACAGTAGGGAAAATGCTGGATAGCAGAGGTGTAAAAATTACTATTCCCACTCCAGTGAGTGCAACAGTAGGGAAAGTATTGAATTGCAGAGGGGTAAAAATTACTATTCCCACTCCAGTGAGTGCAACAGTAGGGAAAGTATTGGATAGTGGAGAGGTAAAAATTACTATTCCCTCTCCAGTGAGTGCAACAGTAGGGAAAATATTGGATAGCGGAAGGGTAAAAATTACTATTCCCACTCCAGTGAATGCAACAGTAGGGAATGTATTGGATAGCGGAGGGGTAAAAATTACTATTCACACTCCAGTGAGTGCAAAGGTAGGGAAAGTGTTGGATAGCGGAGAGGTAAAAATTACTATTCCCACTCCAGTGAGTGCAACAGTAGGGAAAATATTGGATAGCGGAGGGGTAAAAATTACTATTCCCACTCCAGTGAATGCAACAGTAGGGAATGTATTGGATAGCAGAGGGGTAAAAATTACTATTCACACTCCAGTGAGTGCAAAGGTAGGGAAAGTGTTGGATAGCGGAGAGGTAAAAATTACTATTCCCACTCCAGTGAGTGCAACAGTAGGGAAAGTATTGGATAGCGGAGGGGTAAAAATTACTATTCCCACTCCAGTGAGTGCAACAGTAGGGAACCTGCTGGATAGCGGAGGGGTAAAGATTACTATTCCCACTCCAATGAGTGCAACAGTAGGGAAAATGCTGGATAGCAGAGGGGTAAAAATTACTATTCCCACTCCAATGAGTGCAACAGTAGGGAAAATGCTGGATAGCAGAGGGGTAAAAATTACTATTCCCACTCCAGTGAGTGCAACAGTAGGGAAAGTATTGGATTGCAGAGGGGTAAAAATTACTATTACCACTCCAATGAGTGCAACAGTAGGGAAAATGCTGGATAGCAGAGGGGTAAAAATTACTATTGCCACTCCAGTGAGTGTAACAGTAGGGAAAGTATTGGATTGCAGAGGGGTAAAAATTACTATTCCCACTTCAGTGAGTGTAACAGTAAGGAAAGTATTGGATAGCGAAGGGGTAAAAATTAATATTCCCACTCTAGTGAGTGCAACACCAGGGAAAATGCTGAATAGCAGAGGGGTAAAAATTACTATTCCCACTCCAGTGAGTGCAACAGTAGTGAAAGTATTGGATTGCAGAGGGGTAAAAATTACTATTCCCACTCCAGAGAGTGCAACAGTAGGGAAAGTATTGGATTGCAAAGGGGTAAAAATTGCTATTCCCACTCCGAGTGTAACAGTAGGGAAAGTGTTGGATAGCAGAGAAAAAAAAATTACTAATCACATTTAAACAATAGAAAAATTTTAAATAATCATAAAAATAAATAAACAAAATTTAAAAATATCCGATTAAATATATTAAACATTAACATTAAATATATTAATTACATATAACAAAAAGGTACAAATATTATCTAAAATAAATTAATAAATACATTTATAAACAATATTTATTTAAAAGAAGCAAATATTAACAAACAAAAAAATATTTAAAACCTAAATGTATTTATTTTATTTCCTACCCTAAAACACCACACCAATATAAAAAACGTCAACATTTTTATTTAAATGTATTTCCATTATTAACATAATTATTAATGATTTAAAAAATATTATTAATAACAAAGTAATAAACATTCATTGAATACACATTCTTTAACACTATAATATGCACAACACACACCTAAAATAAATTACACAATTACCATAATCAATTCCTAATTAATTAATTTAAATTAATTAACAGCTAATTATTAATTCATCAATGAAAAATAAATTGCTTCCCACCCTTCCCACCATTTACACCTATAAACACCACAACACACACCTAAAATGAATTAAACAATTAACATAATTAATTGCCAATTAATTAAAATTAATTAACAACTAATTATTAAATAATTGATAATAAATTAATTTACACATTTAATACTATAACATCTGAATTCAACAAATATTAATAAATAAAAATTAATCAATACATTTAATAAAAACTAAGGGGCCCATTACGATGGCGGGCGGAAGCACAACCGCCGTGCTGGCGGATGCAAAAACCACCAGTTACCGCCGGCACGCAGCAGTCCACACGCCCGCCCAATTACGATGCGAAAAGCAGGCCAAACACCGCCGGCAAGCCAGCAACACCGTCCGCCATCAAAGTGCGCCCGTACACGTAGCGGCGCAGCCCAACTGACACACACCGTCCGACGAAACACGTCCCGCCCGGCGCATAAATTACGATGCCGCAAACAAACGGCTCCCACGGCTAAGAGACACCGCACGTGAAAGAGAGGCGGTAACACGGACGCAGAGCACGGACAACGAAGAAGCGGCACCCCGGGCATGAATCCAGCACTGCAGGCCCTTCCCATGCTTCTGCTGATGCACCACCAAGGACGCAACGTACCGCGGAGACGCAGGTAGGCACACACACAACAAGTGCACGCAAACAGCGCACACAGTGCAAGGGCGGAAAAAGCGGACAACCCCCACCAGCGCGTGTACACTACACATCCACCATTGCATCCACATATGACACACAGGCCAAATCCTAACATCGCGGAACACATGTGTACACACCACCTGGGACTAGGAACCAACCACCCCGTCACGGCCCCAAAGCGCCGATGACGCCGCCACACATGCGCACAACGCAGAGGCCAACCGCAGCGCCATGCATGCGTCGCACACAGACACAGGGACACAACCAAGCAGCACACACATCAGCCCCACCCCGAACGCACATGACACGTGACAGGCCTGCCACAGACATGTCCCCAACGCCCAATTCACGGACAACACCCAACGCCACACAACCGACGCACACATGTCAGTGAAGTCACGCAACAGCAGGACACACCCCAGTGTAACAAACATGGCGTAGCACACAGCGGCGGCAACACCAACTAGGAGAAGCAGGGCTCCCTTCGGGAAGAGGAACGCCAGTACCACACTGAAAAACCCATACCACCCTGCACATATGAACAAGACATATGAAACGGAACACCAAAGAGCCCGGGGACCGACAACAGGTGGCCCAAGAATAACATCCACACACAAGGCCCAACGCAGAGCGGAAAGGCAGCCTGCCGCCCACACAAGGGAGAGCAGACAGCACTGAATAACCTTCCATTCCAACTCCGAAACCACAGCCCTACGACAGAAGCCGGTGAATACAGCCATTGTCCAAGAATAGACCAACACAGGCATGCCGAGGAGACCGACCACAGGGCAGATAGCGCATATCACAGAAGCACACAACGGACGGGGAAGAAAGAAGAAAACACTCCCCATGTCGGCCACATGCAAGTTAATTGGAAGGAGTCACACAGCACTGACCTTGAACTGTCTGAGAAGCATGTGGGAAGAGGGCCCGTGTCCTCCAAACAAGCCAACAGAACACAAGTCCTGTCTCCCTACGACTACACAGAGCTCACAGCAACCCCGGAGCGTGCACATTGCAGACTGCACACACAGCCGGAGCACGCCATCTCAACGAACCGCTGCGAAATGGCAACCGCAACACACCTACCCAACTACGCCGAACAGCTCAAGCTGTACAAAACCAACACGATACATACATTGGGATGCGATCTCCTGTCCCTGCTGAACGTAAGTTACCGACTGACTTACCGCATCACATTGTTCAGCTGCGTCATGCCCGTCTTCTACTGTCGGAGGTGTCCCTACCAGCATCCCGTCGAGATATGCCTCTCCAACCCGGCATGTCTGAAGGCGGACCTGCTACCACTACTCCTCCCTCTGGACGCACACGACAGGGCCTGCTCTGCCTATGGGGGCATGGCGTATGTGGCCAACATCGCACCCGCACTGAAATGGGACCACTGTGCCTCCACACGACGGATCATCGAGAACAGCTACATCGAATGTCACCCAGCATGCCCCATCATGGTCCTCCAAGGGACAACTTACGAACAACACCTTGAGAGCCACCATCCGCTTCATTGGCTGGCAAACATGTACACCACCAATGACATGGAAGCCCTGCTGGACGGCATCGCATACCTGACAACCTGTAAATACGTCGGACCACAACGCAGGTTCCCCGAGTGACCTATGAAGTCCAACCCCGCACCCATGCTCAGCTTCCGCACGGACTGGCCAGTCACCACCACAACAGCCATACCAAACGACCGGCAACTGTAACCACACCATCAACGACATCGCCATGACATCGGATATGACCGGGACATGCACACTGTTCCCCATCACATCCAGGAACACCGCATGCATCGTGGGAGGCAGTGGCATGGGCTCTGTGTATCGCACCCACATGGACGGAACTGCACGAACAACCAGGACACGACATGGATCCAGCGCACATGGACACACACACCGCTCAGTGGACATGAATAGGTCGCCTGGAGTCTGTGGGTGCTGCACCCCTCCCACCCCCGCCCCGGGAATCCCATACCAGGACCTTTGCATGGACGACAAGTGCATACAACAACAACACGACCCCAGTGACTGTGACATGTCCAGTAACCACCACAGTGCAACAACAAGTGGCACGCCGCTGCATGCACGCAAGCACATGCCCTGATGTCATCTCACATGCACGCGTGCATGAGGAACAACCGCAGCAAACCTGTCACATGGAACTGAGATGGACTGTGCCCATGATGCCGAGCGGTCTGGTAGGCTACATGTATACCGTCTGTGTCAAAGTCCGCAGCTCCGCAGCTATACGTAAATGTACATTAGCACAGCCTTGGCCAAGCAGATGTAACTCTGAAGCCCACATCCCACATGCAACAGCCAATCACATGTAACCCCACACCCTATCCAATTTGTAATCATGCTCAGTATATCCTCAACATGTATTCCGCTGCCAGTAGTGTCCACTATACTGCATCACAGAGGACAGAAGACTCAATATAATGTTTGAAACCAAAACTGTCTCCGCTGACTCATTTCACAAGTACGAATGAGAGAGGATGAGAGTATGTGAAGTACACGGCAGTCGTGACATGACCATGTAGTCCACTGGTATTGGATGTCAACGCAAATGAGTAGCACTACTGTGGAAGACACACATGTGTCGTGTGAAGTCGTATGGACGCAGTGCTCAGGTGGGTGGGTGCGACGGGTAGATGCGCACATGCCAAGTTGGAGCACGCCGTGTTGGGAGGGGTCATGAACAGTACACCACCGCTTCCCTGGGCATTGTGAGAGGACACCTGTCGGGGGGAGTGAACACGTGTGTGCACAGCAGCCGGGCACACGTACAAAGCGGTACCAGGCGCACCTCAGCCCACCCTCTGTGGACAAGCTGGATCCTGTTGTGCGCCCGCCATGCCCCTTGACAAGGCACACACAGCCCCAGTCGACCAGGTGTAACCCCAACATAGTCAATCCGCACAGGCGATACAGGGCACGGGATGGCAGTGGAGCATGGTGTGTGAGAGGTCTCCTCGCGCTCCTCCTGGTCATATCACGCAGGCAATAGAACCTCAACGTCCAGCATGGCAAAAAGTCAAATGGAAGTGTAGGGGGACGCACCACAGCACGAGCAGCACTGACGTCACGGGAGGTGGCTCGCACCATCCCATCCATTGCCCATCATACCAACCACGCCACATGCCATTGCGACTAAGTGCAAGCGCGTGCGCCACCACCCCTGAGCCCTCCCCAGAGAGGCCAAAGAGTGAATGTGTGGGCCATCAGCCACAGACGGACGCGGCCTGGCCGCAAGGGCAGCCACAGCCACTGGGTGTCGCAGGTGGCGGATCCGGAAGGCGAAGACTGTGATGCATAGTCCATGCAGGCCGGGTCTCCATTTGGGGCACCACGCAGGTGGACGGCGTCCCGCCACACATCATACCCTGAGACAGCCCACTCGTGCAACTGGACCCACACATACACACCTTGCCCTCTCTGGTGCGAGCTTGGGGCTGCCTGTGCAAGCGCTAGCCTCGCAGGTGAGCATGCATATTGGGGGGCGAGGGGAGGACATGAGGGCTGGGGCGAAGATGACTGTATCACTGTCAGTTAGTACAAGGGATGACCCAGATGTGGAAAGGAAGAGACGTGTCCCGTGTGTACTGCAACTAGTCGCCAATCCAACTACCCCCCATGTCCGGAATGTAAGCCCGCACCTAGGCCCGCCCATCCGCCACATCGAACATACCACCAGCACGACAACCTTCCCATTCGAAACACTGACTGGGGGTGGCGACCAGTGAACAATCATGTGTAGCCTACCCACGCGTACATGTGGGCCCTCCATGATCCATGTCACCTGCGGCAAAGACATGACATGCGCAATGAGGGAAGTGAGGAGAGCTGTCCGCCCCACGCGCAGAAGGTGCATCAGCTCCACAGACCCAGCAGCGAGTCCAGCAGGGGTCACATGTGCAGGGGCAGCTGTGCCTGGTGTGAAGGCACATGCATATAGACAGCACATCGACCAATGTGTAGTCTGCCCACATCCACAGTCCATCATCATGCGGACATAGGAATTGAACACAGGGCAACACATCTTAGTTGGTGCACCCACCGTGACCAACAATGCGCAATCATCGACGTACCCGCCCTGTGCATGGCCCCCCACCCAACGGAGGCACATCCAGTGCCACCATCCCACACACACAAGCCTTCCACGGAACATGCTGTGTCCAATGGTCAGTACAGAGTCAGCGCCCATCTGGTGGATCCTGAACAGGAGACACATGCACACACATGCCAGCTCCCACTATGTACGTCTGCCACCTGGCACGTGCAATGTAACCTCTCACCTGTGACGTGTGACTGCAAGCACACAGCCGTCTTGGCATGGGGCTGTCAATGTGGACACCAGTCAATGTTTCGGGAGCTGTGATCCGTACAGTGCTGTACATAGGGTGCAGTGCTGACACCTACTACTGTCTCATATCCCCTCGTGCCACAGGTCCCACTTGTATTGGCCGCTCAGCCCGTGCCCACATCGTCGTCGCCGTGTGCCATACTCATCCAGCTTCGGAAGCAGTTCCATGCTCAGCAGACACTCATGTTGCCGTGGCGTTGCCGCTTGACGAATATGCAGTCAGTCCCCATCAGCACGCCCCGCAAGTCATTGGGGCCTAGATCCCCATGTGCATGCACATGGCAGTGGTATGTCTCACTTGCCATTGCCATTGTTGGGAGACCTGTGTAAGTGTATTGTGGCCGTGCCGTCCCAGCTTGACAGCTGGGCTGTGGCTCATGTGCTTGCTCAGTCATGTCAGTGATGTGTATGCGAAATTGCTATGTGCCGTGTTGCTTTGACATGTGTCCTCTGCCATTTACCCCAGGCGGAGACCGAACATTGACCGCCCATACCAATTGCTGGCGGACATGGACGATACAGAGGTTTTCCAGGAAGTTTCGGCTGGACAGGCCAACCCTGCATCGACTGTGTGCCATGTTAGAGCCCCATCTCCGTCCCCGCAGGGTGTATCCGACTGCTGTCACCCCCACGGCTAAGGTGATGGCCGCCATGCATTTCTTCGCCACTGGGTCATTCCAGCACACAGTGGGCAGTGGAGGAGGGATGTCCCAGCCCATGTTCAGCAAGGTGCTGAGGGATGTACTGGCAGCCATGATGCTGTACCGAAACAGGTACATCAGATTCCCCAGGGCTCGTGAATTGGCGGCAGTGAAGGGTGCATTCTATGCCCTTGGCAGAATCCCACACGTCGTGGGAGCCATTGACTGCACACATGTTGGCCTTGTTCCACCACAGGCCACTGAGCACCTGTACCGCAACAGGAAGCACACGCACTCCCTGAATGTGCAAGTGGTGTGCCTTGCGGACATGGTGATCACCCACGTGTGTGCCAAGTTTCCAGGCTCGGCCCATGACGCACACATAATGCGCAACAGCATCTTGCCACGACTGATGTCCAATATGCAACAGGATCGTGCCTGTATTGTCGGTGAGTATGTGGAGTGGTGTAGCGTGCTGGCTGTGCGATGCTGTCCCCTGTCCAGTTGGATTAGCAACGGTTCTCTGTGTCCCTCACACCCAGGTGACTCTGCGTATCCGAATGGGGCATGGCTGCTCAGTCCATTGAGGAATCCTCGCACCCCAGCAGACGATCGATACAATGAGGCACATGGGAGGACCAGACGTGTGGTCTAGCGTACCTTTGGCCTCCTCAAGTCCAGGTTCAGGTGCCTGGACCGCACCGGGGTGCACTGGCGTACTCCCCACAGAAGGTGTGCCAGATAGTGGTGGCGTGCTGCATGCTGCACAATCTGGCCATTCAGAAGCAGATCCCCCTCATTGTGGATGACGGAGATCAACCAGGGCCCCAGCCCGCAGACCAGGACAGCTCGAGTGAGGTGGACAGCGGAGAGGAGGAAGCTGGGAATGTGCGCCAGCAGCTCATCGCCCGCTACTTCACTTGACGGTGAGTGTCCATGTACGACGGATGATGTGTCTGTATCTGTGCAGGTGTGTGTGTGCTGTGTCAGGGTGGCCGTATGTTCACTGCGTGCAGTGTGTCAACGCTCCATGGCCAGGGTAGTATGCCACTGTTGGTGACTGTGGCATTGTGCCCTATTGCTCTGTGCGATGTGTGTACATTGCTTGTAGTTGTTGACATGTACTGTGTGATGGGTGTGTGACACACTCATTGAATGTGCTCCTGTTCTGTCTCCCACCCCTAGGTCCCTACAGGCCCTCCGGATTCCATTGCCATGCCACGCATCAGGTGCCTTTCCGCCCAAGGTGGCCGTTGTATTCCGTACAAATAAAACACAGGGCACAAACAGCAGTTAGTGAAAAAGGTGCATTTATTCCAAACTGTGACATGTGATTGTGTGTAAGGTGATGACAAAAGTGGTGCGTGCAGTGACAATGAGCTGTCGGTCATGGCTGCGTGAAGCTCAGGGTGTACCCACTGGTTCTATGTCCATAGTCCAACACACACATGCCATCCAGCTGGCTGTGTGGAGTGGGATCGTAGAGCAAGTCAATGCAGTGGCTGGTCAAGGAAGGCTGGCGGAAGGCTGGCTGGCTGCCTCACTTGCGACTGGAGCGTGCGAAGTCCTCCCGGGAGATCTGTTTCCTCTTCGGACGGCCCCTTCCACGTTTGGGAGGGGGGTATGTGGTGGCGACCTGCTGGTGGTGGGTGAGGTGTGCTCACTGGCTGTGGACGCAGGGGAAGTGGACACTGCTGCCCGACCCTGCGCCCTAGCAGGTGGTGGCGGAGGTGGTGTTGCTGGCCTTGCCTGTGACCCCACCGCCACCACCAGCTGGCCCATGAGGTCCACGAGTTGGTCCATACGGGACACGAATTGGCCCATATGGGCGTCCATGGACCTCAGCACCCCCAGCACCTCCCGCGTGTCTGTAGCAGACCTGACCCATTGTTCTTGGGCCTCCTCATAGGCCCCAAGGACTCTGGCCATTTGAGGCAGGGCATGGCTCCCAGGGGAGGCTGGCGTTTCCCTGACCCTGCTCCTCCTACCAGTCCTGCTGCCACCGGCCTGCCCACTAGCCACATTGCACACCACGGTCCTCGCTGTGGCTCCCAGGGTGGATCCAGTCGGCCGGGCCACCACCTGCGCTGGGGCTGGTGCCAGCGAAGACGTGGTGGTGGTGGTGGCGGTGGTGGTCGGTGCGGCGATGGTGGCGGTTGCGGCAGTGGTAGTGGCCGCAATGACCGTGGGTGTGGCCGCAACGACAGTGGCAGCAGGGGGCTGGGACTGTTCAGCATCCCTGGATGATGGGTTGGTGGGTAGGAGGGGTCCTGGGGAGCGGCTGGGCCCTGCCACACCAGATGGGCCTGCTTGGTGGTCCGTGTCCGAAGAGGAGGACAGATCCTCCAGATCCGTGTGTCCTCGTTGGGGGCTTGTGGGCTGGCTGTGCTGGCTGCTGTCTCCATCCCCAGCATCCGGCAGTTCGTCACCTGTGGAGAGAATGAGATTTGTTATTGTGTTGCACCTGGCGAAGTATGTATTTGTCGTCTGACATTGGCAGTTCGTGCAATCTCGTACATGGGTTTCCCGGAGGCGAGTGTGTGGCTGTGGCATCTGTAGTTGTGTGTGCTAGGCAATGGGACTGTGTGCTGTGCACATGTGGCATGGGACGGATTGGCCATGCCGATGGCTGTGTTGCTGTGCCCCTACTCATTGTGACTCTGGTGTATGCGGGCTCCTGGCCCATCCTGGGTCTGGTTTGTACTTTGCTTTTGGGGTTCATATGGAACGCTTAGGCACCCATATGGCAACATGGGGGCCATGCCCCAGATTCACATTTGGGAGGGGATATGCTTTTGGGGTACATGCTGTAAGCCATGGGTGCCGAACGTGACATGTGTTGTGGCAGCATGACAGTGCATGGTTTGAGGTGTGTGCATGCTTGACATGGCCTGCATATTTGCTGTCTGTTGTGATTACTGGACATGGCATTGGACGCATCGTTATGAGTGAGTGTTGGTTGTGTGCCAGCCAACGTATTGCAGTTGTCCCATCTCCTTGGTGTGCGTGCTGCCCTGTGCCATGTGCATCACTGCAGTGCTCGGGGGGGCCCATGTTGTGTGTTGTTGCTCACAGTGTGTCGTGCGCTTCATTGACTTCTGGCACATGGTTGGTCATGGGCATGTGTCTTAGCGTGACTGCTGTATATGTGGCAGCTGTGCGGATGACATGCCTTTCATGAGACTGGGGCTGACGGATGGGATGGATGGTATGTTGTATGTGCATGGTGTGTCTGTGTGTTTGATGGGTTCAGTGGTGTTCGTGTGCATTTATGTAGTTCCGCTCTGTTGCGTCTAGTGTTGTTTGTCTTACATAGGCGTAGTTGTGGGGTGTGTGGTTGACAGGCAGTAGGGGCTACATGGACTGGACTTCAATGGTGTTTCGGTTGTGTGTGATGGGTTGCACAGTGGCTGCCGTGTGGTACTATGTTCAGTGTGGCTTGTGCATGCAGACGTGGCTCCTTGGGTGTTGCTGTGTTTGTGATGGGTCATGTGGGGTGTGAGTCTGTTGTTCATGTCCGTGTGCACATTGTTCACTTGTTCGTGACGGTGGGCGGTGCTGCGTGTTCGTCTGCTACGTGACATGTCCCATGTGTTGGTCGTGTTACGGCCCTCATGCCTCCAGTAATCCAGCCCTGTCCAGTTTCCCACCTGCAGGTTGTTCGGGCGTGCACTGTACTGGATGCCACATGGTTCTAAGCGGGGGGTGCTCCATGTTACAGGTCTGTGGGGGTGGGGGGGTGTTGTGGGTCGTAGTGGTGGCTGGACACCCACTGACACCGATTGCTGTGGACCGTGATGTCTACCTTTCGGCTGTCGTTGTGCACTGCAGTGGCTGACACGTGGCTGTGGGGGATGCTCCTCCTTGCTGTGCTGTGGGACTGGGGCCTGGTGTGTGTTGTACTTGGGCTGTCCACCCTCCCACCCACTGCACTTTGTGTTCCTGCCACTTACCTGTTACTTGTCGGTTAGTGCAGCTGTGGCGGACACATGGGTGTGGTGGGTGCTCGTTGTGGCGCTTCTGGCATATTTGTGGACCTGTTGGTGGTTACGTGGCTGGCTTAGTGTACACATGTCCCCACGCATTTTACAGTTGTTCGGTTTGGGCTGTGTGTGGTAGTGTCTGTTGCATGTGTGTGTGATGTGTTGTGTATTGTGTGCTGGACATGGGGGTGTTTGTCCCTGGGAGCTGTGGCATGGTGGTAGTGCATGTGAGTACATAGCGGTGTGCTGGTATACATTAGTTTGTACTTACCAGCCTCCACTCCCTCTGCTAATCCGGCGAGGATCTCCGGATGTATTACGACTCGCACCTTCTCCTCCCACGCTTTGAAGGTCTTAAAGAGCGCGGGATTCCCTCCGCCAGTGACGGCAGCCAGCTCTCTGTTTTTGCCCTCCTTCTTCTTGACCAGGCTCTTTACGTCATTCCAACGTTTGTTAATCTCGACTCTGTTCCTGGGCAGGGTCCCGACTGCATTGACCTGGTCTACGATCCGGTTCCACATTCTGTTTCTGGTGGCTAGTGGTGTGTGCTGGACCATGTTCCCATAGATTTGTGGGTACACCTTGATGATCTCGTCGACCATGACCGTCAGCTCCATGGGCGTGAACTTGGGCATTCTTTGTGGTGCCATGATGTTTGTGGTGCTGGTGCGGTGTGTGTTGTGTAATGTGCAGGGGGTTTGTGGTGCCGGTGTTTGGTGGTGGTGGTGGTGGTGGTGGTGGTGGTGTTTGGTGGTGGTGGTGGTGGTGGTGGTAGTGATGTGTGCGTTTCTGTGGTGTGCTGCTGTCCTTGCTGTGTCACTGTGTCCTCTCCTCTCCTCTCTGGTTTGCAATGTAGCAAGGGGTTGTGGTCTGTGGGAGTGCTGCTTTTGTACTCACCTATGTGGGTGTGTCCTAATGGTCTGTTGTTTTCAGGTGTGTTGTGTCTGGGGTTCTGGCCTTTGTATTTTTTGTTTGTCCGGGGGGTGTTTTCGGGATGTGTACTGTGCTTGTGTATTTGTGCGTGCCTTGCTGTGTGGACTTGTTGGCCATGTTGTGTGCTATTGGTTTTGTGTGCGGATGGTTTCTGTGCAGGTACGTTGGCGCCATGGCTTCTGCCGTGTCGATTCTCATCGGCGTTGTTTGCGCTGGCGGGCGGTATATTTGTGGTTTTTCCGCGCTCATGTCGGTGCGATCGTAATTTCACGTGCGGTGTGTCGGCCGTGAGGGCGGGCGGTTTTGTGTTGTCGTGCGTGTTTCCGTCCGTGGCGGGCGGTTTGACTCCGACTCGGACGTTGGCAGGCGGTATTTTGTGTGCTTTTTCCGCCGATGGCGGTATTCGGTTTGTGTAATCGTAATGGCGTGGTCGGTGTTCAGGCGGTGTGTGCGGGCGGATTTTTGCCGCTTCCATGCCTGGCGGCTTTATTTACGCCGGGTATCGTAATGGGCCCCTAAATTACTTCCCACGCTATTCCCCTATAAACCCACAACCCGCTACGGAACTAAAAACGCAAAATTCAAATAAAAAATAAAATAGCTACTAAACATAATGGGCCCGAATCACAAAAGTAATCTGAGACAAAATCCTAACTTTACGACTTTCGGTATCCACAGAAGGCATTTAGGAGTACTAAAGTTAGGATTTTGTCTCAGTTAAACTTAAGTTTTGGCCTTAAGTTAAACTTAAAGCAAACTTAAGTTTAACTGAGACAAAATCCTAGTCGTAAAGTTAGCATTGCTGCAGGAGTCAGGAGACAAAGAGTCCTGAGACCTGTTAATAAAGGACTTTTCAAAGGAGGATGTAGACTAGTAGTCTCCAATTGAAAGTGGACCTGACTACAGCCGGTACCACTGACCAATGCCATATCAGTTACAGTATGGTATTTTCGTTATTTTTCTATGATTTATTCACTTTTCAAAGCAGAGTGACGAAACAATCGGTCCTGATGAATGCCATGAACCATTCGGTCTAACCAGGCAGAAACATGTTGACCATAGCTCAATAGGGAACATCCATATCCCTATTTCCACTTAGCTGTTTTTAAACCTATCCACTGGGGACACTAATAAAGGATTGACTTTGTCTATCCAGGAGATAGTTTTTAACCCACTTTTTTGACTTTTTTTGCACTCTGCCCCTCACTCCAACCCACATTGGATGACCTAAAACACCTCACGCTCCTCTCCTGCGGGAGAGTTGAAGCCCACACTGTGTACCTTGCGGTCACAGTGTGCAAGGGGGAACCCAATGATGAAGCATGTCACCTTAGGGTGAGTGAGGGCTCTCATCTTAACACATGTGTGTGCCTGTCCCTCCACCCTCGTAACTTATATTTTGTGATTCATGTAGATACACCATCCGGTTACCTAATTTGTGAGTTTTTTGATTACATGGAGTGGTACCGTAGATGGTCACAATTCCTCCTTATAGAACCCATATAGTTTGATATACCTCGTTTAAGGCCCCACAATTTTGACAACTGTCGTATTGCTATGCTTTTTCTGAAGAAGCTTCACGATCCCCTCGCATGTTTTTGCATGGCATCGTTTCTTTGGGCCTGTAAGCGAAGGAGACTCTTTTTACATTAAGAAGTCTATGCTCAATTTTTAGCTCCAAACCTACCTCAGTTCTTTTATGTTTTTATAAGACATTGATGGGTGGTTTTTATACTCAATTCTTGTTTTAGCTATTTAATATTTAACTTGGCAACTGGGAATGTATAGCACCTTAATAGATCCCTTGTTGCATTTTTTGCACAAACTATAGTGACTGTATTGTGAATCCTTGCACTGTTTAAATTTGTTTAACGTATTATCCTCATTCTGTAGGGGCTATACTCTGTCTTTCTGTCATTTTAACTGCTAGCTTTTTATAAGTCTTTTATTCTATTAAGGAAGATGATGTTATTTTAATATGTATACTTTTATGATCTATTTTTATTAGCTCGAATAAAGTTTATTGACTGACTGACATTATAAGATGTCTTAGGGCATCAAATTGTTCTGGAAAACTACTTTGGACACTATTTCTGGATCTGCAGACCTCCTGGGAGAGGACTTTGTGCTGCAGTACTAGGTCACATTACTCTCTGCTAAATCTTGGGCCAGGGTAGGTAGGAATCATTGGCAGGGTTTGCTGTCTGCAGGTTTACCACTGTGCTCCCATTTCAACATCATATTTCCAAGTTGTTCATAGGTTTGTGTATACGTAATGGCCATTCAATACAGGACATGAACGCTGTGTTGCTCTCTGAATGGGTTAGTGACGTTCCATCAATCCCAGCCAAGGGGTTGTTGGTGCAGACTGATATATGCTGGGAGATCTGGGGGACTATACATATACCTGCAATAAACCACTGCTGCACCTTAGATGATACATTCACTAGTAATGCATTGCTACATTATTCCTTTGCAGATTGAACAAGATCTCCATGTGAAACCAATAATAGTCCACATTAAACTATGCATGCAGTTGAATGCGCATGGCACAGGGGCAGCATATAGGGCGACTCCAACATCATAATGGATAATTTCGCAGCCAATGTACAGAGCACCATCATCCATCACATCTCTGACTTAAGTAGTGAGAACACATCCTAACAAATGTGGCTATAATTTCACTCTGGGACTCATAGGCACATAGTAGCCCATGAACATGTTAAGGTTGAGATTTCAGTATCCTTCAGACATCGTGCAGAAGTTACCAGCTTCTCTGGTGAGCCACAGAGTGGACATACAGGGGAAGGACCTCTCCAACCAGGGTCTCCAGCTCTTCTGGTGTGAAGGCAGGGGCCCTCTCACCTGCTTGGCCTGGCAGGGTTACTCCCAGAGGTGCCACACAGCAACTGACGGCGAGGAGGTATTAATGGCAACAATGTCAGTTGACAAATGAGTGATTTTTCTTACTGCGGCGTACATGTACGCAGAGTACGCAGTCATGAGCGTAGGCTCACTCAGCCATTGGATCGCAGCAGTCGCATTCTCCAATGTTAGCTTACGGCAGAGACCGCCGTGCAAGTAACCATCCAACGTGCGTTCATCGATCGCCGGTGGCAGAACCTTCTATATATTCTCTTAGCGAGGTCAGGCTTCCACCATGTTAGGGGTCGTGTTTCCAGTATTGCTGACGGCATTTTAACAGTTGCTGAGCCTGTATTTGAGACACTGAAGTGCTTCACCACCACCACAAATGAGTGCTTAGATGATCACATTTGAAATGTTCTATTCCCATGTCATGTCCAGTATGACACTTTATCTGTGTAGTCCCTTACTGTGCACATATGTACAATGTGTGCGGCACTAAGTACACCGCGGGGCATATTCTCAAGGACTTATCGCCGATTTACCTGCACTTTAGCGTCGCAAAAGTGGCGATAGATTTATCGCCATATTCTCAAGCTGGTGCAAATTGCCGATATCGCCAGTTTCCCAGCGATAGCTTCCGCAAAAAACATCGCCACGGATGAGAGCGACAACTAACGCTAATGATATGCAGAGTAGGCGTTCCCATGCAAAAACACAAGAAAACACCACTTCGCGATATTCTCAACGACCAGCCAGATCTGCGATGCGATCCAAAAACAGGTGATAAGGCGCGTTAGCAGCAGGGATTTAACATCTGCCTTTTACTGGTGTAAGAAGAAAACGGATACAGGAGTAAACCCGTTGCCCCAGTTGAGACCGGGTAAACTGTATAACAAAAAGAACAATGTCTCAACCAGTATATCATTCAGAAAGGACTGTTTGTAAAAGGTGTCGTAATCACACAGGAAGGGGGAGAAAAAGGGGCGAGGGAGACCAAGGTAGAGTGGAAGGGTTGTTATTTGCACATAGTTATAGCAGCACTACGATACAACTAGATTGCTGTAACCATAACAACCAATTGTGCACTGGAAGTGTTGGTGTGAGTGAACGGCGCAGTGACACAAGTGATTAGAGAACAACATGAGGCGGCGAAAAAACAGTAAAAACAATCATTTGTAGGGGTCCAACATATGATTTTAACAAATGCAAGTACAGTTTCATTTTTTACGAATGACCCTCTAACAACCGCGAATGGCGTTGTGGAGTCGACGGCGTTTCGACCTATTTAATTAAGGTCATCATCAGGACGATGGTCACTTATTTCTTGGAATAGTGCTGTAAAGGATAGGAAAGGAAAAAGGGAATAATCAGAATAAGTTGGCCCCAGAAGAGACGAGTCAAAAAGGGGGGGGAGAGACGGCGCTAGGTAAGTAATTAGAGGATACCTGGTGGCACTATGAAGGAGAAAAAATCCAGGGAATCTAGTTGTATCGTAGTGCTGCTATAACTATGTGCAAATAACAACCCTTCCACTCTACCTTGGTCTCCCTCGCCCCTTTTTTTCCCCCTTCCTGTGTGATTACGACACCTTTTACAAACAGTCCTTTCTGAATGATATACTGGTTGAGACATTGTTCTTTTTGTTTTACTGGTGTAAAGCAGGACGACAACCTGCAGTAGAAAGGGAGCCCAGCCCAGAGCCACATCTGAAGACCAACAGATGCCATGGAGCCAATGATCATGCAGCTTGGAGACCCAAGAGGGCCACAACACGCACCGCCACCACCCCCAGGACCCCCCCCCGGACCACCCTCCCTGGACTACCACCTAGGCAGCGCAGAAGAAGACAGTGGACGTTCCTAAAATGCACCAGCCTCAGACACTCAATGCCAGAGGATGCCATTGCCCACTACAGGCTCAAAAGGACAACCATCCTCCGCATCCTGACCCACATTGCCCACAGGCTGATGGTACCAACACAGCGGACAACCAACATCCCTCCGCAGACAAAGCTGCTGGCCGTGCTGCACCTGTTGGCCTCTGGTACCTTCCAACCAACAACTGCCAGAGTCGGAGGAGTCTCACAGCTAGCCCTATCAAACTTCCACACACATGTCCTGGATGCATGTCCACAAAAGCAAGGGCGGTCCCCTGTATCCGCACCACACGCTAGTACCAATTTGTAGTGTTCCTGCGCAACCAACCCCAACACCAGCCATTGTTTGACGCCCCTGTGCTCCAGATCCGAGATTGTAGTTACTGAAATGGGGGTGCGCCAGGTCATGAAGTCTAGTAGTCAACAGTAGTGTAAAAACAGTTCTTTATTACAAATACATAAATGAACAATACGAAAAGCCCAGCCAACGCGTTCCATTCCCAACGGGGAACTTCATCAGGGCAACGTGTGGATTCAATTAACTGCATATGCTGCGGGAACTCCCCAATACAATTCCATATTCCGAAAGTCAGTATTCAGAAACCTGTTGGATAAATGGTGACAATGGTCAAGCGTCCGTATAGTCACAAACGTAACCTGGTACAGTGTATTGCACTTGGACAAACCGGAATGCTAACAGGTATGATAAATCCTGCATAAAAAGACCGTAACAGAAGTACGTGTGGAAAGTAAAGGAAGGTGACGACCACACGAACTTCTGTTACGGTCTTATTATGCAGGATTCATCATACCTGTAAGCATCACTGTTTGTATCAGCCTGCTACCCCTGCACCTTCACTTCCCCCACACTGCGCAGGAACAGCTGGAGACCAAGCAAGGGAACTACGCCATAGTTGGCTTCCCTCACGTGTTTGGGGCAATTGACTGCACACATGTACTACTTGTGCCCCCTTCCGACACTGCACACATAACCGCAACAGAAACTACACGCATTCCATCAATGTGAAGGCAAAAGTGGACCACCGGGGCCTGTTCACGAATGTCGTCGCAAACTTCCCAGGCAGTGTGCATGATTCCTACATCTTCCGCAAGTCCATCACCAACCAGCGCTCTGAGGATGGCACCTATGGAAATGCACTGCTCGTCAGTAAGCCCCAACTGAACACACCACACACCTCAACTCCCCAATCACACAACTCACAACTGTGGGAATGCACACGTTACAAAATCACATACAACATGCCAAGCAACATGCCCAACTACCAGACATGACAACACAAGTAACTGTGGTAACCGTGGCCAGCCATGTAGACAAACCAACCACGGCATGGCACCTCTGCCACACAATTGCAGAATGTGGGGAGAGGTGGGAACCAAGTATGTGCAAAGGAGGCAAGTGACCCATCAATAAGAATGTACACAATGCCAAGTGTGGCGGTGATTTGCTGGACAGACTTCAGTATGCAGAGCACAGACATGTCCATGTGGACACATACTGCTGGTGTTTGTAGTGTTGTGGACAGTGGACGCAAACAGGTTACATCAGGCAGCGTTGAAGACCTTGGACAAGTAGCTTTGTTGTCCCCCCCTGTAAGCGTGAGCGGAGTGGCCTTGGCCGGCGTTTGTCGTGAATAAATATCCCGGGGCTCTGGGCGTGGTTCAGTTCTGGGATGGCCACCAAAGTAACTACTGCGTGTGTCTCTGTGTCCGCCATATCCTGTCCACAGGCCTACACACACGTGGCCGACCACATTCAACGGCCAGATTCACACTGGAGACGAGGTGGCTACATCCCAAGCCAACACGCGCACATCTCGTCATCGCATGCAGGGTTGTATCTGCCAGTGCGGCGCCCCCCACCCAGCCACGAGGTTGCCGCCGTGACCGGTGGTGCCTGCGCGATCCTGTGCACCTGCTGCACCCCAGCCCTGGTCCCCAGACCGGTCCGCCCAGCAATGACTGGCCGCCCCTGCGCACCCAGGCCTCAATGCTCACCTGCCGCCACCGGCGTGTCTCAAAGAGGGCCCACCACGTGCCGGTGCAACCTCCTCAGCCGATCGCTGGAATCCACGCCGCAGGCCCCCAGCGCACCCTGCGGCACCGCACCGCGGAGTCATGTGTATGCTGACTGCTGCCTTCGGCGTACACTGCGGTCCAGCAGGGCCCTCAAATCAAATCGAATCCTGATTTGCAGGACGGCGTATCGATGTCTACGCATCATCGCAGGCTGCACACCCGCTCAGCTCCTCAGGTGCCACCAACTCAGTGCACCGCAAGTCATCGTCCCGTGGCGGTAGGCCCATGCCGGCCACAGTGCATCGGGTGCCACTAACCCAGTGCGCCACAGGTCATGGCCCCTTTATGATTGAGTCTCGTGGTGCGGACGCCATCATGTCACCTCCGGCAGTGGGTGATGTGATGTGATAGGCCCCTTTTATTGGCAGGGTCACATGTCCTGTGATGCCTGTGCTGGATGGGTGTGGTGTGGGTGTACACCAGCCCTCAGGGAGTGGCTGTGGCATGCTGACAACTAGACCAGTGATCAGCAGATCACTACAGGGAAGACCTGGGACATGTAGCTTTGACGTCCCCCCCTGTAAGCGTAAGCGGAGTGGGCTGGGTATGCCAGTCCAGCGTAGGGGTGTGAACAATGAGCCGGGGGCTCTGGGCGTGGTTCAGTTCTGGGCTGGACAAGGCAGTAACTGATGCGTGTGTATCTGTTGTAGCGTCGGCGCCACCCGGACTGCAATCGGCAATGTTGCACCCTGTGACTCAAGTTCCACTACATGGGCAACATGGACATAAGGGGGAATCACGGACCCTACATTCATCCATACTTTCATACTTGAATGATCATAGACATGACACATCTGTGTGAATCTGAATGTTTCATTCACATTCAGTGGAGTGTTGAAGCTGGAGCAGTACAGGGCCATGCAAACCCCACCTTACATTGTTGCCCCGTGGAGGGCCAGCCAGAGTCCTTTGGGAATGACAAGTTCATCGGAAGAGGAGGAGTTCAGTCCGCAGTCTGATTGCTGTGTCATTGGTAACCAAACAGAATATGGCAGTCCATGTCGAGGTCCAAGGTGAGTGTCGCAGAGTGTATCGGGGGACAGTGGAAGGTGATGATGCAGTGGGCAGAACCAAGCAGAAACAGGCCATATGGCGGAGATGAATGCTACCGCTTCCTTCTTACCACTAAGGCAGAATCATCCGCATCTTCGTCCTCTGATGTTTCATGTGCCTCACATATGGGTGGTGGTGTTTTGTCAGCAGCACTGTGTGGCACCAACACATCAGGGGCCGGAGGTGGAATGTCTGCCGCAGTGTGTGGCAGTGACACATCAGGGGGCGGAGATGTGGATGTAGAAGCAGCAGCAGCATTCATCGGCGCCAGGCCTTGTGGCAGCAATGCCATGATGAGGGTCTGCAGGGCATGGAAGATCCCAGCTACATCTCGCTGGTGTGCAGCCGTGGCAGCCATTCTTTCCACCTGCATCCGCTCCCTCTTCTCCATGATCCTCCGCATGTGTTCCAACTCCCGGCTGACATCACTGGAGCCACTCTGACTAGACAGATGTTCTTGTCTCAGAGTCAGGACTCCAGCGATGTTAGCCATGGACCGTTGGAGAGCATGGAGCGGACTGTGGGTGTCCGTTAGGGACTGTAAGTGGTCACTGATGGGGCTTAGACACCCACGTATGGCATCTAGTTTGGCTGCCATGAGGTCGAACCCAACCCGCACCTGATCAGCCATCTTCTCCTGGCACCCTAACACATGGCGTTGGAAGGCCATGTGTTGTTCGTGGGGGTCCTGGGAGTCAGCCGTGGTGATGGGTGCTTCCTGCTGTGTGGTCTGTGCTGGGGGTGAGGTCTCCTCGATGCAGCTGGGCTGCCCTGCTCCTGGAGGTGAGGTGCTGATGCTGTCCATGAGCTCTTGGAGGGCGTCGGTGTCGAAGGTGTGGAGGTCCTCTTCATCATCAGTGAGGAGCTGTTGGGTCTGCTCTGCAGGAGGTGTTGATTCTCCCTCTGCAATGTGAAGGGGAGATGCACTTTCACATTGTGTTCACATGTATGTTGACGCTTTGTACAAGTTTACATACAGACTGCATGACAATGTACATTGTGACTGTTTGGGCTGCCTATTTTTGCGGGACAGTGGACATTTCGACAACAACACGGATGTGTGTTTGTACTTGTACATTATCATCTCACATTTCCCTGCTATGCCAAATGTGATTGGCCAGTTTCTACACATAAGCGGCACCAGTTGTGTCCTCTGTTCTGTTGTGAACGTGTTGCAGTTTGTACCACATTGTTGTCAATGTTGATGTGCTCTGATTCTTATGTGTGTGTGCTGCATTGTGGGAGAGTCGCCCTGCTCTGATTTTGCTGGCCCTTATCCCTTTCAGGCGGTGGGCCTTTGACTTCTGTGCTTATACAGTGCTGAGATGTTGCATACTTGGGTGAATTGGGCTATTGGTGGGAGTTGGGACTCTGGGGCATGGTTTGTCCGCAGATGTGTTGTTGACATCAGGGGTTGTTTGTGCATGTGGATGTGTCAGAGTGTGACCTGCTCCTTTACGGATGTGGTCCACACTCAGCCACCTCAGTGTCGTGGCGTGCAACATGTCATGGTATATTGACTGCAGCCATGCTATTCATCATGCAGTGTCACTTGCATTGTCAGTGTGGCTCACAGACACGCCGCTTTGCTGGGTTTGGCACATGTGCATGGGTTGGTTGTGAGATTGGTGATGTGTGGGAAGGGCCCCCTCTGGGCACATAGTCGACGGGGGCCTACTTGCTGTTTCTAGGTGTGCTGCAGTGTGCCAAGGGGATCAGGGACATGATCCAGAGTCATTGTGGGTGTGCACTGTGCTATACTTAATTGTGCATGTGTGCCATTGTGCCCATCTCCCCCCGTTCCCCCAGTCCCTGGTTGTTACTCACCCTGTTGCTGTTGTGTCAGGTCATGTTGAGCAGTGTCCGGTCCCCCAACTCCTGCCACTGTCTCCACACTGATGACTGTGGACACCATTTCCTCCATCTCATCCAGCTCCTCCTGTGGCGCTGGACTCCCACCTCCAGTCTGCATTGCTGCCTTCTGGTTGTTGCCGAGTTTCTGCTTGGTTTTGCGCTTCACATCATTCCAGCGCCTCTTGAGCTCTTCCATTGTCCTCCTCAGCACTCCGACTGCATTCACCTTTTTCACGATGGACTGCCATATTGTATTTTTAGTTGCCAATGACACAGTTGAGGTGACGAACAGTTGTTGATGGTGTTCTACCACCTCCGTTATCAGGATCCTGTTTTCCTGCGGACTGAACCTCGTCTTCCTCTTCTTCTTCTCCTTGCCCTTCCCTGACCCCGAGGTCCCAGGCTGGTCCTCCGTGGGGGTTGTGGGGTTCGGGTTGTCCTCTGTACTTGCTCCGGCTGCCTCCATTGTGCTTCGCAGTTGTTTTGGTTTTGTTTGTGGTTTTTTTTTCTGCTTTTATGGTGATTTTCCCCGCCTGACGTGTGTGAATTGCAGGCCTGGCGCAGCTTATCGCTGATTTTTTTATCGCGGTTGGGCACATCGCAACTTTTTTCACGTTCGGGTTTGGATTTTTATCGCCGTCCAGGTAATTTTTTTGCGGACATTTGACGCGTTATCGGGAAACTATCGCATGTTACCGCCGTGTTGTGAATATGACGTTGACAAGGAGTTATTTTCCCGTGATACACGGCGATATGTAAAATTGCGTTAACCTATTTTGGTGATGATTATAGCACGTTCTTGAGAATATGCCCCTGCGTTTGCCGATTATACATGTCATGCACGCCTCACTTTAGTGCAGAGTTCTCAAATTTCAATTGATGGTGTGCACACTTATGTTACATCTCTGTGAGGGCCTGCTTGGGGATAGCTGGTGGATCAGTCATATTAGGCATCTATGATGCCACATGTTTAGTGTTTCATGATGCATAAATGTACAAACAATATATCCTCATAACTCGGATAAGAAACTATAGTGTTTCAATTTAAGTGCGACCGGAGTCAGCAGGTGGGGATCCGCCTCTGACACATTGCTTCCACTTTCTAAAAGTGACATTTCTAAAACAGTAATCTTAAATCAGACCTTACCAGTAAAGATGATTTATCATTATCATTCCAAAGATATGAAACATTAAAAAGCTACTCCTTTCTGATCAGGAATTGCAATTTAAAGGTATTTTAAAGAATTCCCAAGAGAGGAGTAGGCCTCACAGCACTGAAAACCAAATGTAGCTGTTTGACACTACCGGGATAAGTAAAACATAGAAGTACATGTCCTAGCTTTTACTTTCATAGCGCCCTGCCCTTTAGGTTACCAAGGGCCTTCCTTTGAAGTGACGTATATATAATAAAAGGGGAGTTTAAGGCTTGGCAAGTAATTTTAAATGCCAAATCGAAGTGGCAGTAACTTGCACACACACAGGCACTGCAGTGGCGGGCCTAAGACAAGGTTAAGGGGCTACATATGTAGGTGGCACAATCAGTGCTGCAGGCCCACTAGTAGCATTTAATTTACAGGCCCTGGACACATGTAGTGCACTTTACTAGGGACTTGTAAGCAAATTAAATATGCCAACTGGATCTGAGCCAATGTTACCATGTTTAGGGGAGAGAACACCAGCACTTTAGAATCGGTTAGCAGAGGTAAAGTGCACAGAGTCCTGAAGCCAGCAAAAACAAGGTCTGAAAAAGAGGAGGAGTAAGGCAAAATGTTTGGGTTGACCTTTCCGAGAGGGCTATTTTCCAACACATTGTTACTGCAGCAAGCAACCTTGGTGATTTGTGATTATCTTTGGAATTGAAGGAATTCTTAATTGGATACAAAGAAGTATTATTAAGAAGCCATGTGTGTTTGTGCAAATTAACAATATTTTGAGTACTATTTCAAGAACTTTCCTTTAATGATTAGGAACCCTTATTTTTGCACGTGTTTTTATTCACTGAATGATAAGAATCCTCAATCGCTTTCAAACTTTGATATATTTTTCTTCTAAGCTAAATACATAAACGCAAATAACTTTGTGAATCAGCCCTTTGTTTCCTGGGTAAACTTGCACTTAGAGTTAAGCCCACATTTTGCATCAATGCTCTTAATTACTGTGATTCATTACTGATAGCTAAGTGGGGAAACCACATAAAAGCTGTATTGTGGGCTATGCACCACTTCTTAAGAACAAAGGACCTGATAACAATGTACTCTTTATTTTAGGTGGTAAAACTGCACCCAGTAAAGAGCAGTAACTCCAGCCAAAGTGTTTGCTGAGCGTGATACTACCTCCCATTCTGAGTGCCGCACATTGGAACGGGAGATATACACCAACTCAACTGTAGCATGGCATTTGTTGATAAATATCTGGTGATGGGTCACCATATACACCATGTGCATTCGTCACAAATGTGTCACAGTACAAACACTATGCAAGATGTCCTAATGAACAAGTTACTTACCTTCGATAACGCCTTATCTGGTAGAGACTCTAACTAGCCACAGATTCCTTACCTTTGAATATCCCCAGGTGTCAGACTTGATCTAGAAGATTTTCGAGCAGTATCCCTACATGTCGGTGGGTGGAGTCATTTGGCTCTGCATTGTCCGCACCGGAAGTGATGTGTGCGGTAGCCATGTAAGTGCCACTTCAGCGCGCTGACGTCAGTTAGTAAAGGCCCTGAAAAAGGTGTCCCTTACACCTGAACCAGTTCGCAGGGCGGGAAGAATGGGAGGGTCGGTAAGGAATCTACAGCTCCTGTCTCGTCTTCAGGATATTGGCATAACAGGTTCTGCATGGGAGTGGTTGAAATCCTTACTTAAGGGTAGAACTCAGCAAGTCTGGATCCCTGCCTTTACGGCCAACCCCCAGAATTTACTGACCGGGGTTCCACAGGGGTCGGTCCTGAGCCCTTTACTGTATAACATTTATATGCCCCCCTTATTGGGTTGGCAGAAAACTTGGGTGCAAAAGTCATCGCCTATGCTGATGACACTCAGCTTCTTTTTACGTGGAAGAAAAATGAGACATCCTCTTCCCATGTCAAAACCTGTCTGACAGCAGTGTTTGATTGGCTCACTGCGGCCCAGCTAAAATGTAATTAGGAAAAAACCGAGATCCTCCTTTTCGGTGATTTTCCTCCTCAGTATTGGCACTCTTACTGGCCAGATGAGTCCTCCCGGCCTATACCACGGGGTCTACCTGTCAAGAACTTAGGGATCTGGTTCGATGGAAAGTTGAGCTTCAGCTCTCAAATCACCAAGTTGACAGGAATGTGCTTTGGCATTCTGAAATCACTGAAAAAGTTTTTGCCTTTACTCCCTTTATCGGCAAGGGAAACAGTCACGCGTGCACTCATTACCTCACGTATAGACTATGCCAATGCACTGTACACTGGTCTGCCTGACTATCTTTTGGACAAACTTCAGGTAGTTCAAAATGCCGCAGCCAGAACCCTGCTTAACCTCCCTAAGTGAATCAGCATCGGGCAACACCTCCGTAACCTGCACTGGTTACCAGTGAAAGCAAGGGTGAAATTCAAGTCCTGGGTTACGGCACACACTGCCCTCCACAGGCTTGACCTGGTGTATCTTAGAAAACGCTTTCAGTTCTATGCACCAACCAGGCAGCTGCGCTCTTCCTCAATGCTGATGGCCTGCATCCCCAGGTTCGGCCTTAAAAGAGTAGGGGGCAGTTCCCTCGCTTATAGGGTAGCGATGGCCTGGAACCAACTTCCTTTTGACTTACGCCGTCTGCAGGAGCCAAAAGATTTTAGCAAGAGACTCAAAACTTTTCTCTTTAATTAAATAGTCTTTTCTTCTTTTCTCTTTCCTCACTGGGTTTGCGCCAGGACACTCTTTGAGTAGCTGTGCGCGCTACAAATGCCTTAACATAACATAACATAACATAACATAGATAGTCTCTACCAGCTAAGGCGTTACCAAAGGTAAGTAACTTGTTCATCTGATAGAGACTTCTAGCTGCAGATTCCTTAACTTTTTATAGATGCCCCAGCAATACCTCCCTGGAGCTGGGTCTACAAACCCGATTAAACCAACAAGTCCTTTATGACTGAACAGGTGAAGTGTCCATCACAACGGAACTGACTGTCCAGGCAGTAAAGTTTTGTGAGCGTGTGCAGTGATGCCCACGTCGCTGCCTGACAGATGTCCAGGAGAGGGATGCTGTGCGCTAAAGCAGTGGTCGCAGCCTTGGCTCTGGTAAAATGAGCCTGCAAGCCCTCAGGGGGCTGTTTATGGCCAATGCATAGCAAGTCTTAATTCACAGGATGATCAATTGCAAGATGGCCCACTTTTGCACAGCTTTCCCTTTTTTGGCTCTGACGTAGCCCACAAATAATTGATCATCTATCTGGAACCATTTTGTGTAATCAAGGTAGAACGACAACGCTCTTTTTGGGTCTAGACAGTGGAGTTTCTCCTCTTTGGAGGGATGAGATGCAGCAAAAAGGTTAGCAGGCTAATGCTCTGGCCTACATGGAAGGGAGTGATAACCTTCGGAAGGAAGGAGGCATGTGTCTGGAGGACAATTTTGTCTGGGTTAAAGGAGGTGTAGGGAGAGTAAACAGAGAGGTCCTGCAGTTCACTGACCCTGTTGGCCTATGTGATGGCCATTATAAAGGCAGTTTTAATGGTCAGCATCTGAAGAGGGCAATTATGCAAAGGTTTAAATGGCACACACATCAGGAAAGTTGAGTACACGGTTAAGGTCCCACTGAGGCATGAAAAATGGAGTGGGAGGAAACATGCTGCAGACCTTCAAAGAACCTGGCTACAACAATGGATTTGAAAAGAGAAAGTTGGTCCGCCAACCGCAGGAATGCAGAGATTGTGGAAAGATACCCTTTGCCAGTACCAACAGCAGAGCCCTGCTGGGCCAAAGATAGGGCAAACAAAAGACCTTTGATAAAGTTGCAGAAAGGGGTTCAACGTTATGGACAGCACATCATGACACGTATTTATTCATATGACAGGTATATACCGATGTGGTGGAGGGATGCCTTGCTGCCAGAATAATATCATAGACTTTGGGAGGAAGGTTGAAAGCTGTCAACTGTCACCAGTCAATCTCCACACATGCAGGTGGAAGGTGTGTGGGTTCGGGTGCAGAACCTGCCCTGTTGCTGCGACAGAAGATCCTCCAGAAGAGGCAGAGTGACTGGAGGACCGATGGCCGTGCTCAACAGTTCGGGATCCCAGACTCTCCATGCCCAATCCAGAACCACAAGAATGACTTGACCCTGGTTGTTCCTGACCTTCTTGAGAATTCTGGGCAGGAGTGGTATTGGCGGAAATGTGACAGGATGCCGGAGCTCCACTTGAAGCGAAAAGCGTCTCCGAGCAAGAGTCGCCTTGGAAACTCCAGCGCGCAAAACTGCTCAAATTGCGCGTTCTTGGCAGTGGGAAACAGATCTAACCAAGGCTCTCCCAACTGCTGAAAGAGACCTTGTACCACCTCCGGATGGAGACGCCATTCGTGATCCACAAGGCATCTGCGGCTGAGTTCGTCCGCTCTGGCGTTCAGCGAGCCCACCAGGTGTTTGAACCACCAGGGACATGCCCTGATGTTACAGCCGTGTCCACAGGCACAGACCCTCTTGACACAGGGTCCATGACCCCACTTCCACAGGTTTGTTGCAATACCACATGGCAGTGGTGTTGCTCGTGAACACCTGCACCAACCTTCCCTTGATCGACGGAAGAAAGACTTTTAATGCCAGGCAAATTGCCTGAAGCTCCAACAGGTTTATGTGGAGTTCAGACTCCGCCGGAGACCAGAGTCCTCTGATGTCCACCTCTCCCAGATGGACACCCTAGACCAGTAGTAATGCATCTGTCTTCACTGTTAGATACGGTTGCGGGAGGGATAGGGGCCTGCCACTGACTCAATTGCAGTTCGTTAGCTACCACTGCAAGTCTTTTGCAGTTCCATCTGAGATCTGGATCATGTCTGAGAAATTCCCCCATTGCTGAGCCTGCAAATACCAGTGGGTACGTGTCACCAAAATCCAGGATAGGCTGAAACATCTGAATCATAGCCTGAATATCCTGGGCTCATCGCTCCAGAGGATAGATCCAAAACTGCACGGAATCCAGAACAGCTCAGTTGAAACAGAGTGTGTAAGAGGGAGTCATGTGTGACTTTGGCATGTTGATAGTGAACCCCAGCGAGTTGAGAAGGTTTGCTGTGGTTTGAAGGTGTGTGACAACTGCCTGGGGCAAGCCCGCCTTCAGCAGCCAGTCATCGAGGTAGGGGAAAACTGAAATCATCGACCTCTGCAGATGAGCTGCAACCACTGTCATCACCTTGAGGAACACCCGCGGGGCGCTAGTAAGGCCGAAAGGTAGCACAGCAACCAAAGTGCTCTTGACCCACTGTGAAACGCAGATAGCGTCTGTGGGCCAGCAGGATGAGCATGTGGAAATATGCGTCCTGCAAGTCAAACCATATCATCCAGTGCCAGGATCTAGAGAAGACAAAACTTGGGCGAGCATGAACATTTTGAACTTCTTCTTTTTCAATAGGAGGTTGAGAAGGTGCAGATCCGAGATAGGATAAAGTCCTCCATCCTTCTTTGGCACCAGAAAGTAGCAGGAATAACATCCACAACCTACTTCTGATGCAGGCTATAGTCTGGCTGGGCCCCTGCTAATCAGGGCCCCAGCCTCTCTGTTCTCTCTAAACGACTTGGAGTGCACTCTAGGTGCACTAGTGATTGGATACTGTGGTACCTTATGAGTCCCTAGTATATGGTACCTTAGGTACCAAGGGCATAGGTACTTCACAGGCCTACCAGGGGCTGCAGCATGTATTATGCCACCCCTGGGAAGCAGACTAAATCTGACACCACAGGCCTGCTACTGCAGCCTGAGTGAGGAAGTGCTAGCACTCTCACTGAGATATAGGTTCCCTATATCTCTCCTGCACACACATATAACCCTATCAGTCACCCCTAAGGCAGGCCCTACCAATCCTGAGGGCAGGGTGCTTGGCTTCTATGTGAGGGGGTGCCTCTGCCTGAGCAGGGCCCCTCTGCAGCTCTCAGAGTCCATTCTCTGGTGCTGTTTGTGGATGCAGTTAAACCATATACTTTTAAGTGCATTATATCCTCGCGGTAAAATGCTAACTTTGGAATGGCTGCATCGAAACATGTCGTGTTTGGTGTCAAACATCTTGGAATACTACCCCCCCGCCAGTCCTGGCGGCGGGGGTAGCATTCCACCCTTCTAGAGGGATAGACATGTACCTACTGTGGAAACGCGGTAGAATCTTGCAGAGCCCTGGCATCACAAAATGGATGCCACCAGTCACAGACACTGGGCTGCCCTCCTGCTGATGACCAACACTCGCAGTGGAGGAAGCCCAACAATAGATATCCTGTCCCAAGGGGTGTGACCACCTCCCAGACAGGGTTTAGTGTATTGGGGCTGGGTGGGTGCACTCTTAGAGTGCTTTGAAGTCCTGCACTGGGGGAGCAGAAGGCTCCTCTGTGCATATGCCAGTTCAAACCGGCTCAGGGGCTACCTGTCCCTGCTCTGGCGCGAAACTGGACAAAGGGAAGTGGGTGTAGCCACCCACTCCCCTGACCCTCCCATAGGTAGGGTCATAGAGCTAGTCCCTCCCCTTCTTTTGGTATAAGAGGGGGAACCTGTGCATTGCACCCTAGATTTCCCTGGACGACGCTCTACAAGAAGAATCCTGGACCTTCGACGTTCCACTACCTTTGGAAGACTGAAGAATCTCCCTTGGAGTCAAGGAGTGACTCCCCTGCTTGGCAGGCACCAAAAACTACAAACGACGGTCGCAAACTACGCCGCTCCCGCCGGAGTCCGGAGTCCCTGCAGCCCAAGAAGTGGATTTCCTGACTTCTCCAAGGCCATCGTGAGTCCCCAGTGAAGCTGAGGCCAGTGGACCCCAAGAGTAACGAGGAACCGCGACCCCTGGGTACTGTGCACTATTGTCGAGTGCAACCCCTCACAACGTTCCACGAACTTGTGCTTTGGACCACGTATGGTCCCAGCCGCCAGCAGAAGTCCCTCCTAAGATCAGAGGCCTACCACGTCCCGAGTGACCGTGGGCCCCTGTGAGAGAATCCTCCTGAGGCGTCTTCGCGATCCCTTGCCAGCCGGCTTGTGGGTCCCCAGAAGACTTTCTAAAGAAACCAAAGAGCTCCCCTGGTTGCTCCAGGCCTGCCCTGTCTTACTCTTGCTGGGTGAGTTCCACAGACCTTGCTGGTCTGCGCCATTGTCTCTTCACGCTTTCCCCAAGACTTGCTGTTACCAAGGCTTATTGGCTCCGATCGAGTTGCCGACCCCGCAGTAAGCTGCAGACATTGTGGGACACGCCGAATCCAGCTCCTGGTCGTCGTCGACGCCTCCTGGACCTCGTGGCTGAAGAGTCAAGGCAACTGCGGACGACCTGAATCTTGCGACAACGGTGGGCATCCATCTTCCTTGCCCCGAGTCACTGCCAAGTGACTTTGAACACTGTCCCCTCTGCTTTCAGGTCTTCCATCTTCTGAATCCAGGCTTGGATTCCTCCGGACACTTCTCCTGTCGCCGCAAGCAGCAAGTCTTCACTGGCTCCCATTGAAAACGACGCCGCGACCCGACACCAAAGAACACCTATGCACCCGGCTCCCCTGGGTGAGGTAACTTCAGCACTACGGTGCTCCTGTGGGTGTGGGCCCTAGAACTACTTACCCTGTAAGTGACTTGCTTGTAGCTTCCCTCGAAGTGCCCTAAAACTCTAACTTTCCAAGTGCGACTATCGCACTGACTCGTACCTGGTTCGCGTCTGTGTTAGACACACCGCGTCCAACTCCCTTGCAATACCATCTGTAACCGCGTCCTTCGACTCGTACAAGGACCGATCGGTGTGTTCGCCTCGAACACGCAAGGGACCTTTAACATTGATATTTCAATCGCGTCTGAGTGCATAGACTCGTACAGGATTCGCATCGGTGCCAGGTCACCGCGTCCGTCCCCTGTGGGTCTCCTACAACTACTTGGGGTGGTTCTTGGGGGTCCCTCGATTCTAGATGCCCTATACCTAGGTCTAGCAAACTAAGATTGTAATATTCAATTGTGCTAAACTTATCCTGATAACATTTGACTTGTACATATGTTCCTATCCTCTAATCTCATAAAGAGATTAGTAGAGAGTGTTTATTAATAAATACATATATATTTGATATATATACCTGTGTGGTGTCTTTTCATTTGGTGATTCAAGAGCTTGTGTGGTAAAACAAGCTGCTTTACATTCCTTCAAGACTTAGCCTGAAGGCTGCTCTCCACAGCTACCACTAGGATAGCTTTCTATAAAGGTTGTCTTAAACCTATCTACCATAAGAGTCGAATTGTTCTGGTGCAAGGTGTCCACTTTAATTAGTGAACAGCATATACCAGGCCAACTTCTCACATTGATGGGCAGCGTGTGGGATTCCAGCTTGCTATTGTTTTACCAGAAAATCTCTATTTTAATTACTAACTGAAAACCACTATAGGTACTTAAGGTACATATAAAGTCAAGCTTAGTATCGATAAGTTCTACTGAACTTAGAGCTGTGTGTCAAGGGATAGCACACCCTTTCTACAGCTCAAGCTAGTATCAGTAGGCCACAAACTAGTGTAGGTAGTACAACACTGCACAACACTAGAATGTCCTTAAAGGGTGGAACCAGTGGATCCACTCAGCCTCAGTATAAGGACATGGCTTTCTCTGACTTGAGAGCCATGTGTGTTGAAAGACACCTGAGACTAGGGCAGAGTCCCTCAACCCTGCACCTGATAGATCTGCTGACAGCAGATGATCTTAGATTGGCTCTAGGAGCTAATGGGTCTGAATCAGTGGGTGGGTCAATTACAGTATCTGGGTCAGACGATGAAAATCCGAATGACCAGGACTCTGTGATTGAAGGGCCAGGCCTCAAGGGGCCTGAAAAGGACAGAGGAATTCTCCCTAAGAGAACTGACAGAGTGGATGAGAGGCATAGGTCCCCTTCCAGGGAATCTGAGCACTCTTATCACTCTGGCAGAGAATTTGTCCACCAGAGGAACTCATACTTTCCCATAAGAGAGACCTCCTCTGAAAGAATGTGCAAACTGCTGCAGTATGAGGAAGCAAGAGTTGCCCTCAGAACCAAGCAGTTGGCACTGGATAGAGAAGCCCTGGAGATCCAGAGAGCTTCTCGACGAGAGGGGTTAGAACCCCTTGGTGGCAGCAACAGTGTCCCTAGAGGCAGAGAATCTATTCCAGACCATAGGAACCTGAGCAAGGTTGTTCCTCCCTACCAGAGTGGGGATGATATCCACAAGTGGATAACTGCTATGGAGAGGGCCTGTAGAGTACAGCAGGTCCCCCAAAAGCAGTGGGCAGCAATCTTGTGGCTCTCCTCTTCAGATAAAGGTAGAGACAAGCTCCTCACTGTTAGAGAAGAGGATGCTGATGATTATGAAGTCCTGAAGAGTGCACTGATAGATGGGTTTGGCTTAACCACTGAACAGTACAGGTTAAAGTTCAGAGACACCCAGAAGGCACAGACTCAGGACTGGACTGACTTTGTTGATTGTGCAACCAAGGCTCTGGAGGGTTGGCTGGTTGGCAGTAGGGTTACTGATTTCAAGGGATTGTATAATCTGATGATGAGAGAACAGATCCTTAATAATTGCCAGAACCAGTTGTTGCATCAGTACCTGGTGGACTCGGATCTGACCTCTCCCCAAGAATTGGGAAAGAAGGCAGACAAGTGGGTCAGAACCAGGGTGAGGCAGAAACCCCAGAACCAAGGGGGTGGCACCAAGAAGCAAGATCCTAAGGGCTCTGAGAAAGGTGGGGATAAGTCAAAAGACCAGAAGTCTTCACAAGGGCCACAAAAATCTGCATCTGGTGGGGAGTCACAACCCAACAAGGGAAAAGGCCAAAAGAAGCCCTGGTGCAAATTCTGTAATCAGAAAGGGCACTGGACTTCTGACTGTAACAAGTCCAAAGACCAAACCACCACCACTCCTGCCCCTAAGGCAACTGTTCCCCCTAGTTCAGCTACTGGTGGAGGTGGTACTCAGAATAAGGGTGTAGTAGGGTTGACCCTGGGTTCTGAAGTGGACTCTGACCTAGTCAGAGTGCCCACTCAGGCAATGCTGATTTGTGAGGGAGACCTTAATATGTCCTTCCTAGTGAGTCCCAGTAATCTGGGCAAATACAAACAGCAGCCTGTAATAAATGGCAAACAGGCTTTGGCATTTAGGGACACAGGTGCTAGTGTCACCATGGTGGCAGAGGATCTTCTGGACCCTGGACAGATCATCCTGGGCGAAATGTACCAGGTGACCAATGCAAGCAACGTCAAGACCAACCATAGTCTGGCAGTTGTGAATTTCTCCTGGGGAGGGGTAACTGGCCTCAAGAAGGTTGTAGTCAGTGCAGACCTCCCTGTCGAATGTCTATTGGGCAATGATCTAGAGACTTCAGCCTGGTCTGAAGTAGAGTTATGGACTCATGCTGAGATGTTGGGCATCCCTGCAGAGGTATTTGCTGTGACCAGGTCACAAGCAAGAATGCATGACACTGAACCAGCTCTGGATCCTGGAACAATGGACCAGATGCTTCCCAAGAGGAGGAGCAGTAGGGTAAAGGCAGTGCCTTCCCCTCTGTCTCAGATCACAGATTCACCCCCAGAGGGAGGTGAAGCAGATCCTGAAGAAGGAACTGCCCCAGAGGGACTTGAGCCTGATCAGGTTGAGTTCTTGGGGGCAGGGGGCCCTTCTAGGGAAGATCTGAGGAAGGAGCAACAGTGCTGCCCCTCTCTTGAACCCCTCAGACAGCAGGCTGCTGCTGAGGCTGCTGGGAGTGCTAGTGGGTCCCATAAAGTTTATTGGGATGAGGGACTCCTATATTCTGAAGGTAGAGACCCAGCCCCTGGAGCCACCAGGAGGTTGGTAATACCTCAGAAGTTTAGGGGGTTCCTCTTGACCCTAGCACACGACATCCCTTTAGCAGGACACTTGGGCCAAAACAAGACCTGTGACAGGCTTGTTCCACATTTTCATTGGCCACATATGTCAGAGGACACAAAGGAGTTTTGTCGCTCCTGTGTCACATGCCAAGCCAGTGGTAAGGCAGGTGGCACAACAAAGGCCCCCTGATACCACTACCTGTGGTGGGGGTACCCTTTGAAAGGGTAGGGATTGACATTGTTGGTCCCCTTGACCCTCAAACTGCATCTGGGCACAGGTTTATCCTGGTGGTAGTGGATCATGCCACCAGGTACCCAGAAGCAATTCCTCTGAGGACCACCACAGCCCCTGTGGTGGCAAGAGCCCTCATTGGAGTCTTCTCCAGAGTGGGTTTTCCAAAGGAGGTCATTTCTGACAGAGGTACCAACTTCATGTCAGGATATCTAAAAGCAATGTGGAATGAGTGTGGTGTAACTTACAAATTCACCACCCCTATCACCCACAATGCAATGGTTTAGTTGAACGCTTCAACAAAACCTTGAAAGGAATGATTAAAGGACTCCCAGAGAAGCTTAGGCGGAAATGGGACCTTCTTCTTCCTTGCCTGTTGTTTGCCTACAGAGAGGTTCCACAGAAGGGGGTTGGCTACAGCCCATTTGAGCTTCTGTTTGGGCATCCTGTGAGAGGTCCACTGTGTTTGGTAAAAGAGGGCTGGGAGTTACCTCTCAAGCCCCCAAACAAGATGTGATGGACTATGTACTTGGTCTCCGCTCCCGGATGGCAGAGTACATGAAAAAGGCAACCAAAAACCTAGAGGCCAGCCAAGAATTACAAAAAGCTTGGCATGACCAAAGGCTGTACTGACTGTATACCAGCCAGGACAGAAAGTGTGGGTGTTGGAGCCTGTGGCCCCAGCAGCCCTCCAGGACAAGTGGAGTGGCCCCCATACAATAGTTGAACAGAAGGGAGAAGTCACCTACCTGGTGAATCTTGGAACTCCCAGGAGCCCCCTGAGGGTGCTCCATGTCAACAGATTAAAGCCATATGTTGACAGGGCTGACATGGGCTTGCTCATGGCACCTGATGAGGACCAGGAGGAGGAGAGTGACCCTCTCCCTGACCTGCTCGCTCAGAACCCTGATGATGGGTCAGTAGATGGTGTTGCTTTGGCAAGCAGCCTCACCGACCATCAGCAAACTGAGTGCAGACAAGTGCTGCAACAGTTTAGACATATGTTTAGCCTGACCCCTAGTCAGACTTCCTGGTGCACCCACGAGATGGACACTGGAGACAGTCTGCCTGTCAAGAATAAAATCTACAGGCAACCTGACCATGTCAGGGGCTGTATCAGGACTGAAGTCCAGAAAATGTTGGAGCTAGGTGTAATTGAGCCTTCAGATAGCCCTTGGGCTAGTCCAGTAGTCCTGGTACCCAAGCCTCATACCCAGGGTGGTAAGAAAGAAATGAGGTTTTGTGTAGACTACAGAGGCCTCAATGCAGTCACTAGGACTGATGCCTATCCCATACGAAGGGCAGATGAGCTGATTGATACTTTGGCCTCAGCCAAGTATCTAAGCACGTTTGACCTAACAGCTGGCTACTGGCAGATCAGATTAGCTGATGATGCAAAAGCCAAGACAGCATTTTCGACCCCTGGTGGGCACTACCACTTTGTGGTGATGCCTTTGGATTGAAAAATGCACCTGCCACTTTCCAGAGGTTGGTGAATAAAGTTCTGACAGGGATGGAAACTTATTGCTCAGCTTATCTAGATGATATTGCTGTCTTTAGTTCCTCCTGGCAGGATCACCTGGTCCACCTCAGGAATGTTTTGGAGGCCCTGCAAAAGGCAGGCCTCACTATCAAGGCCACTAAGTGCCAGATAGGGCAGAGTCAGGTTGTGTACCTGGGCCACCTTGTAGGTGGAGGCCAAGTTCAGCCTTTACAGAGCAAGATCCAGACCATAATGGAATGGGTTGCTCCAACCACCCAGACACAGGTGAGAGCCTTCTTAGGCCTATCTGGGTACTATAGGAGGTTTGTCAAGGGATATGGATCTATAGTGACCCCCTTGAATGATCTGACCTCCAAGAAAATGCCAAAAAAGGTTCAGTGGACAGCTAGCTGTCAAAAGGCATTTGAAGACCTAAAGCAGGCCATGTGCACTGCCCCCATCTTACAGAGTCCAGACTACACCAAAAAGTTCATTGTCCAAACAGATGCTTCTGAGCTGGGTGTGGGAGCTGTACTGTCTCAACTGAATGATGAAGGTCAAGACCAGCCAGTAGCTTTTATGAGCAGAAGGCTGACCCCTAGAGAGAAACGTTGGTCAGCTATAGAGAGGGAGGCCTTTGCTGTGGTGTGGGCCCTGAAGAAGCTGAGGCCATACTTGTTTGGTACTCACTTCATAGTTCAGACCGACCACAAGCTCCTCCTATGGCTTAAACAAATGAAAGGAGAAAACCCAAAACTTTTGAGGTGGTCCATTTCCCTACAGGGGATGGACTATACAGTGGAACATAGACCTGGGACCCAACATGCCAATGCAGATGGACTCTCAAGGTATTTCCACTTTGAACACGAAGACTCAACTGGTCAAGGTTAGTTTAGTGTCCCTGCGTTTGGGGGGGTTGTGTAGGAGAGTAGGATCTGCCTCTTATGTTGCCCCCACTTTTTTTCTGATGTTTACACTGGTTTCTGGCTATAGTCTGGCTGGGCCCCTGCTAATCAGGGCCCCAGCCTCTCTGTTCTCTCTAAACGACTTGGAGTGCACTCTAGGTGCACTAGTGATTGGATACTGTGGTACCTTATGAGTCCCTAGTATATGGTACCTTAGGTACCAAGGGCATAGGTACTTCACAGGCCTACCAGGGGCTGCAGCATGTATTATGCCACCCCTGGGAAGCAGACTAAATCTGACACCACAGGCCTGCTACTGCAGCCTGAGTGAGGAAGTGCTAGCACTCCTCACTGAGATATAGGTTCCCTATATCTCTCCTGCACACACATATAACCCTATCAGTCACCCCTAAGGCAGGCCCTACCAATACTGAGGGCAGGGTGCTTGGCTTCTATGTGAGGGGGTGCCTCTGCCTGAGCAGGGCCCCTCTGCAGCTCTCAGAGTCCATTCTCTGGTGCTGTTTGTGGATGCGGTTAAACCATATACTTTTAAGTGCATTATATCCTCGCGGTAAAATGCTAACTTTGGAATGGCTGCATCGAAACATGTCGTGTTTGGTGTCAAACATCTTGGAGTACTACCCCCCGCCAGTCCTGGCGGCGGGGGTAGCATTCCACCCTTCTAGAGGGATAGACATGTACCTACTGTGGAAACGCAGTAGAATCTTGCAGAGCCCTGGCATCACAAAATGGATGCCACCAGTCACAGACACTGGGCTGCCCTCCTGCTGATGACCAACACTCGCAGTGGAGGAAGCCCAACAATAGATATCCTGTCCCAAGGGGGTGTGACCACCTCCCAGACAGGGTTTAGTGTATTGGGCTGGGTGGGTGCACTCTTAGAGTGCTTTGAAGTCCTGCACTGGGGGAGCAGAAGGCTCCTCTGTGCATATGCCAGTTCAAACCGGCTCAGGGGCTACCTGTCCCTGCTCTGGCGCGAAACTGGACAAAGGGAAGTGGGTGTAGCCACCCACTCCCCTGACCCTCCCATAGGTAGGGTCATAGAGCTAGTCCCTCCCCTTCTTTTGGTATAAGAGGGGGAACCTGTGCATTGCACCCTAGATTTCCCTGGACAACGCTCTACAAGAGGAATCCTGGACCTTCGACGTTCCACTACCTTTGGAAGACTGAAGAATCTCCCTTGGAGTCAAGGAGTGACTCCCCTGCTTGGCAGGCACCAAAAACTACAAATGACGGTCGCAAACTACGCCGCTCCCGCCGGAGTCTGGAGTCCCTGTAGCCCAAGAAGTAGATTTCCTGACTTCTCCAAGGCCATCATGAGTCCCCAGCGAAGCTGAGGCCAGTGGACCCCAAGACTAATGAGGTACTGCGACCCCTGGGTACCGTGCACTATTGTCGAGTGCAACCCCTTACAACGTTCCACAAACTTGTGCTTTGGACCACGTATGGTCCCAGCCTCCAGCAGGAATCCCTCCTAAGATCAGAGGCCTACCACGTCCCGAGTGACCGTGGGCCCCTGTGAGAGAATCCTCCCGAGGCGTCTTTGCGATCCCTTGCCAGCCGGCTTGTGGGTCCCCAGAAGACTTTCTAAAGAAACCAAAGGGCTCCCCTGGTTGCTCCAGGCCTGCCCTGACTTACCTTCGCTGGGTGAGTTCCAAAGACCTTGCTGGTCTGCGCCATTGTCTCTTCACGCTTTCCCCAAGACTTGCTGTTACCAGGGCTTGTTGGCTCCGATCGAGTTGCCGACACCGCAGTAAGCTGCAGACATTGTGGGACACGCCGAATCCAGCTCCTGGTCATCATCAACGCCTCCTAGACCTTGTGGCTGAAGAGTCAAGGCAACCGCGAATGACCTGAATCTTGCGACGATGGTGGGCATCCATCTTCCTTGCCCCGAGTCACTGCCAAGTGACTTTGAACACTGCCCCCTCTGCTTTCAGGTCTTCCATCTTCTGAATCCAGGCTTGGATTCCTCCGGACACTTCTCCTGTCGCCGCAAGCAGCAAGTCTTCACTGGCTCCCATTGAAAACGACGCCGCGACCCGACACCAAAGAACACCTATGCACCCGGCTCCCCTGGGTGAGGTAACTTCAGCACTATGGTGCTCCTGTGGGTGTGGGCCCTAGAACTACTTACCCTGTAAGTGACTTGCTTGTAGCTTCCCTCGAAGTGCCCTAAAACTCTAACTTTCCAAGTGCGACTATCGCACTGACTCGTACCTGGTTCGCGTCTGTGTTAGACACACCGCGTCCAACTCCCTTGCAATACCATCTGTAACCGCGTCCTTCGACTCGTACAAGGACCGATCGGTGTGTTCGCCTCGAACACGCAAGGGACCTTTAACATTGATATTTCAATCACGTCTGAGTGCATAGACTCGTACAGGATTCGCATCGGTGCCAGGTCACCGCGTCCGTCCCCTGTGAGTCTCCTACAACTACTTGGGGTGGTTCTTGGGGGTCCCTCGATTCTAGATGCCCTAGACCTAGGTCTAGCAAACTAAGATTGTAATATTCAATTGTGCTAAACTTATCCTGATAACATTTGACTTGTACATATGTTCCTATCCTCTAATCTCATAAAGAGATTAGTAGAGAGCGTTTATTAATAAATACATATATATTTGATATATATACCTGTGTGGTGTCTTTTCATTTGGTGATTCAAGAGATTGTGTGGTAAAACAAGCTGCTTTACATTCCTTCAAGACTTAGCCTGAAGGCTGCTCTCCACAGCTACCACTAGGATAGCTTTCTATAAAGGTTGTCTTAAACCTATCTACCATAAGAGTCGAATTGTTCTGGTGCAAGGTGTCCACTTTAATTAGTGAACAGCATATACCAGGCCAACTTCTCACAGTGGAGTTCAGACTCCGCCGGAGACCAGAGTCCTCTGATGTCCACCTCTCCCAGATGGACACCCTAGACCAGTAGTAATGCATCTGTCTTCACTGTTAGATACGGTTGGGGGAGGGATAGGGGCCTGCCACTGACTCAATTGCAGTTCGTTAGCTACCACTGCAAGTCTTTTGCAGTTCCATCTGAGATCTGGATCATGTCTGAGAAATTCCCCCATTGCTGAGCCTGCAAATACCAGTTGGTACGTGTCACCAAAATCCAGGATAGGCTGAAACATCTGAATCATAGCCTGAATATCCTGGGCTCATCGCTCCAGAGGATAGATCCAAAACTGCACGGAATCCAGAACAGCTCAGTTGAAACGGAGTGTGTAAGAGGCAGTCATGTGTGACTTTGGCATGTTGATAGTGAACCCCAGCGAGTTCAGAAGGTTTGCTGTGGTTTGAAGGTGTGTGACAACTGCCTGGGGCAAACCCGCCTTCAGCAGACAGTCATCGAGGTAGGGGAAAACTGAAATCATCGACCTCTGCAGATGAGCTGCAACCACTGTCATCACCTTGAGGAACACCCGCGGGGCGCCTAGTAAGGCCGAAAGGTAGCACAGCAACCAAAGTGCTCTTGACCCACTGTGAAACGCAGATAGCGTCTGTGGGCCAGCAGGATGAGCATGTGGAAATATGCGTCCTGCAAGTCAAACCATATCATCCAGTGCCAGGATCTAGAGAAGACAAAACTTGGGCGAGCATGAACATTTTGAACTTCTCCTTTTTCAATAGGAGGTTGAGAAGGTGCAGATCCGAGATAGGATAAAGTCCTCCATCCTTCTTTGGCACCAGAAAGTAGCAGGAATAACATCCACAACCTACTTCTGATGCAGGCTATAGTCTGGCTGGGCCCCTGCTAATCAGGGCCCCAGCCTCTCTGTTCTCTCTAAACGACTTGGAGTGCACTCTAGGTGCACTAGTGATTGGATACTGTGGTACCTTATGAGTCCCTAGTATATGGTACCTTAGGTACCAAGGGCATAGGTACTTCACAGGCCTACCAGGGGCTGCAGCATGTATTATGCCACCCCTGGGAAGCAGACTAAATCTGACACCACAGGCCTGCTACTGCAGCCTGAGTGAGGAAGTGCTAGCACCCCTCACTGAGATATAGGTTCCCTATATCTCTCCTGCACACACATATAACCCTATCAGTCACCCCTAAGGCAGGCCCTACCAATCCTGAGGGCAGGGTGCTTGGCTTCTATGTGAGGGGGTGCCTCTGCCTGAGCAGGGCCCCTCTGCAGCTCTCAGAGTCCATTCTCTGGTGCTGTTTGTGGATGCAGTTAAACCATATACTTTTAAGTGCATTATATCCTCGCGGTAAAATGCTAACTTTGGAATGGCTGCATCGAAACATGTCGTGTTTGGTGTCAAACATCTTGGAATACTACCCCCCCGCCAGTCCTGGCGGCGGGGGTAGCATTCCACCCTTCTAGAGGGATAGACATGTACCTACTGTGGAAACGCGGTAGAATCTTGCAGAGCCCTGGCATCACAAAATGGATGCCACCAGTCACAGACACTGGGCTGCCCTCCTGCTGATGACCAACACTCGCAGTGGAGGAAGCCCAACAATAGATATCCTGTCCCAAGGGGGTGTGACCACCTCCCAGACAGGGTTTAGTGTATTGGGGCTGGGTGGGTGCACTCTTAGAGTGCTTTGAAGTCCTGCACTGGGGGAGCAGAAGGCTCCTCTGTGCATATGCCAGTTCAAACCGGCTCAGGGGCTACCTGTCCCTGCTCTGGCGCGAAACTGGACAAAGGGAAGTGGGTGTAGCCACCCACTCCCCTGACCCTCCCATAGGTAGGGTCATAGAGCTAGTCCCTCCCCTTCTTTTGGTATAAGAGGGGGAACCTGTGCATTGCACCCTAGATTTCCCTGGACGACGCTCTACAAGAAGAATCCTGGACCTTCGACGTTCCACTACCTTTGGAAGACTGAAGAATCTCCCTTGGAGTCAAGGAGTGACTTCCCTGCTTGGCAGGCACCAAAACTACAAACGACGGTCGCAAACTACGCCGCTCCCGCCGGAGTCCGGAGTCCCTGCAGCCCAAGAAGTGGATTTCCTGACTTCTCCAAGGCCATCGTGAGTCCCCAGTGAAGCTGAGGCCAGTGGACCCCAAGAGTAACGAGGAACCGCGACCCCTGGGTACTGTGCACTATTGTCGAGTGCAACCCCTCACAACGTTCCACGAACTTGTGCTTTGGACCACATATGGTCCCAGCCGCCAGCAGAAGTCCCTCCTAAGATCAGAGGCCTACCACGTCCCGAGTGACCGTGGGCCCCTGTGAGAGAATCCTCCTGAGGCGTCTTCGCGATCCCTTGCCAGCCGGCTTGTGGGTCCCCAGAAGACTTTCTAAAGAAACCAAAGGGCTCCCCTGGTTGCTCCAGGCCTGCCCTGTCTTACTCTTGCTGGGTGAGTTCCACAGACCTTGCTGGTCTGCGCCATTGTCTCTTCACGCTTTCCCCAAGACTTGCTGTTACCAAGGCTTATTGGCTCCGATCGAGTTGCCGACCCCGCAGTAAGCTGCAGACATTGTGGGACACGCCGAATCCAGCTCCTGGTTGTCGTCGACGCCTCCTGGACCTCGTGGCTGAAGAGTCAAGGCAACTGCGGACGACCTGAATCTTGCGACAACGGTGGGCATCCATCTTCCTTGCCCCGAGTCACTGCCAAGTGACTTTGAACACTGTCCCCTCTGCTTTCAGGTCTTCCATCTTCTGAATCCAGGCTTGGATTCCTCCGGACACTTCTCCTGTCGCCGCAAGCAGCAAGTCTTCACTGGCTCCCATTGAAAACGACGCCGCGACCCGACACCAAAGAACACCTATGCACCCGGCTCCCCTGGGTGAGGTAACTTCAGCACTACGGTGCTCCTGTGGGTGTGGGCCCTAGAACTACTTACCCTGTAAGTGACTTGCTTGTAGCTTCCCTCGAAGTGCCCTAAAACTCTAACTTTCCAAGTGCGACTATCGCACTGACTCGTACCTGGTTCGCGTCTGTGTTAGACACACCGCGTCCAACTCCCTTGCAATACCATCTGTAACCGCGTCCTTCGACTCGTACAAGGACCGATCGGTGTGTTCGCCTCGAACACGCAAGGGACCTTTAACATTGATATTTCAATCGCGTCTGAGTGCATAGACTCGTACAGGATTCGCATCGGTGCCAGGTCACCGCGTCCGTCCCCTGTGGGTCTCCTACAACTACTTGGGGTGGTTCTTGGGGGTCCCTCGATTCTAGATGCCCTATACCTAGGTCTAGCAAACTAAGATTGTAATATTCAATTGTGCTAAACTTATCCTGATAACATTTGACTTGTACATATGTTCCTATCCTCTAATCTCATAAAGAGATTAGTAGAGAGTGTTTATTAATAAATACATATATATTTGATATATATACCTGTGTGGTGTCTTTTCATTTGGTGATTCAAGAGATTGTGTGGTAAAACAAGCTGCTTTACATTCCTTCAAGACTTAGCCTGAAGGCTGCTCTCCACAGCTACCACTAGGATAGCTTTCTATAAAGGTTGTCTTAAACCTATCTACCATAAGAGTCGAATTGTTCTGGTGCAAGGTGTCCACTTTAATTAGTGAACAGCATATACCAGGCCAACTTCTCACATTGGTGGGCAGCGTGTGGGATTCCAGCTTGCTATTGTTTTACCAGAAAATCTCTATTTGAATTACTAACTGAAAACCACTATAGGTACTTAAGGTACATATAAAGTCAAGCTTAGTATCGATAAGTTCTACTGAACTTAGAGCTGTGTGTCAAGGGATAGCACACCCTTTCTACAGCTCAAGCTAGTATCAGTAGGCCACAAACTAGTGTAGGTAGTACAACACTGCACAACACTAGAATGTCCTTAAAGGGTGGAACCAGTGGATCCACTCAGCCTCAGTATAAGGACATGGCTTTCTCTGACTTGAGAGCCATGTGTGTTGAAAGACACCTGAGACTAGGGCAGAGTCCCTCAACCCTGCACCTGATAGATCTGCTGACAGCAGATGATCTTAGATTGGCTCTAGGAGCTAATGGGTCTGAATCAGTGGGTGGGTCAATTACAGTATCTGGGTCAGACGATGAAAATCCGAATGACCAGGACTCTGTGATTGAAGGGCCAGGCCTCAAGGGGCCTGAAAAGGACAGAGGAATTCTCCCTAAGAGAACTGACAGAGTGGATGAGAGGCACAGGTCCCCTTCCAGGGAATCTGAGCACTCTTATCACTCTGGCAGAGAATTTGTCCACCAGAGGAACTCATACTTTCCCATAAGAGAGTCCTCCTCTGAAAGAATGTGCAAACTGCTGCAGTATGAGGAAGCAAGAGTTGCCCTCAGAACCAAGCAGTTGGCACTGGATAGAGAAGCCCTGGAGATCCAGAGAGCTTCTCGGCGAGAGGGGTTAGAACCCCTTGGTGGCAGCAACAGTGTCCCTAGAGGCAGAGAATCTATTCCAGACCATAGGAACCTGAGCAAGGTTGTTCCTCCCTACCAGAGTGGGGATGATATCCACAAGTGGATAACTGCTATGGAGAGGGCCTGTAGAGTACAGCAGGTCCCCCAAAAGCAGTGGGCAGCAATCTTGTGGCTCTCCTCTTCAGATAAAGGTAGAGACAAGCTCCTCACTGTTAGAGAAGAGGATGCTGATGATTATGAAGTCCTGAAGAGTGCACTGATAGATGGGTTTGGCTTAACCACTGAACAGTACAGGTTAAAGTTCAGAGACACCCAGAAGGCACAGACTCAGGACTGGACTGACTTTGTTGATTGTGCAACCAAGGCTCTGGAGGGTTGGCTGGTTGGCAGTAGGGTTACTGATTTCAAGGGATTGTATAATCTGATGATGAGAGAACAGATCCTTAATAATTGCCAGAACCAGTTGTTGCATCAGTACCTGGTGGACTCGGATCTGACCTCTCCCCAAGAATTGGGAAAGAAGGCAGACAAGTGGGTCAGAACCAGGGTGAGGCAGAAACCCCAGAACCAAGGGGGTGACACCAAGAAGCAAGATCCTAAGGGCTCTGAGAAAGGTGGGGATAAGTCAAAAGACCAGAAGTCTTCACAAGGGCCACAAAAATCTGCATCTGGTGGGGAGTCACAACCCAACAAGGGAAAAGGCCAAAAGAAGCCCTGGTGCAAATTATGTAAACAGAAAGGGCACTGGACTTCTGACTGTAACAAGTCCAAAGACCAAACCACCACCACTCCTGCCCCTAAGGCAACTGTTCCCCCTAGTTCAGCTACTGGTGGAGGTGGTACTCAGAATAAGGGTGTAGTAGGGTTGACCCTGGGTTCTGAAGTGGACTCTGACCTAGTCAGAGTGCCCACTCAGGCAATGCTGATTTGTGAGGGAGACCTTAATATGTCCTTCCTAGTGAGTCCCAGTAATCTGGGCAAATACAAACAGCAGCCTGTAATAAATGGCAAACAGGCTTTGGCATTTAGGGACACAGGTGCTAGTGTCACCATGGTGGCAGAGGATCTTCTGGACCCTGGACAGATCATCCTGGGCGAAATGTACCAGGTGACCAATGCAAGCAACGTCAAGACCAACCATAGTCTGGCAGTTGTGAATTTCTCCTGGGGAGGGGTAACTGGCCTCAAGAAGGTTGTAGTCAGTGCAGACCTCCCTGTCGAATGTCTATTGGGCAATGATCTAGAGACTTCAGCCTGGTCTGAAGTAGAGTTATGGACTCATGCTGAGATGTTGGGCATCCCTGCAGAGGTATTTGCTGTGACCAGGTCACAAGCAAGAATGCATGACACTGAACCAGCTCTGGATCCTGGAACAATGGACCAGATGCTTCCCAAGAGGAGGAGCAGTAGGGTAAAGGCAGTGCCTTCCCCTCTGTCTCAGATCACAGATTCACCCCCAGAGGGAGGTGAAGCAGATCCTGAAGAAGGAACTGCCCCAGAGGGACTTGAGCCTGATCAGGTTGAGTTCTTGGGGGCAGGGGGCCCTTCTAGGGAAGATCTGAGGAAGGAGCAACAGTGCTGCCCCTCTCTTGAACCCCTCAGACAGCAGGCTGCTGCTGAGGCTGCTGGGAGTGCTAGTGGGTCCCATAAAGTTTATTGGGATGAGGGACTCCTATATTCTGAAGGTAGAGACCCAGCCCCTGGAGCCACCAGGAGGTTGGTAATACCTCAGAAGTTTAGGGGGTTCCTCTTGACCCTAGCACACGACATCCCTTTAGCAGGACACTTGGGCCAAAACAAGACCTGTGACAGGCTTGTTCCACATTTTCATTGGCCACAAATGTCAGAGGACACAAAGGAGTTTTGTCGCTCCTGTGTCACATGCCAAGCCAGTGGTAAGGCAGGTGGCACAACAAAGGCCCCCCTGATACCACTACCTGTGGTGGGGGTACCCTTTGAAAGGGTAGGGATTGACATTGTTGGTCCCCTTGACCCTCAAGCTGCATCTGGGCACAGGTTTATCCTGGTGGTAGTGGATCATGCCACCAGGTACCCAGAAGCAATTCCTCTGAGGACCACCACAGCCCCTGTGGTGGCAAGAGCCCTCATTGGAGTCTTCTCCAGAGTGGGTTTTCCAAAGGAGGTCATTTCTGACAGAGGTACCAACTTCATGTCAGGATATCTAAAAGCAATGTGGAATGAGTGTGGTGTAACTTACAAATTCACCACCCCTATCACCCACAATGCAATGGTTTAGTTGAACGCTTCAACAAAACCTTGAAAGGAATGATTAAAGGACTCCCAGAGAAGCTTAGGCGGAAATGGGACCTTCTTCTTCCTTGCCTGTTGTTTGCCTACAGAGAGGTTCCACAGAAGGGGGTTGGCTACAGCCCATTTGAGCTTCTGTTTGGGCATCCTGTGAGAGGTCCACTGTGTTTGGTAAAAGAGGGCTGGGAGTTACCTCTCAAGCCCCCAAACAAGATGTGATGGACTATGTACTTGGTCTCCGCTCCCGGATGGCAGAGTACATGAAAAAGGCAACCAAAAACCTAGAGGCCAGCCAAGAATTACAAAAAGCTTGGCATGACCAAAGGCTGTACTGACTGTATACCAGCCAGGACAGAAAGTGTGGGTGTTGGAGCCTGTGGCCCCAGCAGCCCTCCAGGACAAGTGGAGTGGCCCCCATACAATAGTTGAACAGAAGGGAGAAGTCACCTACCTGGTGAATCTTGGAACTCCCAGGAGCCCCCTGAGGGTGCTCCATGTCAACAGATTAAAGCCATATGTTGACAGGGCTGACATGGGCTTGCTCATGGCACCTGATGAGGACCAGGAGGAGGAGAGTGACCCTCTCCCTGACCTGCTCGCTCAGAACCCTGATGATGGGTCAGTAGATGGTGTTGCTTTGGCAAGCAGCCTCACCGACCATCAGCAAACTGAGTGCAGACAAGTGCTGCAACAGTTTAGACATATGTTTAGCCTGACCCCTAGTCAGACTTCCTGGTGCACCCACGAGATGGACACTGGAGACAGTCTGCCTGTCAAGAATAAAATCTACAGGCAACCTGACCATGTCAGGGGCTGTATCAGGACTGAAGTCCAGAAAATGTTGGAGCTAGGTGTAATTGAGCCTTCAGATAGCCCTTGGGCTAGTCCAGTAGTCCTGGTACCCAAGCCTCATACCCAGGGTGGTAAGAAAGAAATGAGGTTTTGTGTAGACTACAGAGGCCTCAATGCAGTCACTAGGTCTGATGCCTATCCCATACGAAGGGCAGATGAGCTGATTGATACTTTGGCCTCAGCCAAGTATCTAAGCACGTTTGACCTAACAGCTGGCTACTGGCAGATCAGATTAGCTGATGATGCAAAAGCCAAGACAGCATTTTCGACCCCTGGTGGGCACTACCACTTTGTGGTGATGCCTTTGGATTGAAAAATGCACCTGCCACTTTCCAGAGGTTGGTGAATAAAGTTCTGACAGGGATGGAAACTTATTGCTCAGCTTATCTAGATGATATTGCTGTCTTTAGTTCCTCCTGGCAGGATCACCTGGTCCACCTCAGGAATGTTTTGGAGGCCCTGCAAAAGGCAGGCCTCACTATCAAGGCCACTAAGTGCCAGATAGGGCAGAGTCAGGTTGTGTACCTGGGCCACCTTGTAGGTGGAGGCCAAGTTCAGCCTTTACAGAGCAAGATCCAGACCATAATGGAATGGGTTGCTCCAACCACCCAGACACAGGTGAGAGCCTTCTTAGGCCTATCTGGGTACTATAGGAGGTTTGTCAAGGGATATGGATCTATAGTGACCCCCTTGAATGATCTGACCTCCAAGAAAATGCCAAAAAGGTTCAGTGGACAGCTAGCTGTCAAAAGGCATTTGAAGACCTAAAGCAGGCCATGTGCACTGCCCCCATCTTACAGAGTCCAGACTACACCAAAAAGTTCATTGTCCAAACAGATGCTTCTGAGCTGGGTGTGGGAGCTGTACTGTCTCAACTGAATGATGAAGGTCAAGACCAGCCAGTAGCTTTTATTAGCAGAAGGCTGACCCCTAGAGAGAAACGTTGGTCAGCTATAGAGAGGGAGGCCTTTGCTGTGGTGTGGGCCCTGAAGAAGCTGAGGCCATACTTGTTTGGTACTCACTTCATAGTTCAGACCGACCACAAGCTCCTCCTATGGCTTAAACAAATGAAAGGAGAAAACCCAAAACTTTTGAGGTGGTCCATTTCCCTACAGGGGATGGACTATACAGTGGAACATAGACCTGGGACCCAACATGCCAATGCAGATGGACTCTCAAGGTATTTCCACTTTGAACACGAAGACTCAACTGGTCAAGGTTAGTTTAGTGTCCCTGCGTTTGGGGGGTTGTGTAGGAGAGTAGGATCTGCCTCTTATGTTGCCCCCACTTTTTTTCTGATGTTTACACTGGTTTCTGGCTATAGTCTGGCTGGGCCCCTGCTAATCAGGGCCCCAGCCTCTCTGTTCTCTCTAAACGACTTGGAGTGCACTCTAGGTGCACTAGTGATTGGATACTGTGGTACCTTATGAGTCCCTAGTATATGGTACCTTAGGTACCAAGGGCATAGGTACTTCACAGGCCTACCAGGGGCTGCAGCATGTATTATGCCACCCCTGGGAAGCAGACTAAATCTGACACCACAGGCCTGCTACTGCAGCCTGAGTGAGGAAGTGCTAGCACTCCTCACTGAGATATAGGTTCCCTATATCTCTCCTGCACACACATATAACCCTATCAGTCACCCCTAAGGCAGGCCCTACCAATACTGAGGGCAGGGTGCTTGGCTTCTATGTGAGGGGGTGCCTCTGCCTGAGCAGGGCCCCTCTGCAGCTCTCAGAGTCCATTCTCTGGTGCTGTTTGTGGATGCGGTTAAACCATATACTTTTAAGTGCATTATATCCTCGCGGTAAAATGCTAACTTTGGAATGGCTGCATCGAAACATGTCGTGTTTGGTGTCAAACATCTTGGAGTACTACCCCCCGCCAGTCCTGGCGGCGGGGGTAGCATTCCACCCTTCTAGAGGGATAGACATGTACCTACTGTGGAAACGCAGTAGAATCTTGCAGAGCCCTGGCATCACAAAATGGATGCCACCAGTCACAGACACTGGGCTGCCCTCCTGCTGATGACCAACACTCGCAGTGGAGGAAGCCCAACAATAGATATCCTGTCCCAAGGGGGTGTGACCACCTCCCAGACAGGGTTTAGTGTATTGGGCTGGGTGGGTGCACTCTTAGAGTGCTTTGAAGTCCTGCACTGGGGGAGCAGAAGGCTCCTCTGTGCATATGCCAGTTCAAACCGGCTCAGGGGCTACCTGTCCCTGCTCTGGCGCGAAACTGGACAAAGGGAAGTGGGTGTAGCCACCCACTCCCCTGACCCTCCCATAGGTAGGGTCATAGAGCTAGTCCCTCCCCTTCTTTTGGTATAAGAGGGGGAACCTGTGCATTGCACCCTAGATTTCCCTGGACAACGCTCTACAAGAGGAATCCTGGACCTTCGACGTTCCACTACCTTTGGAAGACTGAAGAATCTCCCTTGGAGTCAAGGAGTGACTCCCTGCTTGGCAGGCACCAAAACTACAAATGACGGTCGCAAACTACGCCGCTCCCGCCGGAGTCTGGAGTCCCTGTAGCCCAAGAAGTAGATTTCCTGACTTCTCCAAGGCCATCATGAGTCCCCAGCGAAGCTGAGGCCAGTGGACCCCAAGACTAATGAGGTACTGCGACCACTGGGTACCGTGCACTATTGTCGAGTGCAACCCCTTACAACGTTCCACAAACTTGTGCTTTGGACCACGTATGGTCCCAGCCTCCAGCAGGAATCCCTCCTAAGATCAGAGGCCTACCACGTCCCGAGTGACCGTGGGCCCCTGTGAGAGAATCCTCCCGAGGCGTCTTTGCGATCCCTTGCCAGCCGGCTTGTGGGTCCCCAGAAGACTTTCTAAAGAAACCAAAGGGCTCCCCTGGTTGCTCCAGGCCTGCCCTGACTTACCTTCGCTGGGTGAGTTCCAAAGACCTTGCTGGTCTGCGCCATTGTCTCTTCACGCTTTCCCCAAGACTTGCTGTTACCAGGGCTTGTTGGCTCCGATCGAGTTGCCGACACCGCAGTAAGCTGCAGACATTGTGGGACACGCCGAATCCAGCTCCTGGTCATCATCAACACCTCCTAGACCTTGTGGCTGAAGAGTCAAGGCAACCGCGGATGACCTGAATCTTGCGACGATGGTGGGCATCCATCTTCCTTGCCCCGAGTCACTGCCAAGTGACTTTGAACACTGCCCCCTCTGCTTTCAGGTCTTCCATCTTCTGAATCCAGGCTTGGATTCCTCCGGACACTTCTCCTGTCGCCGCAAGCAGCAAGTCTTCACTGGCTCCCATTGAAAACGACGCCGCGACCCGACACCAAAGAACACCTATGCACCCGGCTCCCCTGGGTGAGGTAACTTCAGCACTATGGTGCTCCTGTGGGTGTGGGCCCTAGAACTACTTACCCTGTAAGTGACTTGCTTGTAGCTTCCCTCGAAGTGCCCTAAAACTCTAACTTTCCAAGTGCGACTATCGCACTGACTCGTACCTGGTTCGCGTCTGTGTTAGACACACCGCGTCCAACTCCCTTGCAATACCATCTGTAACCGCGTCCTTCGACTCGTACAAGGACCGATCGGTGTGTTCGCCTCGAACACGCAAGGGACCTTTAACATTGATATTTCAATCACGTCTGAGTGCATAGACTCGTACAGGATTCGCATCGGTGCCAGGTCACCGCGTCCGTCCCCTGTGGGTCTCCTACAACTACTTGGGGTGGTTCTTGGGGGTCCCTCGATTCTAGATGCCCTAGACCTAGGTCTAGCAAACTAAGATTGTAATATTCAATTGTGCTAAACTTATCCTGATAACATTTGACTTGTACATATGTTCCTATCCTCTAATCTCATAAAGAGATTAGTAGAGAGCGTTTATTAATAAATACATATATATTTGATATATATACCTGTGTGGTGTCTTTTCATTTGGTGATTCAAGAGATTGTGTGGTAAAACAAGCTGCTTTACATTCCTTCAAGACTTAGCCTGAAGGCTGCTCTCCACAGCTACCACTAGGATAGCTTTCTATAAAGGTTGTCTTAAACCTATCTACCATAAGAGTCGAATTGTTCTGGTGCAAGGTGTCCACTTTAATTAGTGAACAGCATATACCAGGCCAACTTCTCACAGTGGAGTTCAGACTCCGCCGGAGACCAGAGTCCTCTGATGTCCACCTCTCCCAGATGGACACCCTAGACCAGTAGTAATGCATCTGTCTTCACTGTTAGATACGGTTGGGGGAGGGATAGGGGCCTGCCACTGACTCAATTGCAGTTCGTTAGCTACCACTGCAAGTCTTTTGCAGTTCCATCTGAGATCTGGATCATGTCTGAGAAATTCCCCCATTGCTGAGCCTGCAAATACCAGTTGGTACGTGTCACCAAAATCCAGGATAGGCTGAAACATCTGAATCATAGCCTGAATATCCTGGGCTCATCGCTCCAGAGGATAGATCCAAAACTGCACGGAATCCAGAACAGCTCAGTTGAAACGGAGTGTGTAAGAGGGAGTCATGTGTGACTTTGGCATGTTGATAGTGAACCCCAGCGAGTTCAGAAGGTTTGCTGTGGTTTGAAGGTGTGTGACAACTGCCTGGGGCAAACCCGCCTTCAGCAGACAGTCATCGAGGTAGGGGAAAACTGAAATCATCGACCTCTGCAGATGAGCTGCAACCACTGTCATCACCTTGAGGAACACCCGAGGGGCGCCTAGTAAGGCCGAAAGGTAGCACAGCAACCAAAGTGCTCTTGACCCACTGTGAAACGCAGATAGCGTCTGTGGGCCAGCAGGATGAGCATGTGGAAATATGCGTCCTGCAAGTCAAACCATATCATCCAGTGCCAGGATCTAGAGAAGACAAAACTTGGGCGAGCATGAACATTTTGAACTTCTCCTTTTTCAATAGGAGGTTGAGAAGGTGCAGATCCGAGATCCGAGTAGCAGGAATAACATCCACAACCTACTTCTGATGCAGGTACCCTCTCTATTGCTCCCTTGGCCTTGAGAACCTGCACTCCTTGAAGGAGCAAGGGGAAATGATCCTCTTTCAGTCCACTGTAAGTGGGTGGCGTGGGTGGTGGAGGGTGCCACAAAGGGGGAGGGAGTAGCTCCTTTGGACTATCTGGAGTGCCCAATGGTCTCATGTTACTGACCGCAGGTGGGGGAGGTGATGGCGTATCCTGCCTCCCACTGGATGATGGTCTGAGGGCGGACTACAGAGGCTTAGGGGCAGAGGCTGCCAGGGTGGGGGGGAATGTGGTGTGGTGGACTGACCTGACAGTTGTCCACCTGTCCAACGTGGGCTATGGGACCCACGCCCTCAGCCACGAAAAGGCTGAGAAGGCTGCTGGCCATAGTGGCTACGAGGGTATGGGCGCGGTAGGAGACCCCTTCTATGGCCACGAAAGAGGTGGAAGGCAGATTGGGGTTGACGAGGGGCCATAGATGAGCCCAAGGAACTGGACATAGCCCTGCTGTCCTTGAAGCACTCCAGTGCTGAATCCGCCTTGTCTCTAAAAAGGCGAGAGCCATGAAGTGGGCATGTCCATGAGAGAAGCATGGACATCCCCTTAAAAGCCAGATGTTCTCAGCAAGGCATGACACCACTAGGCCATCGGGGAGTCGGTTGTGTCAAGTCCACATTGAATGGTGAACTTAGCCACATCTCTTCCATTGGCAACAGCCTGAGATGTATGGCCTGAGCCTCCTCGATAGCATAGGCAGCACTTGTGCAACCATATCCCATAGTGAATGGGGATAACGGCCCAATAGGTGCACAGTGTTCACAGACTGCAGCTCCAGGCTGCTGGAAGAGAACATTCTCTTACCGAAGATGTCTAGCTTTTTGGATACCCTATCCGGTGGAGTGGTAGGAAATGCGCCACTATGGATACGGGGTGAGGAGGCTTGGACCACTAAGTTATCCGGGTTGTGGTGCTGGGTAAGGAAACTGGGATCCGCAGGAGTGTGGAGATGGCGGCCGACAATCATCCTATTCACAGGAGCCCCTGTGCAGGGCTTGGACCAGGCCCCAAGGAGGACATCCCTAAGAACTTTATTGAATGGAAGTATGGGTTCTGGGGGGGATGAGTCCCAGCTGAAGCACCTCCATCAAGACGTTACTCCTGACTGCCACTGAGGGTAGGTTAAGGAGGTCAAGGACCTCAGCCAACCTGTGCGTCACCGTTGCAATTGAGGTTCCCTCCTCCATAGCCACAATAGGAGAGGAAACCAGGCCAGCGTCAGGTGAGGTTGTCCAACCCACTGGCTTCATCCAGTTTCTTATACCAGTTGTCCTCCTCAACTTGGCCATCTGAATAAGGGTCCATAGACTCCTCCCAAATGTCTCCCCCACCAGGCCTATCCATCAAATAAAGCAAACACGAGGAGATGATGGACGGAGCGCTGAAACTTTTCAAACACTCACCCTCAGTCACAGATCTGGGTTGAATCCATCATCATTATTAGCTCACATCGCCACCCCAGTTCAGACTCAGCTATATGCAAATCAGTCTTGACCCTGTGCCTCATGGGAACAGTCCAGCTGAACTTCCAAGCCAGGTCTTCGTGGACCGGAAACAAGCATCCTGGGACCGGTTTCGGGATAACACCCCTCATCAGCCAGGCTAGCTTGAATCCAGTGGCAAAGTGAGCAAGGGACCCACGTCTGGGTATACCCTGCCAACTTAGGACAAACAAAGCAAACACAAGGAGATGATGGACGAAGCGCTGAAACTTTTCAGACACTCACCCCCAGTCACAGATCTGGGTTGAATCCATCATCATTCTTTAGCTCACTTCGCCACCACAATTCAGACCCAGCTATATGCAAATCAGTCTTGACCCTCTGCCGCATGGGAACTGTCCAGCCCGTACTGCCAAGCCAGGTCTTCCCTGGACCGGAAACAAGCATCCTGGGACCGTTTTCGGGGTAACAACCCTCATCAGCCAGGCTAGCTTGAATCCAGTGGCAATGTGAGCAAGGGAAACGTGTACATGAAAAAGGGGCCACCTTTAGACCCCATCAAGCTGCACAGCCTCACATGAATCAAATAAATTGATTTTCTGTATACACTTCTAATTTCACTTTTTTCTCCATGTTTTACTCTGTTCCTTTTCTTTCTTCTTACTTTACGCTGTCATCAATTTATTCCACTCATTCTTAGGGTTATTCGTAGTTCATCAACACAGGAGAATTACGTGTTTCCACAAATCACGATTTAATTAAAAACCCAATGCATTTCGGGATAAACCCTTCATCAGGGGTATCTGCAATACAAACGCATAAATATACAATGTCAAACCATTTAATGATAGCTCTGTCTCACTAAACATGCCGTTTAATCAAATCCAATCAAAAAATCGTGAAGTGACACTAAAACCATTACATTGTCACTATTACTCGTTTAAAAATACTTTCAAGCCATCATTCCTAATGTTATACCTCCATATTTGCCACAGATAGTCTGTCTTACATTAACAAAGGACCATGGTTTAAAAATATTTATGACCCCGTAATCCCCCATTTAACTCTGTAACATCGCTCTCACAACGGTCATTTACTCACGCGCTTACCGTGACCTATGTGGATCTAAAACATAAATGAAGGAGCATTACTCCATTGTGGCTAGTTTCTGCGGTGCTATTTCATGTAGCTCAAATTTTACATGGTGTGCTGCCGCACCTCTCTGCATCTCACACAGCTGCATGGTCTATTTTCAATCCGTACTGGCATTTATCGCCCACTACTTCCCCTCAGGTGACCTAGCATGTGTTTCCGTTAAGCGCGAACTAAATCCTGACATGGATTCCCTATATTAGACACTGCCTATTTAACCTAATGGATATACTACAGTTCCCAGAATGCCTTGTAAATCACATTACACAATCTTTACCTTCCTTCTGACCTGGCTATACATTCACCTGTGTTAACCAAATACAATCTTTGATAACATGGAGATTAAACATAACACTAATAATCTTAAAAATCTTCTACTATTTAACCAAAGGATTACGCGACAACAGACAATGTTATTGCACATTTTCTTCGACGCTAAAGACAATTATCCAATATGGGGGAACAGGACTCCTGTGTGAATCATTTCTCCTTGATATAATAGTAATCCAAGTATTAATCAAAAATCATCTTCATTTTTCCTCTTGGGTGCAAACTCGCTTTTGAGGACGGAATTCATAGCAATGTACATCAGATATGCGAGATGCACTCCTGTTTTGTTCCATACTTAATCTTTTCAAATTTAACAAAGTTCATTTCTTCCAAAACTCCTTTTGGCGTGCAAGCTTGCTCCGCGCCCGCCCACTTGCGCTGCAATGAAAACGTGTACACGAAAAAGGGGCCACCTTTAGACCCCATCAAGCTGCACAGCCTCATATGAATCAAATAAATTGATTTTCTGTATACACTTCTAATTTCACTTTTTTCTCCATGTTTGAATGAACTTTGTTACATTCAGCATCAAACAAATGTGCAATAACATTGTCTGATGAGAATCTCAAAATACAGCTTGTGGAAAAGCATTTTGAGGACATGAGGCAGATTTGCAAACTACAGAGAATGCACTAAGAAATGGATGAAAGAGGAAGGGAAAATAATGTGAAAGGAGGCAATGATAGGGATAGTAAAGAAAGGAAGTGAAAGATGTGATGTGATGGATGAATAGAAAGAAGAAAAGAAAGGAGGAAGGAGGCAGAAGGAATGACTGATTCACATCTGCTCTGTTCGCCCTATGTTGGCAGGGATGCCAAGACGTGGGTCCCTTGCTCACTTTGCCACTGGATTCAAGCTAGCCTGGCTGATATAGGGTGTTACCCTGAAACCGGTCCCAGGATGCTTGTTTCGGGTCCAGGGAAGACATGGCTTGGCAGTTCGGTCTGGACTGTTCCCATGAGGCACAGGGTCAAGACTGATTTGCATATGGCTGGGTCTTAACTGGGGTGGCAAAGTGAGCTAAGGAATGATGATGGATTCAACCCAGATCTGTGACTGGGGGTGAGTGTCTGAAAAGTTTCAGCGCTCCGTCCATCATCTCCTTGTGTTTTCATTGTTTGCCCTAAGTTGGCAGGGTATGCCCAGACTTGGGTCCCTTGCTCACTTTGCCACTTGATTCAAGCTAGCCTGGCTGATGGCTCCTTGAATCTTACGGGGAACATGGCGGCTGGCTGACGCCGGTCGCGGGAGCACCCGAGCGAAGGAAATGAGGGAATCCATTATTTGAAGGCGTGAAGTGATAATTCTGCTACTTTGCAGTATATGCGGAATTCTGGCGAGTGTAATAAGTTTACCTGATTGAGTCCGCTTTGAAGTGCGTATGGGCACAGCTACGGTAACCACCGGCGCTCTGCAGGGGAATTGGTGCTGGGCGGCGGCTTTGCTGTGGAGATCCCGCGCGGCAACGGCGTTGGCCGGGTTCCGGTTTGGCAGTGGTAGAGACAGCACAGGACCCTTGCATTCGGAAGGCAAATACTGCAATAAGGCCAGCGTGGATCTAGCAGCAAGTCGTGTTGGCCCGACGCTGAGTGTGCCTAAAGAGACGATAACACAGCAGCTGCAGCAGCATTTGAGGGGGGTTATGGTAAAGCGGGGGTGGATGGAAAACGACCTCCCCTCTCAGGTACTTTTTCTCCCTATGAGTTTGGTGAATGAGGAGGTGGGGGCTGAGTGTGTCAGAGGAGTTTCGGTACAGGCGTTTACAGGTAGTGATAAAGCCAGTAATCTCCTTCCTGCTAGAGAGTCACAAACTCCCCATATAAGGAACAGGTATCATCTATGCACGGCTCCGGAGAGGAAAAGTGTAACTGGGAGAGTAAAGGATCCTATAACCAGAGAGCCCTTGGTAGTATCCCCTGTTAAAAAAGTGTCTAAAGGGACTGTGAGAACTAAGAGGTGTGGGCCAAAGGAAGGGCGGTTACCCCCTAAGCCTCCCCCTCCCTCAGGTCTTACTTCAAAATCATGGAGCAAGTTGCTGCCCTCACGCAGGGAGTAGGGAGCAAGGCAATTGAGTCTCTCTCCCAGGCTGAACCGCTGTTGCTGGAAAACCGTTTCTCCCTGCTGGCGGAAAATCAAGGCGACATCCAAGGAACTCAGGATTGTATAATGGGTGGGGGGGCTATGGATAAGAGTCCTAGCCTGACTCAGGACAATGGTGGAGGGCCTGGGTCGGATCACTGCCCCCAAGAGGTGTCTCCCCCAGGAAACCAGGTAGTGAATCTACTTTTTACCTTGAGACAAGACATTCTGGGAAAGTTTGAGATCTCTGAAGGTAATCAAAAGGGCATCCAGGAAAAATGCGGGATACTTGAAGAAAAACTAGACGGAATTGCCCAACGTACCTCAGTCCTTGAAGGTGAGGTAAAGTCCCTGTCAGCTGCCTTGGCAGGGAACACCAGTGATATTGTGGGTCTTAAAACTCAGAATGAGCTGCTGCAGGAGGACCTGGAGAGGCTTGAAATACATGCCAGGCGTAACAATGTGAGACTCCTTAATATTCCTGAAAATTCCGAAAAAAATGACATCAACGGCTTTATCTGTAAGCTTCTGGGGGAAGCCCTACTTCAGGCCTGATATCGATCTGGACAGAGAAATCCAAAGAGTGCATAGGGACCCTTTTAGGTTAAACCCCGCGAGGAAGACACCAAGGAAAATTTTGATAAACTTCCTCTCCTACACTGTTAAGGAGTTAGTGCTGGGGCGTGCCTTGAAGGAACGCTCCCTGAAATTTGGGGACCTCAGCTACCAAATACGATCGGATGTTGGTAAGAGAACAGCGCAGAGACAATGGGAGCTGGGCTCAAAAATGAATGACCTATGTAGCAAGGGTGCCCAGGTACAGATGGAGTTCCCTGCGATGTTGAGGATAATGTGGCGGAACAAAATGCATAATATCAGAGATCCAGAAGAGGTGGATTTCTTTCTGGCTCAGATTGAAGGATCTGAATAGTGGAATAGTAGAGCCTTGGAGAGTTTTAGTCCCAGTCACAGTGAGATGAACCTACTTACGAACTGCAATATAACTTTGATCCTTAGTCACGCTTTCTCTTTTTCCTATTAACTATTTTCTCGTCTTATGTTTTGATTCCCTCCCTAAGCTCGGGGGGGTCGCGAAAGGCGATCACTTCACCTAGGGATAGGAAAGGGGGTTCCCCGAGGTGGGTGGGTGGTGGGGTGTACTGGGTGTTGGGAGCATGGGGAAAAAATTGAAAAATATGTCCTAGTTCTGTCATATGTTAGTATGGTTCCAGTTTTAGCGGCTTTTTCGACCTTCTCTGGGGTGGTAGCCTATTATGATGATAAGTCAAAAGGGGGCTTAAGGGAGCCGGGGGCTGAAAATTGAAGATGAGTAGATTAAATCTTGTTAATTTTATATCCTGGAATGTTAACGGCTTGAGATCCAGGAAGAAGTTGGCCCGGGTCTCTGAATTTCTCAAGAATTGTGAGGCGAATGTTATTTTGCTTCAGGAGACTCATTTGGAACGGGAGGAGTGCAGGTCTTTTTTCAATAAATTGGGCTGGGTCCAGGAAGCAGTCTGTTCTGACCAGAGAGGCAACTCAAGAGGGGTGGCTGTAATTATTAGAAACAATTCAGGTGTAAAGTTGGTAAGATATGAATCGGACTCTTCCGGCAGATGGTTGGTTGCCATCTTGATGATACAGGGGATGCCACTAGTATGTGCCAATTATTATGGTCCGAATGATGATTCTCCAGAAGCTTTAATGAAGCTCGTTTCGTGCCACTTACAGGTTACCGCTCCGGTAATATTGGAGGAGATTTTAATATAGTGCAAAATAAGGCCCTGGATAGAACTTCTAAAGTCAAATAAGTCAGTCCCCCTAGAACCTAGGCAATTTTGAAGACCATGATCCGTGAGCTTAATCTGGTAGATATTTGGCGAAGCAAGACGGGGGAGGCAAGGGACTTCACTTTCTACAGCAAAAAATATGGCCACCACTCCCGCATCGACTATTTCTTGATAGATCAGGATTTATTAGCAGAGGTAGATGAGGTTAAACATCTGCCCGCCATTCTTTCAGATCATTCGGCAGTTCTCTTGTCCCTTAGGCATCATTATAAATCTGGTATGAAAAGGTGGACCTTAGACAGGACCATTTTGTTAGACGAGGGGGTGGTATTAAGCATAATGGATAAGGCTACTGTCTTTTTCCAGGTTAATATTGGCTCAGCTAAAATCCAAGTCATCTGGGATGCCTTTAAAGCTTTTTTAAGGGCAATAGTTAGTTCCATAATGGTGGGAAAGAGGCGGGCCTTGAAGCTGCAAGAGGAGGAACAAATTAAGGAGATTAAGTGTAAGGAACGTGACCTCCAAAAGGCATCATTGGAGGGCTCCAGTAGAGTTTCTCTTCTTAGCAAAGAACTAGAACATCTCCAGGCGGAATATCAGGGGCAACTTGACAAAAGATTACTCGACAGGTGGAGAGTAAGCAAGTTGCACCATTTCTCGTATGCAGAGAGGTGCAGCTCGCTTCTGGCCTGGAAAGCAAAAACCGATAAGTCTAGAAATTTAATTCGAACCTTGAGGGATGCTGAAACAGGAGCTCTATTAGATACCAATTTAGAATTATGTGCAGAGGCCCGTAGGCATATGTGTAGTCTATACAGTGATGATATTTCGCCCGGGAAGGAGAGCATAGAGGCCTCGTTGGAGAAGATTGAGCTTCCGTGTTTAAACAATGACCAAAAGAGGCTCTTAGAGGCAGAGATCACGGAGGATGAGGTCCGGGCACAGATCAGGAAGATGGCAGGGGGGAAGGCTGCTGGGCCTGATGGCCTCCCTGTTGAGATTTATTCTAAACTCCTCCATATTATTGTACCAGTGCTGAAATGCCTATTTAACGCCATATTTATTGAAGGTGAAAAAGTCCTGCGGTCGTGGGCCGAGGCCACTGTTACTTTAATTCTGAAACCAAACAAAGACCCTCTGGTAGTAGACTCTTATAGGCCAATATCTCTGTTGAATTCAGACTATAAGGTTTTTTCGGGGATAGTGGCCTCTATGGTAGCCCAGGCCATCAAGGGGGTTATCCATCAGGACCAAAGAGGTTTTATCCCCGGGACGAAGCTTAACAAGTTTACCTTTTTGATGCTGGGGGTCGCTGATTTGGCGGAAACCCAGAATTTACCTGTAACGGTAGTAGCCGTAGACGCCGCAAAGGCGTTCGACCATGTCCATTGGCCCTACCTGTGGGATGCCTTAAAGATCTTTGGGTTTCCGCAGAATATGGTAAGGGCTGTTCAAAATCTGTACCATCTGCCCAGAACCAGGGTTTTGGTTAATGGGGAGTTATCAGACTGGTTCAATATTACACGAGGTACTAGGCAGGGGTGTCCCTTGTCCCCGCTTCTATTTAATCTTTACATAGAACCGTTTGCCTCCTTGATCAGAGCGGATCCTACCATTTTTCCGTTTAAATTTGCTGGCTTGGTGGCAAAGCTGGCTCTGTACGCTGATGATCTTATACTTTATACCATCAATCCAGAGGTGGCAATCACCAATTTAATGGCCAAGGCGGTATCTTTTGGGAGGATCTCGGGCTATAAGGTGAATAGTGGGAAAACGGAAATTATGGAGTGGAACCAGCCTAGGCAAAGCCCGGGGGCTAAGTCTCAAATGCGCTATTTGGGCATTGTTATTACGCAGAAGCTGGATGATGTGGCTAGAGTTAACTGGAAAAAAGCAAGTCAAGAGGTCGGGAGGCTTTTGGTAAGGTGGGCGAATTTACCCCTAAATATATATGGTCGGGCGAATCTTATTAAAATGATTGTCCTCCCTAAGATCACTTTCCTTTTTAATTCTATCCCCTTACCTTTTGATAAAGGAGAGGTAGCCAAACTGCAGGGGAAGATTGGCAGCTTTATTTGGTCCTCTAAGGGATCGAGGATATCCTGGAAAAAGCTGAGGAGGAGGCTAGAGAAGGGGGGGGCTAGCTCTTCCGGATCTATTGGCATATTGTTATGCATTTAATTTTAAGAATTTTCGTATGTTGATAAATAAAGCTGACCGGTCTCCCTTGGGAATACTCTTTGGGGCAATGCTGAGCGAACTGAGGGGTGGGCAGAGTCATTTTCTCTTTAAATATGGAGACCCAAAGTACTTTAAGAAGGTGAGGCTGAAGATCTTGCAGGGGGCCTTAAGAACTTGGGTGTTTTTCTGAAAAAAACTAGGAGTTCCCTATTACTCTTCGCGGGCCCCGATCTGGGATTCTCCAGGAACCCCTGAGTGTTTGAGAGATCAGCTCAGTCTGCCTTTAAAATCTGCAGGGCTATTTTGTTGGGGGGACCTCAAAACTGCTTCATCTTTGGTTAGCTGGGAAGTTCTGAGTAATTGCACCAGGGGTCAACTAACTAGATTTAAATATTATCAAGTCTCCTCCTGGTGGGCAAGGCAGGTTTGGGTAGAGGAGGAAGAAGACTCCTGGCTAGATCAGGCGATGAGAACAGGCCCTCTGAAAAAGGAAGTGTCTTTGTGGTATCAGGCCTTGGTAGAGGTGGACGATGACCTGGACATGGATATTTCAAAGCTTTGGGCTGAAGAATTAGTGGGTGAAAACGCTAAAGAGGTCTGGCTTGATTCTTTCGCGATTCTACGAGCAGTTGTGAAACCCGCTTCCCTTAAGCGTAACCATCTTTTTACCACATTCAGAGTCTATTGGTCTCCAGCCAAGTTGCCAAGAGTCACAGGAAACCTGTATGTATGCCCAAGATGTATGTACCCTTCGGCGGATGATATCCATATGTTTATGACATGCTCAAAGATCACCTGTTACTGGACTGAGATGTGTAAGTTTTTGGTTGAAGTAACTGGTCAACAAGTCAAGGTAAGCCCTAATCTTATATTTTTTGGGCTCTATCAGGACGGTTCAACGCGAATAAATGTTGTCATCTCCAGATTTATCTTCTATGCGATCCTTCTGGCGAGACGGGAGATCTGCAGGCTTTGGAAGTCTGGAAGTCCTCCTTGCTTTTCTGACTGTGTTAAAAACATAATCTCTACAAGTCAGTTTGACATGGCTTGCGACTCTAGAAACCGGGAGAAAGTCTGGGCATTGTTGGTCGAATGGAGAAAACGCCCCAGGAGGTCCGATGATTAAGCCAAAATTGCTGTTGGTCTTGGTTCCTTCTGCTACGGGCACACTGGTGAAGGGATGGAAGAGGAAACAGCATTTTTCTTGGGTGGAAAGGCTCTGCTCCATGCTTTGGCAATTGGGATAAGAGCGCTACCAGCAAGAGAATTGGCAGAATGAGGACAAAAATTAATTTAAAAAAAGCTAGCCTGGCTGATGAGGAGTGTTACTACCTAAACCGGTCCCAGGATGCTTGTTTCCGGTCCAGGGAAGACCTGGCTTGGCAGTTCGGTCTGGACTGTTCCCATGAGGCATAGGGTCAAGACTGATTTGCATATGGCTGGGTCTGAACTGGGGTGGCGAAATGAGCTGAAGAATGATGATGGATTCAACCCAGATCTGTGACTTGGGGTGAGTGTCTGAAAAGTTTCAACGCTCCGTCCATCATCTCCTTGTGTTTGCATTAAAGATTTTTTGTGCAACACTTCAAACAGTAAAACAGTGAAAACACCAGTATTCCACACCAGGTTAGAAAAATAAAACGTAATTGAATAAATAAAACAAGACTAAAACAACAAAAATCCAATAAGTAGAAATTGAGATATGAATTTTTAAAGAATTACTGCAATTAGAAATAATAAACTGGCTGCACTGGACCAGGACAAAGTCAAAAGTTCAGGGCAACCGTGATGGAGTGCAGGCGGATACAGGGACCCACATCGGCCCGCTGAACAAAAATACCTTGATCCTTGTTTGCTTCGATGTCGAGGAAGAAGCGGGGTGCAGCTGAAGCGATGCGTTGGTCCTGAATGCGATGCATCAATTCAGCTCCTGTAGCAGAGGGTACGTCAATTTGAGGGCAATGTACTGGTTCCAAAGGCAATGCACTGGGTCCGCTCCATGCAACAACAAGGATGCGCCGGTTCGGATCCACGCAAAGGTGAAGATGTGCCAGTTCTGATCCCTGCAACAGCAAAGCTGCGCCTGTTCTGATGAGGATGCATGGGTTGGTCTCACTTCCAAGGGTCCAGGACTGGGGTGGCACCACTTGGCAGGGCAGACTCACAGATGGCAGAGTTGGGGTGCAGATGCAGGTAAGTTGGAAGTCTTTTATGGGCCTGAGACTTCAATCAGAAGTCAAGCCATCAAGCCCTTACAGGCACTCTGGCTTCAATTGATGCAGGCCCAGTCCCTCTCGCCCAGGCAGGGGAACAGCAGGAAGGGGGGCAGCACAGCAAGGCAGGAGTCCAGCAAAGCAGCAGTCCAGCAAAGCAGCAGTCCAGCAGAGTGACAGTCTTCCAGCAGAGTGGCAGTTCTTCAGCAGCACAGCAGTCCTTCTTCCAGGCAGAGTCTTCACAAGTCCAGAAGTGTACTGAGTTGGTGATGTCAGAGGTCCAATAATTATACCCAGTTGTGCCTTTGAAGAGGTGGAGACTTCAAAGAATGGTCTTTGAAGTCCTCCCTCCCTGCCCTGCCTCCAGAATCTTTACAGGGGGTATATGCAGTCCTTTGTGTAGGGACAGGACACAGCCGATTCAGGTGTAAGTGTGAGGCTATGTTCAGCTCCACCCTCCCATCCTGTCCAGGAGGGCCCACCAGGAAGTGGATGGCCCATCAAGTCACACCTAAGCTCCCTTTGTGTGTGACTGTCTAGAGGGAATGCACAAAGCCACGCTGTCACCCACCCCAGACATGTATTCAGAGACAGGCAACAGGCAGAGAATGGTTAAAGTAAGAAAATGTCAGCGTTCTAAAAGTGTCATTTTCAAACTTTCAACTTAAAATCTGACTTCACCATAAATTGTGATTTTAAATTGTAAGTCTAGAGACACCAAACTTGAAAAGTTTCAAAGGAAATTACACTTATAAAATGTAATAAAGTAATCCCAATGTTATCCTATTGGAGATACAGGTCTTGCAGTGGTGAAAAACGAATTTGGGAGTTTTTCACTACCAGGGGATGTAAAACTTAAAAATACATGTCCTGCCTTTTAAATACATTGCACCCTGCCCTCTGGGTTCCCCAGGGCCTACCTTAAGGGTGACATATGTATAAAAAGAGAAGGCACTTAATTCGTAAAAAACGAAATGTGCCAGGGCCCTCGTCAGAAGGCCACTTCCACTTGCACCGCCGATTGCCACTGTCAGTTCCAGCCAATTACAGTAACAACCAACTACTAACCATCACACTTGTACAAGTGTGACAATTCTGACAATTCCTGGCCTCCCAAACATATAAGAATGGCTTTGGCAGCAGGTACTAGTCATTGTAATATATATTGAATTTATAAACAACTGTTGTTGTGCTGATCTCCAAATTAGACAAACAGCGCCACCATGAGGTAGACTGTCATAAATGCCAGTGTTTACAATTAAGTGCCCGTGCCGAGCACCGGAAACCACTGGCTCAAATTAAGCACTGGTTTTAGGCAAGAGGCTTATCTAACCAGGTCGAAATGGCAGCGCAAACTGCACATACGGCTCTGCAATGGCAGGCCTGAGACATGGTTAGAGGGCTACTTAAGTGGGTGGCACAAGCAGTGCTGCAGGCCCACTAGTAACATTTAATATACAGGCCCTGGGCACATGTAGTGCACTTTACTAGGGACTTATAAGTAAGGCTCCCAGTTTTTCGTTTTTACTGATTATTACTGAAAAAATACAGACAGAAAATCATCTATTTTCCAGTCTGTATTTAATTTTAAAAATGGACAAATATGGAAAATAGGTTTTATTTTGGATGATTCTCACTACTGTCAATCATGAGTGGTAGACCAATAGCTGGGCAGATTGACAGGCAGGGGCGTTAAAAAAATTCAAACATTTCTTAAGAAACTTCAATTACTGCAGCAGTACTGTGGTTTAAGCTATCTCCAGTGCAAATGGTTTCCAATGACTGTATTATACAGTAACTGGCTAAAACCTATTGAACATTCAAGCAAGATAAAACGCTTGCCACTTAAATAATTTTGGAAATATGCCCACTGCGGCTTCATTTTTTACACTAAGTGCAAAATACAATGGATAAATACAGATAAAATGAGCAAAAAATAAATATGGATAAATACAGACAGAAATGTAAAAAATAAAAAAAAATAAAAACCTTGAGCCCTACTTATAAGTAAATGAAATATGCCAACTGTGTATGAGCCCATTTTACCATGTCTAGAGGAGAGAGCACATGCACTTTAGCATTGGTTAGCAGTGGTAAAGTGCCCAGAGTTCTACGGTCAGCAAAAGCAAAGTCAGAAATAGTGGAGGAGAAAGGCAAAATGTTTGGGGGTGACCCTGCAGAGAGGGCCATTTCCAACACTGCCCAATGATTCTACCTTCAGATTTGCTAAAAGCTCATCATTTCAGTTCATGGCCACTTTATAGGATGGGCAGGTATGGTTGTCTCTGCTGTCTATGTAATTAGAAAGTGCACCCAAAAATATCAAGAATTGTACAAGAAAATTGTAAAATGAACAGCCCTTTCTTGTCACTCACACATACTTTAGAAGATGAATGCATGAGGTATGTCTCAGTGGCTAAAAATCCTGCATGTCCATGATGTTGATGTTTGAGTGTATAGACAGAATGTGGCGGGGAATTCTGAAGGCTCAAAGGATAATTTCTATTTCAGGTGTTTGTAGCTGGTATGTAAAATTAAATTTTTTTTAGCTAAAAACAAAGGATTGTTTGAGGGTCACACATGATGTAGGCCACTTCATCATAGTGACTTAGTGGTTGTTACAGGTGATTCCTACTGCTTCAATGGGGGCTGGGGTCTCTAACTCTAACCAGTGAGTAGCTTGACTTATGATGTATCTGACAACTTTCACATGTTCCCTGAGATCTTTGAATACATTTATATATTTCTTCTGAATGTGTTTCAGGCCCCTCAATTTCTTCTCTGCTCCTAGTGGGAAGGCAGGCCTTCTTACATAAAGAGCTGTCAAAAGCGGTTGGGTACTGACCTTTGGGAGGAGCGGTAGTGGGAGTGGGCCCTTGTCTGCTGAGAGTAGGTCCCCATCATGAACGCTTATCACTGCCCAGCTTTCTCCGATAGCTCTGCATCAGCAGATCTGAGTCACAACTGGGAGGAAAGACCTTTCTCTTTGTAGTAAGAAGGCAGTGTTTTGGCCTGTGCAGCACCGTCAGAGGCTGTTGAACCCTCCCCTCTTATCTGTCCTGTTAATTTTGTATCTATGATGATCATGTTAGAAAAGGAAAGGATATAGATTGACCACCAGTGATGAACCGTGAGGGAACTGAGCGGAGACATGTGGGGACAAAAGCACTAGATCATTCAGGAACGGGGGACAGAGTCTAGTAACAACTATCCCAACTAATCTATCGGGCGCTGACTCTTTACGGCATGCCGCCAGGTCTATCAAAGATGTAAGACTATAATCTGTTAAAGTGGGTTTCCATCAACTCTCCCAATGAATGTATTGGTTTTGTGTTCTGGAAGGTGGCAGGGCTCAGGAATAAAATTAATAAGCAAGAGTGGTTAGATTCTGCAGTAGGTTATAACTTTATATGTCTGCAGGAGACCTGGCTGGTAGAACCTGTTATATGAAAATTAGAGTTGTGCTGTTCCTAAATAATCTAGAGTGTAGCAATATACAAAAGACAGTAGGCTACAGAGTCAAAGAGATGGGAATCCATTTCTTTGGAATATAATGCCCTCACACACCCAGTTGGGTGTCATGCTTCATCATCGGGCTGCTCCTCGTCTGGCCGGGCTGCAATGCCTGACGGGCTCCCAATGAGGGGCACTTTGGAGGAGATCTTTTTCCAAATAGCCGTTTGGTGCCTTGGGGGTGAGGGGCTTAGTGAGTGTAGATGAATGAGTGGTGTGTCATGTTTATGTGAATTAAAACAGGTTTGGGAGTACCAGCAAAAATAATTTTAATTGTGGGGTCTCCTACCCTGATTAAAATAAAAAGGAAAGGCGCAATGCTAAGTTAATGTCTCAGGTGTGGCGCTCTTCCGTGTGGTTGGTCAACATGTTTCTCGCCTATTCTACAAGTCTAGAGGCGATTCGTCAGGACCTAAAGTTAAAAAACTATCTACACTAAGGTGGACCGAAAAAACAATAATGAGCTAATGTTAGAGGTTTATGCCACCATGACTTACTCTGTCTAATGACTGGTAGTACTGGTTCTACCTATTATGGAGAGAAAATCACATATTAATGCATGATATCAAACCAATAATACGAGAATAAAACACTACTGCCCTGTTCCCTGTGTGTCTAAATCACAGCACACAGTGGTGAGGTGTTACAGGCATATATACACCAGGTGCCAAATGTTGTTGTGGTCACATTATGTCTCATGTGTGTAGTGACCAAATCAGTGTATTAAAAACCCAAAACTGCAGAAAGAGCACAAGACACACCCTATTTGGGATATACTACTGCTTCATCAATCCCCGGCAGGTCAAGATATGAGGAACTTCCCCATATACTAGAGGGGTATACAGATGAAAGGAACAGTTAAGAACTGCCAGCTTGCAAAGTTAATAGCGCTTAAATTAAATAAACTAGAGGATTTGATATGTGGGCCTCCTTAAAATGTATAGTAACATGCTCCTACATCACGCTATCTGTTACATGGAGAAGTGAACATATTTCAAGGGGAGTTCTTTAAAGTTGCCCAATTCATAAAAAGTCATAGTCCCTGTTATGATGGAAATACACAGGCTTCATATTTGTTACTGAAGTTAGGTTAAGGAAATAAAAAAGAAAAAGAGGGGTAGGGAAGGTGCATCTACCTAGTTGACTGTGTTTAAAATGGCTGAGAAACCATTTAACAGGGGTTAGCAGTAGGGAACATCAACAGACCACCAAGGTTAACAAAGTACTCACATTTGCGTAGTACGCAATATGTCCAGGGACCTACCCACTGCTGCCGGGACCGGGAGGTATGGTGTAGTGAGAAAGCCCGGTTTAAATACCCGCTACTCCTCCTCATTAACTAGTGATTGCTACCAGCTGTTGCTGGACCGCTCGCGTGTGTGAGGGCAGTCATTGTGCTGGTCTCCACACTGCGGGCGCCATATTGGAGTGGGTACGATAACTTGGGCCGCTGGTCAGATTCTACCTATAACTGCTCTGGAAACATCCTCAATTGGGTGCAGGGTTTGAGAGGTTGTTGAATTAGTAAAGTTATTGAGGGATTTTACTGGTTGGCGACCACCATGAGATTGGTGCTACCTCTGTTCATGGTAAAAAGAAAAGAAAAGAAAAATGGGGGCCATTTTGAAGTCTATGGAAAGTTTGGAGGCCATTTTGGAGTGGAGTAAAACTCACACTAAGGCTTCATCATCATCTCCTGAACGGTGTCCCCAGTATGTAATATAACATGCAATGTGAATCTTAATGTTATTGAGGGATTTTACTGGTTGGCGACCACCATGAGATTGGCGCTACCTCTGTTCATGGTAAAAAGAAAAGAAAAATGGGGGCCATTTTGAAGTCTATGGAAAGTTTGGAGGCCATTTTGGAGTGGAGTAAAACTCACACTAAGGCTTCATCATCATCTCCTGAACGGTGTCCCCAGTATGTAATATAACATGCAATGTGAATCTTAATGTATGGGTTCCAGTGAAGGTCAATAGGTGTCAATGATGCAGTAATAAGATACTATTCCAAGGGCGTTTTAAGTGCGTAAAGCACTCCAAGGAATGTCTTCATTCAGTCCTTGTGTGTCAGAAGACAGACGATGCACCCATCTTTGTTCTTTGTAAAACAAAGCTTCTTTGCTGATTTTAGTGAATGTTTCAAGAATCACCAAACGGAAAGAGTCTGGTGAATGTTGGGTGTTAAAGAAGTGTGTGCACATTTTGGTATTCACTTTTTGACACCGGAAATTACTGCGATGTTCCGTGATTCTCACTTTGACCGGACGTGTGGTCATCCCTATGTATCTGAGATTACAAGGGCACGTAATCATATAAATGCAATTTGTCATATTACAATTAGTGTGCTTACGCAATTCCCATGTGAAGGTTGCATTGAAGATGATATTCTTAGTCACAGCTGTGAGGGCGCAAACAGTGCAAGTGCTGCACGGGTAGTGACCCTGAACAGGTGGAAGGTCCCACAACTGTCTTTGTGTGTTAACCGTTCGTGTCTTAGGCCTGGTGTGGATCAGTATGTCTTTCAAATTCCTTGATCGTTTGAAAGCAAAGCGTGGTTGTTCAAGGGTCATGCTACCAGTATTTAATATGCCCCAATGTTTCTTGATAACATTTTTTATCCTATTGGAGGCTGGAGTGTATGTCGTTACACATGTCAAGGTCTCTGTTTGTGCTTTTTGTCTAGGTTCTAATAGAGCCTCCCTGTTATTGTTTCTTGCACGTTTTTTTGAAAGGGCAATACTGCGTGCGGGATATTCACGTTGTGCAAGACTTTTTGCCAATGTTTCTGCTTCTTTTTTATATTCCTCCAGTTGGCTACAGTTTCTGCGGAGTCTCAGAAACTGTCCCACTGGAAGATTCTCTTTAAGGGCACGCGGATGGCAACTACTGAACAGTAGAAGGCTGTTGCTATCCGTTGGCTTCCTATATATTGTTGTGCTCAAGGTACCATTATCTAGCCTTATCAAGAGATCAAGGAATGGTATTTGGTTGTCTGAAATGGAGCTTGTGAATCTGAGGTATGGATTCAAGGTGTTAATCCACACGCAGAAATCATTACGTGTATCCACATCGCCTCGCCAGAAGATGATTATATCATCTATAAACCGCTTCCAGAGGCATAGATTTTCATGGTATGGGTTAGAGTCGTTCAAAATGAATTCTTCCTCAAAAGAGGCCATGTATAAACAAGCTACACTAGGGGCCATGGTGCTCCCCATGGAAGTTCCCTGAGTCTGATGGTATAATTGACCTTTGAATTCAAAAACATTCGCGGTCAAAACCAGTGTTGCTAGTTCCAGAACGAACCTGCTGGGTGTGGGCGAGTTCCAGGCTGATTTGTTGAAGGCTTCCTCAATCACACCTAGAGTGGCCCTCTGCGGGATGTTTGTGTAGAGGGCTTCTACATCTAGGGTGACCAATAGACTGATGTTACTGGCGTTGGGGAAGTTCGCTAGTATACGTAGCACGTCTGCGGTGTCCTGTAGATATGAGGGTGTCTGTTTTACCAATGGCTGTAAGAAGTGATCGCAAAACTTGGACAAGGGTTCAAGTATTGAGTCTATCCCAGATACTATGGGATGTCCCGGGACTGGTTGAACGCCCTTGTGGATTTTTGGCAGTGTATAAAAATATGGAGTTTTAGGATCCTTCTTGATCAAAAATTCCACCTCCTTTTTGCTTAGCCAACCGTGGCTTTCTGCCGAGAAAACCATTGATGTTATGGTTTGGTGTAATTGTGTCCCGGGACTACTAGCGATAGGCGTGTAGTACTGCCGATTCTCTAATTGCCGTTGGCATTCAATGTCATAGTCACTGGTAGCCATTATCACAGTGGCTCCCCCTTTATCTGCCTGTTTGATGGTTATGGAGGTGTCATTGGCAAGAGAGTTAACAGCCGTCAACTCTTCATTAGAGATGTTTTTGAAATGTTTCTTAGTTGCACCACTCCCTAGATCCAGGACCCTGGTATTGGGGTACTTGGAATCCTGCAAAGCCTTGTCGGCCTCCCCTTCTACGCTGGTTAAAGTCGAGTTGGAGCTCGCATCAGAGGTGTTGTTAGAATCAGATTCTAACAACACCTCTGATGCGAGCTCCAACTCGACTAGAAGAGGCTCATCCACTAATAGCGACTCAAGTACAGAAGAGTGGGGCTTTAACCAGCGTAGAAGGGGAGACCGACAAGGCTTTGCAGGATTCCAAGTACCCCAATACCAGGGGCCTGGTTTCTGGCCATACCCCATGTACCCTCAAGGACCCCCACAGTTTTACCCTGCTGGCAACAACCAGCCTTTTTTAGAAAGAGGTTGGGGCAGAGGGCGCGGAAGAAAAAGAGGGAATCAGCAACAACAACAGAGAAGAGTTCAATGGCAGGAATCCAACCAGAATGTGGTGGAAACCCAGAGCCACACCAAAAGTTGACCCTGATTGTTAATCTCTCTCAAAGGACTCTGACAGATATCGAGACAAGAGTCCTAGAAAAGGGACTTGGGTATGTTCCAACTCCCAGGACAGACAGGTTCCAGGAACAGTGGGAACTACATAAATTCTTTCGGAAGGTACGCCTCAAAGCCTTCTTTAATGAGACACCAACACCACAGCAAACCGATTCTGGTTTACATAATGCCTCGCCATTCACTCCCAACAATGGGATGGTACCCAACGAAGTTTTAACCTTCGAACAGGCCGTACTTAAAGATCTAGGGAGTGGTGCAACTAAGAAACATTTCAAAAACATCTCTAATGAAGAGTTGACGGCTGTTAACTCTCTTGCCAATGACACCTCCATAACCATCAAACAGGCAGATAAAGGGGGAGCCACTGTGATAATGGCTACCAGTGACTATGACATTGGATACCAACAGCAATTAGAGAATCGGCAGTACCACACGCCTATCGCTTGTAGTCCCGGGACACGATTACACCAAACCATAACATCAATGGTTTTCTCGGCAGAAAGCCACGGTTGGCTAAGCAAAAAGGAGGCGGAATTTTTTATCAAGAAGGATCCTAAAACTCCATATTTTTATACACTGCCAAAAATCCACAAGGGCGTTCAACCAGTCCCGGGACGTCCCATAGTACCTTGGATAGACTCAATACTTGAACCCTTGTCCAAGTTTTGCAATCACTTCTTACAGCCATTGGTAAAACAGACACACTCATATCTACAGGACACCGCAGACGTGCTACGTCTACTAGCGAACTTCCCCAACGCCAGTAACATCAGTCTATTGGTCACCCTAGATGTAGAAGCCCTCTACACAAACATCCCGCAGAGGGCCACTCTAGGTGTGATTGAGGAAGCCTTCAACAAATCAGCCTGGAACTCGCCCACACCCAGCAGGTTCGTTCTGGAACTAGCAACACTGGTTTTGACCGAGAATTTTTTTGAATTCAAAGGTCAATTATACCATCAGACTCAGGGAACTTCCATGGGGAGCACCATGGCCCCTAGTGCAGCTTGTTTATACATGGCCTCTTTTGAGGAAGAATTCATTTTGAACGACTCTAACCCATACCATGAAAATCTATGCCTCTGGAAGCGGTTTATAGATGATATAATCATCTTCTGGCGAGGCGATGTGGATACACGTAATGATTTCTGCGTGTGGATTAACACTTTGAATCCATACCTCAGATTCACAAGCTCCATTTCAGACAACCAAATACCATTCCTTGATCTCTTGATAAGGCTAGAGAATGGTACCTTGAGCACAACAATATATAGGAAGCCAACGGATCGCAACAGCCTTCTACTGTTCAGTAATTGCCATCCACGTGCCCTTAAAGAGAATCTTCCAGTGGGACAGTTTCTGAGACTCCGCAGAAACGGTAGTCAACTGGAGGACTATAAAACAGAAGCAGAAACATTGGCAAAAAGTCTTGCACAACGTGAATATCCCGCACGCAGTATTGCCCTTTCAAAAAAACGTGCAAGAAACAATAACAGGGAGGCTCTATTGAAACCCCAGACAAAAAGCACAAACAGAGACCTTGACATGTGTAACGACATACACTCCAGCCTCCAATAGGATAAAAAATGTTATCAAGAAACATTGGGGCATATTAAATACTGGGAGCAAGACCCTTGAACAACCACGCTTTGCTTTCAAACGATCAAGGAATTTGAAAGACATACTGATCCACACCAGGCCTAAGACACGAACGGTTAACACACAAAGACAGTTGTGGGACCTTCCGCCTGTTCAGGGTCACTACCCGTGCAGCACTTGCACTGTTTGCGCCCTCACAGCTGTGACTAAGAATATCATCTTCAATGCAACCTTCACATGGGAATTGCGTAAGCACACTAATTGTAATACGACAAATTGCATTTATATGATTACGTGCCCTTGTAATCTCAGATACATAGGGATGACCACACGTCCGGTCAAAGTGAGAATCACGGAACATCGCAGCAATTTCCGGTGTCAAAAAGTGAATACCAAAATGTGCACACACTTCTTTAACACCCAACATTCACCAGACTCTTTCCGTTGGGTGATTCTTGAAACATTCACTAAAATCAGCAAAGAAGCTTTGTTTTACAAAGAACAAAGATGGGTGCATCGTCTGTCTTCTGACACACAAGGACTGAATGAAGACATTCCTTGGAGTGCTTTACGCACTTAAAACTCCCTTGGAATAGTATCTTATTACTGCATCATTGACACCTATTGACCTTCACAGGAACCCATAGATTAAGATTCACATTGCATGTTATATTACATACTGGGGACACCGTTCAGGAGATGATGATGAAGCCTTAGTGTGAGTTTTACTCCACTCCAAAATGGCCTCCAAACTTTCCATAGACTTCAAAATGCCCCCCATTTTTCTTTTCTTTTCTTTTTACCATGAACAGAGGTAGCGCCAATCTCATGGTGGTCGCCAACCAGTAAAATCCTCAATAACTTTACTAATTCAACAACCTCTCAAACCCTGCACCCAATCGAGGATGTTTCCAGAGCAGTTATAGGTAGAATCTGACCAGCGGCCCAAGTTATCGTACCCACTCCAATATGGCGCCCGCAGTGTGGAGACCAGCACAATGACTGCCCTCACACACGCGAGCGGTCCAGCAACAGCTGGTAGCAATCACGAGATAATGAGGAGGAGTTGCGGGTATTTAAACCGGACTTTCTCACTACACCATACCTCCCGGTCCCGGCAGCAGTGGGTAGGTCCCTGGACATATTGCGTACTACGCAAACGTGAGTACTTTGTTAACCTTGGTGGTCTGTTGATGTTCCCTACTGCTAACCCCTGTTAAATGGTTTCTCAGCCATTTTAAACACAGTCAACTAGGTAGATGCACCTTCCCTACCCCCCTTTTTCTTTTTTATTTCCTTAACCTAACTTCAGTAACAAATATGAAGCCTGTGTATTTCCATCATAACACGGACTATGACTTTTTATGATTTGGGCAACTTTAAAGAACTCCCCTTGAAATATGTTCACTTCTCCATGTAACAGATAGCGTGATGTAGGAGCATGTTACTATACATTTTAAGGAGGCCCACATATCAAATCCTCTAGTTTATTTAATTTAAGCGCTATTAACTTCGCAAGCTGGCAGTTCTTAACTGTTCCCTTCATCTGTATACCCCTCTAGTATATGGGGAAGTTCCTCATATCTTGACCTGCCGGGGATTGATGAAGCAGTAGTATATCCCAAATAGGGTGATTCTTATGCTCTTTCTGCAGTTTTGGGTTTTTAATACACTGATTTGGTCCCTACACACATGAGACATAATGTGACCACAATAACATTTGGCACCTGGTGTATATATACCTGTAACACCTCACCACTGTGTGCTGTGATTTAGACACACAGGGAACAGGGCAGTAGTGTTTGATACTTGTATTATTGGTTTGATATCATGCATTAATATGTGATTTTCTCTCCATAATAGGTAGAACCAGTACTACCAGTCATTAGACAGAGTAAGTCATGGTGGCATAAACCTCTAACATTAGCTCATTATTGTTTTTTCGGTCCACCTTAGTGTAGATAGTTTTTTAACTTTGGGTCCTGACGAATCGCCTCTAGACTTGTAGAATAGGCGAGAAACATGTTGACCAACCACACGGAAGAGCGCCACACCTGAGACATTAACTTAGCATTGCGCCTTTCCTTTTTATTTTAATCAGGGTAGGAGACCCCACAATTAAAATTATTTTTGCTGGTACTCCCAACCCTGTTTTAACCCCTTCGCTGCTAGGCCTTTTCCCCTCCTGTGCTAAGCCTTTTTTTGGCTATTTGGGGTAGTGCGCGCTTAGGCCCCTGTAACCTTTTGACCACATAAGGTATCCATGCCAAATTTGCGTCCTTTTTTCTAACATCATGGGGATTGTAAAGGTACCCAGGGTTTGTGGATTCCCCTGGAGGGGACCCAGAAATTAGTCAAAATACAGCTAAATTTTGGTTTTTTTGGAAAAAGGCAAAAAAGGGCTACAGATGAAAGCGTCTTGATTTTTCCCTGCAAATGGCATCAAAAAGGGGTTGTGGGGATGAAATCACCATCTTCCCAGCTTTCAGGGACAAGCAGACTTTTGTCAGAAAACTAACTTTTTTACACAGTTTTGGCATTTTTCTGGGACATAGCCTATTTTTGCTATTTTTTGTGCTTTCAACCTCCTTCCAGTTAATGGTAGAAATGGGTATGAAACCAATAATGGATCCTGGAAAGCCATACATTTATGAAAAGTAGACAAAAGTCTGAATTCAGCAAGGGGTCATTTGTGTAGATCCTTAAAGTTTTCCTTATAGAAACTAACAGTTAAATAAAGGAAAAATTGAAAATTAGTTGAAAAAAACAGCCATTTGTGTCAACGTTTTCACCTGTAACTTCTTCTAATTATGACAGCTATTTGAAGGCAATATACCGTTATATCCGCTGGACCTTTCTGGTTGTGGGGATATATAGGACTTGTAGGTTCACCAAGAACCCGACGAACCCAGAGCCAATAATTGAGCAACATCTTGCAATGATTTTTTTTAAGTACCGGGTATATAGCAATTATTTTAGGAAAATGTATACATGGAAAAATTGTTATGAAAGACACCTATGTATTTCTGAAATGGGAACAAAATGTAGATTTTAGAAACAGTAGATATTTGCACATTTCCGAAATTGGGAGTACCCATACTAGCATGAGAATTATAGGTCATTTTTCAAAATGACTTATTTTTTACACATTGTCTTTCATTTGGAAGGCAGAAATGCATCGAAAGTCAATAGGTAATAACAGTTGCTCTACAATTCTGTGTTACCCTAAGTCTCCCGATAAAAATGGTACCTCACTTGTGTGGGTAGCCTTTGTGCCCACAACAGGAAATGGCTCAAAATGCAACGTGGACGTACCACATTTTCACAATGAAAAATTACCCTTTTTTTGCAAAGTGCCTAGGTGTAGTTTTTGAACCCTAGCTCTGCCGGCACCTAGGGAAACCTAGCAAACCTATACATTTTTGAAAACTAGACACCCAGGGGAATCCAGGATGGGGTGACTTGACTGCCTCCCACCAGGTTCTGTTACCCAGAATCCCTTGCAAACATAAAAAATTGTCAAACAAACCACATTTTCCCCACATTTCTGTGGTGGAAAGTTCTGGAATCTGCGTGGATCCACAAATTTCCACCCACCCCGCGTTCCCCAAAGTCTTACGAGAAAAATGGTACCTCACTTGTGTGGGTCGGCCTAGTGCCTGCGACAGGAAACGGCGCAAAACGCAACGTGGTCACACCTCAATTTTCAGTGAAAAATGACCCTTTTTGGCAAAGTGCCTAGCTGTAGTTTTTGAACCCTAGCTCTGCCGGCACCTAGGGAAACCTAGCAAACCTATACATTTTTGAAAACTAGACACCCAGGGGAATCCAGGATGGGGTGACTTGACTGCCTCCCACCAGGTTCTGTTACCCAGAATCCCTTGCAAACATAAAAAATTGTCAAACAAACCACATTTTCCCCACATTTCTGTGGTGGAAAGTTCTGGAATCTGCGTGGATCCACAAATTTCCACCCACCCCGCGTTCCCCAAAGTCTTACGAGAAAAATGGTACCTCACTTGTGTGGGTCGGCCTAGTGCCTGCGACAGGAAACGGCGTAAAACGCAACGTGGTCACACCTCAATTTCGCAGTGAAAAATGACCCTTTTTTGGCAAAGTGCCTAGCTGTAGTTTTTGAACCCTAGTGTGGAAAATTAATTTGTATCGATAAACATTGTCTGCGCCATCTTGCCCTTTTTCCCAATGCCACACTTTCGTCGTCCGCGGCGGCCATTTTAACTACCTTGATCAGACCCACTCTCTGCACACGCTAATCCCCAGCGCGGCTCCACACCCTCGCAAGCCCCCCCCCCCCACACTGGTCACCCTCTCTCTCTCTCTCTCTCTCATGCACGGGCCATTAACCCCCTCCAACTGCGCTGCACTTCCCTGGGAATCTCACCCCGGGCCTGCCCGACACCTCCCTTTCCTCCTATACACTATCACACCCTCTGACACCCCTCTTCCTCCGTATCCGATTGTCCAGGCCGGTCCCAGGCTATCACCTAGCCCTGCGGATACAGTTTATGGCCCCGACTGTAAGGAATCGCAGCTCTTCAAAGGAGTTACAGTAGATCAAGGCCCCCACCCCATGAGATCCGTCACACCACATGCATTCCGGGAACCGGCGGAATGCCCTGCTGATCCTGCCGTCTGATGACGATTCTGTATGGTGAATGGGGAGGGGATTCTCACTGTAAGGGTGCGTGGGAACGGGTCTGAAGCGAAAGATCCCAGGGATGTCTTTCATACTTCAAAGTATCTTTACTGTAATAAAGAATGTCTTCCTGCCATAAATGCGTGTATAAGAGGCCAGGCCTCAGAGATGCAGTAGAGCACCTCGTGAAGATTCCCTGTTGGTCTGATCTGACGTGTTCTCCTCCGGAGAGAATAAACCTTTGTTTCCTGCCTTCCAGTCTCCAGCGCCTGCCTCTTCATTGATTCATATTTTGGGGAATAGAGGCGACATCGCCGGGCAATACTTAAGGTTATTCCATTCGTCGATTGCCTTCCTGTTTTACAATTGGCGTCCCAAGCGTGGGGCCCATCAGCGACACGTGGATCCAGTGGGAGAGGTCCTGACGACAGAGTGAACGACTGCAACGATCGGGAGAGCTCCTGTCCGATAGACCCTCGTCTGACAGCCGATCATCCGAACTTCACTGGTTCCGAACAGACCTCTCTCGAGTGATCTACGGTCCTGACTGGGAACCATCAGGAGTGCCGCGATAGAAGATAGAGGACGATCGGGCGCTGGATTCGGAAGACAGGAAACAGCCCATGCGGTCCGGGTAAGGTCGTACAAAACGACAAATTGTGAAACGATAACGGTTCTTTGAGACATTTGCTGCTTACAAACGAGGAAGAGTACAAATACTCTATCTTCCTTTGTGAACAGTGAAGGGTGGGTAACGCGGACTTTTGTCCCCCTTTGTAATCTGTCGTACCTATCTTTTCTCCCCACTGATTGTTTGTTTGATTGATTGTCAAGGGTAGCTCCCTTTTTCTTTGAGTATCAGAGTAGCTCCTTTTTGAGGCATTCCCTGTCTACAAACGGCGAGGGATAGGAATATTCTCTCTCTCTTTACAGATAGTGAAGGATGGGTAACGCGGACCTTTGTCCCCCTTTGTAATCTGTCGTGCCTATCTTCTCCCCACTGATTATTTATTTGGATCTAGTTCTCTTGAAACATTCATTGTCTGCAAACAACCTGGAATAGCAATATTCTGCCTAGTCTTTTGCAGGTAGTGAAGGGTAGGTAACGCGGACTTTTGTCCCCCTTTGTAATCTGTCATGCCTATCTTCTCCCCACTGAGTGGTAGCTGGTTCAGCCCGGACCGCTTGTTAGAGGTGGATCATCCAGTCCCACTGGAAGGCACCCCTAACAAAGACATGTTCACAAAGCATGGACTAGTCGCTATAGCATATTGCAAATTATGGCACAGGTATACGAAGAAGGAACCCCAGAGTCAGTGGCCACTGATAGGATCCTTTGAAGAAAGCAAACTAGATGCACTAGATGAAGCCCTAAAAACTCGTAGAACGACACCGACCATGCTAGACAGCGTTGGCCTGTGGCGCAAAGAAACTGTACAGCGAAAGAAGAAAGAGGAAGCTAGGTTAGACAAAGAGCTACGTAAAGCAGCCCACCTAGCTGCAAAGAAACTAGAGGAAGAAATAAAAAAGAGAGAGGAGGCTAAGCGAAAACAAGAGATCAAAACACCGAGCCAGTGTCCTGTTAGAACACCCTCTGCGCTCTACCCTGAATTACCTTCGAAACAGCGAACCAACGATGATCTCTTATTAGGTCCTCCGATCATCTACATGCCCCCTCCATATGCCCCTTCCCAACCTTCAGCGCAACACTCGCGACCCCCAAGCACAGACGAGAGTAGCGCCAGGGCCTCGGCCCCCAAGGCCTCCGCACCGGCGGAATCCCTCGCACCAGATACAAAACAAGCAGCAATATTAGATGACCATGAGGCCCGAAACACAGAACCCACAAGGACGAACAGGTTGGGCAAAAACGAGCAAGAGAGGATTGACAAGGTAGTCAGGACACTAGTAGAACGAAAGGAGAAGGAGGAACACGTTATGGATATATTCAACTCATATGCGGGAAGCCACAGACGACACTTTGTCGTACGATTATGTTATCATGTCCTAAACGCTTATGAGGACCGATATCGAGATAGAGGTCCCGAGAGCCTAACGACTCTGTATAGAAAAATTGATATCGGGGATGAGGGCGAGTGTGACGTGACGGACCTCCTTGCGCGTACACTTAGGGTTTTCTGCCACCTCACTGAATCAGAGGTGGAAGCTAAACCTACGACATCCGTAGCGGCCGAACCACGAATAGAGCAACCTAGCACCATGATGCCGATAAGAGAGGCCGCCCCCTATTGGGTCCCCCCACGAGGTCAGGGAACACACGATGATGTTAACCATACGGATGCAAAGGGGAGGATAGTGTACAACTGGGTCTACCAACCATGGGATCGACAGGATATTCTGACGTTCCGAAAATCTCTGCCCGATTTACGAAAAAACCCCACCGCCTTCTACACTGAACTAGGTACAGCCTTAGGTTCCACTATCATGACCCTAACGGACCTCGATTTGTTCTTCGGGTTATGTCTGCCAGCTGATGTGTGGAAGCAGATCCGCAAGGTCGACCACCTTGAGCTGTTCGGACATACCTGGAAACAACTCGATGAGTTCGACAAGCAACGAGGAGCCGGGCAGAAACCCGTAACGGCCATCCTTGAACTCCCGGACAAGATCGTCCAGAAACTCAAGACCCTGATTCCCGAGAAGAAAATAGACTGGTCAATAGTGACGGCCTGTAGACAGAAACCACAAGAAGACGCTTCGGAATACTTCTCTAGGTTCGAAACGGTGTTCTCCGACTACAGCGGCCAAGATATGGCCACTGCAACCGGACACCACTTGTTCGTTCAGAATTTCGTGAAAGGCCTGGTGCAAGAAGTTTCTCAAAAATTGCAGGCGAGCGAAAGCAGTTGGGCAGCCTCTAAACCCACGGCTATCCTCCAGATGGCCCAATACTATGAACATCAGAAGAATGAGAATGATAGGGCATCCGAACGTAAAAAGAAGGAGTTGAAAGAGCGGGTCATGATAGCTCAACTGCAGGGGGTGACGATAGGTAGGGAACCCTCCAAGGGGAACTACCAGCCGACAGCCCCTAAAAATACACCCTCCAGAGAACGAATGCCCGTACCCTATACAAGCCGAAGGGACTTAGATGAAAACCAATGCGCGTTTTGTAAAGGATACGGTCACTGGAAGTCGCAGTGCCCGGTCCTTCATGAAGCAAACAAGAACCGAGAGGCTAGGGATGGGACAAACGGACAAAAGAACAGGGACCAGGGACGGGGACACACCAATGATGCTAACTATGACAGACCAAGCCGACCTAACACATTTGACCGCCCACGACAGAATCAGTATCAGCAGTCCGATTGCGAGAACGTCCACGATTTCGCATAGGACAGCCAGGGACAAGGGAGGGATCCAGTCGAGCTTTGTGTTGACCAGCAAGGTCCTTATGTCACTGCTAAGGTCCTGGGTACGAAGTCCCCATTTTTGGTGGACACTGGGGCAACACGTAGTGCATTATCCAAACGACTGATTCCAAGGGCACCCTTGTCCGGCTCACACGTGACATCAATAGGCTTTGATGGAACGCCCTCTACTAATCCCTTATCTACACCGATTCCCTTTGACTTAGAGAACAACATCACGGACACAACCTTCCTGCTATCTTCCAACACCCCCGACGCCATTATGGGTCTTGACCTCCTGAAGCACTTTCGAGCCACCATTCGATGTTCCCCAGACGGAGTACGAGTCATACTGTACGATAACCAGAATCTGTTCAGACCTTGTCCCACCCGACGCATGTTTTCCATCACTGACGCTGACTTGTCCTTACTAGACACTTTACCCCCGTACCTTTGGGCCAAGACCGACTCAGACGTAGGACGCATGATGATAGACCCTGTGCACATCACTGTACGGTCAGACGCTATGCTCCCAAAGCTCCCACAGTATCGGATATCGCCCGAGGGCGAGAAGGCATTGGTAGGAATCATTCAGTCCTTAGTCGATGCAGGAGTGGTAGAGGAAGTAGTCAGTAATATCTGTAACAGCCCTATCCTACCCATTGTCAAGAAGCAAGGCGAGGGAGATGAGAAGGCTTATCGCTTCATCATTGACCTCCGCGAAGTAAACAAAGTAGTCGTACCTCAGTACCCAGTAGTCTCTGACATCACCACCATCTTGACCCTGATCCCCTCCACTGCCACTGTTTTCACCGTCATAGATCTCAAAAATGCTTTCTTTTCTATCCCCATCCATCCAGACAGCCGATACCTCTTCGGCTTCACCCTAAAAGCCCGTTCATATAGATTCTGTAGAGCACCCCAGGGCTACACTGAGAGCCCCAGCATCTACAGCCAGGCTCTCAAGAGACAGCTGGACGCAGTCCAGCTCCCGGACGGAGTGGTGTTAATCCAGTATGTCGACGACATTCTCCTGGCTGCCGACACTACGCCACTTGCCACCACAGCCACCATCCAACTCCTGCACTTCCTCGCGGAGAATGGTCACAAGGTCTCCAAGAAGAAGCTGCAGTTCTGCCAACCACAGGTGACATACTTAGGCCACCTCCTGTCCAAGGACGGGAGAAAGCTCACACCCGATCGGATCCGGACCATCCTAGAGACCCCCGTTCCCAAGACTCAAAAGCAGGTTCGCTCCTTAGTAGGCCTCACGTCCTTCTGTCGGCAGTGGTTGCCAAACCTTAGTCTCATAGTCAGACCTCTACTCTCTCTGTTAGCGAAAGACGTTCCCTTCCCACTCCCTTGGACCCTTGAATGCCAATCCTCCTTTCAAGAACTACGAGATGCCCTCTGCTCAGCCCCTGTTCTAGGAACCCCTGACTACACCAAGCCCTTCTCCCTCTTCACCCACGAGAGGGAGGGGTGCGCTTTGTCTGTCCTAACGCAACCCATAGGTCCCAAACAACGCCCTTGTGCCTACTTCTCTGCCACTCTTGACCCTGTAGCCAGAGCTCTGCCCGCCTGCCTTCGAGCGGTAGCTGCCGCTGCCGTCTCTATCCGACAAAGTGAGGGGATCGTACTTTCGAATTCCCTCACTGTGCTGGTCCCCCATGCTGTCGACACACTCCTGAACCAGACCAAGACTCAGCACCTGACTAGCGCACGACTGACTGGTTACGAGTTAACTCTGCTTACACCCCACATCACGTTGAAACGATGTACCACTCTGAACCCTGCCACTCTGTTGCCCCTCCCCGATGACGACCCCAATGTGTCCCCTATGCATGACTGTGTGACCCTCACGGACGAGCAAACTAGAAGTAGAGCTGACCTCCGTGACACTGCCATCCCAGACCCTGATGGAGAGCTATGGGTAGACGGCTCGTGCATTAAACTCCCCGACGGCACGACCTCGGCTGCCTATGCAGTCACCACAGCCCGGACGGTAGTTGAGACGGCCCGCATCACCCAACGGTCCGCACAAGCGGCAGAACTAATTGCCCTCACACGTGCATGCGTCCTAGCAACAGGCAAAGTCGCAAACATCTACACCGACAGCCAGTATGCCTTCGGGGTGGTTCATCATTTTGGGCTCTTATGGAAGGAAAGGGGATTCCTGACTTCGCATGGCACACCCATCCTTCACGGAGATCTAGTCTCTGCCTTGACCGAAGCAGTCCTCCTCCCCGAACGACTTGCAGTCATCAAATGCCAGGCACACAAGAAAGTGACAGACATCATTGGACAAGGAAATGCACTAGCCGACATCACTGCTCGAACCACAGCTGAGAATAGGACGACGACACGCATGTACGTGACTAGGTCACAGACGGAAAAATGGAAGGACGCTAGAGAGCACATTAGAGACATACAAATGGCCTGCTCCCCCAAGAACTGACTGAATGGGCACGGGTGGGACTGAAAGATGATGAAGGCTGCTGGTTGACAAAAGACACGAACAAATGGCTGCTACCCAATTCCTACTTGATCCCCATACTGACTATGGCACACTCCCCAGCACACATAGGATCTGCCCCCATGATTGAACTCATCACCCGAGTCTGGCACAACGACAAGATTCCCGACTCTGCTAGACGCCTAGTTCAACAATGCTTAATCTGCTTGCAACACAACCCAGGGAAAGGAACTGTTGTCCCTCGGGGTGGGTTCGGGGTCCCCGACCATCCCTTTGAAGTCCTACAGATGGATTACATTCAGCTAGACCGTTGCCTGGGTTTGAAGTACGTCCTTGTTGTCGTGTGCGCCTTCAGCAAATGGGTGGAGGCCTATCCCACACGCGACAACACTGCCATGACCACTGCCAAAGTCCTGTTAAAAGAGTTTTTCCCCCGATATGGCCTTTGTCGGATTTTATGGAGTGACAACGGCCCCCACTTCATAGCTGAAGTCATCCAACTTATCTTAAAGGGATTGGGTGTAAAACAGAAATTTCACGCAGTCTTCCACCCCCAATCTGCAGGCCTGGTCGAGCGACACAACGCCACACTCAAGCTAAAAATCTCTAAGATTGTTGCCTCCACCGGACTGAAGTGGCCTGATGCCCTCCCATTGGCATTGCTATCAATGCGCTCCACCCCCACTAAGCACCACTTGACCCCTTACGAAGTAGTATTCGGGCGGCCAATGAATATTTGGGCCGCGCCTAGGCCAACTTCGATCCATGACGTCCCAGACGTCCTAATGTCTGACTATCTGTGCACCCTCACTAAAACCTTAACTGTCATCCATCAACAGGTGCTACAAGCCATCCCAGACGCTTCCAGGGGCCCAGGACACGACATTCACCCAGGGGATCACGTCTTGATCCGCAACTTCCAGCGTGCCAAAAGCTTGGAACCTCGGTGGACGGGCCCCTGGCAAGTCCTGATCACTACACGGACGGCCCTTCGAGTGGAAGGCAAGCGTCACTGGGTGCATGCGCACCATTGTAAACGCGCCCCCCAACTCTGACGACGGAAGAAGACATCGCGACTCAGGAAGAGCTCCTGACAAAAGACAAACCATCGTTGAGCTGTCACACCGACACAGAAACGCTCGAACTGGCAGAGTTTCCCGATCCCACCGTACCGTCCAGGGAAGGGTACAACCTACGTAAAAGGGAGGAGCTTCGGCAAAGCAGACCACTGACTGGGTAAAATCTCAGAACGGTAGCCTAACACACTCAAGGTTGCCCGAAGAGAAGTCAGAGAAAGTCGGTGGTTCTGCCCGCTACCGAGCACTCTGAAGATGATGGAAGCGCCCGACTCCCCAATGATGGAAGCAACTGGATATCCGAAGAGGACCTACCGAAACCCAAAGACTAACAAACTGCACAGCTCAAAGACTATAGCCGTTTTCATTACCCTTCTCTTTTGCCTCCTCCTCATGACAACCTTCTGGATCATCGAAGAAAGCACACCCGCTCACAAAACATTGCTCCCCACTGAACTGCCGATAACTACCAAGGAACACTTCCTGATTGCCCTTTCTCCACCGCTCCGAGAGAGACGCAGGGAGTTCTGGAATAACTCTTTTGTGCAACTGCTGCACCAACACAACCTTGCCGCTAATGCCACTAATTGCTGGATCTGCGGGCTGCTGCCCCATGCAGCCGGACACTCCATCCCGTTCATTCCTTCGCCCTTTTCCATCCACGGCTCCTGTCTTGCCTGGCTGATTCTTCTGCAAGAAAGCTTTAAAGACAATGCCACATCAGAAAGAACTGTTTCGCATTTCTACCACGAGGCATGGCTGAATAAGACTGGGCGAACCGCTACTCCTTTTTACCCTCTGACCTCTGGTACCTCTATTCACATGGACATCCCTGCCAAAGAACGAGTGGAAATGCAAGTTTTCCATAACCCAGCCAGACCCACTTTCTCCTACCTCCGGAAACGAACAGCCACCACTCTGACAGTGGCCTTGTCTGTTGTCAACGTCTCGGGCCTTGTGTGCATCGAAGGCCTGGGGACGCAACTGGTGGGCCGCAGCGCCTGCGTCATCACCAGAACACTGGATTCATCCGACCCTCCCTCCTTTGTTGCTTCTCCAAATATGTACTTTGTTTGTGGCACCAAAGCATACACCTGGCTCCCCAAAGGTTGGGGGGCACATGCTACATTGCCTTCATCCTCCCACCTACGTATGTGGCCCCAGCAAGCCATCACCGGCAAAAGCGTGCAAGGGACATCGACCAGGCCGACTCGACAGGAGCACAGTTCTTGGATGCCGCGAAAGGACTTGTGCCATTCTGGGGTCCGATGACGAACAGCCGCGCCATCCGACACTTGACCCAGGCAGTTGAAACCACCATGAACATCACAGCTGGCATCTTGACCAATAACACCGCAGAGCTTCAGGCAGTCCGCCTGGTGGCTCTGCAGAACCGCCTTGTTCTAGACGTGGTTCTGGCAGACCGAGGAGGAGCCTGCCGCATCATTGGGTCCAGCTGTTGCACCTACGTGCCAGACAATTCACCTTCTGTTTACAAAGCCATCGAACACCTCCATAGACTGTCCTCTGAAGTACACCAGGAGCAAGAAGGATGGTCGCTTGGGAGCTGGTTCTGGGACTTACTGAAAGCCTGGGGGTGGAGGTTGTTCACATTCATTCTGATTCCGATTGTGGTGCTATGCGGGTGTTGCTTAAGTATCCAATGTCTGCCTCCTCTGTGTTCATTATTTTCAAATTGCATTTGCCCAAAGACTTTGGACTTACAGGCTGAACACATGAAAACTTTGTATGAGACAGAAATACGTGGCATTATGGGGATCGACCCGAATTAACAAGTTGGCGAGAAATGTTAAAAGGGAGGACTGTGGAAAATTAATTTGTATCGATAAACATTGTCTGCGCCATCTTGCCCTTTTTCCCAATGCCACACTTTCGTCGTCCGCGGCGGCCATTTTAACTACCTTGATCAGACCCACTCTCTGCACACGCTAATCCCCAGCGCGGCTCCACACCCTCGCAAGCCCCCCCCGCACTGGTCACCCTCTCTCTCTCTCTCTCTCTCATGCACGGGCCATTAACCCCCTCCAACTGCGCTGCACTTCCCTGGGAATCTCACCCCGGGCCTGCCCGACACCTCCCTTTCCTCCTATACACTATCACACCCTCTGACACCCCTCTTCCTCCGTATCCGATTGTCCAGGCCGGTCCCAGGCTATCACCTAGCCCTGCGGATACAGTTTATGGCCCCGACTGTAAGGAATCGCAGCTCTTCAAAGGAGTTACAGTAGATCAAGGCCCCCACCCCATGAGATCCGTCACACCACATGCATTCCGGGAACCGGCGGAATGCCCTGCTGATCCTGCCGTCTGATGACGATTCTGTATGGTGAATGGGGAGGGGATTCTCACTGTAAGGGTGCGTGGGAACGGGTCTGAAGCGAAAGATCCCAGGGATGTCTTTCATACTTCAAAGTATCTTTACTGTAATAAAGAATGTCTTCCTGCCATAAATGCGTGTATAAGAGGCCAGGCCTCAGAGATGCAGTAGAGCACCTCGTGAAGATTCCCTGTTGGTCTGATCTGACGTGTTCTCCTCCGGAGAGAATAAACCTTTGTTTCCTGCCTTCCAGTCTCCAGCGCCTGCCTCTTCATTGATTCATATTTTGGGGAATAGAGGCGACATCGCCGGGCAATACTTAAGGTTATTCCATTCGTCGATTGCCTTCCTGTTTTACACTAGCTCTGCCGGCACCTAGGGAAACCTAGCAAACCTATACATTTTTGAAAACTAGACACCCAGGGGAATCCAGGATGGGGTGACTTGACTGCCTCCCACCAGGTTCTGTTACCCAGAATCCCTTGCAAACATAAACAATTGTCAAAAAAACCACATTTTCCCCACATTTCTGTGGTGGAAAGTTCTGGAATCTGCGTGGATCCACAAATTTCCACCCACCCCGCGTTCCCCAAAGTCTTACGAGAAAAATGGTACCTCACTTGTGTGGGTCGGCCTAGTGCCTGCGACAGGAAACGGCGCAAAACGCAACGCGGTCACACCTCAATTTCGCAGTGAAAAATGACCCTTTTTTGGCAAAGTGCCTAGCTGTAGTTTTTGAACCCTAGCTCTGCCGGCACCTAGGGAAACTTAGCAAACCTATACATTTTTGAAAACTAGACACCCAGGGGAATCCAGGATGGGGTGACATGACTGCCTCCCACCAGGTTCTGTTACCCAGAATCCTTGCAAACATAAAAAATTGTCAAAAAAAACACATTTTCCCCACATTTCTGTGGTGGAAAGTTCTGGAATCTGCGTGGATCCACAAATTTCCACCCACCCCGCGTTCCCCAAAGTCTTACGAGAAAAATGGTACCTCACTTGTGTGGGTCGGCCTAGTGCCTGCGACAGGAAACGGCGCAAAACGCAACGCGGTCACACCTCAATTTCGCAGTGAAAAATGACCCTTTTTTGGCAAAATGCCTATCTGTAGTTTTTGAACCCTACCTCTGCCGGCACCTACGGAAACCTAGCAAACCTATTCATTTTTGAAAACTAGACACCCAGGGAATCCAGGATGGGGTGACTTGACTGCCTCCCACCAGGTTCTGTTACCCAGAATCCCTTGCAAACATAAAAAATTGTCAAAAAACACATTTTCCCCACATTTCTGTGGTGGAAAGTTCTGGAATCTGCGTGGATCCACAAATTTCCACCCACCCCGCGTTCCCCAAAGTCTTACGAGAAAAATGGTACCTCACTTGTGTGGGTTGGCCTAGTGCCTGCGACAGGAAACGGCGCAAAACGCAACGTGGTCACACCTCAATTTCGCAGTGAAAAATGACCCTTTTTTGGCAAAGTGCCTAGCTGTAGTTTTTGAACCCTAGCTCTGCCGGCACCTAGGGAAACCTAGCAAACCTATACATTTGTGAAAACTAGACACCCAGGGGAATCCAGGATGGGGTGACTTGACTGCCTCCCACCAGGTTCTGTTACCCAGAATCCCTTGCAAACATAAAAAATTGTCAAAAAAACCACATTTTCCCCACATTTCTGTGGTGGAAAGTTCTGGAATCTGCGTGGATCCACAAATTTCCACCCACCCCGCGTTCCCCAAAGTCTTACGAAAAAAATGGTACCTCACTTGTGTGGGTCGGCCTAGTGCCTGCGACAGGAAACGGCGCAAAACGCAACGCGGTCACACCTCAATTTCGCAGTGAAAAATGACCCTTTTTTGGCAAAGTGCCTAGCTGTAGTTTTTGAACCCTACCTCTGCCGGCACCTAGGGAAACCTAGAAAACCTATACATTTTTGAAAACTAGACACCCAGGGGAATCCAGGATGGGGTGACTTGACTGCCTCCCACCAGGTTCTGTTACCCAGAATCCCTTGCAAACATAAAAAATTGTCAAAAAAACACATTTTCCCACATTTCTGTGGTGGAAAGTTCTGGAATCTGCGTGGATCCACAAATTTCCACCCACCCCGCGTCCCCCAAAGTCTTACGAGAAAAATGGTACCTCACTTGTGTGGGTCGGCCTAGTGCCTGCGACAGGAAACGGCGCAAAACGCAACGTGGTCACACCTCAATTTCGCAGTGAAAAATGACCCTTTTTTGGCAAAGTGCCTAGCTGTAGTTTTTGAACCCTACCTCTGCCGGCACCTAGGGAAACCTAGCAAACCTATACATTTTTGAAAACTAGACACCCAGGGGAATCCAGGATGGGGTGACTTGACTGCCTCCCACCAGGTTCTGTTACCCAGAATCCCTTGCAAACATAAACAATTGTCAAAAAAACCACATTTTCCCCACATTTCTGTGGTGGAAAGTTCTGGAATCTGCGTGGATCCACAAATTTCCACCCACCCCGCGTCCCCCAAAGTCTTACGAGAAAAATGGTACCTCACTTGTGTGGGTCGGCCTAGTGCCTGCGACAGGAAACGGCGCAAAACGCAACGTGGTCACACCTCAATTTCGCAGTGAAAAATGACCCTTTTTTGGCAAAGTGCCTAGCTGTAGTTTTTGAACCCTACCTCTGCCGGCACCTAGGGAAACCTAGCAAACCTATACATTTTTGAAAACTAGACACCCAGGGGAATCCAGGATGGGGTGACTTGACTGCCTCCCACCAGGTTCTGTTACCCAGAATCCCTTGCAAACATAAAAAATTGTCCAAAAACACATTTTCCCCACATTTCTGTGGTGGAAAGTTCTGGAATCTGCGTGGATCCACAAATTTCCACC